>CM061356.1:7258879-7858879 GCA_030867105.1 Liasis olivaceus | reverse complement strand
TGTCCTTAAGCAATTACATAATCTGCAAAACAGGGACAAGGCAGAACATATGGCATGTTTTAAAAAGTGTATTAAGCCTATAACGCCTTCAAAAGGCCTCTTGGTCAGTTATAAAAGGTAAACAGATGCCTTAATTGCAAATCTCCCTCCTCAGATGAACATAAAATGACTGCAGACTTCTCTTTCCTTCACACAGCATACTAATTAATGAGCCTCCAACTGAAGGATCCCAGAGTGATGTTTCCAAATCCCTTTTTTCCTCTCAGCCTGCGCTAATGCCTTCAGCCTTTCTTAAATAATTAATTGTCATTACTGCCTGCTGTTCCCTGTGTACGTGTTCACAATGGTCTCAGATCGCAGCATATTTGCACCCTTCCAGTTCCTGTCTGCTGCTTGCTTCTGCTCTTTTTACGAGCTTTCATCTTAAGGTCTTCACGGACTGACACAGGTTGTCAATTTCTGAGTCACTGGGCTTTGATGTCCTTTAAGTGCTAAAACACAATTTGGAAAGTGCAGAATGTTCATTTGTGTAACTTACAGGATTGAGATTCAACAGGAAGCAGAGGAAAGGAACAGTACTTTAACTGCTCCTGGGCAGCCTCTATCTCTTGGTGAGCCTTGCATAAAGAATTTGAGAAAAGAGGAAATGTTCAACAAAAGAAAAAAGGGGATCTGCCCCTTGTTCTCCCTGCAGATTCCCCCATCTTTATCTCTGACATATTTGCTGATTTCATCAAAATGACCTCAAACAGGTAGAAACAACACCAAAAGGGCTATCTAAAACTGCCCTCCAGATGTCTAAAACTTAAAATTTCTATCATACCATGTTGGGTTGGAATGATGGATGTTATAATCCAACACTTCTGGAGGACTCCAAGTTGAGAAGGCTAGTCGACACTAAATTGAGTTTCCAGATAGGAATATTTGTTAACCTGGGCATATTTGGAGATTAAAACTGAGATTTCTTGTACGCAAAACAGCAGAGCAAGGGTAAATGCTTACATATACTTATTTATTTACTATTCATTACATTTGTATCCCCCCCCCAACAAAAATTGTTCCCAGCAGTTACATTCTATATAAATAAATCAATGCCAGTTTTGGTAATACCTTCTTCCTCAACAGAACTAGGTTCTTTAACTGTTGAGTAACTTTTTTATTTAGCTTTAATGAAATTACTACAGTAGTGTTATATATTTATTATTATTTTGCCAATGTATTCTTATAAGGGCAACCTTGCATTCCTCTTCTCACCACTTCCAGCCAGGCCTGAGAGTAAGAACATGTGTATTTAAGACCTGATTATCGGTTTTATCTAATCCAACCTCATGGCCCTCTCCACCCCTCTCAGTCACTGAACTACAGCCCCCATCATTCCCAACCCAGCCTGGCTGGAGATGGTTACAGACAGACCAATATACATGGAGGACATCAAAGCGGGAGAAAAGCATGTTAAGGCAGTATGACTGGTTGTTTTGCTCAACACACTCAACATGCTTCCTGAATTCAGCCATTGTTGGGGTCCCTACACTGAATGTAGGGATGCTGTGACCTGTCTACACCTACAAAGATCAGAATCGTGCACGTCGTGGCATTCCCCATGACCCTCTATGGAAGCAAAAGCTGGACTTTGAAGAAGCGGCATAGCAAGAGTGTTGAACCTTGGTGCTAGAAGACTCCTGAGAAGACCATGGACAGCCAAGAAAACAAACCGATGGATCATCAAACAAATCAGGCCCGAGTTCTCACTCAAGGCACCAATGACCAACCTCAAGCGATCCTACTTTGGACACATGATGCGAAGACCCAGCTCCGTGGAGAAGGCTCTGATGCTGGGAATGGTGGAAGGAGAGAGGAGAAGAGGGCCACCAGCAGAAAGGTGGAGGGACTCAGTTACAGGGGTGATGGGGGCACCCTTGGAAGACCTGAAGGACCAGGTGGGGATGGAGAAAATCTACTGCGCGTGCTTGCTAAGAGTCGACGCTGATTTGGCGGCACAGAATCCAAGCCGACCCTCGTCCCACGCGGGCTGGCAGCCCAGCGAGCCGCCCCCTCCCGCCCTCCATTCATCACAGCGCCCAAGCCCCGCCCCCGACGCGGCGCGAGGGACGGCCTTCTCCCCTCGCCCCGCCACGCCCGCCCCTCCGGCCACGCCCACCCAGAACCTCTTCCACGGCCTGGAAGCCACGCCCCTCTTACCTCAGGCGCGTTGTCGCGATGTTGCCGCCTGAGGCGACGCGGCTGGCCGCGTTTCGGGCGGCGGCGGCGGCGGCGGCGGCGGCGGCGGCTGCAGCGGCGGCTCCCTCCCCTCTGGAGTCGCCCAGGCGCCTCCTCCTCCTCCTCCGCTCCCTCCCTCGGTCGCCGCCGCTCTGAGTCACGACGGCGGAGGGAGGAGGAAGAGGCGCAGCAGCAGCAGGGGCGGTCGCTTGCGCACGAGCTCCTCTTCGCCCCTCCGGCGCTACCGGGCTCTCGCCTCGCGGGTCGCAGGGAACGCGCCCGCCCGCCTGCCTGCCTCCGGGGGCGCGAGGGGGAGGCTCTCCCATCCGGCACAGGGGTCAAGCACCCCCCCCAAAAAAAAAAATAACAAGAAACCCACCGCCTCAGGTAAGCGTCTCTCGGCCTCGCCCGCCCCACAAAAGGCGCCGCGCGCTGGCGGCGGCGGCGGCGGCGGGGCGTCTGCGCGTGCGCGCTCGCTCGCGAGGGTTCCATCGCCCCCTCCCTGTCCCCAACGGCCGTTCTTTCCTCCCCCCTCGCGCGTTTTGTCTCTTCCCAACATGGAGTCACTCTTGCTTCTGCCCTTCTTCGGGTTGGGGGTATGCCCGCCTCCCCTTCCCCCCAAACTGTTGAAATCAACGAATATGAATCTAGGTACGGCGCTGTTTTACTATTATTACTGTTTAGTTCTCACTTTTGCAGCGATGTTCCAGTCATCAGCCTTCAGTGCCAGTGGCTGCTTCCGCACCACAGGCTTAACCAGGTTCCTGAGTTGACATGTTTTCTGGGTTTGCAGGAGATGCTGAAGAATTGTTAACTAACCAGAATGGCACAGGCTGGGTGTGCGCCACCCGCTCGGATGCAAATCTCTTACGGCCTCACACCACGCGTGAAATCATTGGCTAATGAAACTGGCAAGGTTTGCTCAACACGCCAACCTGGCAAGGTTGGTGTGTTACACAAATCCAGCCTTTGGATCTTTTCTCAGTTCTGTTCCTGTCCTTTCGGCTTTTAATGATCAGTTTAAATACGTTTTTGTTTCAAGGTATTATTTTCCAGTGAGGTTCTTTCACCACGAGACAGCAGTCTTAGTCTATGGAAGGCTTTTGCCTTTCCAACCTGTTACTCTCCAAATGTGTACAGATTTTTCCATTCTTCCCCAGGGTGGCTGTGGGCAGTGCTACTTTTTTTGGTCGCAACAAAAATGCGAGCATTTTTCTCAAAATTAATCATTGTTACATACTTGTACACCAGACTGAAACAAGGGTCTCCATTTACATAGCCTTGAGAGTTCATCCAGATGAAGATTCTCACTCAGCCAAGTTTATGGCGTGAGATGTTGGAAGCTTGGTTAGCCATGGCAGAGAGAGGTCTTTGATAGGAAACAGTCCTTGTGCCTTTGGATACGGTATTCTCTTTTGGACAAAGCCAGTAGCTCAGTTTTAGAGTATGTGCTTTGTTTTTAGAGTATGTGCTTTGCACGCAAAAGATTCCAGGTTCAGTTCTTGCCATATCTCAGTGAACAAAATCAGATGCCAGAGAAGAGAGACACCTTCCTGGCCAAGGTCTTTGAGAGCTTCTGCCTGCCAAAGCAGGTCTGAGCTACAAGCACAATAGTCTGAGCCGATTACAATGCTTTCCAATCTGCCACACCCATCCTTAGTCTTTGTTCTAGCCTTGTTGTCACTCTGCTGTGTTTTTAGATGTACATTTAAATTACCTGAAGTATGTGCTTAAAATATACAATGTAAAGTTGGGAAGGAATCACTCTCGCTATTTTCGGACAGCTGCTTTTGACTGTTTGATAAGTTGTAAGAAAAGAGTGGTCCTGTGGTTTCCAGTGTATGGAAATGAATCTTCTACAGTACATCATGGAGCAGATTGAAACGTGGGGAGGTTGTGGAGACTCACAGTCATGTCTCCAAAGTATGATGATGTTGTCACCAGATGGGCCCAGTGATCAGTTAGAGGATTACTTTTTAGTAAAGTAGAGAAAGTGAGCATAAATGACTTGCCAGAGTTATAGCTGTGCAACACGCGTGTGCAACCCTGCTAACCGTATGGACAACATTGGTTAGTTTGGCACATTTTGACCAGATTGCCACAAGTGGAACCAAAAATCCAGTTTTACCCTAAGTATGCTGTGATATTTAATCTAGGGACGGCATAAGACAAGATACCTGCTTCCCTCTGGTTCGGAGGTATGTGCTGTGTACCGACAACGTTTGGAGTACAACACTCACATGGATATAAAAGCTTAATTAGGTGGCAGGTTTACTAGCTCGTTGTATTGCTTAATGTTGAATAAGGAGAGGGGGTTTGAGAAAGTACTGTTTGTAATGTTTGCTTCCCTTCAGGGCCAAGGAAAATAATAGACAACTGGGGGAGAGTTTTTTGAGTGTGGAACTGTCAGGAAATCTGCAACACAACTTAATATGGATATAGTGCATTCAGTTTCCAATTGTAGTGTACCAAATCTAGTTGTATTGTGTTTACATAATGCTTTTGCAAGCATTTTTTTTTTAATTCAGTTGGTGGCTAGTGTTCTTATATAAAATTTTATAAGACATTCAGTTACAAAGTATAGGCTTAAATCATCTTCCATCACCATTTGCAGTAGTGGCTGGCAAGAGAAATCAGCAATTAACATGAACAGGTTTGTCTTCATAGAGACATTTTTCTGAAATTTATAAGGCAGTTAAGCTTTTTGTCAGTAGACGCTTTAAAGAATAACTACAGGATCATATTCTGCTTGAATATTTAAAAATGCCTTACTAATATACAGTAAGCCTTTAAAAATCCTAACCTTGGAATTATTGATGTAGAATACTATTTTAGCAACTAGACTGTTTATAAGGGTTACTTACCGATGGCATGCATATTACAATCTCTGCTCAATTATTTTGCACAATTTGGCTGACAGATAGAGACATCTGAGTAAATCAGTGTGATAAGTGTTTAATATCATTTATGCTAATCCTGCATAAATTGAGGTTAGATGTGTATTAATTGCAGACTATGCCATACAGCTTAATAATCACTTGTATTATTCTTCAGCCTTTGTATTTTCTCATTTTGCAAAGAGAGTCTGCAGTAATTTAGCACCAATTAAGCCTTTAGATAAACTCTTGATTAGGCGGTTTCAGAAGGAAATCTGTAGATATAGTACATGGTAATATGCTGTTAAATTGTTTCAGTTGCAATCTACTTTGTTACCTTGGGTTTATTAGCTCTTCTATTGCAAAGTAGCTTCACATTTGGCCTTGTCTAGAAAGGAAATCAACTGTATCCTGCTGAGGACGTTTCCTTCCCTGTTTCGTTATTTTTTTAAATTAAAAAAAAACTGACAGTTACAGCCCAGTTGTTTTAAAACAAATCACAGACTTGCAGTCTACAGATTAACTCAGAAGCTCACACCTTAGTCTTGTGGATAACACATTTCCTTCCTGGCCATATCTTAAATGACAATGCAAAGCTTGCACTATTTAGTTTAACAACCTCGTGTGTGAAATTAGAAGTGATTTATGCTTCCTGTTTTGTTTAATAGCGTCAACATACTGCAATTGCTGCTGATTTTTTAGGGAACCCTGAAATTAGTTTGGAATAACTAGATATGTGAAGCATGAATAGTTAAGAATTAGGAATGTGTTTTGTACTGTTGTCTGAACAATTTCAGGGAAGATAAAACAAGTTTACAGCAAATAAAATTATAGATGGGTGTTTAAGGGGAAATGATTTATTCAGTTCTGACATTCAACTGTTGTTTGTTCACATCAAGTGTTGGCATTTGGTTGTAACATTTCCTTAGGAGCGTGTGTTAACTTGTTTCCAACAAATGCCTGTTTTTTTTCTCCTAAAGGCTTTGGCTTGATTAGTAATTTGCCATATGTTTATGAGCAACTAGAGTTGTTGCCAATTGCTTTTGTGAGAGCAAGACATTACAACTTTGGCATTCTTGTAGCATATGTTTCTCAACCTGTCATAATTAAAATGCCATTGGAGAGCACCTCTCAGGTACCCATACATAAATATTGTAGATGGCTTGCAAGACAGAGAAATACTACCCCTCTCTCTCTCCAAAAAAAACCAAACAAACCCTCATTGTAAAATTCTATTTCTCTGCATTCATTTAATTATTTTTGTTGTGGACAAAACATGAGTTACATCACTTGATACTTTTAACAGTTAAAAGTCTTGCACACGGCTATTTTTATCTCCAAAGTGTGTTTGTAGACTTAAAAAAAATCCTTTCAGGTCATCACTAGTCAGGGCCATTACTCAGAATGTTGTATAATGCCTATATATAGGTTTATGTGAGCTAGGATAGGTTAATTTGTCTCCCATTAATTCTGCTCGTCCCACCAGATCCAACAGAGTAGGGCACGCTCTGGTTCTTTTGTTGTGCAGAGCGCAGCAAAGGTCCCAAAAATCCTGCTCTCAAGAAAATTACACATCAGCATGAGAGCTTGCAAAATGCAATATCCATAGTTTGCTTTCCAAAGAAAATCCAGTCAGAAAATATAAACTAACTGCTCTTTATTGATAAAAATGCAAAACTTCATAAAATACAAGTTGCATACAAAATATAGGATATAACAAAGACTTCTTCTCATCTTAGCTCTCAGAGAAGAGGTACACTACTTGGTTACTAGTTAAGACTACATAACCTATAAAAATCTACATGGTTAACTTTACAAGACAAACTGACCGACTGGGCACTTAGCCCTCCCATTATATTGCCAGCATGTACACCCCCCCACTGAATAACTAGCATACATATTACAGTAGGTGGCAGTAAAAAACATAACAGAATCACAAGATGCTTTGTTTACATTAGCTTCATAGAATAATCTCGACACCTGTTTTTGTATAGGGAACGGGATGACCTTCTTCCCATGAGAAAATCCTGATATCTTTCTGCCAAGCAGTGCTATCTGACAAGACAGTGTGCCTGCTCTGATGGTGTCTGCCCTGTGAAATCACTTGTCCCCCCCACCCCACCCCACCCTGAGATTCACAAGAAAATTGTTCTGGTTTGTCTTGTCCAAGTTGGATATGGGTTTTTTTAGGGGGGGGGATCCTAGTGGTATGTTAAGTTTCTCAGTTTTGCCTAAAATAGCTATTTGACTCTTAGTTGCAAGTGTTAAAAATATGTGCATGTTTGACTTGGGACACCTTTGTATAATTCTGGGGAACTGCACGGTCATATATTCGGGAGTACTTTATGGATTCCGTTGTCCATACCAATTCTTGGTAAAAAGAAGAGTTTCCACTTTTAACTTTTGAAATAACAGGGACTATTACATACTTATTCCATGCGTTTTTCTCATGGTTAAGAATAATTTGATTTTTGTCATTATGGACAATAAAAATAACTTCCTCTATAAGAAAGTATATTTAGTAAATTAACATAAATTTCATTACCAAGAATATTTGTTGACAAAACCCAGTGACAGTTAAATACTGCGTGAAATGCCACCTAGCTGCATGGTTTTGATGGCTATATGGTTTATGTACCTGTTATAGTTCCAGCTTTAAGCCTGAAGGTGGAATTCAATTGCACTTTTCCTATCTGGAATTATGACGGAATATGGATTTGACTCAGAGAATGAGGAAGACAATATTGAGCTGTTATTAAAAGGGTATTCTGGGCCTTGATTGCGCTCAGTGTAAGTTGAAGAAGGCTTTCTGTTGTATTCTTTCTATTGTATTCTTACAATACCTTAACCACATTAAAAAACATTCCAAGATTCCTAACAGCTCCTGTTTCCTGACCTCGACAGGAATTACTACTGACCTTAAGAAGGCTAGAAACGTCACTTAGTTGACCTGGAATACAATGGAGGCAGCCTTGTGCAACAGATTGTTTGCACAAATAATAGCTTGCATATAATTTAAGGGTTGAGGAGAATAATAATTCCAACAATAACCCTTAGTGCCTTGTCTTCATGTGGTCCAACAAAATTACCTAAGGGAGTTCTTGAATTTAACTTCATAATTGCTCTCACTGTTTGTCAAAATCTTTTCATGAAAGAAGCTATAGAAATGCAGGGATCATATCCAGGAAATGAACCTCTTTCCTGTTTTGGATGTATACATTCTTAAAAGTACAGTTAACTGCTGCTGCTTTTATTTTTATTTTTTTTATGAGAACTGTGCAAACTTTGCTTACAGTTTAAAGTAGCCCTTGGAAACATGGTGGAAACAATCTTTGGATTATTCCATCTGAAGTCAAACGTAGCTGAAGCCCTTTATCGAGAGACCCGAGTCCCTGAGAAGCTTGTAATTTTAAAACATCCAGATCTTACTTTTCAGTTATAAATGGATAGCTGTCTGCATTCTGCATTGCAGGCGTCCCTATAGAAATGGGATGAGAATTAATTCAGTCTCAATCTGCTTGTGGTTCAAGGTCATGAATCAGACTGAATGAATGGAAAAAAAAGGTCCATGAGGAGTGTAGACAAGGGAGCTCTAGTTTCAGCGCTCCAGTGTTCATTGGAAGATCTTCCTGTGAAAGAAGAAAGTTGCAGCTCTTGTGCCCTGACAAGTATAACCATATTGTAACTATTAAAGGGCCCTGCGAAGGTACAGCAGTTAATCTTTTTTAATCTTGGGCTAACAATTTGAGGAAACAACTCCGCACTGTGTGTATTTGTGTGTGAGATTCTTTTTTTATTAGCTTAGACTCGCAGCGAGCAATGTTACGGGCCCTGGTGGTGGGTCAGCTGTTGTACAGCTGTCTTGTTGAACATTGCTGGTTGCTTTTGGGGCCATAATCATCTATACACACCCTGTATTCCCCTCAAAATATCCCGTTACAGATACTTGGGCATACTGTTTATTGGGAGGTGAAACTAGTTGTACGTTTTTGATTTTTCTCTGAAATCCCAAGCTTCACTTGTAAAATGCTGGGGACAGAAAAGTTCCTTCACCCTCATTTGGCTGTGTGAGGAAAGAGGACGAGACTATGGTATCACTCAAACCAACAGGATGGATGTCCGAGGGAGAAAAAAATATATTTTGTAGGGAAGGAGAATTTTTGTACCAAGTCCTTGCTTCAACTCTCCGTACAGATTATTCTCAAGCAGTCTGGCCCGCCCCAGGAAAGAAAACCTGCTCAACTAATCTAGGAATAATCATGTTGGCTAGGGGGATTCTGAGAACTGACATACATATATCTGAAAGATGCCTAGGTTGGGGAAGAAAATCCCAAGGTATTGAGTATAATTTTCAGTTATGTGTAGTTTTTAACTGAATTAATCTCTGCTAAGCCAATGAAATATTTGCTTATTGAATTGCTTGTTCAGACAACATTGTGGTGGATCGATACGCCTGTTTATTACAGTCCTTCAAAACGTTTCTGACATAGCAGTGACAAATGATACTGGCAATATCAGCTGTTACTGGTATTTCATGTATTTCTAATATTTTTGTCACGACATACCTGTAACTCGCATATACAGGTTCTTTTCTTGGAGGAGATTTTTTATAATTGACAGAAAATGGAAGAGGAGCTGATTACTGTAGATAGCTCTTTTGTCAGATATCCTGGGGCTCAGTTATATATTAAGATAGCAAAGACAGGGAAGTTAATTTGCAAAGATTTTAAAGTAGCTTTTTTATGGGAGAAGTTTTGCCTTCTGGAGTCAAAATAATTTCTGGTTTTGTTTTCCCCAAAGAGCTGCTGATTAGCTTCTTTAAGTCTAGTTTCATTCTTGTTCTACGGTAAAGATTGGTACGACTAATCTTCAGTATCCCATCTGATGGAGACTTTCTGGAGAATAGTTTGGCATTTTTTTGAGACTTCTGTGGGTAGTAGAAATAAGCTGACTCAGCGGATTGTCAGCCTGTGCCTTCTGGTCAAAACTGACATGCTGTATGCGTGTCCTTTAGCTCTGTCATTTTCAAACTGTTCTAAGGAGCTTTTGAAGCCAAAGAATTCCTGGAAATTCCTTGGTTATTTGATCAGTAATGACAGGTGAAGGAAGGAAGGCATTGATCTCCTAGGATACCTGGGCTGAGAATGGAAACACGCCTTACGTGGGCTGCACAGTTTATGCAATTTTTGTTGTCGCTAAAATGATTGTGGACTGATAGATAGGTATATCCACATGAAGAAGCATTTTATCTGCATGCCATGTGTCTATGCGCTCTGCAAAGCTATTCTGAACAAAACAGTTGTCATTACTGTAAAACAGTTTTCATTAAAACAAGCATCCCCTTCTTCCTGTTTGACTACCTTATTACCAACAAGTGAACTGTTTGTCTTTTAAGTGTGCTCCTGTTTTTGATGACAAAAGTTTTCCTCCAGGAACTGAAATGTTTAATTTAGCATTAAAAGAACGAAACTAATTAGAGCTAACATACGAACACTGTATAGAGAACAACTTGCATTTTTCACTAGGCAAGACTTGAATGAATGCTGGATATTTAACATATTCAGCACTAGTTTGGGACATATATTAAAAATCACTGCTTTGTTCTCACAGAGTTCCTGTTTGTGGCGTTTCCGAGCTGAGAGAACAGATCAGACCAAATACTCTGGTGAGTTTGTCATTACTTTATGCCGTTTGGAAAGTGGCAGCAAACACCTGGAATACCCTAAACGTGTGACTTGTTCTGAGCGTCATTGAGTAGAATGAAAAAGGAGCCTCATTTCTGTGTTATAGAATAATTAAGTCATATTGGAAGGAATCTTAAGAGGTAATCTAGTACCGTCCCCTGCTTGTTGCAGGATCTGCTAGAGGTCTCTAACAGACAACCATCTGGCTTCTGCCCAAAGGCCCCAAGCGAAGGGGAACGCACCCCTTATGTGGCAATCTGTTCCACCAAACTGAAGGGCATCCGTAGTGTTTGCCCTGGACAGAAGAGAAGAGTTTCTATTGGCAAGACGTAGTGATGGTTTTTAGCAGTTGGCACTGCACAGCATCTTCTGTCTTGAGGATGAATCTAGTACAGTAAATATTTTTGTCTCATCGTCCCTTCAGAAGTCTTAGAAACTGGAAAAAAGGGAATGAACCGTGAGGCTGTTCCTGGGAAGAGTCCGGAGGAGATGTATATTCAGCAGAAAGTGAGAGTCCTGCTAATGCTTAGGAAGATGGGATCAAATGTAAGTATTCAGACAACTTACCAATGAGCTCATAAAAATGAACAGACAGGAATTTTTACCTTCTGGTTTACAAGGGTTTACCTGTTGATTTTCTTGAAGATACTTATTATGTGTTGCCAGCCACCAGAGGAATCATTGAGTTATTTCCAAATTATTTCCAATTACCACTCTAGAACCCTGTAAGGGGTTAACGATATTAATCCCAATCCTTATGCACAAGTTCTGTGCAATATCTTGAGGATCATTCCATACGCTGCTGGTGCAGTTTTTGCCAAGTGCGGTCCCTTTGCAACAAGCCATCAGCTTGAAAAGCAAGAGGGTGGAAAGTTGGTCTGCCAGCGAGTTTGCCTTCTGCCATAATGGAGACTGAGTTTGTCACGCCCTTTTCCAGTTAACCACCAGTGAAGAGGAGTTCTTGCGGACATACGCAGGAGTAGTGAATAGCCAGCTTAGCCAGCTTCCTCAGCACTCTATTGACCAAGGTGAGTAACAGTTTATACCTTTTTGCTATAAATGACCAACACGGAAGCAGCTTTTAGTTTTGATGTTAAAACAACAAAAATAGTAAAACCACAATGGTGGTGTTCTCTTTCTCCTGACTTGAGATGTAACCCACATACCTGGATACCTTTCTTTGTCATTTAAGCTAATTCCTGGCTCCTGGTTTTCAGAATTGAGGCGGAGCCCCACTTTGGGTTTGTCATTTTCTGGCTTTTAGTGCCATATACGTGACTCTCAGAGGCGGGTCGGTGAAGTCGCTTTAAGCCTCCTGGAGATGCTCGAGGATCCGAAAGGAGCTTGAGCCACAGAGACTTGAATCGCTCCGACAGTCAGCAGGAAAGCTTGCTGGAAAAGGCTCACCGTTTGATCTTTTTCTTGGCTTTCGGCAAAGTGGCTGGGGAGGTCGCTGAAAACGGTCGTAAGTCCGATACCGCAGCTCCCCTCCGTAGTGTGAGCAGCCACCTGCTGACACTGGCTTGTGTTCTTTGGAACACCAGAACTGGATGTGATTTAGGAGATTCTAAGTGTATTATCCCTCAGGTTCTCGGGGGTGGAGCAGTGAATTTACCCACGAAGACAGTGACATGAAATGGACTACTTAACCAGAACCTTGTAATGTTAATGGAGGCAGGCTTCCAGTTACCTGTTGGATGTCTAAAAGTTTACACAAAATAAATTGAAATGTGTGATCGATTGCGATTGCAAGTACCAGAAATTCTGGTATAGTGTTATGGACCAGTGCACGTTTTTCCTTTCTTTTTACGCTATAAGTCAGAAATCAAGAAGGAGCGTTATAACCCCACCAGATCTATCTTGCTTAGTTTAGTTTTTATCACTTTGAAAACCGAGCATTTTGAACTAATGTTAATTTACCAGTCAGCTTTTAAACCGAATGTACATGAATTAAAACCCTCCTTTGTTTTTTTAATGTTAGACCACGATTCTCCATTAGTACTTGCTGCAGACTGCTGTGGGGATCTATAAATTGAAGCACAATATAGTTACTGATTTATTTAATGGATTTCAAACCACCTTTCAGGATTTATTATTCTCCTAAGTAAGGATAGCTGGGCGTTAATCTGTCCCCTTAAAGCTTGATGACTAGTAGGATTTCTTTCTCAAAGGTTTTAATCCATCTAATAATTATATTCATAGATGAGCAAAGAGCTCATTAGGGAGGTAAATAAAATTCTGCATGTCCTTGATGAGACAACACACCAAAATCATGCAACTGAGTGGAAGTGTTAGCCACTAGATGGCAGCATCTTCGTAGAAAACCTTATAAAGTGTACACACATTTACTCTCAGTTGAAAAATGTGTGTTCTCTCCCTAAATCTCAGGATGCGTGGTGTAGAGAACTTACTTTCAGAACAAGATTTCCGGGCAGCAAAGATCCAGCGGTTCACGACACTGATTTTATGGCTGCTCCGAAAGTGCCCTGGGAACTTCGGATTATTCGTATTTGCAAACCCTATGATTCACTCGATCTTCCGTGGATATTCCCAGATGTTATTTCCCCCAGAGCTTGATCTGGTGCAGTTTATAGAACTGCTTCCTCCCTGCTGCTGAAAGAGCCTGCATTCCGGTTTTCTCCGGCTGGCAGTCGATGGGCAAAATTCATAAAGCACGCTTTCTGACCATGCCTGTGCTGCTGCTTTACAATGGCTGCCTCGCAAGCGGGCGCCCTCCAGTTTCTGGTGGGTTTAGGTGTTGCTGTGAGCTTGAAGTGCCGCGTTTGCGAGTCTGAAAAGGCTGAAGGGCAGTAGCGATCGAAGGGAACGAATGCAATCCTGACCACCAAAGGGCATTGTGAACCGAAGGCTTTGGGGGTTCTCTTTTGACCTGGCTCAGACGTACGAAACAGCAGAGCCGATCTGTATAAGCGCAGAGCTGGGGGAATGCTAGCAACTTGCCTTCCTTCTCAGTCTGTTTTGATCTTTTCTGCATTAGCTCTCTGCCCGTTAAAGAGGGAGTAAGGAGAAGCTATTCCTGAAAGGTTAAGCCATAATGCTGCTTTCCATCTCTCTCTAGGAGTGCCTGGTACACTCTGCAGCACATCTGGATGCGTGTTTGTTAAATGAAATGGGGGTTGGAGTTTGGCAGAGCAAGGCTGGAACCCTGGATGGTTTCCACTTCAGTGGCAGGACCAACCTTGGTGGCTCTGGTTGCTATAGTGATAGAGCTTGGCTGGTTCGTGGAGAAAGCTGGGTCCCTTGGGGAGCACAGAGCTGAGATGCAAACATCGGCTGGGCAGGTAGGCTAGAAGTGAACAATAAGGCCATTCCACAAGCACTCTTTTAGAGGGAGAAAATCCCCTTGAGGTGGAAGAAGAACCCAGAGGGAAATTGTGAGAATGCGGATGACATGTTATGCAGTTGTCCTACCCAAGTTACCTCCATATGCAAACACTGCATGAAAGCAGATGCAACAGAAAGTACATCTACCCTGTTAAGTCTGAGAACTACATCTTTCTTTACTCCCCACTTGCATGAAGGCAAAGGAAGCTTGTTAAAATTACTTAGGTCTGTTGAGGAGCATGGATGCCATGTTTTTCCCAGCTTTTTGCAATGGCTGCCTGGGGTATGGAGTCTACGGCTCCCAGAATTCCCAGTCAGGATGTTGGCCAAGGATTTGTGAGACACGGTCCAAATGCAACCTGAGCATGCTGAATTGGAAAGGCTTTTGAAACCCCTTGTTTAAAAAATGATGCCTTGAATTATTTGAAGCCATCACTGAATGTACTCTTAGGTATCTAGAGATGCTTCAGGGTGGCTAAGTGGGGCAGTCCTGAGTGCAGTCTGTAGATAGACTAACCTATCCGATTGTGTGATTGTAGACTGAAATCAGCGCGGAAAACCTTGTCCTGATTTCCTTAGTTTGTAGCATTAGTGGTGAATTTGAGAAGAGGAGTCTGTTCATAGAGTTGGTTATAAAAAGGCACCCCTTGTTTCCTAATTGTTACAGGCACTTCCCAAAAACCAAAGTCACTTCAAAAGTTATGTTGTTAGTGAGCTATAACCGACTCTATAATTTGTTATACCTGCTGTTTTCCAACCCAGACACAGTTCATGTGAGCTACTCGGCCTTGCTTCAGCATCATCTGGGTGTTGAAACTGCCACAGAATGGGGGCAGTCGACCAACTGGAGGGCATCCATTTGCAAGGCAGCCGTGGCTGACACATGTCACCTTCAGTTAGTTGAAGTCTATGTGTTCATGCTGATCAACAGGCAAAGTCAAGGGGTCATTGCAGGGTTTAGGTTTTGTGGGTTTGTCCCCTCGATCCAGTGGCAGGCATCTCACATCAACCTAAGTCTTTAACAAAATAAAAGACAGGAAATGCACAGAAGTAGCGAAAAGCAATTACTTATCACATGTGAAATGGAGAAAGGGGATACTGAAGACATTTCGGGAGCAACAGATTGCAGTGGGTGAGGCCAGCTGTTGGCCAACAAGCTGCCTGGTCCATCAAAGGTTGGCATTCAGATATCTCCTATTTTACCTCCTTTCAAAATATTTATTTTTCCCCCAAACGGATCCAAGCAGCTGCTTTGTATTTTGCTGCTTTCCCCAGCCTGCCCTCCTGTGATGCGGTATGCTTGTGCGAGAGAGAAAAAGGTAAGAGAATGTAGACGTTTGCCCTTGGGAGCAAAAGGGAGGAAACATTCTTGCAGGATGGTAAGAAACTTGAAGCAGTGTCAAAATCAAAGTTTGTTGTGGGGCAAGGACAAGAGACGGGTAACAGAACCCGGTTTGACCCAGTCCTGCAGACATAAAACTTTGGATCTTCCCAGTTGTTTATGACTATTGCAATTTAAATCCATCACACCTTTCCTGTTTCCATAGGCAGTTCACCTGCCTGGTGCAAATGATTTTGCTTTTATCTATGATCACCTTTGCCTGTCAATCTTATTCTCTGCTCCAGAGGATAAAAGTAGAGCTATTTATCTAAAAAAGCGAGGGAATATTGAAGCACGAACAGCATTACCTGGGTTTGGGGAGATGGTGAGGATGGGGGAGTGAACTGGCACCTACTCTCCATGATGTCATCCGGGATCTTGCTGTTGCTAGGAAACTCTGCTTCACACGGAAAGTCCCTGCGAAGGTACTTCTAGAATTCAAAAGAGCAGGCTGTACCTGGCCTTGCATTTTCTACCATGCTGCTGGGTTTTTTTCTTCCCAATGGTCTTCACTAGGTAAGCCCTCTCGAGGGGAGGTCTTAAGTCTTCAGACAGCCCTTTTGTGGCCTAGATGTACTTGAGGTGTTGGACTTTCGGTGTCATTCTGTAGACCTCAGTGTCTTACCTCGTAAAAGTTCTGTGCATGATTATCTGGACTAAATAGATTCAGGGCAAAACTTTATGGTTGTGGAGTGGCAGGACATCTGCATTCATCTTCTTAATATGTTTCTGAGCTCTGTTGCTAGAGGAGTTGCAGATAAAAGTCCATCAAGAAGAGTATATGATTATCTTCTCTCGGACAAGAGATCTCCTGCTCTCTGCATCCACTCCCCGACAGCCCCTTCTAGCTGCCAGAGGACCTTTTCAGACTGCAGCCCTCAATGTTGGCCCTAAACGAAAGAAGCCAACCTGGCCAGCCTTGCCCACGTTCTCTCTTTTCCTTTTGCGCTACAGGTGCTGAGGATGGCGTGATGGCATTTTCCAGATCGGAGACCGAAGACAGAAGACAGTAACTTGAGCGGCTCTTTGTGCAATATAGAACTGGAACAGGGCAAACGAAGCGTTTGGCGGTCGAGGGAGATGACAGGACATCCCCAAATTCCTTTGCCCTCCCCTAAAGTTGGTGTGTTCCCATGATAGCTCCCCCTGCTCTAAATCCCGTGTCCCTCACGCCCAGCCTTCTGAATGCATTTCACAGCCCTCTGCTCTGTACCCCTATGTTGGTTCAGTAGGTCTGTCGCTGATCCAGGATAACTCCAGGAATGCATTTATGATTGGCTTACCCACCCCCCAAAAAGTGAACTGATTGGCAGGGGAAAAGGAGAAAACTTGACAGGCCCTCCCCTCATGCTTCATTTTGCTTTTTTATGAATGGTTGCTGATGTCCTGCTTGTAAAGCCTTCAGGCTCCAGTGCTTATCTAGGTCATGCTTGTGTGTTTCTGGAAAGGGGCTGAGTTGTGCGCAACTGGAAGAGGACTGGGGTTGCTGTTTGCAAGATGAGAGGCTCGCAGGTGTTTTGCTGACATCAGTATTTTCCTTTGCTGGAAACTGAGGGGGGACGGAGGGGGTGAGGGGGGTTGTGTGTTTTTGTTATTGCTTCGCATTTCTTGAGATGGTGGGAGAGACAGATCTTTTCCTCTATTTATTATAAGCTTGCTTGCCTCTCAGAAGAAGCTGGCGTTAACTGCTGACTTCCAGCGGATCGCAAAATCTGTCCTACCGCTAACATTTCCTCTGCTGTCTCTCAGAAACTGCTGCTCGAAACCTGGTGGTTTTTTGGAGTCTATCCAGGCTGGGAGGATCAGAAGCCCAGAACTGAGGCGGTGAATCTCTGACAAGAAACAAGAAGGCGCGTTTGTGCCTGTGGGGAGATTTGCTGACACTCTGCAGGCATTCATGGGTTCCAAAATCTGGGACCCTCACCTTCAGATCCAGCCTGCTTTTCTGTGGCTATTGATCTTATTCCTGAGCATACTTTTGTGGGGGGGAATCTACTCTCGAAGGCTGCAGGTGGCATAACCAATTCACAGTATTAATTATAGGCCTTGGCTCACCAGGGTATTAGGATCCAAAAGCTTCATCCGCATACTTCTTTTAAGAAGGCGCTGGGGAGGTTTCACTGCTAATATCTTCCAGCAAAGCTCTGAAGGTTGAGTGGAAACCATTATGTCGAGCAAGGTTTGAGCTTCCCAGGTGTTTTTCGCAGTCTCAGTGTGAGCAGAAGGATACCTTCAGACAGCCTAGGAGAAAATGAGATTCGATTTGCAGGTTTGCAGGGGTTGAAAATTAAGCTTCGTTTCTTGGGCGCCAATGGCGACCCGCTTGGGAAATCAGCAATAAATGTAGTTTACCCTTTCAGTAAAACTTCAGTTCCTCTAGAAAGTTAGGTTTTCTGTTTTGTTTTGTTTTTTTAAATACGGATGCAGAAGGTCAGTTCTTGAAAAGGACAGATTTTTGTTTTCCAAGTTATACTTAGTTTCCACATTGCAGGGACTCCAGATTCTCTTCCTTGCATTATAGGAAATTGTCTTCACCAGAAGCTCAGACTGATGTTTGCATCTAACACTCCTTTTCAATAAATGGTACAATTTGGACTGTGGCTTTGTTGTCAGGAGCAACTTCAATTCCATCATCGCCCAGAATGCTGTTTGTTTGCTTTATTAACTTATTTATTCTTCAGTGGTACTCTTCCCAAAACTTAGCACTTCCCCGAAGCGAAGCATGCGTGTGAAAAATTCTCCATCCTCAGTAACGCTACTTTGTCTCTCTGAGCATTGCTCCCAATTCGGTGACTCTTTTTTTCCCCGAAAGCTGCACTGCCCTTCTCACCTGCCTGTTGCAGATGTTCTGTTCCTAAATCCATTTGCAAAGGGCTACTCACTCTGCCCCAGCCCTGTTTCCAATGCTGTCCTTCTGCACTGCATAGGGATGAGATGTTGAACAACTGGTCCCGGTCTAGGATCGGTGCCAACAGGGTAAACCTTCTCTGGAAAAAAAAGGTGGCCCTCAAGGAAGCCCATTTAAGGATCAGTCTGGCCACTGGGTGGGTTGAATAGGCAACGTTGCTCCAGGCTGTGGTGTGGTGCTCGGCGTTTGCAAACTGTTAAGAAAAGCAAAGTGAGTGTCTCTGTTTTTTTAAACTTTCGGAGGGCTGAAATGTAACTTGAAGGGGTGGGGAAATACAGTTTGTAAGAGCTCTTCTTGTTTTCTGTGCTCATTGATGACCAAAGCATCTTTTGCTCTTCGGGGGAGGGGGGTGTCCAGAAGACCTTGAGCCCTTCTTACCCACAATCCCCTTTTAGATGTTGAGTAGACAAGGACAGGGTTGCTAACCCCCTCATTGCTTGCTCCTAGTTCATACATGCACGCACGCCTCTCAGTTTCTTTTTCGGTGCACCGTTCTGTCCCTGTCTCATATTTTCCTCCCACAAAAGGCCCTCTTGGCTTCCTCCCCGGCGGCCAACCAGCAATTTCATCACCAGATAAGTCTAATAAATTTTGTTCTGTAAAGCAACCAACTGGGCAGGTCAAAAGGAGGAAAATGGAACCCGGTTTTTTGATTCTGCATCATAATCCCTTGTCAGTTTTAAGCTGGGACTTCCTAATTGTGGAGGGAGGGGAAGCAGCTTTGCTTCGACCAAAAGAGATGACGAGAGCTTAAGATCAGGTGGGTCACCGTCTCCCTTTTCCCCTCATCCTCTACCATCTTGGAATATTTTTGGAAACCTCAATGTGTCTCCTATGAGACCGCCTTCCTTCCTGCATCCCTTTTTAAACAAGGTGAGGTGGGGAGGGGTTACATTTTCCTCTTCCTCCAAGGCTTTGGGCTCCTCTTTGTGTCCAGGTGTAACAGCCTTGCTTTGTTCAAAGTTCTCCAGCAGCTTCTTGAACTTCAGGTTCACCCATATCAAATCACGGCTGCTGGCTTGGTGACAGATCAACATCTCAACCTTCTCTTATTTTAAACTCTCCACTTGCTGCATAGAGAGAGAGAGGGAGTCACACACACACGCGCGCACACTCAATGCCAAGGAGAAGACACCTCAGAGGCTTTGCTGCTGCATCTTTTTACACAGCATAATTAGGGAGTGCCAGAGGAGATCTCTCTGCAATGCTGTTTTGCTTTCCCCCACTTTTTTCCCCCTGCCTCTGCCTTAATAATATTAGAAATCTAAAAGCTGTTTGAAATGCTAGGAAATTCAGGGATTGAAACGCGCAGGCGTCCCTCTAGGTTGCTGCTGCATTTTGATAAGCTGCTGTGAGCTGAGGAAGAAGGGGAAGAAAATCCTAATTAAACCCGACAGCCTCTTAAGCCTCACCCTCAGATCCCCCCACCCCGGCTTGGTTTGGTGCCACGTCGACCGCTCTTCAGCCAGAAGGAGATCTTGTGGATGGATTTCTCCTGCGATGCTCCTCTTCCCGTGATTTCGTTTAGCCTTGATTTGACTTTCACGGATTTGAAATGAGGCTCTCCTGTCCCTCCTCCTGAAAAAGCAATGCAAACCTAAACTTGGTTAGGATTTTGCTGAAAGTGGCGCCTCGTTTCGAGTCTCTTGCAGAACGGCAAATGGAAACAATGCTGCTGTGCCCCGCAACGCACTGGGTTTGCCCCGACAGCTTGCTCTGCAATGTGCAGGAGGCGACCCCGAGATGTTTTTGCCCAATATGCTTTTATGCCCGTGCCCCTCAGGTTGAGAACCCCAAAACAAGTCAGCAGCGGCCTGGTAAGGACCCATACCAGCAATGCCGTTTGAGGAGGGCTCTTTATGAAAAGGATCCGAGACTGATATAAACCACATAATGTGCCCCATTACGGAAGCTTAAATTGAGTCTGAACAAGAGATTGTGTGGCCAGGCTGTCTGTCCGGCGTTGCCTTCGATCCAGCCGTGCTGCAAGGCTGCAGCTCTCCCTGCTACAAATCGAAATTCTCAAAGATGGTGTTCAGCCGCCCTCGGACACGGCCCGGAGGAGCGTCGAGGCTACCCTGCTGTGCCAATCGGCCGCTTCCCGTTTTCCCACGTTTGCATCCCGGATCAGATCCATGGCAGCCTTGCCCCTTTGCCCTTTCGCTCCGGCGTCCTGACAGAAGGCAATGTGGCTGAGGCAGTTGGGATGTCAGGTTTAGCCTAAAGAACTCCAAGAGACAATGCAAATTCAGTTCTACTGTGTTTATTAGCTACAACCTCTAGGAAGAAAGAATCTCCCCAGATTGAACCCTAACCCCCAAGCTAGCCAATCACAACACCGTGAGTTCCTCAGGGAGGTGCCAGCCTCATCCTCTTGCCCTTCCCACACTCTTGCAGTGAACTAAGAACGCACTTATCTCCCTGAGCCTGGCCTTCATAATTCCATTCCATCACATGGGAGCTGCCCAAGTGAAAGGCTACGTGTGAACCTGCTACTCAGAAAAGGGGCCTGCCCTTGAATTCGTACCAGCCACCCTCCAGTTTTGGCAATGGAGGCCGCGTTGTCTGAACAGGTCGCTTCTTTCTGCCCTCCCTCCCAGCTCGCCTTTGCGGGTTGGGGCACCCAAAAACGTTGCAAGGAGAATGCTGCTCTGCAGGAGGCCTGCCAAGCTAAGCCCTTGGTCCTCCCTAAATAAAATTCTTGGCCAGTACTCCCTCTCAGCCAAAAGCGATCCGTTCTCATTCAGGCTCCCCCTCCCTTGTTTCTCCCCTCACACCCAAAGCAAAGATCTGGGTCCTGTGGTTTCTCCCAAACCTGGTCCTCCTGTGTGAACCACGGGTGGTGTGGTTCGTGCTCCGGAAAGGATCAGCCTTGCCCGATGCCAGTCTTTGGCTTCCCATCCCGCGGGGGAACATCCTCCCTGGCACAGGCGGGTGCTTTGAAAAACGCCACATCCCCGCCCATTGCATCTCCTTCGTTTCCTTCATTTGCCAGATGTTTTCGGGGCAGCAAACCAGCAAGGCCACGGTTTCAAATGTGTCCCTTGCCTTGGCGGGTGGGCGAGGAGGATTGTTTCTTGCTCTGTGCAGTTCTCCCACATTACCTTGGCAGGGAGCCAATTACTTAAAAGGAACCAGATCGAATAATCCCAGATGGTGTTTTTCTAGGCAATGCAATGCCGGATTTCGGCTGGGCGTTTTTCCCCTCCTCCTTCTCTGCTATTTTGTTCACCTGATGGGCTTTAATTTCTGTTCTTCCTTAGGCGATATCTTTCTGTTCCCTTAAAGTACATTGCACTTCTATTACTAAAGCAAAACGGGGGGGGGGGGGGGGGGGGGGACAAAGTACATAGGAAGGTCCTTCATGTAAGTCGGATTATTTGGCCATTTAGTCCAGTGTAAGGAAAACTGATCTGACAAAATGGTCTTGCAACCCACTCCTTTGGAGCAGATATTTTGGGGCTGGAGCCTGGGAGGGCCCATGACGTAGCAACTTCGCTAAAATTAAGCAAGCGGTATTCTTCTCCAGCTGAAGCTGGACCTTGCAGGACCAAAGATGTCCTTCCTACAGCAGGCTGGGCAGAAAAGAGCCCCTTTATTCCACAGTCCAGAATCTGGTTTGATTATTTGCTCCAACCCAATAGAGCTGAAATGAAATGAAAAGCCTTCAAAGTCACCAACTGAATTATCGGTAATTAAGATAGTCGCACCACCGTTGAGATGCTTGAAGGCCACTTTCGGATGGCACGCCGAGGACTGTGTGTCCCCTCTCCCCATCCCTTGCCAACCCCAAAACGAGGATGGGGGTAGGACGAAAATCTTGTGAGTGTGAGGTTCAGTCTGGGCACCAGGTTTGAAGGAGGACTCAAAAGAAACTCAAACAGGTTCCAAGAAGGGCAACAAAGATGACCAGAGGTGGTCTGGAAGAAGGAAGTCACGCAGAAGAGAGTCAGCACCTGGTCTGCCTCATCCCAAGACCTGATCTCGGATTATCGTTTTAAGTAGGCTGAAGGCCATGAATAATTTCCTAATAGTAAGAACAGCTCAACAGAGGACCGCTGACTTGAGGGAAGCCCTCAGTGGTTCCCTGCTGGCCTTCAAGCAAAAGCTGGACATTGTTGGAGAGTCTGTCCTTTGGATCCAGGGCTGAGCAGTGGGTTGGATTTCATGGCATAACGCGGCATCTTCTCGCTAGATGGTTTTAATTGAGCCGCAACTGAATGAATACGGCTAACGTAACGATAACTCCCTATAGACTTTAATAATTCCACACTTCTCTCGCATTAGAAGCTACAGTTCAAGGGTAACTTACAGAGGATGAGCTGTGTGACTCCACGGGGCATCCAGCTAGTGCTGCTTTTTCAGACCGATGATGATGGTGGTGGTGGTGGCGCAAGGGGGAAGTGGATTCATCCACCAGGCCTTGCATTAGAGAGGGAATCGATGTCCTGTAAAAACGGAAGTTTATTTTTGTTTTTACGAAACGGGGAATGCTGCTTAATTTTTATCTTCAGGAGAAAGGGCCCTGTTGAGAGGGGCCTGTATTATTCCTTAATTAATAATCACGCTACGCTCTGAGCTTCTTTGGGACCGCCGCGCATCTTTCTGGCAAATAAAAAGGAAGTGAGGCGGGATGGCTGAGGAATGGGGAGCGAAGGCCTATAATTGTGCTAATAAGCTGTGGAGCAAAGTATGCAATTAATATGCCATAGGAATAAAAGGCACATATGCTAATAACAGAGGCTAATTGCGTCTAAATGGCACGCTCAGTCATGGGCTCGAGGACGGCGGCCTTGTGTTTCTGCTCTTTCGAATTAGCAGCATGGAATAAATTAACACCCACAGATCTCATCTCCAGGCAGAGGCAGAGAGAAAAACACAGGTCTCTCCTCCAACCCTTGGGTTATGGGCCTGGTTCCCCATCAGTTAAGGCCACATGTGAGTGATGCAGCCTAATATCTGAATGGGCTCCTTAGTTGGATCACAACTCCCACCAACTGCAGTCCACATGGCAGGGGTGTCACCCCCTTCCGAGCTCCCTCCAGTGGGGGCTGGTTCTCCCTTCCCCATCCTGCACTTCTCTCTGGGGCCCCAAAGAGACAGCCAATCAGCCACCACCATGTGTCCCTATTGGTGAGCTTATGGGTGGGCAAATGTTCCTAGGGCCCACCCACTGTTGGGGATGGGAAAGGGGGGTTCTGCCTTTGGTGTGAGCCAAGAAAAGCCACACACTTTCAGCCATGATGCTTCCTACCGCCATCTCCCCCCCCCCCCCAAAGATTGGTATTGCCACAGCAGGGTGGCAAAATTAAAAACACTGTTTGGAAAGGCATCTTTGTTCACAATGAGACGGGGCCACCAATGCTTTTTATTAAGTGGGGTTGGAAAAGGCTGCTCAGAAGTGCCCCAGCTGTGCAGGTTGGGTGAACCCAGAAGATGGGCACTGCATTATCTCTCTCCTTAGCAGGTCAAGGGTTCACAGCCAGCAGGGGAAGGATGGTGCCAACCCTTTGGTGTAGGCAGTGATTCAGCTTTCTTCTTCCTCCTCTTCTTCTTCCTCCTCTTCTTCCTCTTCCCAGATGGTCTGACCAGGTCTCTGAGCTGGGGGTCCCCCTTTATATACAGTTTTCCCTCCAAACCAGCTCGCAGCTGATTGGTGGCCCCGTTTTGGGCTTCTCCCATTGGCTCCTGGTCCAGCTGTTCCATTGGCCTTCCGGCCGGCTGAGAGACCAATGCCCACGTGCTTTGAGCTGGCCGAGGCAGCGTCCCATTGGCCGAAAACGACACACTTTGCAACCTTGGAATTTGTATATAAGGTGAGCGCAATTTAGGATCAGCTCATCCTTCCTTCCCTCCTCCTCGTGTTTAGTTAACTGACATCTGCTCCAAACACTGAGCTCATACACTGTGGTAGACCAAGATTTTTTGCATAGGAACTTGTTGAATAAACCACATTTAGTTGGCCATGTGCATTGGGTGAAGCCATAAGCCACGTTTCACAAACTCTCTAGCTGGGGTCACGCATTATCAAGTGAAATCAAACTGGGGCAGCCTAACCCTGACCCTTTGGGGAAAGAATTCTGAATTAAAGAAGGGCAGTTAAACCTGGCTGGCTTTTCCTCAGCCAACAATAACCCAATTGCTAACTCACTGGCTAAGGACGGAAAGGGAGGCCTAGTGAGGCAGAGTAAATGGCTGCCCCCTTTGTAATTGGGGGGGGGGGGCTTCTGTCTTGGGAACAGCTAGGGTAGCAGTGAAAAGGTTGGGGAGACAGGCTCAATTCCATTGGTGATGCTGAGTTAGCCACTCTCGATCTCTTCACCCAGCCTACCTCACAGGATCGCTGTGGAGATCAAGTAAAGGAAGATCCCATGCTAGGCCCCGTGAGCTTCTGCAGAAATCATCTCAAATCTATGACTCTTGATTTTTAGAAGGGAGATTTGCTGCTTCACCTCAGGAAGCATCATGTCTGCCCTCTGCGTTAGAGCAAGGGAGATGCCAGGCTCGTGGAAATATTTTTAAATGCATTTGCTTGGCATCGGGAGGGCCGGCCACTGCAGCCAAGCCTCATGAGGACTAGACACACTATGAGACTTTTGAGCGTATCCTTCCCCAACTGACCTCCATATCTTTTGGGCTATGATTCCCATTACAGTATTGCCAATGGTATGAACTGGCAAAACGTCAAACGCTTGCAAAACGTTTCTCGGTGCCCTTTTCTCTACCCACTGCTACAATCTACTCATACATACTCCTGAGGACTAGAACTTTACTGCTAACGTTTATCAATGGGGCTGTATAGGATGTCACGTTCTCCATCGGCTGTTCTGTTCAGCCCTTAAGTATTTTGGCAATCCAGCCTGGCAAACCAGCTTCATCCATGGAGAAAAACATGAAGGTCAGATTGCTTTTAGAGACACTGTTTCTCCCCCCCCCCGCCCCCCGCCATGCCCACCACCTACATCCGAAGACATTTCCTCTCTCTATTGTCCCAGTCTGATTGAATTGTCTCCGGCTGCCTTCCTTTCATTTGAGAAATCAGCATTTCAACCCTTTGCTGAGAATTCTCCGTCTCCAAAATGTTCAGTTTGTCTGCATCCCCTTCAAGCAGCTTACAGAGATGATCTGTGGGGGGAGGGGGAGTGAAGGAGATAGGGCTATCCCAAATATGGAGATGGAAGAGGAGGGGCTGGAGAGGACCGGGGTCCTAAAAGGTCTGCAACCGAATAATCCAAAATAGCCAAGATCTGCCGGCCTAGTTGGTGGGTCTGCTAAATTCCCCCCAAATGCTCCAACTAGAGTTGTAAAAACTGGTCAGTTGATGCCCCACTAATTGACGCACCATGTAGAGCGGCCTTTTTTTTTTTTTAGCATTATATTCTTGGCTAAAGACAAATCTTTACTCCTTGACCAAGGGTAGTTCTGCTTGCCGCGTTGGCTAAACGAAGCCTCCATGCTTCGAAGAGCATCCTTTGCCCATCTGGCCCGTGTGAACTTCCTGTTCGAGGGACTGGGCGCCCAACAATTCACAGCGGTGGTGGTGGAATGGAGCTTCCATGTTCAAGAGCAGTATACCCCTGCAGAGAGAGAGAGAGGATCCCGGAGTCACAGCCAGTAGATCTATCCTTCCTGAAGGGTGAAAGGCTGGCCAGTTTTTATTTAACAACCTTCCCCCCCGCCCAGAAAAGTTAAAATGCTGTGCCATTTGCCCCCCGTCCTGCCGCCCAGAACCGCATGCCCGATGGTGCCCCAGAGTGACCCACCCTCACCGCTGCCCCCGTTTTGTCACGAAACCCTCCCTTACAAAACGGCCTTTTCCTAGAGGCGTGGTGGAAAGGCCGTCAACAGGAAATGCTCAGTTACCCTGATTTTTCTGTTCATTTAAAAAAAAACCCTGCCCGGGGGAGACATTTGCCGTCCCCTGGTGCGAAGCAGGCCCACGTGATCCGTTTAAAAATACAACTCAAGCTGGAAACAATAACACCCCGGAGGCTTGAAGTGCATTCTGCCTCTGTATTTCCTGATTTCGCAGAGGGGAGACGACGGTTCACGGGGGGTGCCGGCGAGCCAATTAAGGGGGGGGAGCCGAGTCTAAAATTCTGCAAAACCCCAAATTGCGGTGGTTCACTTGCTTAGCAAGATCAGCAGGGCCAGGCTTGTGCTGGTACCTAGCCTAAATGCCCCTCCACCCAGGATCCAGCCTCACTGAAGCTCCTTTATTGAAAATCTGCTATTAGATCCCTCCGGTATTTATACAAGCCAACCGGGGGCTTGACCAGGATGCTAAAATCCTGTGCTTGGTTTTTAACCCACACTGTTGGAAAAGGGGTCCCTACCCCGTCCTCTCCCTCGAGAGTGACCAGCCTCAGATTCTCACTGAAAAAGCGAAAGGGTTTCGATGGTTATTATTGCACGCAGACGGGCCCACCCCATCGATAGTGGGGCAGGGCAGGGCAGCTGTCAGAAGAAGACTTGGGAGGATTCAGACTCCGTTCAAGTTTTATTATTCTGTGCAGGGGAAATCAGAAAATGGGGGAAATGATTGATTCATTCATTCAGTTTATACAGCCGCCCATCTCAGACCAGTGACTCTCGGCGGCTAACGACAAATACTCCCTATACTCCTTTGTTCAATGCATCGGTGTGTTTCTATGGCACTGCACACTGATGAAATTTGAACAACTGGTGCCCCAGATTTTTTTTACTCCTTTCCTGTTCCTTTTTCCTTTTCCATCCGATCCTTCTAACCAAGATCTGTCCTAGCTGTATTCTGGCAATTGCTGGATTCCTTAGCCTGACATTCCTCTTGCCTCCCCCCCAAGGAATTCATAGAGGGGACCGCAATTTGCTGGCACGACATCCCTGTGGGGTGCCCGTCTCTCTGAAAACCACCAACCCAAGTTCCTCTAGTAAACGTCATTGCTATTAAGGATTTCGGCTTGGGGCATTCTCGCCGGAGGTCCACCCTTGCTACCTCGAATCTCAGCTCGCTAGCCAAATCTTTAGGTTTGGGGGACATCTGCTCTCCGCCGGATGCATCAAAGCACTGTGCGGTCAGTTCAATGCGCGGCCACCGAAGCAACGGGTTCTAGCCTTAATTGTTCCTTTTGCGTGGCGAATTTACTCTTGAAAAGGGGCTCGCTTCTGAGCCTAACCTGAGAAATGCCAATGCTGAAATTCAAAAGCCTCGCACGGCTGTCTCTTGGGCCATCACTAAAGTTAGGATAACAGAGGGCTGGTGGCCGCAGAAATTTCAAGTTTTTGAGCAGCACGAGGACCTCCGGGGGCTTCGAAACCAAAAATTCCTTTTCCCGCCTAGTCTTTGAGTATTGTGCTTTGTGGCTCGCCTCCACCTTGGCCAAATCCTGGGGAATTTGCCCCGATTGTGAATTCCACCTACTCGCTCCTTATTCCACTGTTTGGCATCAGTGGGTAAAAAAAAGAAACATACCAGGACTTTCATTTTTTTGCATTTTCCTGTGTAGACTGTGGACGCAAGGCCAACCAACCTCTGTCAAAGCAGCTTTGTGGATTTATTCGCTTGGCCTGGGGAAACCGGGAGAAAAGCATTGCTCCGATGCAATTTGCACACTCCTAGAATTGGTTTTCATCCGGGTTCCCCGGATTGCAATGTTGCATTTATTTATCTTCCAATTATTCCATATTCTCATGTAAAGTACAGTGTTTAATGCACAATAGCATGTTTATGCAACATATAAATATACCTAATCTATGCACATAGTGTGTGCATGTATAATATATATACATGTATGTATATATATATATATACACACACACACACATAATAAGCAGTAAAAATTAGTATTACATTAAATTAAATTAGTCCTAGTAAAAATTCCTGAGTGACTTTTAATTATTTTCTTCTACGATATTTTTTCACTTCCCATTTAATCATGGAGGTCTGCCATTCGAGCACTCATCAGATCCGACGCTGCTCAGTTTGGACGTAGACTTAGCTGAACTTGGCTGATCTCGAAGAAGCGAAGAGGGTCGTAGC
Organism: Liasis olivaceus; assembly: GCA_030867105.1. Lineage (NCBI taxonomy): Eukaryota > Metazoa > Chordata > Lepidosauria > Squamata > Pythonidae > Liasis > Liasis olivaceus. Next base: position 7,830,450 of record CM061356.1, on the reverse strand, counting down.
CGGCTTAGTTTTGCTAAACAAATAATTATAGAAGAACAGGAAGGAGAAAAAGTAAGAATCCTAAAAGTCTTCTTGAGTCCTCCTGGCGACGCCAGATATTGTCCAGGTTGGGTTTTTGGCCACAATATGGAACTGTTTCCCGAGTGCCTTTTTTTCTGGGTTGCTTCTCCTGATGTTCCAGGCTGGCTCAGGGATCTCCTCGTGGCCCCCCATCCATAGGCCACCCCGCTTAGCCTCCAAACCCAGAGGTGGGAAGCCAACATTTGGGAGGGTCCTTAAAAAAAAACCCCAAAACACTAACAAAAGACAATAATGAGAAAAGCTATGGGAAAAGCAATGGTCGCGACACCCGTGTTAAAAATAAAGATCCCGGGAATAACATTTCAAAAAGTTGGGGCGGCCTCCTCCCCTCCCTGCTGTTTCAGGCCTGTTCTTTTTCCCCTGTATTTTAAACTTTATTGGAATGTTCTGTATTTTAAATTCTGCTTTGCGGTTTTACGGGGCGGGGGCCGTCAATAAGCCCCCCACTACTGCATTTAAAAAGAAATGAGCATTTAAATAATGTTAAATAGATTTTAACAACACCGCAATGGGGGAGGGGGGAGAAAAGCCCCGCCCTCCAGCCAAGAAGAGGCTATGCCCCGCCCCGCCACCCCGCTTCCCTGGCGCAGATGGTATCGCCCCTTCCCCCCTCCCGGCGCTCCCCGTTGGTCCCCCCCTTCCTCGCCTAGCAACCGGTGCGGGAGGAGCGGCGAGCGCCTGCGCCGCCATCTTAGTTCGTCGCCGGCGGGGGAGGACGCGGCGGCCGCCGGAGCGGAGGGTCGCCCGCTTGGGAGTCGCTCGCTCGCTCGCTCGCTCGCAGCGGCTCCGTCCCCTCCTCGGCCCGGGGGCGCCGTCGGGGCGCGCGCGGCGGAGAAGCCCCCCTGCGCGGCCGAGATGCGGCTGCTCGCCCCGCTGGCCCCGGCCTGCCTCCTGGCGGCGCTGCTCTGCGGCGGCCTCCGCGCTGCCCGAGGTGAGGCGGGCGGGCGGCCGGGGGCGACGCCTGAGGGGCGCGGGGGGCGCAGGCGGGGGCGGCGCGGCTGTCACGAGGCGCGGCCTCGCCTGACCGGGGTCCCCGCGCGCCGCTGAGGGGGAGGGGAAAGGAGGGGGAGGGGGCTGTGCAGCCCGCGCGCGGGGCGGCGAGGGCGGGGGGCGCAGGGCTGCGCGGAATCTGCGCGCGGGGCGTCCGAGGGAGTTACCCAGGTGTGTGGTATGGGGCTGCAGGTCGCAACTCGCCAGGTTGTGTTCTCTTCCTCACGGGCTTGCGGAAAGAGATTCCCGCAGGTGTGTGGTCCATGCACAGCGGTAGACCGACCGGTATAGAGACGGACGGACGGACGGACGGACGGCCGGGGCTGCTGAAGCCACAGCGTCGCGTTCTCTCTGCACAGGATCGCGGGGCAGCGCGGTGTGCATGGGCGCCGTCGGGGAGAGGATGCGAAATGTCGGGTCACCTGTGCCCGGCTCGAGAGAGGAGGCCAAATGTTGTGTTGCATACGCGCAGTCTGAGAGAGGAGGCGCAGCGCTGCTACGCGCACGGGGTTGTAGTCCGAGGCAGGACCACGCAAGCCTGTGATATATGCAGCGAGGTGGATAAATAGACAGGGCTGCTGCTGGAAAGAGAAGTCGCAATGTGGTGTGCTCTCTGCACAGGATCGCAATCCGGGAGAGCAGGCGCGCTGTCCGAGCGAGGAGGTCAGACGTGGTGTGACCTATGCACAATCTGAAAGAGGAGACGCAGGGATTTGTTAGAGATAAGATTGCATTTGGGAAGACCCTTCCCAGCGTTGTGTTCTGTGTGCACAGGACTGGCATCAGAGGAGGTGCAGTGTTGTGTCACGCAGGCGTAGGATTGCGATTCGGAAGAGAAGCCGTGAGGCTGCGTGGTATACGCACAACGTTGCAATCCAAGAGAGAGTCACCATTTTGCATTCCGTCGATGCGCAGCCTGGTCTTCACAGATGCAGTGTTGCGTGTATGCTACGTAGATACATGCACAATATTGGAATTTGATTGATAGAGGCATCAATACAGAGGATGCGCGTTATTACGTTTCCGTATATCCACATGCCAGGGAAGATGGCAAAGCTGCTCTTAACAGCTCTTGAGCAGCTCACAGAGATTACAAGAATCATGTTAAAAGTATAACAACAGAAAACACAACTGACACAGCCTTAAAACGGACTGGGTAAAGCACCGTCTGGAGCTGTGGGGCCAGGCATGATGTTTGCATTGTTGGTCATGCGTACGTTGTACATGTCATAGAATATTTGAATACGCATTATAATATAACGTATAATAGTACGCTACAAATGCAACAGTACCTTAATGCGTGGTTTAATAACCTCTGAAGGCGTTTTATGTGGACAGCCAGCAAAAGGAGTGTTAAAAATGTACGGCAAAACTTTTGCCTTCGTCTTTATGACCATACTTACTTTTTTTACGCCTTGTGTTTGGTTGTACTGACTTGGGAGTAAGCCCCATTGAATTCAGGGGTACTTGAGAAGGTAGTTGTGTGTGTAATGTTCTGTTCCAAGATAATTTGTCCTTCTTCCTCATCACCTGCTTATCATGCATGGGGGCATTTAATTTCTTCATTACTTCCCCTTCTGTCTTTTCCGATCCATAACCACATCCAAACAGCAGTCCTTCCCCCTTTTATGTAGTTTGTATCCTGCCCTCCCCGCTTTGTATTATATGATAAGTAACAGATAGGTAAATACATGTCTTATTCTGCCAGATGCAGAATATTTTCTGATATTTAGGCATCTTTTATTCTCCTTTGCAAATATGTACTCATTCAAAAATAGCCTTTTGAACTCTCTTCCCCCCATCATTTTACCCACAGCAACCACCATTTTCTGTCTCTTACATCAGTGCTCATTCTAGGTCCTGAGATTTGTGGGGTATAATTGTACAGCTTTGGGGGGGGCGGGGAGCCTGCAGCAGACACACAAACATTGTTTTCCTTAAATAAAGTACTTCTCATTCTCTTCCTTCCTCGCCAGTTATTTAAGTTCAAGGAAGGCTCTCACTTTGTTGTTATCCTGTTAGAGATATGAGAGAGGAAGGTTGTTATTACCGGCAAGGAAGGTTAAACTTTAAGTGTTATGAATCTGCTTCTCTTGGGCGATAAAGAAAAAGAGATTGAGATTGTGTGTGTGGCTGAACCTGTACTCAAAATACAATACACACATACAACAACAGGGTTTGTATGTTTGCTGGTGGGATTTTTTTTTCTGATTGCCAGCCGTGGACAGACTCCAGAAATCAGACCCTTCACCAAATCCCGGGAACTGAACCTGTGCAGTTTTGCTGGAAAACACTTTGTGGAGAGATCTCTCCTGGCCTTGAGATGGGAAGGGTGCGCATTGCAGAACACCTCAGGGTTTTATTTCCTTAGATGTGGAAACTGAAAACAAGGGCCATGTGAAATGGCTTAGAAGCTGTCTTGGTGTATTGTTTCAAAAGGATGTATTCAATTGATTTTCAAGCTGGCACAAGTAAAGCGTAGCGTACTGAAATTTTGCTTTACAGTTGGGGACAGCCTTCACATTATCTGGAAAGGTGTCATTTTCCCCCCTAAGTGATCTGCAGAACCGTGCTTAATTTTATTCAGTTTCATTGCAGAGTTCCACTGGATGATCAGAGCCAGAATAAATCGTTTGGCACTTTTAAAAGTAAGCAATGTATTACAGCATTAGTTTTCATGTTGGATTGTCGTCTCTGACAATTTGTGTGTCTTTCAGGCCACACAAGACTTGTTATCTTAAAATTCTTTCTGTTTTAACAGAGAGGAAAACAGTGGTGCTACTTTGATTCCCCATGCCAAAATGTACTTCAAGTCTTCCTTCCTTCCTTCCTTTTTTTTTTTCTTTTTGAAGCTTGTCCTCATAAAGGTTATGGATGCAATAAAGATGAGGCTAAATTCTGGAAGAATACTTACGTTAGTGTGAGATATTGAGAGGACAAAAATTGCTGAGGCAAACTTAGAATGACTGAGCAGCCTTATACTAGAACAGCCTGTTCTAGTGCTATAGGAATACCTTTGATTTATTAAGAAGAAATAAATGGGCTAGAAAATCTCTTCCTTCCTCCCAAGATGAGTTATAATATTCTACTTGCAACTATGGAAGGAATCCTGAATGTGAAAGGAGGGATGTTGGGTGAAGTCTATCAGTGTTTATCATCTTTGAATTATGGCATAATGTAAGTATGAGTGCAGAAGGCAGGTTAGTAAGGTTTTTATCTTTAATGATGAGCAATTTTTGCAAATAAATCTGGGAATATACACTGGCCCTCAGCCTATAAGTACAATAATTTACTGATTTGCAATCTCTCGACACAAGTCTGTGTTGAAAAAATTAGAAGAGACGCGAGATACGAACAGTTATTTAATGACACCCTCCATCTTCTGCCAATCCACCATTTAGTGGCATTTGAATCATTCATGTCCTCCTATAGATTAGTCTTTTGGATGCAGTGCGTTGGTTTTAGGAACAGCTCTGATACTCAAAAGATACTAGCTTTGGGAATTTTCTTTTTTTTTAGGAACTTTATGCAGGACATAGGATGAGCCTCTAGATCCTCACCTCTTTGTTTACAAATATGTGTGTTCAGGAAACTATAGTGAATTGCTGATTTAAAACTGGAAGCTGAGAGAGATTATGTTTTAATCTTTGGGATTAACTAGAGGAGACAATCACATAGTCTGTAGCTTGAACAAGGTTGGGTTTGCCTGCTTGAATGCATTTTGCACTACATTCCACACCTGTCCCAAAGCATCTATGCTGGAATTCAAGACCTTCTCGAATTGGGGTATTGTTGAGGGCAGTTGTGAAATTTGGCCTAGGATAGGTCTTAAGTTACCACCAGGAGTTGTTTCCTTTTAAATAGGTGCCCTGTTTCGTGATTAGTTGCTTTGTAGCAATAAAAGCAGGTTCCCCCTCTTGGTTTCTGCATTTTCAGTCCGTGGTTCTTAACGCAGCAAGAACGCTGCTGGAGAATACTTTGGTTTGGGCCCGAGAAACTTGCTTCAAAAGGCACTTTCAGAAGGGAAATCTTGAGGGTTCCCCTCCTGAATCTACATGCTGCCATTGCAGTTTATTGCAAAGTTAATGCCTAACACTGCTCTCCTGAGGCTTGCAGAAAATGATTGCCTTTTATATAGCTTTGTAGAAAGAAAGAAAGAAAAATACTTCTATCTGTCTGGGCCAGTGATTTGCTGCACAAGAGGATGAGGAGCGAGCATTTGTGAAGTTTGTGAAGAAATTGCTTGGTCACCTGGAGCAATTTTTTATTTGCCACAGGAGACTAACTGAACAAGTCTCAGAGAGCGTCCCTATTTTTGACATGACATTCGTTCACCTTGGTCTTAATTTATGGCTTAAGTGTTGAGCTTCCTTTTTTCTTAAAAGCTTTTGTGCTTTAGGAAAGATGTTTTGCTTGATAAGTGGCTCTTTGAGGTCTAAGAAATACACCTCAAATATCTTAAATAGCAGGTTGCTTTTTCCCCAATAACGTGACATTTCAACAGTGAGAGAATGCGGAACAACTATAAACAATAATTGATTATAAATGTTTATTACTCAGCAGTTAAATGTATTAGATCAAGTACAGCATTTTAGCTGTTCCCAATTCCACACCGAATACATTTCTCTTTTTTTCCAGGTTATTAAAAAGTAGAGGTTATAAGCAGCAGCAATAACCAGGAAGTAGATTCTGAGCAATTTATAAGGTTTCCGGTGGTTCTCAACCTAAACCACAAACAGCTTTCTTATCATGATTGCCTTCTGTGTCTGTGGCTTCAGTTTTCTTCAATTCCTAACTTTCTTCCTCTCACTTCTGGAGGAGCCCTGAGGCTTAGCTAATGGGGTAGCTTTCTACCCCGTGCAAAGATTTTGAATGCCAAGAGAGGAGCTAGAAGAATCTGAAGGAGTATACCTACATATTTTGTGACGATGAACTGTATTGTATACAGTTAGTAAGACTGGATGAGTTACTAAGAAAAGTGTCAGTGTAGAAGGAAATTGTTATTATAGGGATATGGCTCATTCAGGAGGATATAGCTGCCCTTATTCTCTGCCCCAGGTGTCAGGGTCAAGCCACTAGCATTTGAACTTGAACAAGAACATCTTCCTGCTTCCTTGATGGTGCAACCTTGTTTTCATAAAGCTGGAACAGTGTTCTCTTAAGCAGTTAACAACTTTCAAACCAGACAGAATTGTAGCCTTCAGTTGTCTGTTCTTCCATTTGCAACTCTGGCTAAAATGGTATTCTTCCCCCATTTTGGTGTCCACCAATCGTGGTTGGGTCAGGGGACCAAAATGCCAGACCTTGCAGTGAGAATTGTAGTCCAGTTGGGCAAGGCTACTAAAAGAGCATGTAGAGTTAGGCTAAAGGACTATTAGAGGAGATGCTAAAGCTGATGCTATAGGATTATATGCAGAAGGCCTCCAATAAGAGATACAGTTGGGTTATCTCTTGTGTATTGATAAATCAGCCCCGGGAGTGAAATAACATCCCTTTGCCTGTAAAGCCGGTCCTGATCCACTTGACCTCTGGGTGCTATTTTCCTTTTAATCTAATCAATATGAGTTCTCCCTCTCCAAAAGGGCTGTGTTAACCTTTTTTTAGATAAAGCCTTGTGCTATTTTCAGTGTTCCAAGAACAGTTTGAAGGTTGTTACCCCTCCAAAGATTGCATTAAATCTTAATTATAAAACCTATCTGTAGGGTATAAGACTTTTTTTTTTGAAGAAAGCCCTAATCTTTCAACCTAACTCTGGCAACAGAATCTGCAGACTTTCAGCTGGGACATTATATTATTATCCTTTATGCAGTAGCAATCATCTAAAAACTTCAAAAGTATAACAGAAACAGGAATTAAAACATATCATGCCATGCGTCAATAATTTAGAGCCAGGTCTTCAGCACCTTATAAAATGCAGGTAGGGTCAGGGACATCCTGATTTTGTAAGGTGTGCTGTTCCACAGGGCAGGTACAATGATACGACAGGTCCCGTCATATGAACCTATTTAATAAAAGGGACCTGGAGCATGCCAAGCCTATCAAATCTTGTGGGGTGGATAGAAATAATTGGAGACGGGCAGTCCCACAAATAACCTGGCCCTGTGCCATGAAGGGCTTTGTAGGTGACAACCAACACCTCGAATCGCACCCAGAAGCCCACTGGGAACTAATGCAGCTCATGAAGCAGTGGGGTTACACTCACCCCTTTGTAACATGGACCAGCTGTAGCTTCTGAGGAGTCTTCAAGGGCAGCCCCATGTAGAGGACATTGTCATCCAGATGAGAGGCAATCAAAGTGTGGGTGATAGTGAGATGGGCCTCCTGATCTGGATTTTGCTTTCCAGGGTAACATCTTAAATCACAGACACGGGTGTAAATAAATTAAAGCATTTGGGATATGCTGTTTCACACAATCTCTCATCAATCTTGTTCTGTTATTTAATTTTACAGTTAACAAGCACAAACCATGGATTGAAACCACTTACCACGGCATTGTTACTGAAAATGACAACATAGTGCTCTTGGACCCTCCGTTAATAGCACTGGATAAAGATTCACCTCTTCGTTTTGCAGGTAGGGCGTTCTTGAAAGTATCTGCAAAGAGCTGGTGTCTGTTGATGTTCTTCAGGAGCTCAGTAGACAGATGGTGATATCAACATTATAGATAGATCAGTTCCAAATTGGAGAAGGGGAGGAGGGTCTGTAGAGGCCCCTTGTACTTCCTTAGCATCTTCGCTTGTGCATCTCCAGGAAATAATGAACAATGTTGCATTTTTAATTAGGGTAACGATGTTTGATGGGAGCCTTATGACGTGTCAGACTTCTCTTGATAACCAAGCCGCCTTTGACATAGAGAAGTATAGATGGTTATTCAGTAATAGAAAGAACCCACTATCCATGTGGAAGAAAAGCAAGTGGTAAAACGGGATTGGGGTCTTGTTTCTGAGGAACTGGATTCAAGATGGCAGAATGAAACTAGAAATACATTTGAGAAATATTGGCATGTTAGTTAACTTTGTGTACAGGCCGTATGCGAATATTTGACCTGTGTGTTTTGGAATAGTGTGAAACTCAACCTGGGAGTGTATTCACTGGGTTGTGTAATCAAGAAAGGCAGAGGGTCCGGTTGCAACTAGTGCCAAATTTTATTTGCAACAGCTCCGTTTTGCAAGGGGCTGCCAGCAATCTGCCGTTTGCAGTAAAATCGACTGGAATCAAGAAAGGGATGATGAAGCCTCTCATCTTGGTTTGACAGAAGGAGATTATGTGCAGGAGACCATGTGGTGTTAGGTCTCTTCATAACTAGTAACATAAGCTTTAAATTGGAGATTTGTCCGCATCAGCCTTTTGTTAAGGAATACCTTTGGCCACCTTCAGCCTGGTTTTCCAATCGGACAGCATTCACACTGAAAAGCCAGAAAACCGGTTTGTCACCCTTTCCATATTGGATTTACATTCTGATTAGCCAGGCCCATTCCCAGCTTGGTTGCAAGCCCCAGATGAAGTTTTCTATCTGGCACCTGCTCGCCTTTCTTACACAGCATCGTTTCCCAAGCTGGCATCCTCCCCCCAAAGTATTGAACTGGTTAGGGACTGTAGGTTCTCAAGGACAATCCAACATTGGATCTTGTGCTGGTGGTTGCATTGCAGATGAATGGCTGGGTTCACGTGTCCCCTCTGAGAAAGGAAGGGATTGTACCCAGCAGTAGAATGGCTGCAGACAGCTCCCCATGAAGCCTCTCCCTTAAGGATGTTAAGGATTGTGAGCCAGTTGGGGGTAGTGGTTAAGGCATCAGGCTAGAAACTGTGAGGCCGTGAGTTCTAGTCCCGCCTTAGGCATGAAACCAACTGGGTGACCTTGGGCCAGTCAGTCCCTCTCAACCCTAGGAAGGAGGCAAGGGCAAACCACTTCTGAAAAACCTTGCCAAGAAAACTGCAGGGACTTGTCCAGGCAGTCCCCAGGAGTAAAAAACTGACTCAATGGCATAAAATAAATTAGAGGGATAATTCCATAGAGATGCTAAGCCAGAGCATGTACAGGAAAGGCACTGTAGAAAGGACTGGGCGTGGAACCTCCCTGTTTCTGATATATTTGGGAGGAACATGCAGGTTCAAGATTTGTAGAGACAGTGGCTGTTTTTCACTAGGGGTTATATTCTTGCTCTGGCCTTGAATCAGCACCTTCCTAGTAAAAGCAACTTTAAATTCCAGTAGGATTTTTCCATCCCTCCCCTTTGGATATACAGTATTATTCAGTTTCAAAGAGTCAAAAGTAGGGAACACCCCTCAGATTGAGATCTCTGCATTACGCAAGGCATTGAAAATGCAACATGTTCAGAACATGTTAGATTAAACACTCCCCCTGGTTCTGGAATCGGGTTGGGATGCAGTAGCTGACTCGGAAAAGAATATCTTCTTTAAATATCTTGTGTCCTCTACAGCAGCAGTTTGCAAGTTTATTTTCCTTTTGATTGTGGATTTCCCATCAAAGTACAGGCTGGCCTTTGGGAAAATGGTGTTTTCCAAGGCCCTCGGGACAAGGCATTACTCACATTTTCCAACAGATAGCATCACAGCCTTCACATCTAAGGCACTAAAATTGAGCTCCAACCAAACCTGGGGATGAAGCTTCTTTGGCAACCTATGGCAAGTAAAAAATGTCTGGAGGGAACCGAGAAGAGAGGCTTTACAAATCAAAGTTGCTAGTGCTGCTAATTTTCAGAAGATATTCAACACGTCTGGGGGCCTTCTTTGAAGGCATGTAATGCGGCAGCCTTCTGAAGTTAAACAGATTCATGCCTGGTGATTGCCAGGGTAGGATATGACTAAGAATCTTGTACATGGCACCTAGAGTTCCCTGGAAGAAAATTAGGGTATTAAAACTGAGAAAAACAGAACAAATGTAGTACATCATGATTAGAAAGGCCATTACTAAACACTCTCTGCAGGAGACTAATTTTCAGACTTGTTTTCAGGTTGCCTGGAACTGAATTAAGGGCTAAATTTGAAGAGCTGTCCTTGCCTCACGCAAGAAGATTTAGATAAGGCGTAAGCAGCAGGGCCTCTGATGTATTGTGAACTGCTTTTGAAATGTCCCCTTAATTCCAGATGTTCAGTTTTCTGAGATTCCCCTGGAATACATATTAGGGAAAGAACATTCCGTCCTCAGCCGTTGGTGGCTCAGTTTGTGCCAGGACTGGCTCAAGGGCAGAAGAACAGCTCACAGTTTCACCTGTGATGGCTTGCAAACTCCACTGTCAATGGCCCAGGAAGTAGGGTTTTCCCAGCCTGTCCCTTCTCTCCAGCAGACAACCCAAGCTGCGTCAGCCCTGACAGTGTAAAGCAGGTCAAAAGCATTCTGCAAACACAGAGGCAAAGGGAGGGGTTGTTGAGAAGCATGGCTCTAAACTGCTGAAGGAGTCCAACCTGCCTGTCCTGGCTGGTGGTTGAGAAATCTCCATCCCTTGTAAATGTGGGTAAAGCTCTTTAAGCCAGTGGGCCATTGCCAGTTTGTGTAGCTCTGGTTTTCATACTCTTGATCCTAACAGCCAGAGATAAAACTTCTGCCTGAATTAGAGAGACTTCCATTTTCCGTGGGAGACCTTCAAGCAAGGCAAGGTGGTTAGCATCTCTCGCCGTCATTCTGTTGAGGCTTCTGAACCACCTTCATTGGAGTCTTCTTCACTTCAGTTTTGGCCAGTCTGAAAATACCCGGGGGTGGGTCGGTTGCTTTCAAAGTAACCCCTGGTTGGGTGGAGGGAAAACACCATAGGGTCAGGTCATGACATAGCTTAGAATTGAAGCCCACTCGTGTGAAGAACATCTAGATTGTCAGGGACCATTCCAGAGGGTCAAGAATGTAAAAAAAAAAAGTGAACTTGAGATGAAATGTGGGCTGATGGCAGGTGAGCCTCATAGAGCATTCTGCAAAGGGTGGGAAGAATGTGGACAAGCAGGGGTGGGTGGCCTGAGTGGATTCTGAGCCCCCCAAACCAGCTGTTTGCATTGTTTGAAAATGGAGTTTGAACTCACTGCAGCATCTGAACTGTCTTTGAAACTAGTCCAAGGGTGGCCTCCTTCAAGAGTCTGCTTGGGGGTTGCCCCCAAGCAGACCATGGTTTCTGAGCTAGAAAAGAGGCGGGGAGGGAATGTGGGAGGGGGGAGTTCTGTTGCATTTATGGTTGAGCGCTGCATTTCGATTGTTTTGTTCAAAGGTTGTCAGTCTAATGTCTACGTGTTTGACCTTTTCCTCGTTTCCTCCTTTTTTCAGTCTTTCCTGAAGACTTGGGTTTATCTTTTCTCCCTTTAGAGAGTTTTGAGGTGACCGTCACCAAAGAAGGTGATGAAGGGTTCTTTCTATCCCATTTATAAATATTAACCCACTAACTTTTGTTACAAAATGGGGAATCAGCACTTAAACAGAAGATCCTGTCATGCTTTTCAGCCCCATGTATTACCCAGTTTTTTTCCCCTGCTTCCCTCCTGCCCTGTCCTTGGCTCCCCCAGTCCCTTCTTTAAAAAATATTGATAGAAAAATTTTATGTTATAATCCTTGGCTAGAAATATCAGTAAATCAGATATCCATTTGAAACCCCGGAGTGTTTAGGAGGCGTGGTTTGAATTCACAGCCTTTCCAAGCATCTTCTCCAATAGCGTTGTTTTTCCAGGGAATATATGAATTCCATCTGAGTTGATGAGAAAGGTTGATGTGCCCAGTGAAGACCTGTGTTGAGCTAACAGTGCAATCGTCCTGAATGGAGTTAGGAAAGAGAGCCCAGGCTGTGCGGCATTTTAATATTCGTAGCTTTGTGACTCGATGCAACTTCTTCCTTGCTCATGAATTCCACTCTCCTGGTCCTTTTCAGAGTGCAGTATTATATCCCTGCTGCTGAATTGGTCAGTGGATAAATTGATAGTTTCAACTGAGTGGGACGGTGGCTTTGCAGGGAGCCTGCCAACTCAGTCACGCCGACCTTGAGGCATGGAGTTGGACTTTTGATCCAGGATTAGTTCAGAAACAGGAGAAGAGATGGGAACACCCTAGAAAGAAGGAATAAACCCCAGTTGGTTGGGTTTGCCCAGTGCATTAACCTGCAAACCATACTTTCCTGTAGCAATTGGGTTCACACACCACACTGAGCTGAATTTGCAGAATGTGTGAATGCCGTGACACGGAGTTACTAAATAGCTATTGAAATGGATGCCTGAAAAATTGGTATTTCTACCTTTCTCCTCTGGTAGTTCATTTTGATTCCTGACTTTTTTTCTTTCTTTTTTTAAAATCAGGTACATTGCACAGGAAGACTCCCCCCCCCCCGAATTCCTTGACAGAATTTTTGTGAATGACAGTGCTGAATCTTCTGCATCCGTTTGAAACTTTCTCCCCACGTTCCCCTTGCCCTCACTCTCACCTTCCTTGACTTGATAACTGAGTGTTTTTTAACTGTTCCGGTCAAAAAACATTAAAATGCCCAGCATTATTCCCAGTGTCTTGACCATCTCTTGGCTCTCTACTTTTCTGAGAACTCTTGGCCCTAGACTTTCTCAAGTATTCCTGTGAAATGCCTGTCTTCTCTTTCTCGACGTCCTCCTGCATGAATGGATGCAAAGGAAATTAATTGCTTGGAAAGCCAAACGTTTGCCTTTTTCTTTCCTCTTAAATACAAACTAAAGTTCCCAGAACGCAAAACACGGTACCTTTGCTTTGTCTGCAACCCTTCACAAAATCCTTGGCTGCCCAACGGTTGAGTGATATTTGTTCCCAACACACCCGCGTGTGTGCATCCGCGTGCACGCACCCCCACTCAAGATGCGTCTCCGCTTCCCTTGCTGCCTGAATATACTAACCCGAGCTGCCTTTGACTCTCTTAGGTGAGATTTGTGGATTTAGAATTCACGGTCAAAATGTCCCCTTTGAAGCGGTGGTGGTGGATAAATCAACCGGGGAGGGGATGATCCGATCCAAAGAGAAACTTGACTGCGAACTGCAGAAGGAATATACTTTCACCATCCAGGCCTACGACTGCGGGACAGGACCGGATACAAATACGAAGAAATCCCACAAGTAAGCGGCGGGTGGGTGGGAGAAAGGAAGTCCTGATTGAAAACATGGTTTGCTTGCTTCGCTTTTCCTGAATGGGATCTGGTTTCTACTGTTTTGTACGCATGTGGCGGGGGCATGTATGGTTCCTAAGTGGAAGCCACCGTGATGGAAAAGAGCACGCAACAGTTGTGTTTTGGCACCCACCGGTTCCGAATCACAAAGGGTGGTCTGCAGATCGGTCTTCCCCAACCAATCCCGCTGGAAATTGTGGGAATAGTGCTGTAGTGAAGAACAGCATTGGTCAGGTTTCCCTCTCGTATTTGCCCTTGTGCTCAGAATAAACCGTGGGTTAAAATCACCTCTTCCACTTTTAAGAAAAAGAAATGGGGGGAGAGGAGTTAAATCAGCCATGCCGTCATACGGCTTTAAGGTTAGGGTTTTGCAAAAAGGGGGAACAGAGCAGTGGGCCCCAGATGGCTGATGGAGGTCGACACCTCACCATCCCTCTGACAGATGTGCAGGCCTCTTCTCTTGCAAGATTTACAGGACAGAAGCAATCTTCCTTGTGTTAAGAATTTGCACATTAACCTTTACAGTATTTTCCCAGTGAAGCTTGTGGCACACTTAATATTTCATTTTTTTGTTTTTACTAAAACACTGCTGGAAAACACAGTCAGTAAACAATAAAAGCAAATGTCTTTGATGTTAATGCTCTGTGGTTGCATAGCCAGAAATGCTTCTGGTTTTCAAATATTTCCAGCAAACACTTGCCCAGACGAACTGGGATCTAGGTACGCTTTCCTAAATCCAGTGGTTTTTTAAAAATCTGCTCCTTGGGTCTTACTTAATCCACTTGATTTTGTAAAGCAAGCTCTACCTATCGATCGCCGTCCGTTCTGTCTGCATTATGCTTTGTGGTACAGTCCTCCGATATGTATCCCTTTGTCTTTTGCTGATCCACAGCGGTCTTACACATCCCGAGTCTCTCCTGTAGGTCAGAGAAGCTGATCCAAGCATCTTTGTTTGAAGGGTTCAAGAAATCTGAAAGATGCGGTAGATCCTTCAGAGGGTTGCTTAGTCAGCTGAAAGGGCAGCCTTTTTAGAAAACAAGATGTACAGCTAGAGTCAGTATATACAAGGATATATCCCCCCCATTTAGATTTTAATTTCTGATATGCAGACTCCCATCGATGTTTTCTAAACAAGTCCTGCGTTTTTATAATGGACTTCAAATGCAAAATGGAGAGAGAATCTTGAATATCTTTTGTTCGTTTTTCCTCTAATACGAGGGTCTCTGTGGCAGCAGATTGTCATAGCTCCCTCCCGCTCCCTTCCTTTGACCTTTTAAAAATTCTTGCCCTCAAGAAATTAGGCAGTTGGCCTTCCACTGGGGGGGGGAGTTAATGAAAGCTGCCTACTCCAGCTAATGGAGGCCACACCTTTCTTTATTTAACTCCCATAACTGATTGCTTAATACGGCATGCCGCTTCTGGTTGAAAAAACAGAGCTGTAACTGCAATGTCCCTCCCCATTGGCCGTGCTATCTGGGGAATTCTGGGAGTTGAAGTCCACACATCTTCAGGTGGACAAGGCTGAGGAACGCTGCTGTAGATTAGCCATGTCTGCTGGGTCTCGAGCTCCCCCCCTCCAATTGAAGGCAGATTAAATTCTACAGTTAGGGATGTTCTCTTGTGTTTCACCATCGTAGTGCCCAGCTGTCCTTGGCCAGTCCCCCAGAGGTAAAGCAGAGCTGGATCTGGCGAGTAGGTGGATGGGAGGCCAACAGGAAACTCTGCCCAAGTGTTGGGGTTGTAGTTCCAAGCCCTGGGGATTACCAGTTCAGTGGCTGACATCTTCCCTAATTTCCAGGCCCCGTTAACACTTGCATTTGTGTCTCTCCGCCGCAGAATTTCCCCCTTAATAAGAGTCTGTCCCTCTGTTTCCAGAGCCACCGTGCACATCCAGGTGAACGACGTCAACGAGTACGCCCCGGTCTTTAAAGAGAAATCCTACAAAGCGACTGCGATCGAGGGGAAGCGATACGACAACATCCTGAAGGTGGAGGCGGTGGACGCCGACTGTTCCCCACAGTTCAGCCAGATCTGCAGTTATGAGATTGTAACTCCGGAGGTTCCCTTTGCGATCGACAAAGATGGTAAGGCAGCGGGGGGCGTTTGGATAGTGGCCCAAATCCCTTTTTAAGTGGCCAGGCTTGTGAGTGAGAAGTTTGCAGGCCACGAGGCTGTCTTAGAGGAAACTAGCAAAGGACCTCAAATCCATCGCATCAACTTGTCACCTTAGAGGGGGGCATTATCCTAGTTTTCCTCCTCTCTGATGCAGAATGCCAAGTCGTTTTTATTTGCGACCTCTGATCCACAACGGCCAGATCCTTCCCTCTCCCTTTCCAAAGGCTCGGTTTTTGAAACCCGTGTCCTACCTCTGCCAGGTTACATTAAGAACACCGAGAAGCTGAGCTTCAGCAAGGAGCACCAATATAAACTCACCGTGACGGCCTACGACTGTGGGAAGAAGAGGGCTGCTGAGGACGTGCTGGTGAAGATTAGCATTAAACCCACCTGCAAACCAGGCTGGCAGGGTGAGTCTTGTCACCGGCCATTCATCATCCTGCCTTTCTTCGCTGCTTCAGGCACCAAAGGCCGCTCTCTGTAACATTTCTCGTTTCAGGCTGGAGCAAAAGAATGGAATACGAGCCCGGGACGGGGGCGCTTTCCCTCTTCCCCAACATCCATCTGGAGACCTGTGACGAGCCCGTCAGTTCTATCCAGGCCACGGTCGAGCTGGAGACCAACCACATCGGGAAAGGCTGCGACCGAGACACTTACTCCGAGAAGTCCCTTCACAGACTCTGCGGTAAGCAGAGAGAGTCCAGGCTCCTTGGTGGGGCCGGGCAAGGTGAGCGTACCTGGGCTGCAGACCGGATGGAGGAGAGAGGCGCAGAAGCCTTTTCCTCTCCGTGGGTGCCCGGTAAGGTGCGGGCACTTTATCTCAGTGCAGCAGGGGGCGGAGGACTGAAGATGAGCGTTTTCGCCCATCGAAAATGAGAATTTCGCTGCCGGGGTTGAAAGACGACTCTTTCTTTCGACTAATAGCAGACAAGCCGGCGTGGTTCTTTCCTCGGTCTCAAACGGCCCACTCATTGTTCTTATTACGGAATTACAGGGGCTTCCTCTGACACAGCGGAGCTGCTGCCCTCCCCAAGCAACACGGCCAACTGGACGATAAACCTCCCGACAGACAACGGCCACGACAGTGACCAGGTCTTCGAGTTCAATGGCACTCAAGCCGTGAAGGTTCCTGACAGTGTCGTCACCATCAGCATGAAAGAGCCTTTTGTGATTTCCGTGTGGATGAGGCACGGCCCCGGGGCCAAGGAGAAGGAGACCATCCTCTGCAACTCCGACAAGACAGGTGAAGGGGGTGGCGGGGAGGGGGACACCTGTTTTGTTTGTGATCAAGCCCCTGTCCTTTTCAGCCCGGAAGTAGAACTGCTGTGATGTCACGGAACACTCACCAATGTTCTTAAACCAGCGGGGGGGGCAGAACAACTGCACCAACATCTGTTTGAGAGCAGTAGACTAAAATATTGTTTCTCTGTAGTAGCACAGCAGTGGGTGTGATGTTTCAGCCTGTCTGGATGTTGTGCTTGTTGTGACCTAGAGAGCCCACCTTTTTCCTTGGTTAGAGTCAGAAGCCTTGCTGACTCTTACTTCTCCCTAGCAGATGTCACAAGCTGATTGCTTAATATATTTGGAAAGACAACAGAGCAGACCTGGTTTTTTCTCCCCCAAGAGAAGATCTTCCCTCTCCTTTGCTGTCACATTCCTTGGCCTCCAGTTACGTCTAGTATTCTCTGCACAGGTTCAGTGTCTGGGCACTGCAAGCCATAATTTGGAAAGCGGGCTTGATTCCAGCAGGAATGTGATCGCTTGGGTGTTAGAGCGGAGCAAAGAAAATGGGGTGCCTCGTCACTTGGAGACTGACCCAACTCTTTGGAAAAGGCTCCTATTTTCCCCCAGCTAAAATAAAAAGTTTGCTTTCAAGAAAGCCGAGGCTGTCGGTGGCTCACTGACAGTTGATCACAGTTTGTCTCTGCAACGGGGGAGGATGTTCACCTACTGTTGGAGGCCCTTCTGCAATGTCGGGTTGGCAGTTGTGGGGGCAGGATGTTGACTAGATTGATCAGGTCCGTGTTCCTTGTTTACCTTTTCTGGAGCCACCTAAAAATGTAAGGTTTTTTTTCTTGCATATAGTAAGTGATCAGGAATCGTGATATTTTGCCAGAGACCCAGATTATCCAGTGGTTCCTTGTTAAGTCACTGCAAGATTCTTTGCTTTTTGGGCTGCGAGGAAGGAATACTTGCCTTTCTCTCTCTTTCTTATTTTCTTTGGATTGGCTCCAAATGAATTTAATTTGGGAAGGATCAAGAAATAGTGACACAGGAGGCTGTGTTTATTCCAAACATGCCCTGGGTCTAGTTGCAGAGGGAAGCTGCTCCGGAGAAGGAATTGTAAGCTTCGCTTCCCACAATATCAAGTGTTTCCTCTCAGTTAACAAGGGTGGGGGGTGTCTGGGATGCTGGAAATAATTACTTTAGGAAAAGGAAGCTTGAAAACACGAATGGATAATTATTAGAAGCATATGCTGTCTTTCTTACGGTTCTGTGAAATTCTTGCTGCAGAGAAATTCTTCGGTTGAGCAGAGAATTCCCACTGTGCACGTGGACTTCTGGCTCTTAAAACATTCTTTTTCTTTTCTTGGAGGCCTCCAAGCCTTCTGCTCTCCATGGTTAATGTTTATTGAACAAGCTGATGCTGCTTTGGACATACAGTCCGTGTTTCTGGGTGTCAGAGAAAGAGGTTGCTGGGCTCACACGGTGCGCTGCTTAGTTGTGGTTTATTGGCTTAACCCTAGTTGGTCGGATTCCCACACAGCATCTTAAGACACAGCCATGACTTAAAAGCCACATTGTCTGAACCATGCTCAGCCAAGACAAAACAGTTTCACTCCCCTCCTCTTTATGTGCAAAGTCAGCCACCAAGTCTCTTTCGATGTGGAACGAGGCGACGAAACTTGGCCTGCAGGTTGGCAAAGCAGAAAAGAGCATGGTTTCCATGTTCAGCCTTCAGTTTTGTCCTGCCCTCCTGCTGTACCTCTGGAAGGCGTGTCAGGAAGACCCACTGGCCCGTTTCTGCTCTGGCAGGGGCTTGTGGGATTATAACATGCAGCGTTGGTAGCTTTATCATTTGGAGAGCTGGAAGG
The DNA here is from genome assembly GCA_030867105.1 of Liasis olivaceus. Lineage (NCBI taxonomy): Eukaryota > Metazoa > Chordata > Lepidosauria > Squamata > Pythonidae > Liasis > Liasis olivaceus. The sequence goes on along the minus strand of CM061356.1, from coordinate 7,812,055 downwards.
AGCCTGAAGGGAAGCTTTTCTCCTGTTGTTAGCTCAAAGCTGGGCCCCTTCCAGGTGTTGCCAGGGACTGTAGATTATGGCAATTGTAGTGCCAGACGCTGGGAGGGACCTTCATTCTGTGACGTGCCAGGAGCATTTTATGCGCCATGTGCTGGACGTGGGAGGAGGAGAGGGAATTCTAATTCTGATCCTCTTGTGCAGACATGAACCGTCACCGTTACTCCCTCTACGTGCACAATTGCCGGTTGGTCTTCCTCTTCCGCCAGGATCCCTCCGAGGGACAGAGTTACAAGCCAGCCGAATTCCACTGGAGGCTGAATCAGGTGGGCGCAAAAGGATTTCAACCACTCTTGGCCAGCTCCCCTCCATGGAGCTGCAGCTCCTCTTTTCTAGTTGGAAAACAAGGCCAGAAACTTTAGATTTGCAGAGTGGACAGCCCAAAGGGGCTGGAAGGTAGGCCCTTTGGTTCATCTGGATGAGATTGGTGGCCCATGGCCAAGGTTTCAAGCAGGTCCCATCTGGAGGTGCCCAGTCTTGAATCACGATCTGTCTGCATGCAAATGGGGACAGGACAGGGCCTTGGGCCCATCAAATCCAGCTCCCTGGCCAGGGTAGGGCCTCATGAAAATGCCCCTTACAGATAACTGTCCGGCCTTTCCTCGATCACATCCAGCAAAGGGGAATCCACAGCTTCCATGGCCTGTAATTCCACTGCCCACTTTTCCTGTAAAGGAGCTCCAGTTAAAGCTGTTGATGTGTCCTGTCCTTTGGGAATGATAAAATACAGGGTTGTTTCCCTCCCATCTTCTTAAACCCTTGGCTCCTCTTCCAGGTTTGTGATCAGGAATGGCACCACTACATCCTCAACGTAGAGTTTCCAGTGGCCACGCTCTACGTCGACGGCGTTTCCTTTGACCCCTTCCCGGTGACCGAGGATTATCCGCTTCATCCTTCCAAAATAGAATCGCAGCTAGTAGTTGGAGCTTGCTGGCAAGGTAGCAGTCTTCTAGGTTTTATCCTGGTTGCCATGATTTCTGGGGTGGAATCCCATTTGGGAACTAGGTTGGATTCAACTCCTTCATTCTGATCTCCGTGACAAGAGCAGTAGGCTGGGTGTGGATCTCTTCCCCCAAAGAGGCTCAAAAGAATAACTTGGATTTAACATGATGTCAAGTTGTGCAGCCTCCCATTTCCCTGGCTCTCTCCAGCTGGTTCTCGAACTGGGTTAGAAGCTAGAATAGATACAAAAGCAGAAACTCTTGTGAGAATTTTTTTGCTTGCTCTGTCTTTCCAGGGATAGGTTTTATGAGTGGAGTTGATTGGGTAATTTTGCCAGGATAATTCACTTAATGCTGGGCTTGTATGTGATGGAGACTTGGGGGGGGGGGGGGGGGGGCCTGTAAAAAAATGGAGCAGCAGATGGGTTTAACATACAAAGCAGGTTAAAACAGCCATTCCCCAGGGGCTGCATAACGCTGAGTCACAGCATCAGAGGTTACTGAAGGCTTTTTTCCTCATCAGCATCCTCAGAAAATGGATGCTCAGATTAGTCTAAGAACAGATGCACAGCACCAACAGTTTTGCAGTGTAATTTTTCCTACACCCCCCCCCCAAAACCTTTCTCCCTAGTTGCACAGTTCCTCTTCTCAGGACTGCTTTTAAGGACTTCTTTATCAGGTCAGTGGAGAAAATGTCCTTTTCTTTTCCATCGTTCTTCACTTTCTATCTCTGTTCTGCTAGGTGCCATCGTAGACTCACACAGGAATCTTATAACCATAATTGAAACATAAGACAATAGAGGGTTGTGTTTAGCAAACTGTTGAGCTTTAGCAGAAAGAGGAATATGGGGACGATCCCCTTTTTCTCGCCTCTCGTCCTGAACCACCACAGAGGAGAAATCGGTCCAGATTCTGGTTTTTCTTTTAGCTACTTTTTGGCTTGTTGTTAGATGCAAATCAGGAACTCATTTAAAAGAAATGCTCGAGAGTTCCTCCACAAGGTCATTGCAAACTCTGGAGTGCTTAGCCAGCTTATCTAATAAACTGGAATTGCTTTTAAACCATAGTTTCTGGATCACTCCAAATGACAGGGCAGGTTTCTGTGACAATGAAACCGAGCTCTCTTTTGGCCTTACGCTCCTCCCAAGGCAAAGGAGAAACTTGCAAATCTGAGGTTAAGCTTTGGCGTAGCATAATCATGGTTTATTGTTGTATACTGGCCATGCCAGTGGAACAGGCCAAAAGGGAAGGAAATATGAGAGGAAGACCTGAGAAAGTAGTTGGCAAGCAAAGAGTTTAGATTTCATTTCGCCATCTCCGGTGAAAAGGATCCTGGGTTGTTTTGCTGAGAATGCTTGAAGATCTGATGGCAGTTAGAGAAGTTGGCATTGATTCTGTACTAGGGAACTTTATGGTTGAACACATGTGATCAAGTCTTCTACCAAACCCCCTCTTTGCTTCAGCTTTCAAAAGCCTGCTTTAAAAAAAAATCAGTCCAACTTACTTCATTTCCAAAGGCTTTCAGATAAGTTAGCTGGGCCCTTCTGGGCGACGCTCCCATGAGACCTCAGCTAGAATTGTATGCTTGTGCAAAGAAGGCTCTTTGACCAGTTGTGACGCACAAGAGAGGAAAACCTAAGAGACAGAGTGTCCCTTCAGTTCCTGAAGAATATCAAGGGTTGCTTGATCGCTCCCTAACAGTGACTTTTAGTGCTGACCTGCACTCAGACTGGGGTCTGTTCTGCAATGAAATTTAGTCCTGAACTCTTCCTTCTGAAACACCTCTGCCTTTGACTGGGGGAATTGGGTTGTTGGCATTTGTTCCCAGAGTTGTATCTCCTTCCCAGGTCTTTCGAGTCTCCTGGCTTGGTTCCCAACAGGAGGTCAAAAATGGCAAAAACTTTAACAGGAGAAAGAGGGAGAGATCAACCTTATTGTTGTTTGTCCTCTCCCTGTGGGGAGGACTTAGCAGGTAGCTCAGGTTCTGGGCCACGTCCTTCAGAAGATGTCCTCAGGAATGCAACAGAAGATCTGTGGGATCCCCCCACAGAGGTGCTGAGATTTGGCAGTGGCTGGAAATGAAAACAGGGTTTAGAACATCGCTTGCTCCTTGTCCTGCGAACTAGTTGCCTCTGTCTGCATTTGGCAGATCCTGGTTTCCCACTGAATGCCAAGAGAGGCAGGCGGGGGGCCTAGCCAACCTGTCCTGCCAGGCCTGAGCTGCGACAGGTTGAACGTCCAGGCGCTACCTAACCCACCCGTCCCTGTCTTTTCTTCTCGTCCCTGTTTCTTGCTTCTCCGCAGAATATACGGGAAATGAGAATGACACCGAAAAAGCGACCGAGAACTCTGCAGGTTGCTGGCGGTCTAATTTTTCTTTTTAATGCTTTCGTGTCAAAGGCAAGCCGTTGCTCCATCACACATAGCATGAAGGCCAGCATTGCATAACGGCCATTGGAGGGACGCATAATCACGTTGCCGAGTTTGTTTTCTTCCATTGCACTTTCCTTATATATTCACTTCCTCTTTGGTTCCCCCCCACGACATCTCCCCACTCCTCTTTTAGCAGTAACACCCAATCATATGTTCATATGCAAGTGGGTAAGCCATGAAGGTGGCACTGAAATGAACTAGGTTGAGAAATCTCTGTTTCCTTGGTAGATGGTGGCTATTGCAGAGCAGGACCTGTTATGGACAGCGACCATTTGCATTGGCCCATAGCTCCCTTCCTTGGAATTAGACAGCCAGTCCAAAGCAAAGTCTCTGTAATTCATTTCCTGACCTGTGGGGGACCCTCAGCCACGGAAACTCGCTAGGTGACATTGGGCCCACATCTGTCCCTTAGCCCGGTCTCCTTCATGGGGTTGTTTTTGTGGAGACCAAGGGAAGGCAGATCCCCACAGAAGCCTCCTTGGAGAAAAGGTAGGATCTAACAGATCCATAAAAAGGAGAGAATGGGATAAATTGTAGAGACGGAAAATGTATTTTTTTTTCACATCTGAGGCAAACGTGTCACCTTCTGGGCTTTCTGCCGAACCCATTTTGGATCGGTGGTGGTTCAGCAGAAACCTTTTCCGAGGTTCTGGTTCCAGACAGGATTTTACAGGGCCAGGCTGGTGAGGATAGGTGGGGATGCATAGAAAGGTCTGTGCCCAAACTGCTTTGCACATCCTGGTGCCTTGCTGGTTGATAAGCAGATGGCTGCGTTACCTGCTGGCTCACCTGCCTGACAGCATGTCTAGTTTGGGGGGGAACGGCTTGGTGCATTTAACATCCCAGTTTGAGATAATCCTTTGTGTAATTTGAAATTGCATCTTGCCTGACATTCTGCGTCAGGAAGAAAAACATCTTTTAATTACTATCAACTTAAACAGTGACATTGAAAGCCAAAGTAGAGGGTGGCTCTCCTGCAGTTATGCCTAAAGCTTTGATGAGAGCTGTTAATAAGATGAATTTTTGACTGTCAATTAAATCTGCATATATTTGCCTATGAAAGCAGTTGTTTCCAAAAGTATTTTCTTTGCGGGTGGATTTTTTAAACAAAAAGGATATGTAAAAGTGTGTCGTAATAGGAGAGGACTGCTGGAACAGACAGTGTTCCAGATTTGATAGGCTCTGTCAGTCTTGATCAGTGTTTTTCAGCCCTGGCAACTGAGTCCACACATCGTAAAGTTGCCACAGTTGAGAAATGCTCATTTAGATGGTATTATAGAGCAGTCTCTATGGTCTCCAGGAATATTTTAGTAAAAATATAGATCTGTGAACAGATCACAGGCCTGGGTGGAAATGTAGCAAATGCCGTTGCATTCCCCCATGATCCAGAAAGTCCCTTATCATTGCGATGTTCATCCTAGACCTTTGATTCTTGGGAAGAAGGCGTACCTTTCCACCAGTTGTAATTATCTGTCTGTTTCAGACAGGATGTCTTAAAATATAGGAAGCCGGAGGGACGTGCCTTTGATTCCAGAATGGAGCTCGCTCATCCCATTCCTGCCCCCTAGCCCTTACTGCATGAATGAGCATCTTTATGTTCTCTCCCCCTCATCGCGCTTGAGCATAACTGCAAGTCGGACTCCGGAATGGGCGCTCACTAACTGCATGCCATTGGAAAGCACAGCTGAGCACGGTGTGCGAGGGGCACCATGCCAAAGGCAGGGAAGCGCCAGGACTAAACACGGCTGCTTTTCCTTCCCCGCTAAGGTGGCGACCTCCGGATGGCCCAGTTCTTCCGAGGCAACCTGGCTGGCTTGATCATCCGCTCTGGCAAGCTGGAGAGCAAGAAAGTGATTGATTGTCTGTATACTTGCAAGGAAGGGCTGGACCTGCCGACGACCGATGGTGCTGGGAAAGGCCTGAAGGTACTCTCAGGCTGCTGCTGCTGCGGAAGGGGCCAAGGCCAAGATAGCAGAGAACAGCCTCCAGATTGCTTGGACTGCAGTTCCCAGGATCCCTGAGCGCTTGGCCAGGACTGCTGGGAATTCTGGGAGGTGAAGTCCCACAACTGGATCAGGGGAACTGAACATGAATTCCCTTTAAAAAAAATTTTGTTTCTTTAACATAAAGGAAGGTGGCTTTTCTCATGCTGCTTCGAAGCTCTTGTTTTCTGTAACTTTGGTAGCCTTGCCATTGTCCAAGGCCCAGCAGCTCAGGCAGGGCTGGGTGACACCCCCCCAGCTAAAATATGGAAGAGTTTTACCCACACAGCGTGGATGGCCTCTCTTATTCATCCCTCGTCCTCTAATTTTGCTGTAACTTCTCCTGTGTTGCAAGGAAGCAGTTTGAGGACTTTCTTCTCCCTCCCTCGCTGTGGGAAACTGCCCTGAGAACAAACAAATTGAGGCATTGCAGAGATAAAGCTGTTCAGGGGCATGGAAAACTGTCAGTACAAAATTTAATCGCCTTCTTGGCTCAACCTGCCAAGGCTGGAGGGTTTTTTTAAAAAAGTCTTTGGCGAAGCAGATATGCTCCCATGTGAGTCGCAGCTGCATTCTTGGAGCCAGTTAGTAACACCTAGCATTTCATTATTAAGCTGCTATTAGTAACTTGCCTTTGCAGCGTCTGCCACAGGAGAATCCTTAATTTCTGTAGAGGGAAGATAAGATAACGTTGGCGAAGAAAGGCAGGATAAAAGAGATTATAAATGCAGCCTCAGCTCTGGGAAAGTAGTGTAAGAAAGAGAATTAAAATACCTCACCTTGATTCTACATGATATAAGAGAAGACAGACAAATTCTGGCAGGCTTTTAAGATTCTGTTATTTTACTTTCTGCAGTAAACTAGAGTTCTAGTAGTCCTTGTGTTTCCTGACCCAGTTTAGGGCTGACACTTCTTCACTAACCTGCTCCCTTCCTAGCAACCCACAGCCCCTTATGGCTTCTCTGGGCCTCATTTCAGATCCACATGAATCCAAGCCAGTCAGCCCTCAGCCTAGAAGGGGACGACATCGAGCGGTTCGACAAAGCCATGCAACGCATCTCATACTTGAACTCGCGTCAGTTCCCCACACCCGGCATCCGGAGGATCAAAATTACTAGCACTGTGAAGTGAGTCCTTGCGATGGGGGCTTGGTTCCTGGGGCAGAACATTGGCCTTTCAACCTTGTTCTGGCCTCTCAGTGTGGGGCTGTTAGGTCTGGGAAAGTTCTGGCTGGATTCATATCAGACTTTAAACTCAAATTCAGAAGGACACGCTTGGCTATATTTGCAAACTGTGCCCAAACCAAATAACCAGGCTGTGGCTTTATACAGTGGCCTAGTTCACATGACAGTGGCTGGGTTTCAGTGTGAAAGACAGACCACTCTTTTTAAGAGTGGGCTGTGCAGACTTGGCTTATAAGGGCTGTTAGTAATGTGAGACCCTCCGTGTAGAACAGGCGTAATGGCGCTTCCCCCAGGGACCTGAACATCTAAAATAGATAACGGGAACAAGGGAGGAAATGGAGGCATTAATAGAAATAGGGGAAGATTCTCTGATAATTTGAAGAGTAATGACAAGGGTCAGGACTAGAGGGTGTTGAAGGACGAGTGTCAGGGAGACCCGGGTCCACATCTACTCTCACCCATGGAAACCCACTGGGTGTTTGGGCCGGTCTCATGCCCTCACCCCACTGACCACCTATGCTTGCTGTTGTGGAGCAAACACCAAGAGGGATTCCCACATAAGCCCTTGAAGACAGGCGCTGTATAGATGTAGCCCGATCAACAGCCAGGTCCTCCATGCTGACGGCCGCCACGCCTTACCTTTACAGGTGCGCCGACAATGAAGCCTGCATCGCCATTCCGTTGGTCGAGGGGTACGTCATGGTCCTGCAACCCGAGGAACCCAAGATCAGCCTGAGCGGCATTAACCACTTCGCCCGTTCGGCTTCGGAGTTTGAGAGTCCCGAGGGAGTGTCTCTCTTCCCCGAACTTCGGATCATCAGCACCATCACCCGGGAGGTCGAGCCGGAAGGAGAGGGAGAGGAGGACCCGACGGGTGAGGCCTGCCGAGCAAGCTTGCGTGCCTCGCGGCGAACGAACCGAGATGGAACAGGGAAGAAGGGGCCATCCAGAGATGCGTTTGCTTCTGAAGCAGTCACCTTGCTCCAAAAGGAAACAAGGCAGCGCGTTGGCCATAAAATAAAAGCAGAAGTTAATTTTTTGAAGTGTTTGTCTCATCCGCTCATCTTCATCGTATGGGGTCTCCTTTTTGTTCAGTGCTGCAGGCCAATGGTGGCTGGAGGAAGGGTCCGATCCAGCAGTGTCGAGGGTTTGGTAGCGAGAATAGGACAGGATAGACAAACAGGGAAGCATCCAGTGTCCGACGTAGGCAGCACAGGTTTCGTGGAAAGATTCCGGTCCTGGAGGAAACTTGATGAATGGGTGGCTCTGTCTTGCCGAAACCTAGAATCCCAGGTTCTCTCTCTCTTTCCTTGTTCAGTTTCCCCGTTTCTTCTCTTTTCCAGTCCAAGAATCCTTGGTGTCAGAAGAAATCATGCACAATCTGGATACCTGTGAGGTCTCGGTGTTGGGGGAGGAACTGAACCAGGAGCAAGAGAGTTTGGAGGTTGACCTGGTGCGGCTGCAACAGAAAGGGATGGAAATGAGCAGCTCCGGCCTTGGCCTCATCCTCACCGGTATGGCCCTCCCCATCCCTTCCCCTGGGAGAAGGTTCACACATTGCACTAAGCCGCAAGCTACGTTTCCAGAACACTCTTAAGTCTTAAATCGTGGGTTACGAGCTGTAACAACGGGTTTTGCGAACCACAGCCCCCAAACCAGCGTCTGTTTTAGCTGACCCACGTCTGTTCTCCGCAGGGGTGGACACCATGGCTAGCTACGAGGAAGTTTTGCACTTGATCCGGTACCGTAATTGGCACGCCGTCTCTCTCTTTGACCGGAAGTTCAAGCTGGTGTGCTCAGAGCTTAACGGACGCTACGTTAGCAACGAATTTAAGGTGGAAGTAAGTGAAGGCGTCTCCTCTCCTGGTAGGCCTGAGGATTGCTGGGTCTGTGAGCCTGTGCTTCGGTTTCCCCATGGAGGAGTTGAACATGTGGTGGCCTTCTACTAGTGTAAGAGAAGGTAGACATAACTTTAATGAAGGAATGGAGGGGCTGTTAAGGGAGAAGAAACAGCCAGTTAATCCTGTGAGAAAGAAGTTCAAAACTACCCCATCTTGATTGTGTTGGGTATAAAAGGGGCAAAGATTCTCTTATACCCTACAAGGATGAAGTAGCATCTCTGGAATCCTTGTGGTGTCTCTTTCCTAGCCTTATCTATCTAAGAACTGTAGGCATAGAGCTGGGTTTCCCCATCCGGGCAACTTCCAGATGGGTGGACTTCAACTCCCAGGAGTCTTAGCAGCGGTCACGCAGACTGGGAAGAGGACACTCAGGTTGGGAGGCATAGACCAGTCAACACAACAAGGCCAAAAAAACACACTGAAATCAGCTCTCCCCCACTGCTGGTTTCTTAAAACTCCATGTTCCCCTTTCTCTAATCTTCTGTGTGCCAGGTGAACGTCATCCACACAGCTAACCTCATGGAACACGCCAGCCATATTGCTGCCCAGCAGCCCCAGTTTGTCCAACCTGTCCATCATTCCTTTGTTGACCTCTCTGGCCACAATCTCGCTGACCCTCACCCAGGGTTTTCCGGTAAGGACCCACCCCTTCCTTAGCTCTCCCTGCTGCCGCCTCCAGCAGCTCCACGGGCTTTGGAGAGGCTTCCTCTGCTGTTGAGGAGCAAGACTTCCCTGGATCCTGCCCCCGAGGTAGCAGATCCATTAAACCAATTGGGTCTGAGCAGCATTTAATGCTTGGAGGTGCTGAAATTCAGGTCCTCGGGCTGGGGTCAGAAACAGCCCGCTTTCTGAAATGTGCCTGTTGCAAAAGTAGGATTGGCTGCTTCTCCTGAGGCTCCAGAGGGGATTTAAACTTTTAAAAATGAGTTCTCAAAGCCGGAGTGGACTTGGGTAGTTGCTTGATCTGGATTTGGGTGCAAATCTGGTGCAAGAAAATCTCTTCATTTCCTCCCTTTCCTTGAATTGCTCTCAGCTTTAAGAAAGAAGGGGATGAGATTCAGGAACATCCACCCTCAGGCTTTAGATGGCAGACTCCTGTTTGTGTCATAAACATTAGGAATCCCCTCTCGTTCTCTCTCCCTGATGAACGGATTTGGATCTCTTGAGATATGCAGAATGGCTTCAGAGCATTGCAAGCCTCAGTATATAGACAGTGGGCTGCGGCCAGTTTCACATTGTTTTGTCCCCAGCTGTCTTGAGACCTTCCGGACCTTGAGAAGGGGTAGCAATTAGCCACCTACTCAAGGCAAGATAGTCACTTGTTGGGAGTGTTTGGACCTCGTGCTCCACAGCTGCGTGAAAAATGCCTTCAACCACATCTCAGTTAAGAACTAGATCCTGCCGTATGAGTTACCACCTCGGCTGCTCAGCTTACATATGTGCGAAAGATGCCGCGCTGCGCTTCCCGTCCTCCGCTTACCGCTAACTCCCTTGCTCTTCTGAAAACTCTTGTCTCCAGTGGTTCCAAGTACCGCCACGGTGGTGATCGTGGTGTGCGTCAGCTTCCTGGTTTTCATGATCATCCTGGGGGTCTTCCGGATCCGAGCGGCCCATCAGCGGACAATGCGGGATCAGGACTCCGGGAAGGAGAACGAGATGGACTGGGACGACTCTGCATTGACCATCACAGTTAACCCCATGGAGGTAAAGCGTGGTTGACATCTCTGCTCGCCCCGAGTTCAGAGCTACAAACCTGTAATCTTAACAACCCAGTGTTGTAAATTTGTCCTTATTGGAGCTGTCGTGGGTCGACTGGTATTTTGGACCCCCCCCCCTTTTTTTTCTTGGTTTTGGAAACTGTGTTTGGAAAATTGTGCCATTCCCATTTTACTTTTTGGAAGGTGGCTCATGATTCCCATCTGAGCCTCTGTACCCGACATGCACACCGCCTTTCACACCCACCACCTGAAATATATCTCTTAGTGGTGCCCTTTCCTCACTTCTACCAGCCTGGCAGCATTCATCCCACTTTCTTCCTTGGGCTGATCGCTTTCTCATCAGATCGCTTTCTTGAATCCTGGGGTGGGGCTGGAGGGAAGGTGGCCGTCCCCCCCCCCCCCGCAGTCCTCTCTTAAGATGCCCCCGCACGAGAGAGCTGTCCCAGGAGACCTTGTGCTTCTCTGTTTCCCAGACCTACGAGGACCAGCACAGCAGCGAGGAGGAGGAGGAGGAGGAGGAAGAGGAAAGCGAAGACGGGGGAGAGGAAGACGACATCACAAGCGCCGAGTCCGAGAGCAGCGAGGAGGAGGAGGGGGGCGAGCAAGAGGAGGACCCCCAGCACGTCAACCGGCAGCAGCAGTTAGAGTGGGATGACTCGACCCTCCCCTACTGAGCCCCACGCTCCCTGCTCTCGTTGTCGGTTTTTTGTTTTGCTCTTTTGGTCCAGAGACCTCCAGGACAAACCACTTCCCTTCTTTCTGAGGGTCCCTGGTGCGAGACAGTCGCCTGGGCCTGTCGAGTTGGCCAGTCTCCCTGCCCTGCCCTGCCCTGCCCTCCCCTGCCACCCCTTCCCCTTTGTGTGTCGGGCGTCTCCTCTCCAAAATCCCTGCCTGTAGAAATGTAGCTAGTGCCTCTTCTCTTTCGGTTGCCCCCCAGTGATTGGATTGTGCTAATTTTTTTTTTTTTTTACTTTGCAAGGCATCGCCTTGTGCTTTCTGCTCCCAGTCATCTTCCGCCAGGGGCTCAGCCATCCCAGCTGCAGCCTTTGCAAACGGTTCCTCGATATTCCCACCCTCGTTCAAGTGTAGGTGGCTCTTGAAAGCAGCTGCCTTTTTCTTTCCGGCTTGCAGAGGCTGTTTTAACGAACTGCAGGGGAGGCGTTTCTTCTCAACACCTCTAAAACGTGCCCAGCTCTAGCGCCTCCCCCTCTGGCTTCTCCACATTAGACTTAACTTTACGTTAATATTATTTTTATTTTTCGGACTGGGGCCGCGCTCCCCCCTTCGCACCTCTTTTTGTGCGTGGCGAGGGGGCGGAAGCAAGACCGCTGCGCTCGTTCATTGGCAGAGGGTTAGCCTTTTTATTTAGCCTTTTTTTAAAAAAAGCAAAAATCTCGGTTTGATTTTAGCTGATTCGGTGGCTCAGGTCCTCCCTGCAAACGTTTGAAACCTCTCTTTTTCTTTCCCTCCTTCCAAACTCTAGTGCATGTGTACAATGGCAGAATGGGGTCAATATTTAGAAGATTAACAGACTTTTTAATATTTTGTAAATACGTTGGAATTATGTAATTATGTCACTTGTGGTAGTGAAAACATGGCTGGGGGGAGGGAGGGGGGAGGGAGGGAGGGAAGCAACCGTGCTAAGGTTTTAAGATGACGATGATATTGATAATGAAGAATCATACAGCGTGACATAGCCGTAAGTTTTTCTCAGAATTCCTAGGGCAGAAGCCTGGGACAACTTTTAAGTAGTGCAGAGAAAGGAACGACGACCAGAGGTGGTGGACTTGACAGCAATTTCACGTTGGGCCAGGTCTGTTGATCGGTTCTTCCCTTTTTTTAAAAAAATAAATAAATCCTTCTTTCCTGGGGAAAAAGAAATGTGGCCTAGCTCTAAAGAAACCTTCCGAAGCCACCTTCAGACCCAGCTCAGTTTGTCTCCTTGCCCGGGAAGGGCCTTGAAGATGCGTGGCTTAAGTTGCACCAAGGAGCCCGGCTTCCCTTGAAACTTAATCCTCTCTGGATTTTACACTACAGTTCTCAGGAGTTGAGCTTAACGATGCCGGATCCAGAAGGCCGCGCGGTCCAAGTTCTGCCTCAGCTGCTGCGTGCGGTTTCCTTTCTCGCACCGTTCCTTATTTTTAAACACTTCTGTTCATTCCTGTAGCTCCTGCGACAGTAACTTGAGGCGTGGATGTCTCTTTCTCCAGCTTAATTTTTATTTTTATTGGGGGGGGAAGGGGGTCTGTTTACCCCTAATGTATGTGATTCCTTCCTCCCCTAAAGCTATAGCATAAACATTCCAGAGAGTGATTCAAGAGATTGAAATAGACCTAGCATTTAAAAAACCTTGCCTGGATACGTGTTAGAAGGGGACCCACAGAAGCAGAATGATTTCCCCAAAGCAGGCTATACCCCGATAGCAGCAGGGAATGCTCAGTTCTCCCTGGGTGGGTAGGGATCTTCTCCCTGTTAGTTGTAACTTTTTAAAATTTTGCTTTTATGGCTTTTCTCTGCTCGTGGCCAACGTGGCAAAGCCCGTTTCCTATCTTGTACAGAGCACCCCCGTCTTCTCTCCAGGTACGTGGTAGATCGGCCCAAACTGGCTGCAAAGATAGAGTCAAAAGCACAACAAATTCAAAAGGGGGGGAGGAGGAGAGGGATTTCAGCTGCAAAAATGTGGAGGGTGGGGTTTTTTTTCGAGTGAGAGGGAAGAAAGTTGATGGAGAGAAAAGGAAGGTAAGGGACACAGCTTGTGACAGAAGACGATTTTTGGGAAAGTCAAGTTCTCGATTTGGTCCTGGCCATCCCACTGCAGGCCACCCTGAAAAACAGGGTGCCTGTACAAATTGGGGGGGCTTGAATTACCTCGCCCCCACATCCTTGGGGAACCTTTTCAACTGCCAAGCCAGCGGCGTGGGGTTCCTTTTGGGCCAGCCTGATCTCCACAGTGCCTTTGGCAACGGGAGGGCTCTGAAAGCCAAGAGCGTTTTCACTCCCCACCCGTCAACTCACCCCCCCCTTACAAGAGTAAAAAAGGTTGATTGATCAAACAGGCAAGGGAAAAGCTGGTTTTGAAGACTTCCACATGCGACTTTTCACTGGGAACAACTTCTGTCTGAATTGTCCTGTGTTTTATTGTCACCGTGTAGAAAATCTCTTAGCCTTTTTCCCCATTATATTGCCTCTGTTTAGCAACTGTATTTTAGAGACTGTAAACCTAATCATGTCCACCCCGCCCCCATGCTAATAACGGAAAGGCTGTAATTTTTTTTTTCCTGATGCATTTTGTAGCCATCACAGGTCTAACATTTCAGATGTGTATATTGGTAAATAGGTCACGTTTGGAAAAGTCTGAGCTACAATAAATTTCTGGTTCTAAAAAAGACAAGACTTGCTGTCATCTTTGGCGGGGGGCAGGACTTTCCTCGGTGCAATGAAATTCCCTTCCCCCCCCCCTCTAAAAGGGCCACCTAAAAATTGACCGGGCAGGTAACGCTTGAAAATGCTTTGTCCAGAAAGACAAAGCATGTATCTAGTTGGGTAATTTAGATTTTAAACTCAAAAGCTGCACCCACTAGTATTTTACTGTTGTTTTTTTCCCCTTCATTAAAGGCTAACAACCACAAATAGGAGGAATACTGCAGTGTTTATGCCAAACTCACCGGTTTTCTTCAGATAAGAAGGTAACCTAGCAGTCAACTGGTGCCACCCAGTCCTATTTGGATATAAACCCAGGATGGTAGAGGTAACTTTCGACCTTACGGGTCTGTCTTTTCTCCTCCAAGCGGTGAGCGTTTCGGTGTATTTCTCGTTAAAGAAATGAACTCTCTTGGCCAAAGGGGGTGTTGTCAAGCCCCCCAAAATCAACTCCGCATTGGATAAGTTTCTGAAATAGTGCTCAGTTATTCCCTGGCCAAAAAAGCCCCCCGCCCCCAATAGAAGGGAAATTTAAAAAAAAAAACCCAGTGTATATATATTTTTAATTTCTTTAAATAAAGCATTCCTCCCTTGTTCCAAGGTTCGTTCCAGTTAATGGCCCTTCATCCCACCGGCGTGAAGATTTGTTTGGGGAAAAAACAAATCCGAAAAACTTTATTAGGGCTTTGTCTGTCTGATTTCTCGGTTTTTTCTTCCCTGTTGTGTTTTAAACCACCCTTTTTTATTTTTTAACTTTTCCTACGCTAATAGGAGAATCCTCCCCCCAGGAACAATTTAGTGGGTTGGGATCCAATCCAGTGACCACATTCACACATCACACCAAGTCATGGCTTAGTGGGTTGTGAAAACAAATGCAAAGATGACAGATTGTTCTCCATGCGTGTAGATCCAACCCCGGCATATGGAAAAGCTTATCTTACACACTTGGAAGAACGTCCTTTCCTCATTTCCCTCCCGTTTGGCTTCTCAAACCTAATAAAAAGGACTAGTGAGAAATTTCAGCCTTTGAAATTCTTTGAAAACAAGCCCGCACCCCCAGCAGAAACAAACTTTGTCAAAGCTCACCGGTAAAACAAACTTGAATTTACTGAAAAGCTGAGTTTAAAAAGTGAAAGGGTTGCCAGTAAGAGGCCAGTTTTAAAAAAAGAAAAGAGAATGTAATCTTCAGCTCTGGATGAGAGAAGTACAGGTAATCCTCACTTAACTACCACAGTTTTGGAGTAGAATTTAGGTTGCTAAGCAATACAGTCGTTAAGTGAATCATCATGTGACCAGACCTGACTTTAGAATCTTTTTTGTGGTGGTCATTAAGCAAATCACATGGTTCCCCATTGATTTTGCTTGCCAAAAGCTAGCTGGGCAGGTTGCAAATGGTGATCGTGTGACCTTGGGACGCTGCAACCGTCGTAAGTGCGAGCTGGTTGTCAAGCACCTGGATCGCAATCACATGACTGCAGGGGTGCTGTGATGATCGTAACTTCAGGCACCAGTCATAAGTCACTTTTTTTTAGAGCCATCGTAACTTTGAATGGTCGCTAAATGAGGACTACCTGTAACTAGAAGTCTGTAAGAATGTGTTTGCATCTGACAGACCAGGACATGCATGGTCATCATCCTTCCATCTCCTACCAAAACCCCAGTCGTACTTCTGACCAAGGGCTCCTTTTTCAAACGAGAGTTCCTGGGCTTGAATGACATGAACTTGGGGTTCAGCATTTTGTGCAAGCCCAGGACATAAAGATAAATCAGCAAGTACTGTGAGAAAGTCCATCTCTTCATAAAGAGGCCAGCTCTTTGGAGACATCAGGACACTTTAAACATTACAACCTACCTCAGCTCAACCAGTGAGTGAGTCAAGTACCTTCGAACAGTATAAAATGCGAAACTCGCACACACACAAACGCCTTTCAAAGTCATCACACTACATGGTTGCCAAATCATGCCAGTGCTCCTCATCTCTGCCCAGGTCAACGCCATTTGGCAGAGGAGATATCTCCAGGGCCTTCCGAGCAGGACATCTGCAGAAGGACTTCCTCTCGCTGTCCATGTTCGAGCACGTTAAAATGGTCCAGCCTGTTTCATGCAAGGTGTGGAGGGCCCAACTGCTCCATCCTGAGAGCGAACAGGGATGGAAGACTCGGGGAGAGGGTCCCCTACTGACGGTTATCCTTGGAGACGTTATGAGCCAGCCAATTCACTTTGGTCTTCCAGCTCTCCCGGAGGGCCTCATTGAACTTCAGCTGGAATTGCTTCCGGGCCTCCTCATCTGTTTTCCCCAAAGCCAGCGAGTCCTGAAAGGTGTAAAAGAGACCATAGGGAAAAGCTGTTCATCTAATTTCTATACAGGCAATTAAAAGGGTGCCAGATGGGTGCATATTTCCATCCAGATCTATTTTGGGGGTTCATATCCACCTACGACTGCTTCCAAAACATGAGACAACCCTTCCACCTTTGGTGTGTTCAGAACGTTGGAGGTGTTCTGTGGCAGGCTTCATGGTCAGCCCAGCCCAACCCTGGAAGATGGTGGCAAACCCCTCCAAACATTCTCCCTCCAGTTTCCTCCTCACCTTGAGATACTGGATGTCTTTGGAGCAACTCAACTCTGGAAGGCCAGCCGCTTTCATCAGGGAGAACAGATGTAGGAAGAGGAGGCCGTGACCTCGAAGGATCATGTAGGCTGTTTCACAGTAGTCTCTGAATCTAAGAAGAAAACAGGTCAAATGGAACGGCACCGCCAGGGAGTAACGTTCTTCCCAGACTGAGAAACATTCAGGAGATAAATTGCCAGCTGTAAGCTGCTCTGTGACCTGGGATGAGACCTGCTAACTCACCAGTTCACTGAA
Source organism: Liasis olivaceus (assembly GCA_030867105.1). Lineage (NCBI taxonomy): Eukaryota > Metazoa > Chordata > Lepidosauria > Squamata > Pythonidae > Liasis > Liasis olivaceus. The sequence goes on along the minus strand of CM061356.1, from coordinate 7,795,555 downwards.
AAAAGAAGTGGTTTAGATGCCAATTAATTCTAGAGGAGAAATAGTTCCATTGCTGGAATTCTTGTAAAGCCCCCTCGCTTTCATCTCAACAAATCTTGTTAAAAAGAACCCGAAGATCGTGCCTAGCCAGGAATCGCCTGACAGTAATAATCTGAGCCCCCAATACGACCAACCACCCCGTGATCATTTCTCCTCTGACGATGTGTTGAACCCTGGTTGAAACCAAACCAAACGAAGCACCCATCCCGGGTTTACCGTTCAAACTTCTCGCTGTTGTTGGTTTTCCCCTGCTGGATCACGTGAACAAAGTCGTAGGTCAGAATGAAAGGCACCCGCTCACGATTGATCCCAAATTTGGTCTTGAAGTTTCCCAGGAAATGGCCAAAATCAATATGGAACAACTGCAGAGGGATGTTGAAGGGAGGGAAGGAGAGAGTTAAGATCCCCAATTGCAAGGCCGGCAATGCTTTTAAAAAAGGGGTAGCATGAACCGCGATATAAAAGAAATCAGAATCAAAGCGGTGTATGATATTTACAGACAAGCAAAACAATTTACAGTGCTGGATGTCACAACATGAATCAACTGCACAAATTAAAGAAAATTGGACAGTATTAACCATCTCGTTGAATTTCCGCATTACAAGATAATATGTATATCCACTAATCTAACCTAGGTTTTATGGAATAATAGGGGAATTAACAAGGTAGGACAGCCATCATGATCCCAACATACCTGGCCGTTCTCTCGGACCATGATGTTATCGCTGTGACGGTCACCAATCCCCAACACGTATGTAGCGACACAGTATCCAGCACACGAAAGCGTGAATTCCTCGATGGCTTGCTCCAGTGCATCACTACGCAAGAGGGGAGAGCGAGCTGGTGAAGGAAAGTCAACGTGACCCTTGCAAGGCATCACCCAGTGGTGCCTTTTCAGAGCATAAAAACCAAGGTCAAATTCATATCCCCAAAAGGGAAGCTGTTGTTCTCCTCCTCGCTTAAACTATCTTAACCACTGCTGTCCTCAATTCTTACCATTTTTAAGAAATAGACAATCCAGCTAGCTAAACATCTTGTTTCTGCAGGCCTCGGAAGCATCAGGAGAAGATCTACTTAGAATGGTTGAAGCTCTTGGCAACCAACAATGGGCAGGACCCCTTTTCTGAGTAGCCTTCATCCACCCAGTCTCATCTTCATGGCCTTCTCAAGCTTGGGTTCATTTAGGCTTTTAGGACAACCTCCACCTTTTATTCTGAGCCTCTTCATTCAATGCCTGTGTCACCATTATGTATAGCCTTGGCCGTACTGATTGAGATTTCTGGGAGTTATAATCCAGGCCTATCTGGGGGGCAGGGGGTGGGCCAGGCCGACAAAAAGGGCTTTCTTAGAACATACCCAGGGTTTTTGGACTTCAGCCAATTCAAGAGGGCATCCTTGTTGAAAGCGGCAGTGGCCGCCATATTGCTCTTGTTGAGTTGAATGTTGGCAATGGTGTCTGACTTCATCACCACTTCGATCAGCCCCATCTTGTCTCCTGTGGAAAGGCAGCCATAAGGGGTCATCCTTCAGAGGAGAGAGAAACAGAGAGAGGAATCAGATCCTGCCCTGGTGGGGTGAAACTGAGATGTTGGGAGGGTACATCCTGGTCCAAGCTCAGATCAGACGCAAGCCAACAAGCTTGGAGGAAGGATCCGATCAAGGATCAGGAAATAGGAGGTGGCCTTCATCAGAACTGAACTGGTGGGAGTCAGGTGATGGAGGACAAGACTGTAGAAGAAACGGGGTGGAGAGAAGTCCTCAAAATCCATCCAGTCTTGTATTACGACTGCAGAAAGCAAGACGTTCATGCTTAGGGGGCCGACTTCACCTCAGTCCCAATGAAGCCCACGCACCTCAAGTCCAGGCCTTCTTGCTTCCATAAGATGTCCATGAGTTGGATCATCTGGAGCGTCAACATATCCTGACGAAGATCTGCCAAAAAGGGAAAGGTTGGTTTGGCCCATCCTCTCTCTCCTTCCTGCGACCCTCAACTTTCTCCAACTGGGCAGAAATTACCTGGCTGAGATGGGAATCACGCCCCCCCAGGTTCATCAGCTGGCCCACGAGGGGGCACTTTGGCTTGCAGAGCGACACAGGACTCTTTGGCAATAAACCCCGTTACTTAAAACACGCTTCAGCTCAATCAGCTCACCCACATTTAATACTTTACTTCTCTTTGGAGCCAGCGTCTTTCTGAAAAAAGTCAAGGGGCCACCTCCCCTTCAGCTTAGGAAAAGCACCAAATGATGAAGGATTCCTCTTAACCTTGCATTGCAGTAGCCTGGAAAGTGGTCACTGAACTCATCCGAGGGGAAGGAAAGGGCCTCCAAGGCCATCTAGCCTGACCCCACTCTGTTCAGAAAATCTAGCCTCAAAAGCATTGCCAAGCAATGGCCATCTGGACTCGGGGGAATCTGCAGAAAAAACTGCTCTTTGGCCAAATACTTGGTTCCAGTGTCAAACAGCTCTTCTCGCTCAGGATATTGCTAATATCTGTCCAAAGCCCTCTTGTTTTCCTATAAAGAGGAAGCTCAGGAAAAGAAGAGGCGCCCCTTTCTAAACGGGATTCGTACACCGTATCTCGGTAGCTAGAAACCATGGTTGCTCCTCCTTACCGTCCCCATTTTTGAATATCAAGCCTGTGCTGTTTCCTCCCGTCTCGCCGTTATTAAACATAATCCACAGCGGCTTCATCTTTGAATCCATGACAGTGCAAAGCTCTACGCTGAAAACAGGCACAAACAAAATGGGGGGAAACCCAACTCAAATCCCCTTTGCTAAAACCTAAGGTTGCAAATAAATGTATGAATGAATGAAACTCAGATCCCCTGCCGAAAGGGGAAAAAACTCACCACTCCTTGAACTGAAGAGCTGGCGTAAAACAACCGCTAACTTTTAGTAAAATCAGTAAAATCGGCATTTCTCAACCTCAGCAAATTTAAGACATGCGGACTTCGATTCCCAGTATTCCCCAGCCAGCATGCTGACTAGGGAAGTCTGGGAATTGAAGTCCATGCGTCTCAAAGTTGCTGAGGTTGAGAAACACCAAGTTAAATTACAGAGTTACTGCTGCGAGATGGGCAGCTCTCTAAATCATATGAATGAAATGAATGAATGAATGAATGAATGAATCACAAGTGCAGGCTCTTTCTCCCTCTTTCTTCACTCACCCCAACCTGCCCATTGCTCTCAGTGGCTGCCCAGAGTTTAACCCCATTTAACCCCAACAAGACTGGGCTGACCTCCTGGCACCATCCCAACCTACATTAATTCTACCCTGTCGTTTTTCAGGCCCATCCCAACCTCCCCCCCTCTTTCTCCAGCCCCTTACCTGACTTTTGCCAGGAAGATTCGGGGATCCAGAGGAGACTGGAGATTGGAGAGGGCGTCTTGGTAGGTCTCTTGGCGCATACAAGTGTGCATGAACTCCTTGGTTTGAGGTTTGGTGTTCTTCTGGGCACTGACCTTGATGAGGTCATTCAGGGCCTTCAACTTGTTGAGGGCTTCGCTCTTGAGTCCGGAGAGAGAACGAAGGTTAGACACAGTTGGATCCTGCAAGGCACTTACTCAGACACCGGTTACAATCAATCCTCTTGAGGTTAGAAAGGTCACTTGAGTTGGAGCATTAACTCACATGGTTTGGTCTTGTCCTATTCTTTTCGCCTTTGCCGACATCAACAGAATTAGTACGACAACTCTGGGTCATTTGCGGTGTGTCCGGCTCACACAATACCGGGGGGCAGGGGGGTTACAAGGCATTTTGTGAAGGATACATCCAGCCTTCGACTGCCGTGAATTTTGGGATAGCCGCCACGTGACTCAGCATGTTTAACCAGCTCACTGAAAGACCTAACCACTCTGCTTGCCCGGTATCCAAAACGTGGCTAATTAAAACCTCAGTGAGGATTTTTATTCATCAGTTCTCAGCTTATGGTGCGATGCTTGGGACTCAAAAGAGGTTAATTCAGCAATCAGGTGGTGAATTAGGGCAACAAAATGTAACTCGTCAGCCTTTCAACTCTGCAATTTGATTAGCCGACGTGGCTGGGAAGTTCGGGGTGGGTTTGCACAAGTCGGGATAGGTTGGAGAAGAGCAAAAGCCTTGTAGGGGGGGGCTTTCGTCTGTGCCTGTTAGCCCTTCGAGGTAGTCCAGACAAGAAACGAGACAATCCTAGCTCTATCTTCATTATAAGGTGACATGAACAGAATCTTGCAAGTCTGAAAGCATTTCTCCCCTTCTTGTCTTTTACTGTCCCGAAAACTAGGGAGGGTCCCTTCTGAAATGCTTCCCACGCCCTCCCTCCTTCCGTGGGCTGAGAAGTCTTTCGCCTGACGGGTGTCCAGTCTGCGGCTCTCCCTCCCGTCTCCCAAGGCCATTCCCACGTGCCATGACATCGTCCTCACCTGTTTCATCAGAGCTTTGATATGGTGGGCATTTCCTCGGCAGTAGGCCTCGAGGATCAGGCCGAACCTTAAAGCGAGCGAGGGGAGGTGCATTTCCGATCTGAGCGCAGGAAGCACCGCAGGAGAAAGGGAGGAAGGCGAGGAAAAAGTCAGCATTTTGAGCAAGGGGAGAGTTACAATCTACAACCACTTAACCTCCACGGCTCCTACGTTTGGCCGTGGCACCGGGGTGGGGCGAGAGTAGGTTGTGCCACCAGGCAAGATGGTTGCAAATCCGGGAAAAAAAACTCAGTTAACCATGACATGTAAAGAAAGCTTCCATGTCCAAGGGCAGCCTACCTCCAAATCTCAGCTGCTGAGAAGTGAATAAAAGGGTGGGGGTCTTTATCATTTCCTCCACATTTCCAACCTTTCCAGTCATAGAGAACCGATAAACCGCCTCGCCTCTCCAAAACCCTTTTCTCACCTGAGATGCCAGAAAAGAAAGTGGCCAATTTTCCGGTTGGTTAAGGCCCTGTCCAGAAGGAACTTGGTTAATTCGCAGTCTAAGTAGGACTGGTATTTCAGAACTTGGACCAGCTGCAAGAGATACTGGAACAATTCGGCACCTCTGCAGAGAAGAGCAAAGGGTTAATTTGCGGCACCCTTGGCCTTTATTCAAACCACACACCTAACCCTGAGTGAATTAACCTGTTTCCTGCGTTCGCCCTTTGCACTGAACTGACCAAAATGAACATAAATAAATAAAACGACCCAGGTTTAACCCAACCCATCTTGGCACGTTGAGTGGAGGGAGCTGCCAGATCTTTGAACAACCTGGTTAAGTAGCTGACTTAAATACAGCCCTACCGATATCTCTTTTGAGGACGGTTTTGACTCCCATCCTGGTGGGATGATGGGAGTTGTAGTCCAACCCACCTGGTGAGTGCCACATTTGGGGAAGGGTCAGTAGCCCTGACCCCTTCCCCCCCCCATTCACACGGTCAATTTCATCTCTCCCCTCTATTTTTTGGGAAGCTTTGCCACCTTTTTCTCTACGCCAAAAAGACATCAAGGCAGAAACAAACCCTGGTTCAAAGTCTACCAAGTGGGTGTCCTCCATCAGGCGCACACTCCCGCCTCCCTAATCCATCACATTTCCTGGTCACAAGGGGTTGAAATCTGCCCCAGTTTTGTGTGTGTGTGTTTTTAAAGTAAAATCTGAAATTGTTTAGCACAACTTGTGTTTTTTAAAAAGCCTACCCTTTTCTCTCTCTTCCCCACCCCACCCCCTATTTTTCTTCTTTTGAAGAGGGGAGACGCATTTTACTCACGTCAGCTTTTTCAGGGAGTTGACGGTGAAGCGGCCCACGTTGGGGTCAGGGAAGCTGAAATCTAAAAGCTCCAGGGCGTTGAGAACAGGCAGCTCGGGCCAGGATTGGAGCAAAAAAACCATCTGCGAGACAAGCAGAGGATTAGCTCTGGATTGCGCCAAACCGTCGTCTTTTGCTCCCCTTCTGTCGGAAGAGCACTGGAGGTAACATAGCCATGGTATACAGCCCCTAGACAGGGAGGCTCGATTTAAGAGCTTGGGCTGCAGTCCAAAGTTGCGTAACTTGGCCTTCCGAAACCCGATGGGACATGTAGCACAACAACCCCGGGAGGGTCCCAAGCTGTCGACAGCAATTCCTGTAAGAGTTCAGTCCAGGCTTTAAAGTCAAGGCTCTAGAAATACTCTGAGCTGATCAAAAGACCACGATAAACCCCAAACATTTCTGTTTCAGAAACCATACCCAATTTCCAGACAAATGAAAAAAGTTAAGAAGAAAGGGAAAGCTGATTAAGCCTTATAGAATAACGGCATTCAAATCTTCTCGGGCCAAGAAGAGAGCAACTTTTGAATGACGGGTGTTAGCCTTCCAGGAAAGAACCGATTTTCCTAAACACGGCACGCTAACTTGTGAATTGGGGGCAGATTTACAGATGAGTGTCTAGAACTTAAGATGCAACTAGTTTCACAGCCCGCAATTCCCCAGCGAACAATCGGTCCCCGCCGGATCTTAACCCAGATTCTCACTTGAGCGACGTCCTCGTGTTTATTCCACTTGGTGACTATCAGCAACTTGGCCAACGCTCCCGGATATTGATCCCGAATCTGGTATCTCATTTTCCACACCAGGTCCTTCTCGTGTTCGTAAAGTTCGGTGCAAGACCTGCGCTCCAGGATCTCCTTCAGCTGCTGCTTCTAGATATATCGCAAGGTGGCGGTCAAGATCAGAGAAAACGCTATCAATTTCCCCGCTAAAAAAAGGAGGAAGTTTAAGTGTATTTATAGGAACGCTTCTCGAAAAGAGGCTCTGAAAGGTGGCCTCTGTGGTTTCTTGCAGGCTTGTGAGAAAAAAATAAGGGAGGGGGGATTCTACAGGGGTAGAAAAAGCGCCCCAAAGGGGAACCCACATCACCTCCTGCACAACAGAGCAGTGAAGCTGAAGGTTGTTGAGCTCAGGAGAGCAAAAGGAAATGCAGGAAGTCTCACTAAAGGCATGCAAAATTAAGCACGGTGTGGTGAGTGAGAACACCTCAAAGAAAGATCTCCGTGTGGTCGGGAGTGAAGCTGCGGAACTCACTGCCACAAGGGGACTTTGGGGACTGTCGAAAGGGGTGTTAACCAAGACACCCCCCTACTTTACTCTTTACCCATCCAAGCCCCCCCCACCCCCGTTTCAAGCAGAATTTCTGCACGGCACCGCAGATACGGACCAAAACGCCCGCAAGGAACCCCCGAGAATTAAACGGTCCGTTTTGCGCTGACCTCTTCTGGGTCCTCTCCCGTACCGTAGGCGCAATGGCCGTTCTGCCCTTTCTCCAAGACCTGAAACAGAAAAAGGAGAGGACGCAAAGATGGTATTTGGACACTCTTTGACCTTCGGGAAAGATGGGCCGCAAGAGAGAATGCTGAATTAACCAGCTTTTCTTCGTTCTCCCATCATCTGGGACACCCCTGGCTGCTGTTTCCTGCTGGATCCCAATTTTGCAGCTGATGGTAAATTGCTTTGAAGAACCATCTGTAGTTCTTCCAACACCCTGCTAGTCCCGTCCCTGGGGCTCGGCGAGGAGACAACGTGGAATCAGTTGCTCCCACCCTCCCAAAACTGCATTTTATCAAAAGACCAGCTTCCCTTAACTTGACATTTTCCAGAAACCTTCGAAGGCATCATTCACATGCTTTGGAAGGATCCTGTTTGAAGAAAAGGGATTGACGGGGTTCCCAGCATCGCGCTTTCACACGAACAAACTGCATTTCAGGCGGAAAACGTGCCATCTTGGCGGATCCGATGGTGCGGCCCCCCTTTGGGAGCATGCAAAACCACCCTGCGTTCTGTTACTTTGGGCACCGGGCGACCCAGTTCGGGTTCAGATTCCCCATCCCTCGCCCGCCTTTCGGCACAACTTTCAGCACACTAACACCAAAGAGAATGAGGCGGATTGTCCGAGCCTTCAGCGAACGCGCCCCTTCGCTCCAATCACCCGCAACGCGGAAAAGCAGCAGGGAAACCGGCAGGTGGTCCTCTCACCTGTTCCAAGGAAGGGTAGTAGATCGGATACAACGAAATGCCGGGGAAGCGGATGACAAGCGTGGCCGCGCTCTCGGTGTTGGGATTGGTCTGGATCGTGCCCGTTGGGTTTAACAATTCTCCCTTTTCATCTGGAACACAAAGGGCTGGAGTGTAAAATCAGCACGCTGCTTCAAGCACAGAGCCTCGCTGGCTGGATTTACGGGCTGCCGTAATCCCCTTTGCTTGAACAGGCCGCAATCGGAAGATTACCGCCCTGTGCCCTGCGCGAACCAGGCCTCTGTATCCCACATCTGGAAATACATTGTCGCTTTCCAGTGAGAAACTGGCTCACCGTTGAACTGCTTAATTAAGGACTGCTTGGGAGGACAGAACAATCCTGTTTGTTCCGAAGTTGTAATTTATCTAAAGAACAGAATATCGGACACAAGGCAATATTATTTGGATTTATTCCTTGTGCCGTCGGGATGATGAGCCTGTTGTTAGCAGTTCCCCTATCTGCAACCGGCTGAAAGAGCTGCTGCAGCTAAGTCAAGCCTCCATATCCAAGAGCAGTATTCTTCTAAATTCCACGATTAAATGAAATGATTAAATGACCCCCAATCCAAAGCAGACTGTTGTACCGGTTGACTATTAAGACCTCAAATTCCATCTTTAAAACATGCCTGTTCTTATTTTCTTAGGTATTTTGGCTCGGCGGAAACCAGATGGATTTAAAAAAGAAAGGAAAGGAAAGGAACGGAACAGCACATCCAACTGGATGCCCTTCCTTTCCCCCCACCAGAAAAAGAGAAGCAGGAATGATTTATGCCACCTGGAAAGGCCGCCCACATGGGTAAGACGCACTCCCCCGTTTTCAACTGGTTTTGGTAGTCGAACAGCATCACATTCACCCAAGCAAGCGGGCAGTCCTACAAAAGGGAGGAAGGAGGAAGGTCGGTCTCTGCAGAGTCCTCATGGCGGGGATGGGATTGCCAAGATCAGGGCCCACGGAAGTCCTCCCATCCCAACCTGAACTCTGCTGAAATGCCGCCAAAAAAGTTAATTTTTCAAAACCAGTGCTGCTTTGGCCTCCCGGTTCGCCCCACTGCCCTCCTCCCGCTTGCGGTATTCAGTCTGATCAGTCGCTCAGCCACCGGCTTACGCTCGGGAGGCAACCATTAATCCAGTTCAACAGGGTCAAAACACTTGTAGTGTAAACAGGAGGCCGGTTCAGCTACAAACCGCTGTTCCTGTTGGGCTTCTGCGCCATTCCTTTCCAAGGCAGGCTGGCCAAGAGGCTAATAAAAACGCCGTCGCCCACCTCCTTTTTCCTTCCCCTTATTCCCCCCACTTGAACTAGCCAAAGTGAGTCAGAAAAAGAAAAATGGGAGATTAAACCGAGGGCAATGAGTAACTCCGTGGATGACGTCCAAAAAGCAAATGACACAGCAAATTTGGGGGAAGCCGAGAAAGCAGAGGCTGCATGACTCAGCAAAGGGCATAAAAAGCAGAGGAGGGCTATCAGCCTGGTTCTAGGAAGTCCAACGCCTTTCGTGCCCCCCTCCCCTTGGCAGCTGCCTGTTGGCACCTCCTTGCGTTTCTACGCCGGGAAAAACACCCCGACTGGATTACCGAAACCAGATCCTCTTGTTAAATTCTGGAAGGAACTGGGATTTCTCATTTTTGCCCAGATGTCAGAGCGGCGGCCTCTGGAAGACCAACCAGCCATCGCGCACACATGCGCTGACCCTCTTTCATCCTATTCAGAGTTTGTTGGATGAGCTTTTAAGCCCCCCAGCTCAATTAAGGGACCCATTGGTTTTGATCCCCCACAAGCTCTCCAGTTTTGGGCAGATGGGCGTGAGAGACAGAACTGTAATTTTGCCCGATTGCCTCTGTTGTTGTTTTTAATCCCAAATCTGCCAGTACGTAGTTCCCCACTGGAACTGGTCTCTCTCTTGCTAAATGCCTAACTTGCAGCATTCGAAAGCCACCTCCCTCTCAGGCAACGTTTGAGACATCAACCAGCAAGTTGTGGTGGCTTTAAACGTGGGAAAATCTTCCCAAAGCTGCGTTTCCCACCGCTGCCTCCCTCCAGCTGTTTCGTAGCCTTTCCGTCCTGCCGCCCCAGGATGGTACCGTCTCGCTGGGCGCCAGGGCGAGGGACTTACAGCTTTTTTCGATTTCTTCTTGGTGGATCTTGCTTTCTTGGCTTTTTCCACGACCGAGTAGAGGGCCAGGCAGAGCCGGGCCATGCGGGGTAGGTCGCAGACGTTAATGTCAAATTTCAGCGTCTGCTCCCACACGGGCTCAGAGCAAACGTTGGCTTCCGCGCTGGTCATCATTTTGCAGAGCATCTCGTGGCCGTGATACAGCCCGGCTTGCACAACCAACTGAAAAAGAGGACAAATGGACGGGACCACGTTATCCACCTTTGGAGCCCCAGATGAGCGGCACCGCATCCGTGGATGGAAACTCTGAAGCCTCACATCAGGGAGAGGCGGATTTGGACCAAAGCAGGATGCCTGTCTGCCACTCTTTAGACTCTCGTCTCAAGCTTGTAGTCCTCATGGTTGCGGAGAGGCCAAAGATGGGAAAACGCTCCGGTAATCACTCTGGAGAGACGTGCCAGCTTTCGCTCTCGCTACCTGAATGGCCCTCTTCTTGAGATCAGAAACAGCACTACTGGGTGGGGAATATATTTCAATCATAATTTGCCCCCCTGCTCTTAGGATAATAACACTGGCCAGTTTGCAAGGACGGCTCCAAGTATCAACCGGAGGCACCACACTCAGATTTGATCAGTGTGGTTTGAAATTTGCACTAAATTCAGGAAGGAAATAACATCTAAGTGCAACCTGCCAAAAAAACAGCAAAATGCAAACCAGAAAACACCTTAGTTCCTTCTCCCCCCCAATTTCCCCCCTCGCCATCCATTTTTTAAAATATTTTCCACCAGCCACAGTCAAGACCAGTGTACCTTCTGCCTGCTCCTCCTAGCACCATTTTTTTTTTACATGCAAGAAGCTGCATTTTAGCGTAAGTGAAATACAAGGAAGCCTTAAAAAAATAAATCAGCTGCCCATAAACAGCCTGAAGTTTCTAAGAACTCCGCTTCTGGCTAATCAACACTGCGCCCTCATTTCCTGTAGTGAGAAGTTTTCTACCGCCAACTTAGAGCTGAATGAAAAAGTTTTGGGGGGGGGGAAAAAACCCTGTTGCATGTTTTCGAGCTTCAGATCTCAGGTTCGATTAAATGCAAGTCGTAAACAAGTCCTGAGTAGGAGGGGGAAGAAGCCGCAGAATGTCTAGCCGAAAGAAGAACGGGAGGGAAAAAAATTTTTTTAAGGTTACTTACTTTCATTCCTTCATCAGCATTCACTTTACTGCAGTGCAGGAGCTCGATGTAATACGGTTGCTCAAGGGACCACAGAGATATGCAGGTCAGCTAACAACGGGAGCAAAAGAGAGAAAGCATGAAGCGAAATTCACGGCTAGGTACACACGCTAACGTTGCCTTTGCTAAACCTGGCCCAACAGGGATCCCAAACCCCAGATTGTATTTAAATCTCATCGGCAAAGATGGGTTTACGAAAGTATTGAAGTCAACATTAAATTAAAAACTTTTTTCCTATCTCCCAAACACCCCTACAAGGTAGGACACATTCCACAAAGGTCAGCAATTGAACAGAGCCCTCGCTGGGGATGATGGGGGCAGAGGAATCTGTACCAGCACATCAGTGTCTCCCTGCAAACATCGGTTCATTTCCAAACAGAAATTAAAAAAACAACAGATTTGCAGTGTTGCCCGTTTGCTTTCAGTGGTGATGAAAAAGGCTTACCTTTTGCTTAGGGCCCGGAGACAGTTTGGGGGCGACTTTGGGGGGAAGCCCAAGCCCATTGCTCTGTTCTTCCCGCAGAGTCAGGAGAGAGGATCTGTGGACCATAATGAGGTGGGGGACGAGTTGCTGGTGGAGGCACTCACGGATGTACTGTGGGAACAGAGCAGACCCCGTTAGCGCGTCGAGCGAAGGCTCAGACACAAAACCAGGTGAAATCAGCGGGGCTGAGAACGGCAATTAAGTTAAAATAAAATTAAAGAGAGGGTTCCTCAGGGCATGGGCTCAAATCACAACACTGGTCACCGAAGCAGGATCCTAAGAACTCGAACCAGTTTAAAAACCAAACTCAAGGTTCTAGCACCTGTGAAGGAAAGGGGGAAATATGCACGCAGTTTGCCTTAAATAGTACAAAGGGCTGAGGCACGACTTCCAAAATGTGGACGTGTTTATGCCGTTTTCTTCCTAGTCCCTGGGTGGATTCCGTGAACTTCTTTGTGATTCATAAGGGCTAGAATGCCAGTTTAGGGTTCAACCGGGTTGACTGTAAACTGCATCGAAAGCTGCACAGCTTATGAATATGCCAATTATTTAAAGCAGTGTTTCTTAAACTCGGTGACTTTAAGATGTGTGGACTTCAACGCCCGGAATTCCCCAGCCAGCATGTGTGGACTTCAACTCCCAGAATCCCCTGAGCTCCCAGAATCCCCCCTCCCAGAAGTCCACACCATTTAACATTGCCGAGGTTGAGAAACACTGGATTATTACATCATCCCGGCTACTATGATTGTGTTGGTTAGCGAGGGGAGAAAAGGCATACCTGGAACTGATAAAGCGGATACTCCCCGTAGATATATTCGCATTTCCCGTTAACCTGCAAGGTGTACTCTTCTACGCTGTTCACTCTCTGGTGGCGAAAGATGGTGGCTTGCTTCTTGATGGCGTAGCTCATGAGGGTGACGGGGAATTCCTTCAGGGAAATCTGAAAAGTGAAGCTCTCCTGCCGGCCCAGAAGAAAAGAAAAGAAACACGACGTTATTTTTGGGATCCGTCTCCGCTGCTTCCTCATCAGGGTTTTTGCACCAGCTCGCCTCGCGCGTCACCAGGTCCTTGCCAGAAAGAGACCACCATCTGGTAGCATTTCAGGTTTACACATTAACAGGAGCATTGCCACTTTTCCCCTTGCCAGGGGTTCAAATGGCATGGTGCCCGTGCTCTAGGATGCACACACGCACACAAGCCTTTGCACGTTTACGTGCAACTAGCAGGCAGCGGGCCCCTACCCTCCTGGTTTTCCAGAAAGGATTTAAGACCTGGCTCTGCCAGTTTGCGTGGGGCGATAAGAGTTTTAATCAATCCTGGGGGTGGCTGGCACCCTGACGTCACTCCTGAGCTATTTGCCAATTCCATCATTCTTGGAATTTACTTATTATTTTTAAGACTGTTTCCATATTGTATTTTAATTGATTTTAGCTCCTTCGTAAACCACCCCGAGTCGCCTTTCAACGAGATGGGCGGCGACAAATTTGATATGTCAATATATCTCTGTAAATTAAACATCTCAATGATCTTTATTTGCAGAGAGTCAGAAGGCTCGTGGATTTACCCCTCCGGACTGGAATTTGACGTTGACAAAAACGTTCTTGCTGGGCACGGGGAGGGTCTTCCTCCTCCCGAGCCCGCTGGCGGTGGGCTCCAGTTGCACGGGGAAGCTGTACTCCATCCAGGCCTTCCAGCTTAGCTGTTGGCGCTGAGTGGCTCTCTGCTCACAAAAGTCTTGCATTTTGGCACGGAAGTCGTCCACCTCGGGGTCCGCCAGGGAGCCAAACTCGTGCAGACCTAGACGGTAAACAGGAGATTTCCAAAAACGGCAGTTCACGGCAGAAGACGCTCTGTCTACCACACCAAGTCAGCTAGCGCCCTTGCTCTCGCTAAACAAGGTCTCTCTTTTTTATTCCTTTGCCCGCCTAAGTTTCTAGTCCTCATGTAAGCGTCGAGGAGAAGCTGTGCAAGGATTTGAGTGAAAATCTTAGGACCAATCCTTATAAAAACATGCACAGAAATCTCACTTCTGCTGCCTTCGTCTACATCTGTTGGCAGAAAACATTTTGTTAGGGGACCCTAGACGTTAGTTTTCAGCCACTTTCATGATTATTCACTATGGGCTATATTAATGTTATTCGTATATATTGTCTGTCTTCTCTTACTTACTTGGATTATACATCAACACACTAAAACAAGGACTAACAACACAGAATCGAAAAAGAGCAGATGGGCTATTTTTATGAGTCATATATAGACTTTCAAACTATGAAGTGCCTGCAAAGAATTAAAAATGGGCAACAGAGCAGGCAGCAGGCATCCTCTGCCGAGGGGATGTTTCGGGGCTTCCTGAAGAACGGGAGGCAATGCTTTTATTCCCCCCAACAGCCCCGCAGTGTGGGCCGTGCCCCCCCAAAACTTTGCATCTGGCCCGTGCTGCCCCCCAGACCTTTGCCAATAAGGAGGCTAATCTGGGAGTTCAGCAGCTTCTTCGCCCGGTCCCCCTCGCGGGCCACAAGCCGCAAGACCGGCAGGAAGGGCTGCACGTCACAAAGGCGTCTCTGCTCGTCCTCCAGTTCTTGCTGCTCCGCCGCTTGGTTGATGCAGGTGAAGACGTAGGAATCCGGGGGGCTGAGCATCTGGAAGAAGGGCTCATATTGGGCCTGGTGCCAGACCACCTGCAAGAAAAGGCGAGGAGGATTTTCTCCATCACTGCGCAGGCCTCGGGGGAAAAGTCCCAATCCTTTTAACCAGAGATGCAAAGGATCAAACCCAGGACTCCTCTCGTTTCACTTTATAGCCACTTCCCACTCTGGTGGGCATACACGGTGGTGACTAATACCAGGAGCGTGTAATTCAAAGGCAAAGTCTACTCTTGCAAAAAGGCAAGGAAACGAACATTTTTCGTTCCCAGCCAGGACCACAGATGGAGCAAAAAAGGGGAGAAAAAGATGATCTTCTCAAATCGGCCACCCCTTTGCATACGGGAATATTCGGTCCTGGCTGAGAAGCTACAGAGTCGGGCTGCTGATTTTTCTGCAGCGGCGAGAGGCCAGCTGGGCAAATCTCCTGCCGCGAAGAACGTACCTTTTTGATGGCAGCCAGGCTGGCATGGCAAGAAACAGAGAGGGGCAAGTAAATCCCGGTTGGCAAGAGGAAGTCCACATGGATGGTGTAATTGCTCTCTTTCGACCAAAACTCTGCCGGGCAATAAATTCCCGGGGGCATCCTGATCGTTTCTCAGCGACAACCTGCCATGAGAAGAAAGCTGACATTTCCATCTCTGCAAATTCCGCCTTCGCAAAGAAATGTAGGTTTTTCCCTTTTATTTGAAAACCCCCTTCCTGACAATAAGCAGGTGTGTAGCCCCTGAGAACTAGTTCGTTTAAAGGTCTAGAAACTTAGAACAAACATTAAAGCAAGCAATTTGGAAACAGCAGCAAACAGAATTATTTTCCTTTAAATAAAGTTATAGGTGATTTGTTCTGTTTACAGATTGTAACTGTTCATGCTTATCTGGGATTTTTTTTTAATTGTTAGCTGTTTTTGCTGAGGATTTAGGTTAACCTGGGTCTGCCCTGTGGCAATTTATACTCCCTAGATTACTGTACGGACCCACTGCTTCAACATGGAAATGGAAGAATGAGTGGAGCATGGAGAAAGGGACAGCAAGCAAGCAAGCTCTAACTAGCCGCAGAGAAAAAAAACCAAATTGCAAAGCAGAAACCCTCGCCTTTTCTTCCCTGGACCATCTCCTGGTGTCTGTGAGTGTCTAAATATAAATAACATTAATGATGCCTTATGAATCAAACCAAGCGGTGATATAATATGATAGCCAGGGAGCCCAGCATCAAAAATGGGTGTCCTAAATGAACTTCCACATTAAGCTATTTTCTACAGCAATTGCAGCAATACAACCGCGTTTTACCGCTGCAATATTTGTTCTAATGTTCTACTCGCTCCGTATTCTCAATCCTTCAAACCAAACTCAGTTGCCCTGTTAATATTTGAGGAAAAAGATTGGTTAGATAAGCGTCGATTGGGCCTTCTCCAAAAGGCAGAATGGTTTGGCTCGGTTCACTTGGCTCGGTTCAATGCTAATAACCTTAGCGTTGTTGTTTTGTGCTTGTCGGACAAAGTTTAGGATTCAACCAGTTGTGCAGCACCAGACACGGGGTTAATATTGGTATTATTCATAGTAATTTTTATAACATCTCCCTGAGAATATTTGCTCTGGGCTGATATTTTACTGCCAGCGCCCCTATTTCAGGAGGCTGGGGAAGAAATGCTCTTGGTTATCAACTGTCAAACTTTTCACAATTTATAATCTACCCAAACAAGCGTTGCTTCCTCATCCACGAAACGCAACCTGTTTTTCATGCGGCTTTTGGTCAAATGTGTTTTTTTTGGGGGGGGGGAGGTGGTAGGACAGAGGATCTATCTTTGCTGTATGCATGGCATCATTATTACCCCACGATCGGTGCAGAATGGCTCGGGGTCCAGATGCGGTCGCTGCAAAACCACAGGCTTAGAAAGGAAAGCAAAGGAAGGTCATGAGCTACTCGGAGCGAAAATGCTGCTGTTGCAGCCAGCCAGAATTAGCATCACAGGATGTGTTTTTAGGGACCAGCTTTGCAAACCGGAACAATTAACTTCTGCTGTAAACTTCTTGTTGGAGTTAGCAGGCCAGCCAGGTAGAGAGGAAAGGCTGCTGAGCATCCCCCTTTCTTTAAAATAAGGGCGGGCGATGGAGAATTGGCCATTTTTAAGTCACACCGGACCTTCTGAAATGATTCAGGCCCTTCCACCCTGCCGTCGAGCAGAACTGAAAATGCCTATTTCCTTTCTCGATCCCAGATTATTTGGCTGGGAGAGATTGTCCTCCCCCACCAAAAAAGAGAATATAAGAGGGGTGTCTCCAAGCGCAGAGGGGAGAAAACATCACAGGCCTTTGGAAACCAGATGGTCCTGGACAGTTTAAAGCAGATTCCAGAGCGATGATTCGTTTATTTATAAAATGTGCATCTCGGCTTTTCATTCTTTCTTAACTACCCAAGAGTGGAATGACTTCACTACACTTCTAAGGCAGACGCTGGGGATTTTCATCCCGAGATCCTCCGTGTGCAAAGCAAATCTTCTAAACCTCATCCCTTCCAACTTTACAGTCATCTTTTTCTTAGCTATTCTTTCTTTCCAATCCATTTGCAAGGCCTTTCCATCGTGCTATTGTGCCAAGCTGCCAGTGTCCTTCCAAGTTATGTATTTCTCTGTGGAATGTTTTTAAATCTGCCGGTGCTGCTTTTTACAATATTTCTGCAATGGCATTTTTCAGATTAGTTGGACCACCCTATTGATACCTTTACAGGATCATTTTTACACCAAAGAAATCTAGCTGCACATTGGCAAATTCACTTGGGGCTTTCCAGGAGTCTAATAATAACCAAATTGGAAAAAAAAGGGGGGGGGGAATGCAAAGTATAAAAGGTCTAATTTAAAATAAATCAAGTTTCTAGACCTTAAGATAGCACGACCATTCTTGCTTTCTACCAACCAAAGATAAGAATGGATTTACTCTTATTAGGGTCAGATCTGATGCTGCTCCTGAGCGTCACATTTTGGAGCCAGCCAAAGCCCCTTCTGAAATAACATATTTTATAAAAATACCTATAAATTGCAATTTCGTTCTCTTTGGCTGGGAACTCTGGAAGCGTGCCAGTGAAGAGCAAAAATTTGGGGGAGGCCAACTGAGTAACAGACTCCCATTGAGATTATGGACATTTATACACCGCCAAGTCCAGAATCTAGAATCCTTGAAAGACCATCTCAGCTAAGGTTCCCCCCGCCCCAGTCATCTGCTGCCCTTATAAATTATCCAGGCCCCCCTAACAGAGAAAGGGGCTATTTCCAGGGCTGTTTGGCCAGCTTGCAAGGGGCCACAGGCCAGTTTCAGTGAAGTCGTCCTTGCAACGCGCAGATTCCCTTGCCGCCCGTATGCAACATTTGGGAATTTAAAAACCAAAAGATCTTGCATTTCGCCCCTCTGCTTTGCATGATCAGAGAGAACATCTCTGTGTAAAATCTCCTGAATTATGGAAAGGACGATCTGATGCCCCTAACTGATGGGGCACATTATTATCCCTTCTGAAAAAGGAGAGGGAAGCCCGGCAGGGGGGGAACCTTTCAAGCTAAGTGCTTAATGTTACAGGGGTGTTTACAGAGGGCTCGCAAACAAGCAAAAAGCCACTTAAAAGGCAGGTTTAGTTCGGTTTGGTTTTCTAAAGCGCTGCTGGAACCGCAGCGCAGATCCTGTTTCTGCTTTAAAAAAAACGCGGCCCCGAATTGGACGCAAAGCGGGTCTCAGACGAAGCGGCTGGAGAAGACAAAGCGACCCGGGGACTGCCCCCCCAACACAAACATGTCAGACCCCCCCTTCCAGATGCGCCCCATCCCTCTGGGATACTCACACCGGCAGCTGGAAGGGGCGAACCGAGACCACGCAAGAGGCTCCCGGGAGACAGCGCCTTCGGAAATACTCTGCACGTGCTCAGAGGCGCGCTGCCTGGGACCCCCCCCCCCGCTTGCAAATCCCACGCCTCCCCCCCCTCCCCTCCCCTCCCCTCCCAACGCGGCTGCAATTCCACCGGTGGGGGGGAGGCACCCGCCGCAAAGCCAGCGCGCCGGGGAAGGAGACGCCGAGCCGGCGCAGCGCAGCGCAGAGGCCGCCCGGTCCCCAGAGGCGCGCGGGAACGGCAGAAGAAAGGCAGCCCCCCGCGCCGGCAGGCCTCGCCGCCCCCGGCCCGCCCCTGTGGCCGCCGCCACCCACCTCCAAGCAGCAGCGCCGGCAGCGGCATTCCTGCCTCGCCCAAGCCGGCCGGGAGGCGCCCAGCCCGCTCGCCCCGGACCGGCTGGAGCGCTGGCCGGCTGGATGGATGGATGGCTGGATGGGACCCGCCCGCCCGGCCGCTCCACCTCTTCGCCGGGCGGCGGCTGGCTGGCTGGCAAGGGAGCGTGGACAAAGTGCCCGAGGCGTCCAGAAGCGTGACGCAGCCGGCCTGGCCCTGCCCGGGGCTTGCTCCCCTCCGTGTGAACGGATCCGCGGTTTAAAACGCGTTTCTCTGGGTCTGTTCCGTAACAGGCACTGCAACAGATCGACCGCGCTTCTAAATAGCTCTCTCCTTAACATGCGCTCTGATAGGTCTCTTTCTTAGCCTGCCCTGTAACAGATCTCTTTCTTCACATGCCCTGTGAAGACCGACTAACAAATAAATAGATTTATTACAGGGCTCGTGAAGAAGGAGACCTGTTCGAGGCTTCTGAACAGGTCTCTTTCTCCACCTGCCCGTTGGACAGAGAGGTCTGTTGTCCAGCCTGCGTGTCTGCACAGAGGTCTGCTTTCTCCCTGCGCTTTTCCAAACGCCCTTGGAGCAGCCCGGGCAGATTTCCAACGGCCTAGAAGAGAGTCGCGCGCTGGAAGAGAGGGAGCCTCTCGGTACCTGCCCAGTTTTGCCGCGGACGGTCCAGCTTTCAGCTGCGCGCTGCGAAAATCTGTCCGCTGCCGGAGGCCCGGCCGAGCGCACCGCCGGGCTGCGCTTCCTGAGCATGAACTGAATCCTCAGGGCTGGAGGAAGCCCAACTGCTGCGCTTTCTCTTTCGCTCTGGTTTACAGTAACCTGTCGGAGGGTTTTGCTTTATTCCGCTTTGGCCAATCAGCCGGGATCAAAACTGCACCCGCTGAAAAAGGGGAAGCAACATAGGAAGCCCAGTTTCTAACTGTAAGATGATGCGCCCCGAAGGAGTTCTGCTTTACTCTTCTGTGTGGCCCGAAAATAAGCCGCTTTCCCCGTCCGCTTTGCCTTTTCTTTCTGTTTTGGTGGGTCTGGCCTAAAATGTTTTGGGCAGCTTGCTCTACTACCAGCTGGGGAGGGGGGAGGGAGGGAGGAAAGAGAGAGAGAAAGAGGGAGGGGAGAGAGAGAGAGAGAGAGGAAGAGAGAGGAAGAAAGAAAGAAAGAAAAAGAAAGGAAGGAAGAAAAAAGGAAGGAAAGAAAGAAAAGAAAGAGAGAAAGAGGGAGGGGGAGAGAGAGAGAAAGAGAAAGAGAGAGAGGAAGAAAGAAAAAGGAAGGAAAGAGAGGGAGGGAGGGAGGGAGGAAGGAAGGAAGGAAGGAAGGAAGGAAGGAAGGAAGGAAGGAAGGAGAGAGAAAGAAAGAGGGAGGGGAGGGGGAGAGAGAGAGAGAAAGAGAGAGGAAGAAAGAAAGAAAGAAAAAGAAAGGAAGGAAAGAGAGAGGAAGGAAGGAAGGAAGAAAAAAGGAAGGAAAGAAAGAAAAGAAAGAAAGAGAGAGAGAAAGAGGGAGGGGGAGAGAGAGAGAGAAAGAGAAAGAGAGAGAGGAAGAAAGAAAGAAAAAGGAAGGAAGGAAAGAGAGAGAGGAAGGAAGGAAGGAAGAAAAAAGGAAGGAAAGAAAGAAAAGAAAGAGAGAGAGAGAAAAAGAGGGAGGGGGAGAGAGAGAGAAAGAGAAAGAGAGAGAGGAAGAAAGAAAGAAAAAGGAAGGAAGGAAAGAGAGAGGGAGAGAGGAAGGAAGGAAGGAAGAAAAAAGGAAGGAAAGAAAGAAAAGAAAGAGAGAGAGAGAGAAAGAGGGAGGGGGAGAGAGAGAGAAAGAGAAAGAGAGAGAGGAAGAAAGAAAGAAAAAGGAAGGAAGGAAAGAGAGAGGGAGAGAGGAAGGAAGGAAGGAAGAAAAAAGGAAGGAAAGAAAGAAAAGAAAGAGAGAGAGAGAAAGGAAAGAAAGGGTTTTTCTGTATTTTTTTCAGAATGAGTAATCTCACAGCTTATGTGTTGATGTTTCTGAAACTGTTTGCTTATCAGAGTTCTGCTTTTCTTTTACAGTATGATCTTTTACACTCTCAGATAAGCCACAGTGAATTTACTATCTCAACAAACACAATGGGCTTTTAGCACATTATCATCAGTAATTGATAAGGAACTTGTAGTCTGCCTTGCGTGCAACCTGCGCCTGTTTTCCAACCAACCTGTTTTTGCCTGTTTTTTTCCCTGCGTCTCACCCTAATTTAAATTCTCCATCAGTCTAGCCTTTTTAATAAAATTGGTTAGTTGGAAACTGATGTTTGCCACCAGCGACTAACAGGGCTCTCTTCCTACAGTGAGTTTATTTATTACGAACCTGAGGAGAAAAATCAAGGGAGGCAGAGTCAACCAACCCTCTCTCACTGAACCTTCTGATCTTGCTAATTAATTTTTACCCTTTTCCAGAACTGCTTCCTTATACGACAGAAAGCTTCAGGCTTATCTATCCAATCAGAGCACAATTACTGTATGTACAGTAACTGTCTTCTCAACCTAAGGTTCAAAGACATTTGGAAAAAAACATGGGAGATGGAAGAATTTGGGGCAATTCCAGCACCTTGCAGGCCTCCCAAACAAGGCCTACCGGTATGTTGCAATTCTCCCAGAATTGGTAAACATAAATAAGTTTCTAGTCCTCAGGAATTGCAAAATAAATAAAGCCAGATCTCTAAGATTAGGTTGCAAAGATAAGCACAAAAGCCCTTGGGGAGGGTGAAATAAAATTTGCAGGAGGCAGAGAAGCTTTCGAGGAGGCTCCGAGAGCATGGCGGTAAAGCCACCGAATGCAAACATTTTCAGTTTTCCATTTTTTAAAAAGAAAATGGGAGCATTAAGCAACATTGGGCATCGGGTGCCACGTACAAGACACAGGCCTCTTGCAATAGACCTGTCACCATTGCGTCTTATTAGATCAGCTCGGACCAGATTGGATTCAGACTCGGGCCCATTTCGAAAACAAATCCAGGATTCAGGAAACTGGAGCTTGATTGGGACATTCACATCCAATGGGATCCCTTCCAGCTGCACCTCCTGTGCAAGATCACCCCAGCTGAATCCAGGTCTTTGGACGGGCTTTCTCTTTTTGATCAAATGGCCTTTTCAGTGGATCTCCAAAGATTAGCCCAGACTTTTTATCTGGCCCAGAGGCACGGTTTGGGGGATAAGAACAGGGAAATGCCAGCCAGGCAGCTTCTCCGCCAGCCACGAATGGAGCCACCGCACAGCATCCTCCACTCCAAAAGGAAATTGATTAAGATGATGTCAAACTGCATCGCGGCCAGAATTTGGGTTCCATTCACTGCAACAGAACTGTGTTTCTTTTTGGGTTTCACGGGCAAGTAGCAGAATTGGCACGGAAGCGCTGGCTGCCCTCGGAAGGCCCAGGCCGGCCGTTTAGAACAATGTCTGCCAATTGGGGACTTTTAAAAAAATAACAGTTCAACGACTTGGCTTCCGTTCAGAGGCTTTCTGAGCAACACAGGGGCATTGGTAACAACGAATAAATGTTGTAAAAGGCCACCTTTTAAGGCAGCCACAAGACAAACAGGAAGCGTGGCTCTTCCAACAGGTTATTATTTTTTTTTTTCTGTACCAGCTGCAGCACCCACTTTGGGGTCTACAAACACCCAGAGAGACACCAGTTTGTGCCCAGAAATACCCACAGGAAGAGGTTGCTAATACAACTAAGCTCTCTTGAAATAGCACAACTTTAGCAATGCGTAACATACCTCCCCGACTGGAAGGCTTTTGGGGAAATCTGGGCCCAAATCTCACAGGTAGCCCTTGGCTAATCGTCTGGGATGAACCCACCGATGATCCTAGGCGAACGCAAACAGGGGAATGGATGAAGGAGTTGGATCTGGAGCCTGGTAAGGCTAAATCGGTGCCCGGTTTTCACCCTTGTCTCGTCGGCCACTGTTTCTTGGGCCTCCTTGACAGAGCTGTAGTGAGCAAAAATCCAAAGCAGCTTTCCCAAATTAATTTCTGCCCGCTCTGATTTTTAAATTTTGTTGGAAATGTATGCCAGGGTGGGGGGGAGAGAGAAAAGTTTATGCAGGCATAAGGAAGCAAGGAAACCTGTTGGTAGTGGAAGCAGTCTCTGATCCAGACCTCTTTTAATTTTGTGCAATTGATGCATCAACGGGGTCATTTTTAAAAAGGAGAACTAGCCGTTTATCTCCTTTTGCTTTATCCCCACTTCTACATTATGATTTCTTGATCTGGAGAAGTTCATTCTTTTTTTTTAAAGGAAGTCAGATAACAGGCAGGAGGGGGAGAGGAAGAGAGAAAAAAACAGAACAGCATCTCTTTTTCCCCCACATCTTAATATTACCGCAAGGTTTCTTTGGGAGAAGAAATATCTCTCAGTGCTGGGAAACTTTCAACCAGCAGAGGGGAAATCCACCAGCGACCAAAAAGGAAATGTCTTTTTTGGGCAGGCAATGCAAGTCGAATTTAGGGGGTTTATTCTGAATGTCAGCCAGGGTTAAATGTTTTTTACCGCAATACTATAAAGCTTTTTTGCCCATCAAGTGCACCCCCACCAGCCATTTTGCTACCCTGCAATCAATCAATCAATCAATATATATATATATATATATATATATACACACATACATATATACACACACACACACACACACACTTTTCAAGTCCCTAGTCCTCAGGACTGAAAGCCCATGGAGAGCAACAAAGAGAATTGACATCTTCCTGAGATTTGATTGGTCCACTTTTCGGAACTGCAATTCAACTGCAATTCTGGGCAGATTTGAAAACCAAGAACTGGATTGGATGTGTAAAATGG
The DNA here is from genome assembly GCA_030867105.1 of Liasis olivaceus. Lineage (NCBI taxonomy): Eukaryota > Metazoa > Chordata > Lepidosauria > Squamata > Pythonidae > Liasis > Liasis olivaceus. The sequence goes on along the minus strand of CM061356.1, from coordinate 7,772,038 downwards.
GGGCTCCTGTTACAATTTAAGGCTTTTTTGAAAAGCAAAGGCGGCGACAGACATCCTGCGGCAGGGAGTTCCATTAGTAAAAAGGCCTCCTTTATATCTGTTTATCTTTCAGTTGAACCTGATTCATGAGTGTAGCTAAACCACCAAGTTTCTCGCACAGATACCAGCCAGAAGTACTGGGACTACAGACCCCATCGTTCCCAGATAGGATGGCCCCCCAGGCACCCGATTAAGGCCCCCAAGGCTTTAAACTGTTCAACAGCACCACCTGGTGGAGGCCACAGAGCAAACATCAGAAATGCATCAAACCATATTTGCTCGGGAAGATGCAAAAGTGAAATCTGGTATTTAGTGGCAAACACTGTTTGCTTGAACTGTTTGGCAGAAGTTCAAACAGGTGCAGGGGGACCCCAAAGCCCATGCTCTCTGGCGAGAAAAAAAATAGCGTAAGGGGGTAGGAAACCCCAAAGGAGTTAGTAAAAATAGTTTTGCTTTCTGAAACGTGCATGTCTTTAGTGGTGAGGCTGGAAGACAGAATAATAGAGCCGCGGGGAAAATCTCTCTTAAAAAATACAGATCTACAAATAAAGGTATTTTTCTGCATGAAACCAATTTATCCTAAGTAACTGAAAACTAATCAAAACAGTGTTTCATGCAATGAAAACTTTATTTTTTTCAAAACAAGTGATCTCTGCTTTGTTTTCGACAAGAACAGCAGCAACCCTTGAAACATAATTTTAACTCACAAGGAAGGAACTGAATAACAGGCTACATCTTCCTTTTTTCAACTCTACCCATCCTACTTTCATACACTCGTATAAAACTGGATAGAAAAAAAACCTCTTGCACTCTAAAAGTGCTAAACACTGCCCTGGCCGAATTCAAAATATTAAAACGGCAGTTGTGCCAGTCTAGACAACAAATACTAAATATAATTTTTCACGCCTTGGTTGCTAATTTACCAGAAATGACTCCAGAGTCCTGTAAGTTTAAGCAGACGAGCTGCAAAAACGGGCAGTGTTCTAAGATGGGGAGAAATTTTATTCACTTTCGACAGAGAACTCAGCTTCTCTTTCAAAGCAACCTCCCCCCGCCCAGTTTTTCAGTTTCCCAGATCTGTCAAAATGTGTTTTTTTCACTTCTCGCATTGCAACTGCCACAGCCTTCTACAGAACAGAAAGCTCTGAACGGTTGCACCGTGTTTATCCCACGAAGAACCCCACCGCGAGGAACGGGCAAGAAACGTGCCACTGCCCTTAATTGGGCTGCCACAAACCTCAACGAAAACGACACTATTGCAACCATAAACATTTGGCAGTCGATCCATAACACAAACTTCTGGCAAATCCTTTGAAGTAGGATTTCTAAACTTTCGACCAAGGAATTTGGTGGAAGGAATATCACGTCGTTTTGGGGTTCCTTTTTCTCAATCCAGTTGCTGAATCTGTTTTGCAGCAGGCTGAGAAGTAGTGGAGGGGGTATGAAAAGTTTAACCCCTCCTGGCTCCCACACATTGGAAAAAAATGACAAATATGACTGTATTTCTCCACAAGGCATTGAAATAACCCGAAATGAAAATAAACGAGTGGAAACTACTAATGGAGAACGGCCATTCGCTTCATTTTTTTCTTTTTCGGAGCTGGACAGCTCCTCAATTTCTCTGGGTCTTGCTCCCAAAGGGGCCTATTTCGAAGGAAAGGGAAGGGCCCCAAATTTGGACACAACAATAACGCTAAACCCAACCTAAGCGTTTTTCTAATGGATTTTTACGAGCACGTGCTGAGTTGTAAGAATCCTGTGGGAGAGTTCTTAAGAAATCCTACGAGAAATCCTTTGCATTTTAGAAAACGCATAGATCTCTTCCCACAAGTAATTCAACCGCTGCTACGTCAAAAAATAACAACTTTCCCAGTTTCAAGACAACAGTCACAGTCAGAAATCTCACAGGAGTTGCAAAACATCGCCCGTTTTAACCCCTACGGTTGCTAGAGGAATGCATCAACCGGTGGAACTTCTTGGTCCAACCCAGAATCACGGTTGCATTTTTTTTCAGTCCTGAAAAGAATCGGCTGCATCAATTTTTGTCGGTTTCAGGCAGGACACCTCGGGCGTCTCCATCCGCGACCCTGCAGGCCTGCTGCCGCCTAAAATCTGGGCTGCACAAGAAACTGAACGAACAACGTGGCCTGCTGGGAATTGTAGTTTAGCAAGTTGGCTGCAACTGCTACTATAAAGCTCAGAACTGCTGATCTCCCTCCAGGTACAAAACCGAACTGATTTTAACTTGCTTTAAAAGAAGTCGGGCTTTGCAGAGAAACTTCCCGGCACCTTCACCAGATGAGGCCTCAGCCCCTAGCGATGATCAGCTCAGTCCAGCGTGAGGGCCTGCAGGATGAAGCTGTGGCTAGCGAGCACCGGAGCAGGGCTGGAGCCAATAAGTTGGCCACCGGGGTCTCAAGAAGCCAGGACCTCTTGGTTTTTAAAGGCTGCGTTGGAAAGACAAGGCTGGTGGAGTCCTTAAAAAAAAGCCTGAAAATAAGAGGTGGTGGGGACTCTCCTCACACAGAACTAGAAACTTGAGGCACAAGAATGGAGGCTACCAATTTGACCACCCTTTTTTCCTCTCCCTCCTCCTCGTTCTTTGCTCCTTTTAAAAGGGGAGAGGCTCATCGCAGCTCCACCGATGGGGAACAGGTCGATTCCGGCCAGCTCCAGCAAGGGAGGAAGGGCGCGTCGGAGAGCGCCTGGACGGAGGGCCCCGGCGCCTCGGGCAGCAGACCCAGCGGCTGCGGGGCAGCCACCCCGCCGGGCAGCCAATGGCGGGGACAGGGCCCGTAGCCGCTCCCCGGCGGGCGCTCGACGACCGGCTGCCAGGGGGGCGGCCCCACCGGCGCGGCGGCCCAGAGGTAGGCGGCCGGGGCGACGAGGCGAGGCGGGGCAGGCGCAGGGGCGGCGGGCGGCGGCGGCGGCGGCGGCGGCGGCGGCCGCCCCCGGGCGCGCCGCCGCCGCCGGTAATTGCCCGGCTCGAACATGCCGCGGAAAGCCGGGTCCAGCGTCCAGTCGCTGCCCTTGCGCGGGGCGCCCTCGCGGGGCACCCTGACGAAGCACTCGTGCAGGCTCAGGTTGTGGCGCACGCTGTTCTGCCAGCCGCGCTGGCCCAGCCGGTAGTAGGGGAAGCGCCCGGCGATGTACTGGTAGATGGCGCGCAGGGGCAGGCGCTGGCCCGGGCTGGCCTCGATGGCCATGGCGATCAGGGCGACGTAGGAGTACGGCGGCTTCGGGGCGGCCGCCGCCTGGCCGGCGCACCCCTGGCCGGCCGCCCCGGGGCCGGCGCTCGCGGCGTCCCCCATGGCTCGGCTCGGCTCGGCTCGGCCCGGCCAAGGCGCTCCGAAGCGGCTCCGGCCGGCGTCGGGGCGCAGCCCTCGGAGAGCCTCTTCCAAGCGCGCCTTTGGAGGCGCCGCGCGCCCGCCTCGCCTTGCCCTGCCCTGCCCTGCCCTGCCCTGCCCTGCCCGCCGCCGGCTCTGGGGGAGTCGGGAGCCCCCCGGCCGTGCGACGCTTTCCTGGGCCGGCGGGGCGATCGCAGGCGGCGCTCCGGGTTGGCGCCCCGCTCTCCGAGTGGCTTCTGCGCGCCTCCCGCGCCCCGCTGACCTCCGCGCCCCGCGGTTCAGCGACGGGTCAGCGGCAGATGTAACCTTTTCCCAGCGCAGCCGCCGCTCCAGCCGACGAGGGGAAGGGGCGAGCAGAGGCCTCCCCGCCCCCTCCGTCTCCCCGGAATCCCGCGGCGACTGCTGGCCCGGCAGAGCGGGCACTCTGCCCGTGCTCTGGGCTGCTCTTGCCACCGCTCAGCTCAGCTCAGCTCAGCTCAGCTCAGCGGCGGCCCTTTAGGAGACGTGTCTGCATTCCGACAGTATTTCGGATAAAGAGGACAGCCCGGCGCCCTGATCTAACACCTGGCAAGCGAGGGGGAACCCCGCGACCAGCGTTGGCACCCACTGGCAAAGGGCCACTTCTCCCCCCAAATTATTGTCCAGGTCGGTCTTCAGGCCATCCGCAAATGCGGTTGAACCCACCTGAACTCTTGTCCAAAACGGTTTGATCTCTCTTAACCGGGCTGGGCCCTCCTACACGTGTCAGCGTCGTGTTCTCATGACCCCCAATCCACTTCCACGGGAGACGATGGGAATCCTAGTCCCGGGACCCTGGAAAGTGCGGGATTACGGGCAGGGCAGTCGATAGAGCAAAATACTTTCCTTGCTGTATTTTAAGACCTGACTTTATCATGGGAATGAATAAAAAAATATATAAAAATCCATATGATATTATTATTTAGATCCCAAATTTTTTAAGCTTAGCCATTGCAAGGGGGGGGGGGGGAAGAGGCCATCAAAGCGGCGAACCATTTCAGAATAACCGAAGGGCGTAAAGATTAAAACCTGCAAATTAAAAATTGCATCTTCAAAGGGACGCGCAGGGGAGGAAAGCCCGCCCCCTTGCGGCCACGTCGGGTCATATCACCCCCAAAGAAACGTTTAAAATGGAAATTAAGGGCAGACGGCATTTTTATCAAAGGAGATGCGCGAGGAAAAGGGGTGAATAGTGCCCACGAAAGGCCAGTTGCTGCGGGTCGCAGACCACGCTGCTACTGGCTTCCACGTGGTTTTGAAAGTGTGATTTTATATTAAATCAATCCAACTGAAACTAATGGGAACCTTTGCGGGGTGAAATGGCACCGCGTGTCCACAAGAGGGCGCACCTCCTGACCCTATCATGCAAAAGATTGTTTTTTCAATTTTTCTTCATATTCCTTTTGGGTTGTTAAGCGTGGCCCAGCGCCTTTGTTGCACACCAGAGCAGAAGCAACTCTGAAAGGTTAAGAACGGCCTCCCCTTCCGTACAGCAGCAGCAGCCTGTGAATTCTTACAGGACGGTCTAAGGTACGCGTAACGCGGATTTGGGGTAACGTTGGCATGGGGAAATAAGGCAGACTTGGCCAGGCTGATTCGTTGCCCTCTGGCACCTCCACTGAAGTGTTTGAAAAAAGATAGAGTTCGACTTGCAGAATGATTGGCCTTTGGGTGGGTGGCGGGGGTCCCCAGGCTGCAAAAAGTGAATTCTGCTGTTTAGCAAATGGGCCAGGACGCTTAATGAAACGTTTGCTTTCTGCATTTCCCTCCCTCTATAACAAAAGAGCGAGAAACGGCACTCAAGATGCAACGTCACCTTTATTCTTACGGTTTTATAAAGAAAAATAATCTTTCAAATGCAGAACATAAACATCTCAGAGGGAAAAAAAAAAAAGGGAGGAGGGGAAAACTCCGTCCTCCAGCATAAATTCTTAAACCATTGAGAGGTGGATTCTCCCCACCCTCCTGAAGTATAAAATGAAATAAAGATTCCACCATTTTTTTTTAATGCATTCAGTGGCGTTCCCACCCATCCTAAAATTCAAGCCTCGCAGGACACAGTGTATTTGGAAAGTCATTCCTGTACATTCGGCAAGGAGCTAGTCCTCATGGAGGACTGACAGAGGTGCGTGTGAGGGTGTGCGCGTTTACCAGAAGATACATCGATGCTGGAATATGGAGAGAGCGGTTGCTTCTGCAGAAATGTGGCTGATTTGAAAACAAACGTCCCTTTTGGAGGACGCATCTTAAACTCAGTGGCCAGGATGAAACTTGAAAAAGGAAGCAAGAAGTTTGACCCCACGCCTGAGTAAAGAAAAATTGAGGACAGAAACAAAAATGGCTTGAGTGTTTTTTTCCCAACCCCCTTTTTTAATAAAGAGTGAAAAAACACCGTGTGAAAAGGGATAGTAATTAAGACAAACGGTGGAACTTTTAGGATTTACACTGTGAGAAAAGGAACACTTTGCACCCGTGTGACTATAACAGTGTCTTTTAGCACCAAAGATACAGGTTTTGCTCTGTCGTGCCCCCCCCCCGCATTTTTTGCTGAATTTTTTGCTTGCAAGGCCCACGTGGGGATGACACCTTCGGAGGACGCCACTTTTGAGAAACTTGCTTTACCGTGCCTGGGTTAAGCGGGACTGATAGGCTTCTAAAGCAAGCCGAAAAACCCGCTTAACCCAAGGCACCATTTAAAGTTTCTGGAAAATAAACACGTGCGAGAGAGGTTTCCAGGATTGCCGTAAGGTGGGAGAGACTCCGGGTGGGAAGTTTTCCAACAGAGGAAGGGGGACTGGAGGCCAAGCGAACATCTTGCACCATCCACGAGCAACCGGCAATTAAGACATGTAGCATCCCACTACCGAGCCACGATCATGGGGGGATAAAGCGGTGGGTCTCCATCTTGGCCGAGACTGAAAAAAAAGTTTCCTTGGTTGCCAAAGGGCAGAAAAGGCCTCGAAGACGCCCGTCCTTGTCATGCTGTTCCAAAAGAAATCAACCTTCTCACCCATGTTGCACAGCCGGCTAAGACAGAAGCGTTATCGTTGGCCGGCCAACCTGGGCCGAGCAAGGAAGGTTTAAAGAAGCTAGCACCCAGGAAAAAAAAACCCTGCGCCAGAAGTCACATCCTGAGACGGTTTTAGTTTCTCTTAATTTCTCGTTCTGGAAAAAGAGGCAGGATTTCATAAGCAAACCTAGTACAGATTTGGGCCGCTGAAGTGTGGAAAAATGCTTTATTTTGCACAGGTCTCCCCTGCTGCCGATGGAGGAAGATCTCCCCGACACAGGCCAGAAACTCGTTTTGCAAAGCTGCTCGGTCCTCATCCCGGTTTCCAGCGTGGCTGAGTGAAAATAACTGAGAGCTACCCAGAGGAACTAGGCTGCAGACAGAAATATTGCTTGCTGCCAAATCAAAAATGGCTGCAACGCCAGGGTCTTCCTGGCCCTGAAAATAAATAAATTGAAGACAAACACACACAGTAACATAGACCGTCTCCAAACATCCCAGACGAGTTCAAATTTAAAAGCAATGAAAGTGACCGGATGCTGGACGCGAGCTGGCACCGACTGACAAAACATCCAGCAAAGCAATGGGCTGTTTTTCCCCTCCGCCAGACTGGGAAAAGCAGGCCGGGGCCTGGAAGACCAAAGAGGGCAGAGAGCAGGACTCCCCCAAGTTCCTAAGTTCTCCCCGTGAGCCAGAATTTAACCACCATTCGAGGTTTGTGACAGAAGCCAGGCTGCCGAAGGGTGCAATGCAACGCAACGCAACCCACTTCCGGCCCTCGGCCTTCTAAGCCCCACCTCTGGATTCATCCCACATTCTGTACAAATCAAAGGCAAAGTCAGGGCACTTCCCCATCTGCCAACAGCCGAAGAGATTGTCCTGCAGGTCGGGACGGGCCGTTTTCGGACAAGGGCTCTTGGGTGGTGGAGAAGCGGGCGAGGAAAGTCGGGGCAGGAACGGCCATCGGAGAAGCAGACCGGATCCCGCTGCCCGCAGGACACGGCGAGGCGGCGGCGAAGGTCCTCATGGTGCCCGGGCATCACGGCCTCCAGGGCGAGGAAAACGGGGAAGACGCCCCGCTTTTCAGGGGCCGAGGCTCATCGCAACGTTTGGTAGAGGTAGGCCGACGTGAAGATGGCGTTGACTGTCAGGCTGAGGGCCAGGAGACCTCGGAGAAGCAGGTTCCCGAAGCGGCCTAGGAAGGAAGGAAGGAAGGGACCCCCGAGGAGGAAGACGGTCAGGGTCCTCGCCCGTTTGGACCACCCGCTCTTTTGATTTCCAAAAGCAAGGCTGTGGGAAAGACCGGTTAGGCTCCGCAGTGGGGACCGGATGTTGAATATTTCAACCTCCAAGACGGTTCACCAAAGATCACAATTCAAAGACTTTTTTTTTAATTCAGTTAACAGGATAGGGAAAAAAAGCAATCAATTAAAAAGAAATAAAGTTGGAAAGACGCTAAGGTCAAGACCTGACTAAAGCAGAAGAGGGGGCAGTTGGCTTGATAATCATCGGCCTGAGAAAGGGGGGTTGTATCTGAGGTGTCCTGTTTTCCATTCCTCGGATGGTGGCTTTCCCCACTGGAGGGTCACTTACGGACCTTTATTTCCTTATTTCATTTGCATTTATTTATTTATTCATTCTCATTTTATTTATTACTTATTTTATTTGGAGGGTGACTTACAGATCACTGCGCAGAGTCACTGAGAGTCGGGCAGCATACAAGTTTCAACCATCGTGATCATCAGCTCTTAATTAATCCGAGCTGCCAGGAAGATGTTCCCTATTGTGGAAAACTGGGGGGGGGGGGGGGGGAACGGGAGGAGTTTAAGAAATATTTAACTTACTCTTCCAGCCTGCAGGCTCTTCTCGCGTTGTGGTGTCAACGACACAGTTCGATGAGTGTGACGAACCGTCCCCTTTCTTAGCTGAATCCTCAGTGCAGACACTGCTGGCTTCCACCACAGCTGTCACATCTGCGGGGAAGTCAAAAGCTGAAACTCCCAAATGGTTTCATTTTGCTCCCCCGAAACTTTTTTCCCAGAAAAATCCTGATTCTCGATGCCAGTTTCCTAAATTCTTACAAGTAGACAAACCAAGTTATCAACCTAGCTCTCCCTAAATCACCCAGTTCTGGTTTTTAATGTCTCAGTTTGCATGGCCCCAAACTTGGGACAGATCATCTCAAGGAATCTGTCGTTGGCGTGTCAGAGCACGCCTTCACCAAAAGGATCAGATTGGTTTGAGATACAATTCCCACGAGTCCTAGCTAGTGCGGCCAATTAAAACACCGACTGGGGGATTCTGGGAAGTGTAGGCATCAGGAAGGCTAGGCTACAGCCATGCTGGATCCGCGGGACTGCCCTTGGAGACTGTCTAGAATCTGCATTGGGACTCACCGATGTGCCCGGACGGGACATACCTGGGTGCCCCTGATCCCTGAAGTGCCTTTTTGGGAAGGCAGACCGATCTGGAGCAAATATGCTGTTTTCCGAGGGGGCGAAGTCTTCCCCGGGATGGAGTTCGCTCTGCCCCGTGAAGAGCCTCAGCCGTTGCCCTTTCAGATTCAGCCGTGCGGGGCTGATCAGAGGCCGGCGGTAACGCAGGGAACTGGAACTCGATGCCACTGAGCCGGCCACCGACGGTGCTGGTGAGGGCACCGGGGAGGGCATGCAGCTTCCGGAGAGGAGTGAGAAATATTCTGGGGGTCGGGAGAGGCCAAGAAAAATGGGTTATGACCACCCTGGTGGGCAAGGAGCCCGGCACGAAATGCGTATTCATTACTTTGACAAATATGTCAAAAGGGCAGCCTTCGGTGGGGCCACAGAGCAGGGCCGGGGTGTCCCAAAAGTCCAGATGAGATCTCAGCCATCCCCCCACACAGAGTGGGGGTGGCCCCTTCTTGACCGATGTAGGCATGGATCTACCTGGCCCGATTCCGCAGCGCCACGTCCACCCCTAAAATCCACGTTGCAGATGTGGGGAGAGAGAGGAAGCTCACCAAAAAGGGGTACGGGGCAGAGAGGGACCCGAACCTCACGCTCACCTGACGCAGCCAAGTCCTTGGCGCAGGACGCTTGTGAGGGCGGCCGACTTCCGCTGAACAGGTAGCCCGAGTCTTGACAAAGAAAATAAAAGTTAATATTCAGATGAAACCAGCACTTTTTCTATTAGGATTTATGGATACCCAATCAGAAAGGTAACTGTCTGTGTATATGGTAACTGCAGCAAGTTCTTATATGGAAGATGGAAAAACACGGGTGATTTCGGGAGCTGCTGATTAAAAAGGGCTGAATGTGGGAAGAAAGGAACTATACCATGTAATTCTAGAGGGGGAGAAATGATAAAAGTTTGTATCTGCTGTAAAGAAGATTGGAAGCTGCGTCTTTAACTTTCTTTTCTCTTTTTCTTTATCTGTTCTGTTTCTAGCACTTTGCTTTTCTCTTCTACTTCTGCACTAAGGTATACTGCCTTTGAACACAGAAGCTCTACTTAAGTGTCTCCACTCTAAGCCCTTTCCCCCTCTTTGAATCTGTATAATCTGCTTTAAAGAACTGCACGAAAGCTCCCTTTAGACCCCGATGGCGAGCGTAAGGAGGGACAGGAAGACCATCATCCCCAACTGACTCCAAAACCCTTCTCTGCTACAGGAGCTGGTTCGATATGATCAGAATGAGAAGACAAGCAGAGAGGCAAGGTAATTAAAACCTCCCCTGGGCCAGAAATCCCATCTGCTGATTTATGGATTTATTTTTTGGAGCGTGTTTGCGGTGCTGGGGAAAAGCAAACTTTTCCCAACAGGTGCGGCCGTGAATTTCACAGAAGAGACAAGCTCCAAGCTTGTTTGCCAGGCCTTGAGAAGGATGTTAATAAATCACCAACTACAACATTATTGCGGGGTAGATTGTTAAAACTGGACGAAGACCCTTAAACACAGCCCTCATGAATGAAAGACTAGTGAGCCTTAGACAACGCAGCCATTTAAAAATCTGGTAAACTTTGAACTTTTCTATATGCGTGTATTAAATCTATTTTCACTGTGATTATGCATCAGCTTGTATATTACAGTAAAGTATCCGATTCGATAGGTACTTCTGCAAGGAAAACCAGCTATCGTGTCTTCAGGGAGGCCAAATATACAAAGGACTAGAAACTTGGACAAGACACGATCGGCCGAAGGAGGGGAAGAAAACAGGCGGAACTTACCAGTCCTGGCCAGGGAAGGAATCGTGCCGAGCGAAAGGGCCCGATTCAGCCGCCCGGGCAGAGAGGAGGAGGACGTCCGACGCGGGGAGCAGAAGAGTCGCTGGTTCGTCAACTGGAGGACACTGGGAGGAGTTGGGATGAAGGCGAGGGGAGGGGAGGGGTAGGCAAAGCTGACCTCGGTGCTGTTGGGGAAGGTGGCCACCGGGTCTCCCAGAGAGTACCTGCAAACGAGACACATGTGGCGTTGCGAGGGCAGCTGGCACACCTTCACCCCCTGCCTGGCTCACAAAACTTCGAGAGGTGCCCCCCTCTCTGCATCCGTGGCCTGCTTTTGCCCACCCTGACGGCCCACGTTTCCTCCTCCCATCTCCTGAAATTTTACCCCCCAGCTGCAACCCACCCAGGGCGGCGTCTCGCTGCCCCTTCGCACCGGAGGTTCCATCCTCCACGCCAGTCGATGATCCCCAGCCGATTTAGAGGCAAATGCAAAAACAGCAAAAAAATCCAGAACCACCATTCTGGGCTCGGTGCTCTGTCGGCTGCAGTGAAATCACCAAGGGCCAAATGCGAAACGATCCAAAGTGATACCGGCTGCAAAACATCGAAGCAAATAAAGCTTGCTTCCAGCAAGCAGGCTTTGCAGATGGTCTCGTTCCGAAACTTTTATCGTGTTCTGGGGGTCCTTTGTGATCTCTGTTTTCCCAATGATTCTTCCTGCTTCGGTAGAAGCTAAGCTGAATCAGTCACGTTTTGACCTAGAGCCGTATTTCTCAACCTCAGCAACTTTAAGGTGGGTGGACTTCAACTCCCAGAATTCCCCAGCTGGCATGCAAGAGAAGTTGAAAACAGCCCATTTCAGCTAATAAATGCGCATCTTATCCAGAAAGGACAGGAGCCTTGCTTGGGAAGTGGAAAACAGCCGATTTTTATTCGATAGGGCACTGCATCGGGGTGCAAGAACGGAGGGCAGGACGAGGCATGCCATTCGATGGGTGCTTCGGCGCTGCTGAAATGGCCATGACAATACTGAGGATGGGGATGTTGGGGGAGAGAAAGGCGTTGCTGCCGCGTCGAGCCCGTGACGTTCCTGCAGGGCCCGGATTGTGAAAATGCTTTGCTAAATAAAGCTGCTCTTCTCCGTCTCGATTTCAAACAGAGGAGGGCGAGAGTCTCCGGCGGATGGGAAACGCTTAAACAAACAGGGAAAGGCGCCCAAAGAAAATGGGGAGGAAAACACACACACCCCATTCATTCATTCAGCAACAACAGAACAGACCCTTGCTTTGAATCCAGGCCAGCATCTCTCTCAACGCCGCGTTTAAAGAAACGAACGCAAACAGACAAGGCCCCTTGCAGGTTCTTGCAACGAGAGCCTTGCCTCCCCATCCGGGCACCGCCAACTGGTCTAGGGGCCGGGCACACATCTGCCTCCCTCCCTGCCATTGGCTGAGCCTGTCCGGGGGGGCGGCGATGGCTCCCGCAGAGCATCGGGAGGGGCGGGAGGGGGGAAGCCACCCCGGCTCGTGCCCCACCTGGTCCTCGGGCAGAGGCAGCCGACGGGCCACCCCACGGGGATGATGCACGGCCCCCGCCGGCATCGGTGAGAAAAGGGCTTGCTGGATGCCACCCAGGGGGAGGAGGAAGAGGAGGGCAGGGGATGCCCTGAGAGAGGAAGGGGCAGATTTCCTTTTCGAACCATCTCAAGGAGGATGTGGTGGGGCGGGGGATCTTGAAAAAGTTTTCCCAGCCAGAAGGACATTTCAAGTCTTCGTGGTCCTGCTTAGTCGCTTTCTCTGCTCCTCGTTCAAAGCAGAGCAAAAGCCACGAGGACTGGAAGCATGATTTTATTCTGAGCTGAAAAGCTACCGTTTGGGGGGCAGAGTTCAGGTCGGGCGGGGAGAAGATGCCCCAAGATGAGCTGCTGGACCGTCCCGGCCACCTCAGACCCGTCTCATTTAGCTCTTTCCCACCTTACGCATCTTGAAATATTGCGGGGGCCACCGCTGTTTTGTACCGACGCGCCCCAAATTTTGCTTTTTTGAAAAAACGGTCCCTGTTGAGCCACCGGAGGCCTTTGAGGGGTGCTGGGCCCCAAAACGCATCAGATGGTCAGGGAAGGAGACCTGGGTCCAATCGCTACAGGAAAACCACAGATTCCTCAGCCCTGGTAGAATATTCACAAGCGCTACCAAAAACCCTTGTACAAATTCTTCTTAAGTTATATATTACATCATTAAGCAATAGATACAAAAATGTAAATCTAGAGAAATGAATTCCTTGCAGGCAAATGAATAGGAAGGTGTTAGATCAGTGTTTCTGAGCCTTGGCAACTTTAAGACGTGTGGACTTCAACTCCCAGAATTCCCGCTGGCTGGGGAATTCTGGGAGTTGAAGTCCACACGTCTTAAAGTTGCCAAGGTTGAGAAAAACCGTGCAGCGCAGGTCCAACGTTTACTTGGCAACCACGATAATTCCGCTCAAACTAAGATGCCCCACCTATGCTAACGTTTGCCAACAGAAACTGGGCCGTCGGGCATCATCTTAGAAACTTTTCTCCTCCCTACGCTGAGCTGCCAGGGAGAGGGCATGGCGAGCACCAGCAAGGGAGCAAGCGTTGACCACCGCCACGTCGACAACGAAGACTCAAAAAAGTCAACTGGAAAAGAAGTATGGTCGAGGCGCCCTTTATTTTCAACAATTAGTGTTAACTAAACAAATCAGGCACAGTGATAAAATATTAAAGATGATGATGATGATGATATAATAATAATAATAATAATAATAATAATAATAACAACGACATCAACTGAACATAGGGCAGTGCCCAGGCTGAACCGTTTCCTAAAGCTTCACAGGTCTTAACCCAGTTGGCAGAGAAGAAAGCTAGGATCTTAAACAACCACATCTCAATTTTTGCCGTAAAACAAAGACGATCCAGTTTAAAACCGGGGATGGAAAGAAAAGGGTCCCGGTCAAATCTGATCGGCTTGGCTAACTCACTGAGCTATTCTGCTCCCCACCACCTGCTGAATAAACAGTTGCCACCGGGCCAAAAGGCAAAAAATAATAATAAAACCCCCAACCTCGGCTACTCTTTTGATTCCTTGTCTCCAGCTCAGCCCCGAGAGAGAAAAAAGAACATTTATCATGTGGATCTGTGGTAGAAGAAGACTTCTAGGCCTCCACACCTGGCTTCCCTTCAACTAGCCATCACAACTGAGTTTGGTTCTTTTCCAAGTCAGGGAACAAAAAAGAACCAGAAATTCACATTTTTCATGCCCAAGGGGCGAGTGGAGCAAATAAAGTTACATTTTGCTTGTGGGATCAAACTCCCTTTCAGATTTCCTAAGATTAAGAAACCAAAGCTTATCAAACTAAGTATACAGGTATGTACTCCAGTTAAATATGGGTTGGCTATAATATCAGAGAATAAATAACCCCGCGTTCGCTACCCCCAAGATCCAATCGCCAACCTTCACAAGGCGGGGTATTGAACACAAAACCAAGGATTAAAAATCAGTGTTGAAGGAAGGGTTGAGAAACAGGGGAAGAGAGGAAAAGGCTCCAGTCCCAAGAGGTTGCACTACAGTTCCTATCAGCCACCGCGCTCACGCGGGCAGTTGATGGGGGCTGTAGTCCAACCCGCCTGGAAAAGAGACGGAGGAGAAGCTATTTGCAAATCGCTAGGAGAGGAGATGGAGAAGAGAGAGCAGAAGGGTTAAAATCCAGCAGCACCAACACACATGCGTGTGAACAGGGTTAGAGAGAAGGAAGCACTTCTTTAAGACAAGCCAAGAGGAGTCTGGTTCATAAAAAAATGGGTTTGCCCTCTTGCAAAACAACCCGACTTGCTCGTCAGTGCCCGCCTAGCCTTTCTCAATCCTTCGGCCCACCACTCCGTCTATCTTTTAAAAACTTTCCAAGGGGGTGGCTCTTGTTCAACCACCCAGCGTGAGCAGGAAAAGAGAGAAAGGCACGGGGCAGATCAGCTTTCTGTGTTTCTCCCAAAATCAGAGAGGCCAGGATACCAGGGTGGCAAACTGACAGTGTTGCCCGTGAACTCTGCCCGTGTGGCCAAAAACCCATCCTCTCATTTCCTCCCATCTTCCAAATGAACCTGAACAATATTATCCTTTTAGCACGTCTTCCGTGTCTGAAGGATGGTGGGGAAAAAAAGCCCAGGAACAGGCTTTTGGTTCAGCAGAGCAGACCCCATATGGAGCATTTTGAATAATTCCAAAATGTTATTTGAAGGGGGCCGAGGGCAGGCAAAGCTCAGCATCAGATCGGTTTGGCTGGGAATTTATGTCGTAGGAACAGAAAGGGGAGGTTAGATAGGTGAGAAAGAGGAGGGAACTGTTAGGGGAAAGGATAAATTATCAGTGGCTTCTTTACTTTGTAGAAGAAGTAGAAAAATAAAATATTTTAAAAAGTCACTGCACCCAAACACCGAAGCAAACACACACATCCCCGTGCGATCAAAAGTACCCCACCTTGGAACATGCGAAGAGTGTAAATTTAAATTAGTTTCAATCCAGTTTCAACCGTGATGCCTCCAAGTCAATCAGAAAAGGTTGCCCCGTTTCCCGGCTAAGGATCACCAGCAGCCCCCCCCGCCAGAATTTCGATTTATTCGTTAATTCCTTTAAGTGATTGCCTTAAACTAATTGTAGCTATGCATCTGACCGGAGCCATGCTAGTCATGGTTTGGAAGGACCGCAAACTAGGAAGCGAAGCGGAGTTGACCTGGCTGTAGGTGAATGGAGATACATGTGGGAGCTGTCTAAGAGAACGAGCGGAAGAGGAGGGAGGATGAAAAAGCTGAGATGGGAAGAGCAAGGGCGAAGCAGCAGGGGTACGGTTGAAGGCTTGGGTTTTCCGGGCACCTGACCCCCCCAAAGTCACTGTTCAGGCTCTGACCTTCGGGGCCGAGATCTCCGCTGACCCCCTGGCTTCCGCGTGGCCACGGCGGCTGCGAATCCCACCAAGCAGCACAGGGAGGTGGTGCCGAACTTGGCGGTCTCCACCCAGCTGGGGATGTCCACCTGCAAATACTTCTCGACCAGGTGGAAGCCCATCACCAGCAGCCACAGGAAGGAGGCAAAGGCGTCGATCCGTCGGAGCCTGGAACGCAGAAAGACCGGTCAGATGTTGGGTCAATCAGAAGGAAGACATCTCGCAGGGCTGGTTTGAGGGCGGAGGAGTTAGAAAACTGGGAACAGATTAATCAAAGCCGCCTTTTGCTTTGTCAATTGTCATTTTAATGGCAACTGTTTGATCCCCTTTCCTGCTAATTGCTTTCGGTGCCCTGTCAAGTAGGAAGCTGAGCTATACATTAAATGGACTTGTGGTCAAGTGGTTATCTGCAACTGCATCATTTAGCCCTGAAGGTGTCACAACACCCTGCTCTGGGTGCTCGGGATAATAAATAAGGTTGATTCAGGAGCAAATATTTGCCCATCTGGGTGGCACCATCTAACTGACTTTAGCGGCAGGCTAAACAAGGATTTAAAAAACAAAAGTTGGGTTGGCTGATTGGGGAATTCTGGGTGTTGAAGTCCACCCATCTTAAAGTTGCATAGCTGAGAACGATACATAGTTCATCCCAGCTGAATCGTGCCTTGAAAGGGAGAGCGCCCTGCGTATGTCAGCCTTGCGAGGTAGTCCTGCCACGAAGCACGCCCAGAAGGACGAGCTCTCACTTTATTGTAAGGTGACATTAAGAGAATCTTGCAAGTCTGAAAGCACCTCTCTCCCCCCTCGCCTTTACAGCCGAAGAAACTAGGGAGGATCCCCTCTGAGTCACTTCCCACGGCCCCATTCTTTCTCTGGGCTCAGCTGCCGCTTCTCCAACCGTTGCCCTGGCTGTGGGTCTTCCCCTGCCTCCCAAAATAATTCCCGCAGACCGTTACATCACACCTGATCCGTCCTGCCAGCAACATAGCCAGGATGCAAGTGAAGAGTCCCAGAATGACCACGGCTGTTTGATGGCTCTTCCCGTAGGTCCAGGCTGCTTCGAGTATCTCCAGAGCTCGCGCTGAGAGCAACTGGGCGCCCTCCTGCCAGCCTAGTGATTCCAGGAGGGTGCCGTTACGTGGCAGGGTCACGGGCGGCGACGGCCCAGTCCTGTTCCTCGACAGCCCTGGGCTTGGTGCAACTGGCGGCGTGGCGGACCCCGGGAAAAACGGGTCACCTGACCCGTGGAAGGCCATCACCACAAGAGTGGCGCAGCTGAGGAAGGCCAGAAATCGCAGCAGGATCACTCGCAGCGGGGTGGTGCTGGCCGCAGCAGAAGCCGAAGCGTAAAAGCTCTGCGGGAAACAAGAAACGTCAGACGTGGCGGGTCCGGCGTAGGTCGAGCTTGACCCGTTTCTGAGAAACGTTTCGGAGGATGGAGGGGAGGAAGGTTGCTGGAACAGCAGTGAAGGACCTCCGTCCAGATACATATTCCCATAAAATATTCTCTTTAGGGTTTTGCATGCAGGGATCTGAGGTTAGCGTAAAAGGCCGACCGAGGAAGAGCAGAGTGGAACAATCACACCAGCAGAGCTGCTGGGATTTCACTCCCAGAATCCCCACGCTGCGCGAGAGCAGCTGAAATGCGAGGCTTCCAATGAGAAAAAGGCTAA
Organism: Liasis olivaceus; assembly: GCA_030867105.1. NCBI lineage: Eukaryota > Metazoa > Chordata > Lepidosauria > Squamata > Pythonidae > Liasis > Liasis olivaceus. The sequence continues at coordinate 7,754,792 of CM061356.1, read as the reverse complement.
ACTTTCAAAACTAGAACCGGGGGGTGGGGGGTCCAAACCCCCTCCCCTGGTTTCAAGACGAAAAGTGCAGCAGCGACTTGGGGACCAGTTAAATGGGTCTTAAAGCCTCAGGGGCCTCTCAAGCCTGTTCGGAAGACCCCGCGAAGGCGAGATGACCAACTACGCGTTCCCAAGCTCTTTAAGCAGCACGATCAAAATGAAGCTCAACAAATAAACTTTCTTCCCACGCTCGAGCTCAGGACTTCTCCCCGTCTTTTCAAACAGGGGCACGGCCTGTTCTCTGCCCCGAACGAATGGGGGCCGCTTGCGGTCCTGGAAGGAAGCGCAGAGGCTGCCAAGGTGGGGCACCCTTCCTACCTGCATGTAGGTCTCGCCGCTCTTCCGGTTGTTGAAATGGTGCCGGAGGAGCAGGGCCCGAAGCTGGCGGTTCTGATGCTTGATATAATATTCCACGGCAGCTTGGCAGGGCCGGCAGAGTTTATAGGTCTGCTCCAAGTGGTGTTTATATACCTCGATTTCTTCATCGTATTTGCCCTGCCCGAAAAGAGAGAAACTGGAATAAAAGGCTGACAGCGTGAACCGGGCTGCAGTGCTCAAGTCAGATTAGGCCACAAGTAAACCGTGCTCCCATTTTACAGGTGAGGAAGACCGAGGCTGGGGCCGAAGCGGTTTGCAAAAGCCGACCAGGAAGGGATTTTAATTTGCTCTCATACCTCTTCTCTGGGGATGAAGGACGCCAGTTGCTTGATCTTCATTGTCTGATGGTTGTTACACTTCTTACAAAGAAGGACCTGGCTGCTGACCCACTGCTGGGGCTTCGTGGGGTCGTAGAAGGCTCCCGCCCCAGAAACAACGTGATTGAGATGCTCCAAGTATTGAGCCGGGATTGGCTTGTTGTAATCTCCATTCTGAGAGGAAGTCGAGAGGAACAAAAAAGCAAGATTGTACCAAATCAGTTTTAGCTAATCACCTTCAAAAACTCTACACCTTTTACGAACTAATGCTCGAGTTTGTTTCCTGTTTTTCCCCTCTTCCCTCCTCATCCCTTTTTCCTTGTATGCTGTTGTCTTCAGATTTTAAATTTGCAAACAAGGACTGTCTTGTTTAATACTAATCACACGTAAGTTGCCCTCGGGCATTTTTAAGATGAAACGAGGGGAGATGAATGCTCTAAGTAAAGTAAGCATTTTCATGGCCTTCCAGAATGCGGGCAGCATCCTCTCGCTGTTAGAAAGTTTACCAGGTTTAAGAAATAAACGGTAACAAGCATCTAAATGTCAGATTGAAATCTTTTCGCAATCCCAGTTATTTAGAGCATTCTGGATCCATTTTAATTTCAGAAATCTCAATGTTAATCCTGCTTTTACCAATGCTGAAGACTTTTAGCTTCCCTGGGGCTTAATTTTAGCTTCTCTACGCCAATAGATAGCGTTTAAGTGTTTGTACTGTGCTGTCATTCTGTGCGGTAACTTTTCTGGGGGCCTTTGGGGCTAAAATGCATGATATTAAAACATTCCTAAATGCATAGCTGCCTTTCTGGTTTGGTTGGGATGAGGAAAGGCCCCCAGATTTCATTAACACTTTTTAATTAATTAACCAGGGTCAAACCCTTGCTTCAGTGGGGACCCGTTATATTTGGGGGAGTCTCTCGTACTAATTAATTTATCTCTTTTCTTTCTGTCTTCGGTGGAATTTAGGGTTCGGTCTGTTTCACGAGAGAAAAATCGGAGGCTGACATGCATCGCTCGGCTCCATCCACTGAACAAAATCAACCCGGATTAATTAAAAATCTTGACGCTTCAAAGGGGCAGGAATGCGGACGGATGCAGACACCCAGGAGCTTAATCTGCCAGGATTCGAAACGGAGACTGGCCACCCGGACCACGGTAGCACCTACCTCTTCAAATCCGTTGTACTGCTCGCAGTTCGGGCAATCCCAACAATTGCGGTTTCCGTACGGCACCACCGTGTCCTGGTTACAAAACCAACAGTTCACCGTCGTGTGAGTGGGCTTCGTCCTACAAGGGGAGAAGTCAAGATGGTGTGACCCCCGAGCCATCGAAGAAAGGGGGACCGGGATGACAATTGGCCCCCCACCCAAAGTTGGATGGCTAAACCCTCAACCAGGGTTCCTCAACCTTGGCAACTTGAAGACGGACGGACTTCAACTCCCAGAATCCCCTAGCCAGCAAGGCTGGCTGGGGATTCTGGGAGTTGAAGTCCACCCGTCTTCAAATTGCCAAAGTTGAGGAACCCTGCTGGCTAGAGGATTCTGGGAGTTGAAGTCTGCCCGTCTTCCAGCTGCCAAGGTTGAGGAACCCTGCCTGGCTAGAGGATTCTGGGAGTTGAAGTCTGCCCGTCTTCAAGCTGCCAAGGTTGAGGAACCCTGCCTGGCTGGGGGATTCTGGGAGTTGAAGTTTGCCCGTCTTCAAGCTGCCAAGGTTGAGGAACCCTGCCTGGCTGGGGGATTCTGGGAGTTGAAGTCCGCCCATCTTCAAGCTGCCAAGGTTGAGGAACCCTGCCCTAAACCAGCATTGTGCACCTTCTATCGGGGGGCTCACAAGCAGGGCCCGAGGGTGGGGCCACTATTTCACTCGTGCCCACCCAAAACCAGCCTGTGCTTCTAACCCATCATGACCCATAGCCAACCACGGGGAGGCCCTTCCTCCCCAAAATGGGGCGAATGCGCTCTTGATGCACCTTTGGGATCATGACGCAGGTTGAGCGCAAGGCCCATCAGCTGGGGAAGATGGAGAGAAGCCGGTTGCTGGTTGCCTAGCAACCCTGCCACTTCCTGCCCACTTCAAAGGGGGTTCCTGTTGCTGAGGGAATGGAAGCATCTTGGGGTTACCTAGCAACCACAGGAAGTGCCCGAGGAGAACAGGCCGCGTGGGATCCATCCTGCCCAAATATTCGCCGGCCCTGTGGGGAGCAATGAGGGCCTGGCCTGCCTCCATCTTTCCTCCCAAAAGTGAAGAAAGGAAGCCATTTTCCCCCTCTTGAGGGAAATGAGGGAGGCCAAAGAGGAAAAGGTTGACATCCAAGGAGGAAAAAACCAAATATATCCTTTTGGGGGTCTCTAGTCTGTGGCAAGACATCCCATAATGTCTGTTTTCCAAGGGGCGAGTGGTCCACGGAGACTCTAGAAGGCCCACAGGGCCCTGCAAACAGGCCTTCGGTACACAAATGAGGGACTTTCTTGGAAGATCAAGCCGAGTGAGGGAAAAAAGACTTTTGTTGAAAAAAATCCAGGAGGAACATTTGTGCAACACATGAGTGACCGGCTGCTAGGGCTGATTAAATAAGCCGGGGGGGGGAGGCATTTGCAGCCCAATTCACTACTTGACAATTGCAGAAACAGCAGCCCACTGTGGGGAAGCCAAGCTAGGAACCAGGGTTGGGTGCCAGCACCTGTTGAACTTCTGCCTAACAGGCGGCAGCAAATGGCAGTGAGGATGGATTCCACAGCAACTGGACATCTGCTCCCACATGGCTTCGGCCCAAGGGTGCAGCTGTTGGCCCCGCTGCGGGGCAAAGCCCCCAGAGGGGGGTCTCCTGCTTTCCTGGGCCTCCTTGGTCATCTCCAACTGCTTCCATGGTATTCACAAAGCCCCTGTTCCCTGGCTTAGCCGCTTCTGAAGGCAGGGGACTACAAAACCCATACACCCCCTTGAGAACAAGAACTGCTGGGGGTGTGGGTCGAGAATCAAGGGACTTCCAGTTGAAGGCTGAAATCAGAAGGCAGCACCAAGAGGAACCCTAAAAAAAGTCGGGGGGTTTTTGCAAACGCGCACGGACTTTCTTACTGCAAGCTTGCCACTGGCTTTGAAGGCAACCTACAGCTGATTCATCAACTCTTCATTAAGTTTACGAAAGCCACGCTTTTTTCACGACGATGGCACCCATCTCAGTGGCAATCAGACTTTAAAAGCATATTTGAAAAGATACCCTTTTTCCTCCTCCAGAGAGGAGGGAACCCCCCTCAAACTGGACCCTAAACCATTTTAATTTGTCTTTAAAAACAGCTGATTCAGTACCAGCAACAATCTGAAATTGGCTAGTCTTTTTTTTAAGGGTTAAATGAGCCAGTTTAGGATTATTTAATATTAAGTTCACCTAATTTTCCCAAAATGCTCTGAACTGCTGGTGCATATGAGGTACCGTCAGAAGACCCTCAGAAAAAGGACATGCAAATATTAAAAAAAAAAACTTCGAAGAGCTGCAGAGAACACCTCGACCCTTTGTTGGCAATGCCTTCTTCTGCAATTTGGTATACAAATGCTTCTTCCCAACTGCAAATACAGAAAAGGAAGAATCCTGCCTCCTAGAAATTTAATGCATTTCCTTCCAATCTGCACCCAAAAGGTGAGAGGTAATAGGAAGATAGGCTGTCTTCTGAATAAAGAACAGCAAGCAATTATAGACAAATCAGTCTTTTTTCCAAGCTAAGCCCTATGAGTTTATTCCCCGATTCTCAGCTCCTCAAAGCAGAATCAAAACATTATTTATTCACTGCAAGTCCATTAACAAACTGGATATTGAAATAGTCGGATGCTCTGAGAAATAGCCAATCATTCCTGAAAGAGCTCTTCACCGCACCCCTGTATGAGTGTCTGTTCTACCCTGACCAGCCAACTCCTAATGCAAACTGGAAATTCCTCCAGGCTTCTGCATATTCTAAAACTGAGCTAGACCAGAATCAGTGTAGCAGATTAGCTGTCCCTCAGAGGCTAACCGTTGCACCCCTGTGTGTCCAGCTCTTAGAGAAACCCCAAAGGCCAGACACGCATACCGCAGGCTCGTAACCCACCACATTATTGAAAAATAATTTTTCCCCCTAATGCTCGTATCCACAGCAGGGTCTGGCCTTCATTTTAATTCAGGAAAACCAAAAAGACTGCTTTCAGAAGCGTGTGCAAAAAAGGCAATTTTTACATCAAGAGATGTAATTGCTCAATTTCAGGCCAAGTCACCCTACAATGGAAAGAAAGAAAAAGTTCCTATAGGGAAAAAAACCCCAAATGAGCACATTTCTCACATTCCACAGAGATCTTGTCAGACCAAGATAGCGCCAGCCCAGTTTAACTCTTTCACAAAAACTGCTTCCCCCTCCCCTCAGTCTTTTCCCACCCTGAACATTTTCCTTCCAAGCAACAAAATACTAATATTTTCCCACAGGCCACATTATTCCCATAAACTTGGTCTCTGCGTGATTTCAGCCACAGCCAGGCCACGAGCCTCCGTCTGACGTTTTAACGTTTCTATGGAAAATTCCCCACGGGGTTATGCCCCACATCCTTCCCAGCCACTTTTGACCATTCTACACCAGCGATAAACATTACTGATTTTGGTTAAAAAAATCATAATGTCTTGATTCATCGTCTTTTATTTTAAATTATGAACTGTTAAGGAAATACTTAGTGACTCTGGAGCAAAATAACCAAGTCAGCGTTAGATCTAATGACTGTTTTCGTACAGCAGGATAAAGCTTGGTCTGGGTTAACCTGTGCGTGTGCGTGTGTGTGTCTGGCTTAGTGTGATGTGTGAATCCAGCACACTGTGTTGGTTTATGCTTCGATATGCTGTGGGACTGCAGAAAACGGGTTAAACACAGCCACTCCCCTCCCACCAGCCTGCCTCTTAGGGTTGTGGTGAGGATAAAATCGTGGACAGTGGTGGAAGGGTAGAGTGCATTTCTAACTAACTAACTAACTAACTAACTAACTAACTAACTATATATATATATATATATATATAAATAAAGTAAAATCCAGTCTCAGCAACATCATTCAGTTTGGCATCACCTTTTTGCTAGCATATTTTGTCCACTGCCCCATCCAGCCTACCGCCCTCGGATTTCCTAGTGGTCTTCCATCCCCACGCTAAGCAAGATCCAATGTCAGCTAAATAAAAACAGCATACAGACAGGGCATAATCTATAGCAAAACTGTGCAACGTTGGCTCTGCGTGTGAAAAATCTCACCCTGACACCCCTGGCTTTTCCAGGAACCTCGCTCCCAGCAAGACACGGCCCGCTGGGGTAAGCCACGCTGGACGGCACAGCTCAAGGCTCCGGTCTGACGTTCCTCACCCTCTAAGCCTTGCAACAATCCTAGAAGGTAGGCCCGAATTTACTGCCTTGTCCCCAACGGACCCTTTCTGCAGCATCCAAAGAGTGTCATCTCCGGCCATTTCAGCGCCGACTCCTTTCCAAGCTGGTTTGAATCCACTCTGCGTGCCCACACGCACCCGGGTTGTGCAAACATGAACCAGGAAGGGCTGCACTTCGATGCTCGACGCACGTGGGCTGGCAGGCTCTTCCTTCTCCCCACTCCAGCTTAGAGCCTCCGTCCCCTGCCTTTGGAGCGGTGGGGGGCCGATACATCGGGGCATAGCCGGCGGTCCGCCTCCGTCCGCGAGAGCCCAACTTTTTAGTCGGGAGTCTTCTATTACGTCTGAACCGACTGCATTCTGACGCGTTTGATAGCGCGCGAATCGAGGCATGGGGGGGGGAATAAATCAAACGGGGAGGTTAAGAAAGCACGCCGAGTCCCTCCCCCGAGGTTGCAAGAAAGCAAGATCCGCCTCTGGGCCTCAGCTGGAACCGCGTGGCGGTCCCCCCCCCTTTTTCCTTCTCTCCAACACCCCGATCCGGAGAGAAATGCACGTCGGCTTAATTAAGGGGCATGCATAGGAAGCACGCACCGCGCACGGCCTTACCTTCGCGCGATTTTATAAAGCAGGACTCCGCCGGCAGCGGCGGCGCACACGGTCACGCCGAGGCCCCCGGCCAGGCCGCGAGAGTAAGAAGCCAGCAAGGCGCCGACGCCTTCCATGGGAGAAAACGGGGAGGGAGGGAAAGGGGGGAAACGAGGCAAGGGAAACGGGATCACAGCCGCCGCCGCCGCCGCCGCCGCCGCGGGTGGAGCAGGAGCGGAGGCAAAAAAAGAACCAGGCGAAAAAAAAGGCGTCGCCGCCGCCTCCGCCTCGTGCGGGGAGAAAAATAAAAAATAAAGGTCCCGCGTGCGTCGGAGCCGCCCCGATCCCGCGACTTTCCCTCGCGGAACGTTCGCGGAGCGCCCTTGGAACGTTGAGTCGCCTTTTCGAACGTGGCGGGGGGGGAGGCTTCGGCGCTCCGAACGTTCGGCGCCCCTCCGGAACGTTGAGTCACAGCCCCCCCGGAGAGTTGGAACGCGGGGAGCCAATCGCGCGGCCGCCTGGGGGCGAGCGTTCGAAGGGGAAGTCCGGCGGCGGCGACGGCGGCGGCTACTGCTGGCTCGGATCAGCGCCTTTTCTTTTCTTTTTCTCCTCCTTCCCTCGGTTTGACCTTCTGCGGCTCCGCCTCTTCCACCAGGCCCGGATCCTCCCCCTTGGCATACATAGGTCCACGCGCTCCCCCCTCCTGCACACAAACGCGCCGGCGAGGCCGCTGCGGCCCCCGATCTACCCCGAGCGCCGCCGTTGCGGAACGGGCCGCCGACCCGACCCGACCCGGCTCCGAGCCTCCGTCCCCGACGCGCTGCTCCGGCCGCCGCGTTTCCACGACTTCCTTCTGTACGCGTTCGCCTCCGTCCCGGAGGCTCGGTCTGCGCTGCCGCCGCGGCTACTTATACAGAGGGAATTCGTTGGAGGGGGACAGGAAGGTGGGCGGCGGGGGCGGAGAAGGGCCGACTCGTGAAAGGGCAGCGTCGTGCCAGGCGAGGGGAGCCGAGTCAACAGCCCGCGCGGCTTAAAGGGCCAGTGTCCGCGCGGGCACGAAGCGGGCGCCTCGGGGGACACGTCGTGCTGGAGCGAGATTTTTCGGGACGGGGACCTATCACGCTTTACGGGGCTCCCTTAGCTCGGGGGTGATGGTGATACTCTTTGCACGGTCTATTTTGATTGATTGCAACCACTCCGACGTTTGGAATAACGGGCTTCACCCTAAGATCATCTCCGGTGCGTGTGCGTGCATATATGACTATTCCAGGTGACCCCATTAAGTCCAGACCTGCAGTCATACAGGTAGAAAACAGCGTGGTTTGGGAACCCATCTTTTTTTCCACCAATAAAAAAGTAGTTTCCCCCTCGTCTTCTGCGCTGTTTTTTCACTTCCTGGTGTAGCCTCAAGGCTTGGTGGTCACTGGGTGGTCTCCCATCCAAGTCCCAACGAGGCTTAACTTTGCTCAGCTTGCAAGCCCAAGCCGAGGCTACCATCTCCGAAAATTTAAGTTTGCGTTCCTCTCCGTTTTGAAATGGGGGGGGGGTACCTGTCCCTAAATTTCTCCATTTGGGCTAGAACTGTTACCAGCCCTCAGCTGTCTGTCGAAGGGAAAGGTTTCCGTATAATATACAATATAATTATGGTTAGAAGGGCCCAGATTCAGTATTTTTATACCAGAGAGCCTATTGGCCGTATTTTGTGAAAATAAATGCAGTATGTAAATGTGCGTGCTGTGCAAAGAAATTCCAAACTGCCTTCCACCAGATATTTCCCGTGAAAGAAAATCACCACCATGTTTGGATTGATGTATCCCAACCATTTCTCATGTACCTGTCAGAATTTTACAGGAATCGGTGCTTTTTGAGGAAACATCTCCCAGGCCAGAGAACTGCCACTTTCCACAATTGAAAAATATAAATGCGATATATAAATAAAGAAAAGGAAAAAAAAACGTGCCTATAAAACAGAAGGAGCAACCCAGCAGCATCTACAGAAATTAAATAGCGTAATTTAATTTAGTCAGTGTTTTAATTTCTGAACCTTGTCTCTTTAAGTTAAAAAAAAAAAAACTATTAACACACATACCTTAAAAAATGACTCTGGAAAGAAAATTGCACAGAAAATAGGGAAGGGAGGGAAAAGCGGCCCCTTCCCAAAAGGAAAACCGCATCCAGCAAGCGGTCTGTCACTTTCAAAGTCCGTTGTGAACTGTCCCACAATCGTTTGTGTTCGTTTGTTGTTATTTGGCATATATTGTCCCTTTTCGGATGGCTACTTAACTCGGTCTTCCAGCAGATACACGATCAGCTCGTAGGTGGACAGAACGATAGCCGTGTTGGGGATTTGCCTCATGAGTTGAGCAAACAGTCCGCGGTAAAAAGCAAAATATCCCTCTTCCTGAAATACCAGCCGGGCCGTCTGGACAAAGGTCTGGTACTTCGTGCCTTCCTCGCGTAGCCTCGTCCGGATGACTTCTGGGGACGGGGAGGGGGCAAAACGTCAACACACAACTCTGCCTACATTCAGCCCAGGCTGGTTGGCGCAAGGCCCGTCAAAGGGGGCTAATCCCGCAGCTAGCGAAGGCCTCCCTCCGTGGCTACGTCTAACTCAGAAGGAAAAACTTCAAAATCCAGAAAGGAACCGATTCTACAAAATCAACAGGGCTCATCCCTTGCTAGTTCAGCCTCTCGCAAGTTCCCGTGAAGCACTGTTATCAACAATATTCTCTCCATTTACACTGGATTAATTTATCAATCGGGGTGCGCTGAATTCCGCCATGCCCACGTGTTAACACGCGTGCCCCCTGCCGGGTTCCATTTTCTTTCCCTTTCTGCTGGAAAGCGTGCCATGGCGGTGTTTCCCCTTGCGGAGGAACGCTGCTAGGGGGAAGTTCCAGAGCAAGGCTTGCTCGGAACAATGAGGACTAGAAACTTGATCTTCGCATACCCACTCCCAAAACCCATTCTTCAAGGCGCTGCTTTTCTCGGTTAAACAATGAGTTTCATGGGTTTTGCTAGGCCAGGGTGGTTTAGATATGTCTGGGTCAAAGAGAAAGAAGCTTACGTACCGTGTGGGTAAGCGATACAAGACGCGCATCCTTTGGAAATGGCGGCAGCTACCGTGATTCCAAAGAAATTGGTGGAATTCGTCTCCGGGCTTCCGGTGAAGGGAGACCAGCTTAGATCTTTCAAGTGCTGCTTCAGCCGCTCGTAAATAGCGAAGCAGATGATGGTCTCGGAGATGCCCGCGTAGGAGGCGGTGAGGCCTCGGTAAAACCCCCGGACGCCTTCCGAGCGGTAAACGTACCTGGCGCATTGCAACGTGTTCATTTGCTTCGAACCGTGGACTCTGGCGGGCAGAGAAGGAAGAGCAAATGGGCGGTTGGTTTCGCTGGATCGCCAACCACTCTGAGCAGGGCCTTTCCCAGCTCTTACGTCGAGTTAGCAAACCAGGGCCTCCTTCGTTCCCAACTCCATCCCTCTCAAAACGGGTGTATATCCCATTTGCCCCGAAAGCTTAAGAGTCCAGGCAGCGTTTCTCAGACTCGGCCACTTTAAGATGTGGGGACTTCAAGTCCCAGAACTCCCCAGCCAGATCCAAACGCCCTCCTGCTAGCTTTCTAAGTGCAAGGACTTTTTGTCTTGGGCAGAGTCCTCGCCTTCCATCGCAGCCGAGGGGCAAAATGGTATTTTCTGAAACGCAGATAAAAGAAAAGGGGGGAAAAAAATCACGGGAAAATGCCTGCATTCGGGGTGCTCAGCTCCACATCCTTACCTTCTTTCCAGCTGCATTCTTGTTTTCACCATCCAGATAGGGTTCATCAGGGAATTAGTCACAAAAGCTGGAGAACAGGAAGGAAAACCAGCAAAAAAATGGGAGGGAGGAAGAGAAACATCAGCCAGTCTATTCACAAAGTCGCAAGAGCAAAAACAGAACGCGAACGCCCCCCTCCAATTCTTTCTCAAGCTGGAGGACCCCGCAGGCTGGTGGGATCACAACTCCCATCAACCCCTGCCTGGGTTTGATGGGCGCTGTGGTCCCGAGCCTCTCCGTTCAGTTTGAACCGGACAGCTTGAAACAGCAGTTGATTACAGAAAATAAACTTCACTCCGCAGATGTTTGCACGTGGCTAAAACTTGTGAAAGGCCCGTTTGCACCGCCTGGCAGGGATTCCCAGCTCAGGAGAGATCTGGTGTGCCAATGCAACGGAATCCACATCGCTTCTTCTCACCTCTACGTCCTCATTTATTTCTAAGCGGTGGATGTGCGCGTGGCTCATTTACAACTGGGAATCCCAGGATGGTGGGCCAGTTTGGGGCATCGAAGGAACCCGTCAAAGGGGTCGACGGCCAATCTGACATTAGTTTTTAATCTCTTTCTTGCACTGAGATTTCTAAGCCATCAAAAACGACGTATAACCGTGGATGTATTCACGGAGCTGGGCTCAATGGGTTCGCCCTGCTATTTATCTAAACACACAGGCCATGGAGAAGAAAGACCGCGCGAATTGCAAATGCAAACTTCCATTTCGCAGCTCTGTTTACTGACGGGGTGATTTCCCCTTAAAACGTGAAAAGGAGAAACAGAAATCGGGGCAGCCTTTAGAACTCAGAGAACACAAACATCGCCCCAGCTTGTGGACAGGAATATTTTCCCCTTTCGATAGACTCCTTTAAAAAAGTGTTTTCCAAACTGGGCCACTTTAAGATGTGTGGACTTCAACCCCCAGAATTCCCCAGCCAGCATGCTTTAAGATGTAAGGACTTCAACTCCCAGAATTCCGCAGCCAGCATGCTCAGTGGCTACAGAGTGTAGGAGGGAGAATCTGATTGCAGGAAACACAATGGGAAATACAGAGATTGAGCAGACACGCTGAACGCAGGTTCCCCACCGATTGCTCCACGCTGGCCTTGGAGTCTGATTTTTGCCCCCGAAGTGGCACGGTGACCGTTGCTCAGCCCAATTGGATGGGGGGGGGCAGAGCAAGGCTTGGCGCTTGGGACAGGATGACAAACCTGCGGAAGCTGCTGAACAGATGTGGACGATGCTGCTGTTGGGCACAAAGACATGATTCAATTGCTCCTTAGCTCTGGAATAACACGCAAAATAAACAGCCCTGGAAAGAGGCAGAGAAGAAAATAAAACAGATTACAAACCAGCACCTTTGCCGAGTTAGATATCGGCGTCCAAGCTGGCAAATTGGGTTTTCCCAGTCCCCAACCCCTTTGGGACACGGGATATATATTTCACTATGTAGTTTGCATTTCTACAGCACAGACGGCCTGAAGCCTGCAGGATCTATTAACACAAACGCCAACCCTCACATTCTTCACATTACCCAGAGTCTCGCGAAGACCAGAATTTCCCTTCCTTCCCCCCCCAATGGCTTTTTTCAATCTGGCGCCCACAAATGAACCCCCTTGGAAAAATAAAAAAACCCACCCCTTTCCCGTGAAATTCTACCTGGATGGCGCAACTCCAACCAGATTGGGCCCCAGCCCACGGAAAAGTGACTTTGGACCCTCCTTTTCCAAAATGGACCTTAAAAAAAAAAGGAGAAACTTAAGCAGATCTGTTTAAAGCAGCTGGCAATTAAAAAGGATTGGAATAAGAGACTGGTGATGAAAAACGACAAGGTAGTAATTTTATCCAGGCTGTTTCCAAGAACAGAATGGCGACTTTCTTCTTTGTCAAGTCCTCTTCAACGCATTTATTTTTCAGCTGGACAGGCATTAACCAACTCCCCACCTTCCCATTTCAGCAAAGACTCCACGCTGAAGCGTGTCACCCCAAAATTGGCCCCAAGCCTGGCTTGAACAGGGAACAATTGTGGTTAGGGGCCAAGGTAGGAAAGACAAACCTTGCATTGTCTTTACAAGTTCACGGAGGAGTCTTTGTAATTCTATTTTCCGTGGGAATTTTAGAACAGCGAGTTTTTAAAGGGGAGCGGGGCAGGAACCACTCTGGGAGCCAATTCCCAGTTGCCAAGGACAAGGAAGATTTGGCCTCCTTCTTGTTAACTGGCAACTCTGGCGTAAAAAACTTGCTTTTTGTTAACATTCACCCAAGGCCGCAATCGCCCCCCTCCGCCTCTCTCCAGCGCCGCACTGCCCCTCTGCGCTTACAAAATGCATGCAGATTCAGCAGAGAAGCTGCCAAGGTGTGCGTGGGTTATTTTTAAAATGCCAAGCAAGCTGTTTTGCCTGGCCTGGGCATCCTTGTCTGAGTGCTGCCCCTGTGAAAAACTGCACTGAGAAGGAGAACAAAGACACCCCATCAAAGTCATGAGAATCACCTAAGCCGGTGTTTCTTAAAGTGTGGTCTGAAGACCCCTGGGCGTCCCCCGAGACCCTCTCAAGGGGTCCACCAAATCAAAATGATTTGCCAGCTACTGAAGATATTTGCAAACATTTAAAACAATGCCACTCTCCTCATTACCGTTTTTTATTTGTTAAAAAAATATTGGGTTTTCTGATGAGGGATACTTTATCATATCTCATGGGAGTTGAAGTCCACTCATCTTAAAGTGGCCAAGGTTGAGGAACACTGGGTCAAGGTATAAACGCTCTCGATAAACGCACAGAGACCAACTTCTTCAAGACACTCACTTGAGCACCTGGATGAGACCGGGGGGTAGAGAAGTCGGGCGCACCATGCCCTCAGCGCTGAGCGTCCCCAGATGGACCTGAGGATAATAGATGGCCCGGAAGGCCAGCCTTGAGGACTGCAGCCTTGTCTTGATCACTTCCAAAGGGCAGGTGAAGATGGCCCCCACCGTTCCTCCACATCTGTAAAATTCAGCGCACCCAAAAAGAAAAAAAATCCAACGTTAGGGGGGAAAAAGAAAGAAAACCTGACTTAACCCTCTGTTGATTAAAAAGGTAAACCCGTTCTGAGTTCCAATTAAGCGTTTTAAACTAGGAGACAGGTTCACTTTATGTCCTGTAGAGCATCCCGAAGGCTTGATATTAAAAGAGACAAAGACTTATGTTCAATCAGACCCAGCTAATGTCGGTACGCTGATGCAACAGTCCTTCCTTAGCCATGCATTTATTTTTATTGATCAATTCATTCAACAGATGTATACAGCCGCCCATCCACCAAAAGGAACTCTTCTATCTCCTGTAACCAGAATTCTAAGATACACTGCTGCTGGGCATGGAAGCTCCACTCAGGTTAAGCACTGCTGATAAATTAAGCCTTAGCCTTAGTTACTTTTCTCCAGGTTTCATCCTAGGCCCTCTGATTCGGCAAGCGTGACAGCCCTGCAAGATCACATCAAAAATTTGGGAAAGACTTTTTCCCCCACATTGGGACTTGAAACTTTTTAGTTCAACCATTGAGCGGGCAAACTTAGAGCCACTGGGGGTCGTGTGAAAATGACGCAGGGAAGGAAAAAAGACACAGAAAACCGGAGCCGCCGCCTTCCAGAGAAAACCTCTCTTTTGTTGCACTGAGTTTCTGAACTGGCTGCAAACAGATTGCGTGCAAAGGTGCAGGGTTGCCCAGGGGCATCTGAGAGGCTGGGCGAGAAAGGATTACAAGCATGAACTTTGCATTCGGGGGTGGATTTGGCAAACCACTGTTCCAGCCCTCAGTTTCCCCCTCTGTAAAACAGCTAAATGGGAAACCCCAAGGACGTTCTCACCAAATTCAGGGCCTACAGGACTGCATTGTTACTGGCCAATACTAACATTATGGGCTAAAGAGGTTTCTCATCATCTAGCCACCGGCTGCAGCGACACACATAATACATTAAAAATAGCTTGCCCCTGCCCAGGGAGGCTCCACTGAGATGCACCACAAGAATCGCAGCAGTTTGAGCCCTCCCCCCATGAATTTGTTCATTTCACAAATTCAGCAGCGAAGCGTCTTTTCGTTCATGCATTCATCGGAGAGATGTCTCAGGCCAACGTCCAAATGGCAAGATAATTAAAAAGATTAAAAAGATTTAAAAAATGAAATGAAACGCCGTCGTGCAAAGAACCCTCAGCGTGGTCTTCCTGAAAAATAACCCTAAAGGTTCACCAGGTGCTCTGGCACATTTCAGCTGCTCTCCACGGGACAAATATTTTCATTGCACGAGCCATGCATCGTTAGGGAACGATGCCGAATTGCCCATTCATCTCCCCTCTGCAAGGCCTTTCCCTCCCCCTTCGCTGAGACCATGCCGCAGTGCCTCGCATGCGGTTGCAAATTCAATCGCTGGCCTCTTTTAGCAGAGCTGGGGCCGTTCGAAGATACCCGAAACCGACGTCCAATTGAATTGTGCAAAATCTAACCTCAGCCTCGGGGTACGTGCTAGTCATAAGGACCTCTGCAGTCTTTGGCAGGACTGCAATGCCACTCATCCCCGACCACGGGGCCCCGCTTAGCAGCTCAGTGCCATCCGTAGGGAGGTGCATGTTGTTCCTATTTGAGGAACAGCAAAAAGTCATCCCCCCCCCCACAACCTTTCATTCAAAGAGGCTTTCCCAGTGGAACTGCCTGTCCTTCTGTGCACGTGCAAACATGCGCCGCACCATTAATAGCTGCGTGGTCAGCAGGGCCAGCCAGCAGATGGCCGGACAGATGCCAAGAAATCCCTAAGCAAGTGGGCAAACAAGCCACCCGAGGCCACGGGATCACTGATGGAAAGCGATTCTCCTCCGGCGCAATTATCCTGCTGCATTGACCGCTTTTCGCACTCTGCATCCCTGCTCCCGGGAAAGGAGCGCACGCGGCGAAGGAAAGCACCAGCAAGGCGTTTTTCCAGCCGTAACCCGTTCACCGACACCCTGCAGCTTTTCTGCCAAAGACGTCACCCTGATGCTTCTTATCACAAAACTACGATTCGCCCAAGGGGGGGAGCATTAGAGGAAAAAGCATCTCCCTTTTCTTGCACCCCTGGATCAAATCCATCTCCCCCCACCCCGCCTTTCTAGGAACCAGCCAATCAGCTACACACTGGGGACCAAGATTCTGTACTTTCAACTTTTGGTTGGACGCACCACGGTTAGGCTTTGCCAAGAATTCTGGGAAATCTGCTAACACACGCGTGCCACTTGCACAAGGGGTGATATGGCCTTTAGCAAAGCTTCCTTCCACCACCCCTGGATTTTGCTCTGCTGAGGCTTTTCAGCAAAGCTCATGTCAGCTTGCCCCATTCTCAACACGGGCCCATTTTGTCGGACAAACAGGTTTTCTTTTTCGGACAACTCAGAGATTCCTGCTCAAAATGTAAAAAAAAGAGAGAGAGAGAGCCAATTTGCAGATAGCTGTTCACTCAGATTGCTCGGCTGAACTTCCATGTTCAGAGGCAGCGTACCTGTGAACAATTGCTAGGATAAGCTAGGTGGGATCCTCCCAGCCTCCAAGAAAACTCTCATTTCAAGAATTTATTTGAAAGCTCCACTGAGCGTTGAACCGATGTGCAGAATCTTTGGAACGATCCATAAAGTAACCAGCAGTCTCAAAAATAAGATGAAACCGTTCCCCGCCAAGTCAGATTAATGTTTAAGCTGTACCAAGCGAGTCCTGTTTCTGCACCAAGATTTCTTTTTCAGTTCCGTGTGCCAACTGGGCAAAAAAACTCCACTATCTTTCTTCTGCTGCAACAGCCTGAAACCTTTAAAGAGGTTTTATTCCGTATGATCGCTGAAGTACCAAGCAATTCGTATGTGCAACGTGCCAAGCCAGCTGGAAAGGATTTACTGCCACAAAGACTCTGTAGCGCCACTCGTAATTTGGGGAGGAGAAATCTTTTCTCCCCAAATTCATTGTTTTAAAGCTGAATCACTAACCTTGGGCTGGGCACCACATTTCCACTCGGTGCCTCCCTATCGACAGAAACAAACTTGCCAGACTGCACAAAACACGGGTCGGGGTTGATCAATAGGGCGGAGATGTTGGGATTACATATCCCATCGCCCCTGATCAACAGCCACGCTGTCTAGGAGCACTTCCTGAAACATCATGGCTTCATTTCTTCCCTTCTGTCCTGCTGGTAATTTAACAGTTGCAGCAAGCAAAATATTTCTGCTCGCCTGAAATTCGACTGCTGAAATGAACAACGTTTAACCTGTTAGCTCTACTGCAAAGGGTGTGTGCCAGATAAATGCCTCCCCCCAAAATGCAGTTAGTGGATCATGACATTCTACTAAAATACCACAATGCACATTCCACAAATCTGAAGCCAGCGCGTGACACGCTTCCTGATAATTCTGCATTTATGTCAACCAGAAACATTTTGCTGCGAAGCGCCCTTGTTGTCTGCGCTGTACCACTGGAAAATCCCACGTGATCCATCGCTTAGATACCTTTCAAAAAGAGAAGCTGCTGGCTGATACTAAAGAGACTTAATTTTTCACCTTCCCATCAGCTTTCTAAGAGAACAAATAATTGTACTATAAAGAAACACTCACAAAGTTTTCAGCCCATTCTTCCAAGCAAAGCTGTTACAAAAACACAAAGTCCATACCAAATAGAAATACACCCTCTCGGTATAACAAAAGCGACTTGCCTCAAGCTGCAGTTATCCCCCAACGGCAGACAGAAATTCAGAATCACACCAAGATCTATGGCGGGAAAGAGACAGATCGCGCCAGGGAGCCAAGCTACATTTCAGAGCCATTCAAAGACCTTGAACCGAGCCTATTGTTTGGGGCCGGGGATCCCAAAATACAAGGAGAGTTTCAAGGATCCGGCAGTGGACGGGAAACTGCTGGCCGATGTCCTATTTCCCTTTGCTTCGGAGAATAATGAATCCCCGTGGAATAGGTTGCAAAGGAGTTGACACGCTAGAAAGCCTTTTCTTAACTTGTGTGGCTGCCTTTTCCCAAACCAGGAGCCATTCCAGGGACATGGCTGTACCAGCAGGGGGTGATGGGCACAGTAGTGATGTGGGCTTGTACCAAGATCATTGGTGGATTTCAAGACACCAAGCCCTAAGCCAGTGTTTCTCCACCTTGGCCGCTTTAAGACGGGTGGACTTCAACTCCCAGAATTCCCCAGCCAGCATGGCTGGCTGGGGAATTCTGGGAGTTGAAGTCCACCCGTCTTAAAGCGGCCAAGGTGGAGAAACACTGCCCTAAGCTAACCTCTAGCTAATGCAGCTTTGCAGCAACTGAAGTATCTTTTGGAACAGCTCAATCTTTCTTTTCCCAGCGCGTTACGCTCTGAAAACACAATCCCTCGAGCCAATTATGCCAGAACACCAGGAAGAGATGACCTTACCATCTCTTTAGGCAGCAAAGCCAGCCGCGTGGGACAAAACCGCAGGGACGCAACCCCGTTCAGGACATTGTGTTTCGAAGGAGGGGAGAAGCGCAACCCTCAGGAGTCGGCTGGGCGGGGGGGAACCCTCGCTGATCGAGTGGAAAAAAACACAGCAGCAACCTCGGGAGGCAAAGGAACAGCGTGACACCGTTCGTGGTCCTATTTGCAAAGACCAAAGGACGCCTGGCGTCTCTGCAAACAGAGCGAGGGAGTTGCAAAAAAAAAACCCCAGACTAGGCCCTTAAAGCTTCTGGATGGGGGAAAAAACTTATCCGGGCTCCCTTTTCCCTCCCTCCTCAGGAGCATTAAAAGAAAGGTAATAAACACCAGCTGCATTCAGGGATTAAACCAGGACGCCGCATTGGGTGCCCAGAACCCACTTAGATGACAACCGATAGCGACGCACCCCTTAATCTTTTAAGAAGTCTTTTTCTATCACGGGACATCTGCGGATTTCATAACCTGGGCTTGATGATCATTCACTCCCCTTTAAGGAGGCGTATGCGAATCGCGGCTCCCCCACCCAGATAGCCCGGGCTGGAAGGGAATAGCTTCAGGCCCCTTGGCTGAAAATCGGGTTTGGACAGAGGGAGGTTGAGTCCTCTGCCCCAAATGCATCCATAAACACTCCCTCTAACGCCACACACGGGCAGAAAATCTCATGCGTCTAATTATAGCTTGTCTGCTTCACACACACACGCATCGCCGGGTCATTTCATCAGGTTGTCGCCCTTTGCACAACATCCTCAGCCCAGTTCATTTAACCTTTTTCTTTTTTTTTTCGGTTTTGTTGCAGGGCGGGGGAACAGGCAGGATGTTATGCACAGCCAGGCGGCCCGCTCGCTTTACGGCTCGGGCGGAGAGCCTTTTCTGGAAGAAGGAAAGACGCCACGGGCGATCTGCTGGATCTGATGCAATGGATCTGCGGGATCTGATGCAACGTTGATCGGCCGGAGCGGACGGTACGGTACGTTCGCTTGGTGGAGAATGGGAGCGCTGGGATCGGTCCGGGGGCCCTGGGCGGCTTCTTCCGAGCACGTGACAGCCAGGGTAGACTGCTACTGTCCATGGGAGGTCAGCGAATAAAGTGGGGTGGTGGGGGCAGGCGAGAAAGGACGGCCAAAAAGGAGCAGGGGAGGAAAATGAGAAAATGGGGGGGGGGGTAGGTAGGATTAACCTGAAGGAAGGGGGGAAGGAGGGAAATTGTGAATGTAAGGGGGAAAGGAGGAGGGGATGAAGGAAAACAGGAAGGGAAAAAGGGGCAGGAGACAAAAAGGGGAAAGATGGGGGCGAGAAGGGATGAATGGGGAAGGGGAGAATGATGAATGGGGGCGGGGGGAGGAAAGCATGAATGGAGCAGAGGAGGGGGCCGCCGCAGGACTCACCCCCCGGCGAACAGGTGCAGCAGCGTGCTCTTCTCCGGCGCGACCGCGGCCATGCCCGCCTCCGAGCCGGCCTCCGTCCTCCCCAGCGCCGCGCTGCGAATGCCAGCTCCCGGGTCGCCTGCTCGCCACTGCGCTTGCGCCGCCGTCACGCGATGCCGGCGCCGGTCTCCACGTGCGGAGCGGGCCAACCACGAGGCCGGCGGAGGCGCGAGGGGGGAGAGCGGTGACGCGCGGGGCGCCGCGGGGCGCGATTGGCTGGCCGCGGGAGGCGGGTGAGGAGAGGACGCGGCCTGGGCGGCGGGCGCAGGAGAGTCCGGCGAGACGCTCGCGTCACAGGGGAGGGGGCGGGGCTTCCGCGAGGGGCGGGGCTTACTCCCGGGCGGTTATCTTTCTTATGAATGGGACACCGTGAAAGGTGGGGGCGTGGCCTGGCAGGTATATCGGCGCGTTCCAACATTAGAATGCCTGTTCACGCAAAAGAACCCAGAAGGGAAATCCGAATTCACCACTTGGTCCCCTCTCCCAGCTCTGTGGGACTACAGGTCACCTCATCCGTAGCCACCGTGGCTGCGGATAAGGGAAAGTGTAGTCGCACACCAGGTGGTCCCGCTCCAGTTCTGCTACTTTTCCAGCGATGGTCAAACAGAAGACATGAGAATCTAAGCCACTTTAGCCTGGGGCAGTGTTTGTCAACCTTGGCCACTTTAAGAAAGGTGGACTTCAACTCCCAGAGTTCCCCAGCCAGTATCTGTGGATTTCAGCTCCCAGAATTCCCCAGCCAGCCAGCTAGGGAATTCTGGGAATTGAAGTCCACCCTTCTTAAAGTTGGCAGACACTGCCTTAGTGGGTGAATTCGCCAGGGTTCCCACAGGCTTAATGGCACTCAATGCTCCAATCTCTCCTGTAAACATTTTTTTTAAAAAAAGCATTGCATTGTGGGAAGCATTCCTTCCGCACACCCCTTTTGCCTAAAGGCGCATTTCCCGTAAAGCAGGAACACGCGGACTCCGTGTCACACTGCAACTCAATCTAGACAGCCACCTGAGTGGCCTTTTGCGGTGACGTTCAGCAAGGCTTGAGCAAAAGAAGCAGCTGGGGGGGCCACACACCCTCCCCTGGGGGAGAGGCAGCTGTTTGTCACGGGACCCCCCCCGCGGCCCCTGGAAGGAGGCTCAGATTGGAAGGACGGACGCCCACACGTCACTGGCCTGAAAGATGGTTACAGCTGGCTTCTTCGTAAGCAGATGAGAACGGGCCGGGCCGTTAAAAAAAAAAGGAAGAAAACTCGATCCAGTCGTAAAAAAAGTCAGCATGTTATTCTGAAGATGAAGCGTCTGTAAATCACTCATTTCCCTGGTTATTTTAATGTCAGCCTCCCTTCCCCTCCTCTTCGTAAAAAGGCTGAGATGCATCAGACCCCCCAGTCATGCCGTCCAGCGCAGTGTTACACCTCCAGGTTCTCACTGGACGTAAATGCCCCAGCCACTTCCCCCCAAATCCCTCTGGAACAGTGTTTTCTAAACTCGTTTCTCTCCTTCCCACTTCTAAAACTTATAGAGGGGGACCCCCCTAGACGGTTTGTCTGAATGGCTTATATTTATCGATATTGGCCATATTAAAAATTAAAACGGACACGCTCGCGGCTGCTTCCGCTTCTCACCGTTGTTGGGGGGTGTTAATCTTGTATTATTTTTCAGCATAGACGGGCAAATCATTTTGGTTTCGCAGAGCCCTGAATGGGTCTTGGGTGACACCCGGGGGTCCTCAGACCAACTAGATGACTCTTTGCAAAAGGCTGCATGAACCTGACATTGATCGGTGTGGGTACAGCAGTGTCCGGAAACCCGCCTCTCCTCCTTCAGATTTTCAAACTCGAGTCGAGGATTTTCAAACACATCACTTCCCTTTCAACTCAAAAGGGATCGGATGTGAATGACTTCAGCTTAACCGTCCTGGGCCATCTTAGTTTCTGGAGAAAGACGTCATCTTAAACAAGCAGAGACAACTGTGTTGACTGAGGGAAAATAAGTGTGTATATATACACACAAGATTTTTATCAAGCTACCATAAGGCTGGCAAAACAGTATGGAAGGCTGCAAATTTCCAAGCTCTCTTCAACAGAAACTCGTGAAGACCCTGAAAGCTTGTGTATTATTTTATAAATGTCCATTTGGCCCCAATTAAAGTCCTGCCTTCCTCTGAATACCTCCTCTCTTTCAATTAAAGATAGCCACACTCTAATCTAGCATCAGTATCGCTCCAGGGGAATTCTAAATGCGGGGCTCTGAATTACAAAAGTATCTGAAATCCACAGCGATCACTTCCTTAAATTCCTGTTTATCTACCAAAGCTTCAGGGGAATAAACAGGAATTTAAGGAAGTGATGGCTGTGGATTTCAGACACTTTTGTAATTCAGAGAAGATTCCCCCACCATATGCAGACAGAGAAAGATAAGATTGATTGCTTCATTCAAGTTCAGAGATGGCACTATTGCTCTTTGGAAGTTCATCTCAATTTAGGCCAGATAAACTTGTTTGCAGACCCTGTTGATCCAAAAGTCATGTGAGTTTTTTTAAAGAGATTTTCCAGCGGGTAAACATTCTTCTGGACTGATGACTGAAAACCTTCACCTTTATGCCAGTGGCATATTTCCCCATTAAAAAAAAAAAAAGCTTAGAGCTTCAAACCTGTTTTGTGATCATCTCTAAACCAGCAAAACAGATATTTTCCCCTGGAGATGAACCCTTGGAGAAAACACAGCAAATTTCCATCCCAATGACGTTTCTAGCCTTTATGATCCAGAAGACTGCGGGAACGTTTCCAGCTGATTGCCAAAATGAACAATAACAGCAAAACCTACCATGGGTTGTTTGAATGCGCAGAATAAGACATGCAACATTTGAATGCCCATTTTGTTCACGTCCAAGTGGAGAATACCAGAAAAAACCCACCACATTCTCACCACTAACTTAACCCACCAAATTGTGTCGCTTCTGAAGCCTTAGCTGCCAAAGAATTATTTATAATCCATACATGTTCCTTGGGGACAGAGAACTGGTTTGTCTACTTCGGAACAAATCGGAGAAGGGAAATGTGATCTGAAGTAACGCCGCTTGTGTGTGAGAGGTGAAGGGAACAACGGGGAAGTAGGCAGACCCAAACAAAATACCTCTGCCTCATTTTATTACGAAGAGACTAGTCCTCATGATTCCGATCAAAGGGGCTTACCCTCAGGATTCACCTGCTAGCTAAAATGGGGTTCGCTAAGTTGCAGCGTCGTGGGCTACGCAAATCCAGCCTGCTCAGTTTCTGTACTGCGCCAGCAAAATTTTGCACAAATATCGTCTCTTGTTCCTTTTTGGCATCATTGGTAGACGGGTGCTTCATGCACAATAGGCTGGTTCCGGATGTGGTCTGCGGCACCCTGGCCAAGCAAAGCACACAGGTTGGCCGATCTGGAATCAATCCCGAAACAGAGAGAATAAATAAATAAGCTAAGCTTGGCCCATCTGGGCTAACTAAGGAGGAGAACTCTTTATGACTTGGACTGGAAAGCCCCAGAAACTCCCAGGGCTGTAAACTGGATCGGGAAGTTGAAAACCCATCCGGGAATCCTTGAGCCTTTCCAATAAAGAAAGATATAAAATAAATAACATCAATCAGTGGTCTTAACACCCTGAGTGGCCACCAGAGGGCAGATAATGCTTACGAGAGTGAAAATCTCCTACTGAAGATTTAAAATTTAGGATGGACTAAACGCCGGTGCAAATCTGTCTTCCCCACATAGTCCAATGCAGAGTCACTCCACAGGTTCAGAAACGCACAACGGAGTTGGCTGAAACGCTTCACAAATGCAAACCCAGGAGAGAGAAGATGCCGCATCCTGC
This sequence comes from Liasis olivaceus, assembly GCA_030867105.1. Taxonomy (NCBI): domain Eukaryota; kingdom Metazoa; phylum Chordata; class Lepidosauria; order Squamata; family Pythonidae; genus Liasis; species Liasis olivaceus. The sequence goes on along the minus strand of CM061356.1, from coordinate 7,731,560 downwards.
AAGCAGCCAAGGGTTGTATTTTATGAGACTGTCTACACTGGAGGAAGAATTGCAGAGTCCAGATGAACTGCCATCTCCCACTTTCCTCGTACACACCTAAGGGATTTGGAGCAGGATCGGGAATCTGGAGCTAATATTACAGCCCCATCAGGGCTGAATCTCTTCCCCTGTTGCACACTTCGGTTCCAGCATCCATATCTGGTTTTTTCAACATTCGCCATAACCCTAACGTTGCTGCCTGGATTCGAACCCCCAATTTTGGATCCACATTCAGCTCCTTTGCTCCTACCCCACCCACCAATGAATTTTCCCTCTGCCAGCGATCAGCTCTGCGTTCCCAATAGATAACCTTCTAGAAAAGGAAAATATTGACAAGGGGAATTGATTTCTTACCCACATGGTGCATGTTAAGCTGGACAGAATCAGTGCAAGAAACAAGATCAGCTTTTCTTGCACTGTGTCTACCACATCATCCCTAAGCCCAAACGTTTTATCTTTCCAAAAAGACAGGTGGATTTTGTGCAATTTGCCTCTCCTTTGTAGAATAACCACCTTGCTGGTGATTTTAATTCGGTTTGCTCAGTTGTTTCTTCTTCTAAAAAAAATAAATCAATCCTGGTAGGGCTCGTTTTTCCTTTCGACTCCGATGTTCTGCTTTGCGTCTGCCAATTCTGTAAACAAAGGGTTACCTAAATAAAATAAAGTCTTCAATTAAATTGATGAATGAAATAAGGCAAGATCCCTAGGATGGATGGAGTTTGCTTCCTATGCTGTATCGCTTTCTTGCTCAGAAGCGTTTCTTATTTCACGCACACACACATTTGCATGGATGGACTGTATGGATTTCCATTCTTTATCGATAAATCCTGCAACGGTCTGCCATCCTTAAAAAGCCAGGAAAGGCAATCAGTCCAGCAAAACAAATTAAATACATACAGACATAAAAAGCAACAACTCCTAACCTTTCAAAAACAAACAGCGCAATGCAAGAAAAAAATTTTAAAAAACAACAACAGCCAGCCACAATATTCACTCAATGCAGTGAAGCAGCTGAAGCCTTTGTGTCTGCATTTCCTAAAATGCTAAATTTCTTACTGTCGGTGTTGGGGTTATTTTTATTCTGGGTGAGCACATCCCGCAAACTCTTCCAGCTTGGTGTGTTTAGGGTTGAATGTCTTGGGCAAGCCCGCAAAATGAAGATACTTGGTAACCAGGTTAGCTGTTTGTCCTGGTTAAAGAGCTGCTGGGGACGACGATGTCTGCCTTATACATCATAGCAGGTTTCGCTAACCACCCCCCTGCTTTGTGATAGCAAGCTTTGCCATCTAACCCCCCATCATCTCTGACTTTCTTAGATAAATCCAGATTCTCCCTGGAACTCTTAAAATTCCCCGCCCAGTGGCTAAAATAGGCTCCAGTTTCTGAAAGCTGCCATTCAGCTCCCACATGGCCCATTCACAGCCCCGGGGTTAAAAATACACCCAACGCGTCTAGACTGTGTCTCAACGTGGATCAACTGCACCTTTGACATCCGAAAGCTACAAAAAAAATAAGATTTGGGTTTCGCGCCTGCTTGAAAACTGATTGTGCAGGCATGAGACAGAGGGGTCTTTGGCTTCCGAGAAGACCTTCCAGGCCCAGAGGAAATCTTTTGCCCCCATTTTTTTCTGGTTCTGTTTTCAATGCCCCACTGAGCAAACACGGTGGCCCCCCAGCCCGCTCGCCTCTGGCGAGTTGCCTCCTTGCCCCGGTGCGGCAGGAGATCGCGACGGCCGGATTTCACTACAGGGCGAGCGTCGTTCAAATGAAACTGCATTAACCGGGGGAGTCATTTATGTTCCTCTGTCCCACCGAAGGTCACACCCCTTTAATCGATTCCTTTATTCCGTCCAGATCGATCAACGGCACAGCTTGCCTTTCCTTCCCCTAGAAAAGAAGCTGAGAAAATTAAAAAGGAACTTCGGATCCAGCCATGACGCCTCTGGATCGACTTGCGCAGGTGCGGAACCGTGTGGACCCAACCTGAATGTCCAAATCGGGGCCCCGAAAGCAGGAGGAGCAGAAGGCACGCAATCTCTCTAAGGTGCTAAAAGGTCTCCATGCAGCTGGGGGGGGGGGGTTTCTTAGGAAGAGGAACCACCAACTCCAGACACAAGGAGTGTTATTTAGTCTAGAGATTCTCAGAGGAAGTATCCGTTTGCACATGAAAAATTTCTGGAATTTCTCCCTCGCTGTGTCTTCGTACCATAATTGTTCTGCACAGCCCTCCTGTGATTCAGAGCCTTCTCCTCTGCATGGAGACTGGGAAGACAAGGCCACGGATTATCCTTTTAATACCAGCAACACCCTGCCTGTCTCAATCCCAGCTTGGCCCGTCTTCAGGTGACTGGGTTAGGGCAGCGGGACTACAACTCCCAGCATCCTCTCCCAGGGGGAAAAAAAGTCACCCACGAGACGCGGCAGTCCAGCCACAGCTTCCCCAGGCTTGATTTGGAGTCAAGAGCGAAAAGCTGTGATTTTTCTTTGTTGAAGTGAACCTACTGCCAGCCAAGGCAATAACATTGCCAACTGGATGGCCTGTAGCATTAAAGTCAAAGCCGAATTCAGATTGGTGGAGGAATAGGAGGAGTGGGGTAAGAATTGCCACCTGGGCTGATCTTCTTAGTTGCCGACCAGGGGACTTAAAAGGAACATGCATTGCCGAAAATGGATATGCTCTTTTAAGCAGATTGTTAGCTCCCTTAATTCAAATGCTGGGAACTTATAAACTGACAAACGGCTCATCCTCGCCTTGCCCAGACTCGTTCCAGCTTGACTACTGTTGTTCCAACTTCAGCACAAGACAGAACTTTGTAGCACCTTGCAAATTTTCTCCAATTATCAGCGTTCGTGGACAGAGACCACCTCGTCCAGGGGAGACGGACGGGTGTGCCATGCTATTTATCCACACTTATACATCTACCTTGCCAGACAGAGCAGGGAGGCCAAGGATCACAAAATGCAAAGGAGGATAAATTCTCTTGCTTGATTCATCCGGGCCGATGTCTTCATTTTTTCCCTGCCCTGCACCCTCCCATGCTGAGTTCTAGATTGCATCAGTCCTCGCAAACTGACCTAACTTACAGAGTTGTTAAGAAAATAGAAGAGAGCAGTGGGTGTGACACCATCCTGGAGCCACACTGAGGATAAAAATGTGCTCAGTTAAAGATACCAGTGCATTTAAATTTACTGTTGCGAAAGAAAAACAGGTTCTCCTGATGGTGCCTGGAAGAATGGAATCGAGTTGAAGAACAATATTAGTTTGGACCTTTGAAGCCAAGGTGGAAATCTATTGCCCTGCCTAAAAACCGGGAGGCAGAATCAAGATGGGAAGAAGCCAGCTGTTTCCCTTCTGACCCTGCGAGAAGTGCATCTGTGTTTACAGAATGACAGTTGTTGGCAAGCTGAAGAACAACAAGCTGTGTCAGTTGAGAACGTCAGGTGTTGTGGTTCAATGTATTTTAGGGATGGCAGGGAAGTCACCGGTGCTGAGAGATCTGCAGAGAACCCAAATGATTTGCAGTGAATGTTGGGGTGACTGTGTCATGCAACAAAGAGGATGTCTCTGAAAAATAACGTAGTAACGGCCAAAGTGATGTTATTTTGGCAGAGAAAATGGACTAAACATCCCGGAAAATGATCTGTGTCGATCTGTTTCAAGTGGGGAGGGGTCCTTGGAGGAGATCCCGTATCCACTCATTCGTGAGACTGTGATACAAGCTAGGAAATATTGGGAAATATTTGCAGCATAAGGAAACGGGTTGCGCCTTTTGGATTGTCCGGCACAGATTTCCTCTGTGTTTTTCAGCGCACGGCCTTCTGAGCCAGAAGAACGGAGGGAGAAAGCCCCCAGGCACGTGCAGAGCGCTTCTCACAGGTCTTCCCAACTCCCTTGAATCAAGCCCAGCCGGATGAAGCAGCGCGTGAGCCAGCCAACACCCTGCTCTTAAAACGTTCATTACCATCATTAGTTATTATGTTGTTTTCTACACTGCCTTTGGGGATCCCCATCCCATTATAAGCAAGGCCAGCCACGATCCATACGCCTAAAGAAACGCGATTTAAAATTAAACGAAAACACACTGCAAAACGCTCCCCACAGGCCTCCCCCGTTTTGCAAGCTGGGGAAGCCAGCCGCCCAACTCCCGCGGGCATCGCAGAATTTTTGCAGGCCTGTTGAATGCCTGCCCAGGCTGTCCTGCCTTGCCCTGTATGGAGGGGAAAGGGGAAAGAAAAAAAACCAGTCTCTTGGATGACTTTTTTCCCCGGTCTGTTGCAGACGCCTGCGGCAGGCTCGCTCTGCAATAAAAAGGAAGCTATAAATAGGTGGCCGGTGGCACCGAGACCTTCTGCGATTCAATGGGCGGCCTGCTGCCAAGGCTCTCTCATCGGCACCCGAGACATGGGTCTCTCACACAGGCATCTCCCCCTGCCTGCCCCCCCAAGGAAAAATGCTAAGAGGGGACCCTGTTGTCTGCTCCATCCGAAAAACGGATCTGATTCAATCCAACTGACCCTTCCACGCAACTCCGCTACCAGATTTGAACAAAGCTGGCTCTTGATGGTGTTTGAGAGCTCATCTTTGCAGATAGGCTGCCCCTGAGCATGGAGGCTCCGTGGCTGGTTGGCTTGAACTCATCAACAAGGAAGCAGAGCTGGATGGGATCAGGTCTCTCCAAAGCCCATCATTCTGTCGGGGACCACAAACAGTATCTTCTCCCTCCAATTTCCCTCCACTGAGGTTCAGCTCCGAGGCCCCCCAGAAGGACATTGCTCAACCTGGTGCCTTTCTCTCTCCAGCCTCTTCTTCTAACGCCGCCCCCCCAACCAGGATCCCGGGTTCAACCTTCATAACGAGGGGGATTGCCAACGAGTCAACACAGCTTTCTGTGAAATGGGTTCGCCCCTCGGGCCGAGCCCCCACGAGATCGTCGCCCGGCGCAGCCTGGCAGGACACGCTGGCTCCTGTCCTGAAGAACATCTGAATCAGAAGTTGCATGTTCATCTTCTGGGAGCATGACTCTGCAGCCCATCAGCTGAGCTCGGGGGTTTGTGGTTTCCTGGATTGCAAACCTCGCCGGCTCGTCTCTTCCTGCGCATGCCCCACCCCAGTGCGCAAGGACAGGAAACACAGCCTCAGCATCGGCCATGGAGGAAATCGAGAGCTGACGCTGGTGCTCCTGCTCGGTCCAAGCTGTGCAGCTTGTGGTGGGTTAGTCACTCTGTCTGCTGTCTGCTGTCTGTCTGTCTGGGATGAAATGTGAGAGAAAGCAGCTGGAAGCCATTCCTGGAAACTATCATGGGCCTGTGGTGGATGGGCTGAACAGCTGTCGAAGATGCAGCTTACAGGGCTCGCACTGCAGACAGAAAGCCACAGGTTAAATTCTGGGCATCTCCATTTTAATGTGCTGAAAATACTCCCTAGGCATCTCACCAGGCCTGGTCAAAACAAGCCAATTAATTTAATTTAATTTAATTTAATTTAATTTAATTTAATTTTATCGCATGCAAAATCCAGGAAGTGAACGCCCGATGAATACAAGACTTCCAGATGGGGAACAGGACAAACCCTTCTCCTTTCAGCAAGAAAGCTAGCACGCCAAGGGAAAACACCGGGAGAAATATCACTCCCTTGAGCCCCCGTATGCAGGTCTAGGAGACCTATGCTTGACGGCATGAGAATGCTCCCACAGAGGCAACCATATCTGGGGTCAAAAAAGCTTGGTCTGACTTCGGAGACTGTTCCCACAACCAGCCCAAACCCACAACACTTGACGCTTTGTCTGTCAAATTTCCCATTTGCACCATTTTTTTCCACCTCTGGGTTCACCGAGACTAACAGGGTCCCCTCCTCCAGAGTCTTACTCTAGCCTTCCCCAAGAATAGGGGAACATCCTGCACTACAACTCCCATCCTCTCCAACCGATAGAAACCTGATGGTTAAACCACCGCCACCATCACCACCTGCCCCTAAGAAGAGTTCACTTTTCAAGGACTGGCAGTTGTCGTTCTCCACCCCTGGGTCTTTCCTGCTCCATCTTCCCACCCGCCTCCTGGATTTCAGCGAGGAGACTCGCGTTCCAGGATGGCTTCTGAAGCCATTCACAACTCCATTCGGCTCAGCTGGCGAGCCAGAAATCCAACGTTACGTTGGGGACGTGCCAGGATCCAGACTAATTTTGCCAACAGCAAGCTCAGCTCTTCCAGGATCCTTCTGTAGCAGGATAAACATCCAAGAAGTAGCGTTGTTGGCCGGCCCGACGCTGTTCCTCCATGCACGGTTCTGAATCCTGGAGGATATCACCACCAGCTTCCAACACCACAGGGGTGGAGCACCTTCTAAGCCAAGAAGCTGGGCACAAGGGTTGGTGGAGGTTATTCTGAACTCTGGAGAAGATGGACCGGGAGCAGGAGAGAGCGGGACGCGATGAGAGCTGGGATTGTCAGCGATAGCTAACTGGGTTTGGCGCAAGGGGGACAACTCCTGACTCCATAAATTGGACCTTTGTCAGGCGAAGGGGGTTGAACTTGGTGACCTTCAGAGCTGGTCTTCTTCTCTGTTTCTGAAGAACAGGACTTCAAACACGGTCTGTCATTGTTGATGGTGACGGGGAAAGTTCCTTGAGTTCTGGAAGTCTTCAAAAACACAAAGCCGGGCTTGGATCTACATTCATGACAATCCTGGTCCTCCTCTCTCTAAACCACGGTCCCAATTAGGCCACCCCACTCTTGCTTTTCCAGAAAGCCATTTGAGGCAACATCCCCAGGTGACCTCGTCTCTTTATCAGCCTGGCAACCAAAGGAGGAAGGTGGAACCATCAGGCCCATCAGGCTGGGGAATTCTGGGAGTTGAAGTCCACACATCTTAAAGTTGCCAAGGTGGAGGAACACTGTCGTGGGAAATGGAAATGAAAGCTCTAACTTCAGCCATCTGCTGTTGTTTCAAGGTCTCACAAGGTTGAAGAGACACTTGATCAGGCACTGGGGAAAATTGCCTCCCCAAATGAGCCGATCTGTAAGGAGGGCCCAGGGCAGGGCTGTGCCTGTGGATTCTAGGTGCCGACCCTGTGGGAATTGTGACAAAATTCAATTTGGTGGAACGTGCAGAGAGAAGGCGCTTTGAAGGACCAACGTTTTGCCCCGTTTGAGGGCAACCGCAACAGACAAGGACAGAGATGAGATTTAGAACTATTCTTAAAGCGGAGCAAAATCCATTGAAGTCTGGCACGCGTCCCTCTGCCTTCGGGGTACAAATCTAATTGCTTTCACACTTGCTTGATGGCGTGGTGTCTTTTTTTCCAGGCTAAAAAAAGAATTGTAGGCCAAACAGCTCCAACATGGCCGAAATTGCTCCGCTTACGGTTGCCCGTCCAAGGACACGCGGCCCGATCATAAGACAAGCTTTCCCATCAGCGTGGTTTCGGGTTGCTAAGCGAGGAGAAACACAAACACACGAGCTCATATGGGGCATGGTCAAATCTTATAGCCCCCCTTTCTTTCATCCGAAGAAATCGAACTGCCTAAACAGGGCAGGTCACCGTCGAAAGCCCCAGATCCTATCAGCCGCGTGATTCAAGATGCTCTCTCCACATCAGTCGACGAAATTGGGCGAAAGAGATTCTCCAAGGCTTCTCTCCTTGACGGGGGTCTGTCTCAGCAACAGCATCAGCCCTGACACCCGGCCGATGATCCTCCACCCCAAATGGTTGGAAGCCGGCGTCATTTCCCCTCACGGCTGCAGGTGTCCGATGTCGTCGGATGTGCTCCAAGGGGCTCTACGGTGGGGAAGGACCCTTGTTTGGGGTGCAGAAAGCTCCAGCCTGAAAAAAGGACCCAAACGCCTCCACGTTGGGTTGGCCAGTTGCAATTCGACAAGGCAAAATTGTGAACGGCAGGATCTGTTCCTCGGTGGGCCATCGAAAGGATACAGGGGCAGAGAATTTGATTGATGCTCCGCCTGCTTCTCACCCTCAATTAATCTGTTTTCCTGCCCACCTTCTCCAGCCAGTTGGCGCTGGGGGTCCAGACCTGGCTTCCAAACATGCCCTGCGCCTCTTGCTGCCCACAGGACCAGTTCAAAGGAAAATATTTGACTCTCCCCAATAAATTTGAGAACCACACGGAGAATCGCCCTCCAAGTCGAAGCCTCCGCTCCTCCACGTTCATTGCTGCAAGCTCCTCTGAGCTAATCTTTTTCCTATCCTGTTAGGACATCTTTCAGAATTCCCAGCTGGTCTGGGTTCAAGACCTCCCGCGTCACAACCCATTTTATTGCGGCCAAGGTCCTGAACAGAACACCCAACAGAATTCAAAATCAGATGGGATTGCCGCATGTAATAAAAGCAGGATAAAAGAAGATCCTGTCCAGAGGGCTGTCTATTCACTCGGTCTTTTGGCCCAGATCAAGGGTAACCAGAAGGAAAAAAGAGAGAAAAAAAATCTGGGGCCAGGACAGAGACTGTTGCTCACCTCAGTGAAGCCACCCTGGAAAAAAATCACTTTTTTTTCTCCTAAAGAAGGCTGAGCCACGGAGCAGGAACATTTCCAGGTTTGCTGAACAAGGAAGGTTAAAGATCAGACAGAAAAAAAAACGTCCCAGACTATTGTTCTGAGCAAGATTGGAGCTGTTCTCACATACCAGGTGCAACAGCTTCCTGACTAGCCAAGCCTCATCCTGCAATTCGGCCAAATCGCGCCAGAACAGCAGAGAAATTCCTAGCGATTTCCCTCGCTCTCTTGAGCGTGCGTGTGTGTGTTTCTCACGCTGTTGGTTCAAAACAAGGAGAAACAAACCTCCTCTTTGCAAACCCCGGGAAGAACGAGGGGGACCAATAGTCCGTTAGGTGATTTTAAGTTCGGTGTGTCTTAGGAAAGGGTATATTTATTTTTGGCCCGACCTGAATCCCAGTGAGATCATTCACTCACTTCATTCCTCATTTTGTTGCACCTCGGATAGCAAGTTGCGTGAACGCAGCCCCCATCTGTACGAGACTTGACTCTCGTCTCACATATTCCTCCCATCTCTGCTCACCATTACATTTATTACTAAATATGTCAGCCATTAGCATCCCGTGGTAGACTGTGCTGGGAGCTGGGGGCTGCATCGCCTTTCACAGCAATGAATATACGGGTCTTCCTGTTGGACTAAACAGTGTCTAGTCCAGAACCTTGTCCACATTCCTATTTTAAAGAAGCCCCCAAACCGCCCACGAAAGCTAACCAACTTCTCCTGTTGCTTCCCAACAGCTAACTCTTAGGGGTACACTGCCTCTAAGCCTGGAGGCTCTACAGAAAGCAGCCCTCTTCCTTCACCCGTTTAAAAGCCAGTGCCCCTCTTTGCATTCAGGGCACTGCAATGCCACCAGCTTGGGGGGGGGCAATTGCAACCGATTCCCTCCCCCCAGCGCAGCCAACTTCCCTTTGCAGATTCCAGAGCTGTGTTGGAGACTCACGCCAGCTGTCTGGCGATGTGGTCATCAGCAAAAATATTCCTCTGGGCGTTTATTTTTCACCCCCCCCCCCTTTTGCTTTTCATGCGCTGTGTTTTTGGCCAGATGCCGCCCAAAAGCCAAGCCTGTTGCGCATGGAATCCAGGAACCCACGAAACAGAAAAAGCTGATGTTTCTTGCACTGAATCTGCCGGGCCCTGATAATACCGATGGGGAACGTTTTATAACTTTTTTATTTTTTTGCCTTGCATTCCTGAGCAATTAAACAGAGAATGGGAAATAACACTTGGCCTTGCTACATGCCTGCTCTCTGCCTTCCTTAGTCGGAAAGTTTCCCAGACGGGCTGACAAACTCCCAGAATTCCCCCACCAACCCGCTGCGGCTGAGAATTCTGGGAGTTTAAAGTCCACATATCTGGAAGTCACCCTGGTTGGGAAAAGCAGACCCCTAGGCAAAATTCTACCTGTTTTCCAACCCCCCCTCTCAAAAGACACTGGAAACAAATCATCACGTGCCCACAACATGATCCAAAAAGGGCTTTCTGAGGAATAGAGATTCCTAAGGGAAAAAGCTGAATGAAATAAAATCAGTCCTGGGTCCCACCCCGATCCACACCCCACAACTTCTCAAGCAACCGGTATTCTCCCCCAGGCAAGGCCCTTCTTAAGCAGCACTGGTGTTTTCTATTTTTAAAGGCAAACCTATTGGAACACCTTTTGAAAATGAACGTTCCCCATTTCTTTCAGTTTTCTTTTCCCCTCCAACACCCCGGTAGCATTTGGCGGCCAACGTGCTGGGTTAACGTTGCTCTGCGGATCAGAACGGGCGCCTCGATAAATACGATGGATAAATAAATAAGCCGGCCAGCCTTTTTCTTCCTAAACGTGCCGGGGCGCTTTTCGCTTATCCCCCATCCGCACTGTGATGGGGCTGTAATCCAGTCTGATGAGATTGGAGGATGGCTTAAATTGGGCAAAAACGCTCCCGTGAAACTTGGCCTTAGCAAGTTAGGTGGACATCTAGCCTCCGTTGCAAAAAAATCACCCCTTTTCTCGGCTCCCCCATTTCCGCGCAAGGCTGGCGATTTCGTGGGCTGCCAGTGCGTGGAGGGGCTGGATGGGCGCAGGGTGGGCATGGGGACTTTCCCCCAGCGAGAAATGTCAACTATAGGCCACTTCACCGTCGTCTGGAAACGTAGTCCATTAATTCTGGAAAAACAGGTTGTCTGAATTCGGTCCTTTTCGGAGGACGTGGCAGATCTGAGCGTGCTGGTGAGAAAGGTACAATTAGCTTGTTTAATCTCAGCCTCGTCTCCATCCTTCCAAGTTCTGAATTGTTTGCCCTGGATAAATATTGAACAGGCTTCAGGGCCAACGCAAACAAATCCTATCAGAACTGAAAGATCAGCTAACGTGAACCAATATTGGCCTTTCGAGCCAAGCAGCGGCAAAGTCTAATCAATCCAGAGCGATCGGACACTAGAATTCCCATTCTGACAACTAAAGGCTGCGACAAAGAGATGCTTTAACACCCTGACGTGTTCCTGATTACAAGAGGGGTTGTGACCCGGCAAATACCTTAGATCTTGCCATTTGGTTCACCTTGGCTGATCCCAAAGGGCTAAGCCTGGGCAGACCGGGGATGAGGCACCACAGGGAAATCCGAACAGCAGCCCATCGTGTTTCCGTGTTGCGAAACCACCACCACCGATGTGTTCAAAAGGTTACTCTGGGCACGCTCAATTCAATGAAGCCTTTCCCTTCGCTGTGGCAGGGGGCAGCGGTGGGCGAGTCCTTGGAGGGGAGACCACTAGGCGATCTCAGGGTGAGATTGAGCAGTTGGGGGGAAAAACCTCACTCCTGTATTGTTCCCAAGAGAAATGCGTGGATGTATCTAGGAAGTCAAAATACTGCGTAAGAATCACCCTTTTCTTTTTTCTCACCCCTCCTTCTTCACAGCCTCTCAGACCCCAAGTTGAGTTGAAGAAATCCGGCCTCTGCCTCCCTGCCCTTGGAAGTACAAAACAAGATTCTTGCAACCACAGACGGAGGGAGAGCCGAATTCTTTGCCAAGAAGAAATTCCACCTCCATGACTATGGATAAATGCAAAGCAGCAGATAGAGAAAAAGAGAAAAGTTTTTTGGGGGCCCGGTTCCTTGGGGGCAGCCATCGCTCAAACCCCACTGTCATTTTTTGGGCTCGGTCAGCGTTGCACGCTTGCATAAAGGCACATATTCCCGATGCACAGGCCAGCTAACATACAACAGGCGTTGGCAAGCATGGCGCCTCCCCACGTCCCCGGCCTGGGTTGCCATGGACTTGTACATAAACACCCCACACAGCAAGGCGATCCTTCATTTTGCTGGCTGGCGTGCATGTTTGGGTGTCTGGAAGGGAGCACCAATAAAATATTCACTCTTCCCACCCAGCCGAAAAGTCTTCCCGGGGCCCTCAACAAGCCTAACGCAAACCACATTCCATCCGCGGCTGGAACGGGAGGCCTTGTATGGACAGAGACGCTGTTCCGTCAGCCCCCCCCCGTTAATCTGTCCCATTTCAATTGATATCGCCCTTGCAAATATTGAAGAAAAACCCCAAAGACGCTTAAGCATTCTTTTTCTTCTTCTTCTAGCGGTTGCATAGGAACCAACAAAATATTTCTGCAACCTGGAGGAGATTTGCAGAAAATAGCCCGGTGCGTCTCATTTTTCTCGAAAAAAAAAAAAAAGACGTTTCCTTGGAGCGAGCCCGCTTTGCTCATTTTCGAAGTCCGAAGACTGGATTCACCCGTGGCTTCGTGCCGGATTGCAGAATAAGCCACCACGGTGGAGGTGAGCGAGTTCTTGGCTGCAACGGTTTGCAAGCCACGATGAACGGGGGTCTCCCCCGCCAAACAAACCATGTTAAAACTGGGCATGGTGTGAAAAATGCCTGGGTGAGTCATAGCTCCTTTGCACGTCTGCATGAACGTCCTGCTTTCGTCCAATAATGGAGAAACAACAATCCAAAAATGGGATTTTCTCGTTCTCGAGAGGTGCAAATCATTTTTGAATCCTTTGTCCCCTCCGTCTTCAGGCAGTTGAGGACTTAAAGAATATCCTTTTAATGGAAAATTAAAGCGAAGCGCCTTAACCCTTAACTCCCTCCGCGTGCGAGATTGACAGCCACAGACTTCCGCTATTAATAAACTTTTATTTCGGTTTCGTTTCATTTTCATTGGGGTACTAATGCTCTACAATCAACAAGGGAGAAACCAGTGAGGGGTTTAAAAACTGTACAAGCCAGACACACCCAGGAGGTGGATAAACGGAAGGAAGGGGAGAAGAAAGAGTACAGATAAACGGGAGAAGTGCCTGAATCTCAGTGTGAGTGGAAGAGGGGATCCACGACAATTAAAAATGCTCGGCTCTGCACACATTAAAACTCTTTGTGCAATTTTTAAAGTGTTCCACTTGCAACAGTTGGTTGTTTTTCTTCGTTTAAAAAAATGGAGAAGCCCATGAAGATCTCCTCCCAAATCTTACTTTGGCACCAGTCGTGTGCTTAAAACAAAACAAAATAATAATAACTTCTAGCCTATTTGTCTTCTCTTCATTTAAAACAAATTACAACTCCCTACAGCAGCATGTCTTAAAAACATCGACAACAAAAATCCAGCATCCTTTTACATTCAAAACATGGCAATATGTATATGTACACATATATATATCTATATATTAACATTTCCCCCCTCCAAACAGATTAGCCCCATGTACCAACACACATCAAACAGAAGCACACACCTTTACACAAATCCGGTGGGAGGGACGCCGACGAGAGAAAATGCTTCTTCCACCTCCATTAGGTTAATAAAATATGTGCAAAGTAAATCTCTTGGAAGGCAGTATCAAAGTTTGTCAACTCGGTAAACGTTCTCCCTGTTGGTGGTTGGATCAAGGACATCTGCTTTTCTAGATTCGCACGCTCCTGGCAGATTGCAAGGCTCGACCAACCCAGAAAGTAGAGGATGGTGGCGAAGCGTGACCCCCAACCGAAGAGCTGGTCGCTTGCCAGCAGCTGTATGTTAGCTTGGCTAGACGGGAAGTGGGATTTAGTCTGATGGCACACCAGGAATCCAAGATGGAACTTGGTTAGCCAGCTAAACCGCCTTCCATTCCTTCCCACAACGTCCCCCCTTCAAGCCGAGATTCCTGACACCCCAATCTCCAGCCAGCTGCGTGGGGGAAACTCGTGAGCGGTTGGTGGTTCCTCCACATCTGGAAAGGAAGAATTAGGAACGATGGTTCTAGAAAGCAGGTGGGTTCTTCGCGCGGGCAGAGGACGTTCCCCCCCCCCCGGATATTCCTTTCATCCCAAACTTTCAAGTATTTTCTCCAGCGAGAGGTGGGGGCGAGCAACGCAGCATTGAGGCCGGGCGATTCCGTGGGCATCAAGGCACGGTGGTGAACCACTGAGCATAATGCAGGAAAAAAACAACATGCATAGGATCAGGCCATGGAAGGATCTCTCCCCACGGGTGGCTCGCTGCTTCCCCATCGCCATCATTCGGGCCTCGTCCATTTTCCTGCGGACAGATCGGGCCGCTCGCCCAGTTCGAGTCTCTGCGCCACCTCCAGCGCGGCCGAGCCACTGAACCTTGCCCGCTCGACGAAATCCTGCAGGACCAGCCGCCTTTCGTGGGCTGGTGGGGAGCGGGAAATTAAACAACAACTCGGAAAGGTTGGCTGGAATCTTTTCCAGAAAATCCCACGAGGATCTGATCTTCGAAAGACAGGGATTTCCGCCCCCCCGCCGCCCGGGCACAGTGACAGGGCACGGAGCAAATTTTTAAAAAATGGGCGGGGAAGGCCGTGCGAGTAAGGGGGAGCCCAAGATTTTTGTCAATGAATCCAACACCGTTTGCTCCGCGCAAGAGGCTGTCCTTCCAGCGTCCACGGGGGTCACTGGTAGAGAAGGTAATTTTTGAGAGATTTGGGCAAAGGCAGCGTAGGGATCTCACTCAGCCGGTTCCTGCCCAAAGTGAGGCGCACCGCACGCCGGCAGAGGTCCATCAGCGGTAAAGGCTCGGCTGGAAGGGAAACAAAGCCAGAATTAGCACCACGCAGAGACCTGAAACTCGCACAGACACATTGAGCTCTTTCAGTGAGCCCATCTGTACGTTGGGTATAATCCAAACGGACAAACGTGATCCAGATCATGGGCAAACAGGTTCGGATTTGGAAATGGCTCTTCCTGTTCAGATTTATCCCCGAAGCCAATTTCCCTTTTTTTAACTTGCTGGAACGAGACTGGCCTTCATCCCAGACAGCGTTTCTCAACCACGGCAACTTGAAGATTCTGTGGACTTCAACTCCCAGAATTCCCCAGCCAGCATGCAGAATTCTGGGAGTTGAAGTCCACACGTCTTCAGGTCGCTGCGGTTGAGAAACGCCGCTCTAGGACATCCATCAGCACAGAGCCAAACTGCAACGCGAAGTGCAGAAGAACCCCTTTCGCTCTGAAAAGCTGCATGTTTTTTTTCCCAAAAGCCCCCCAAATCTCACCTCCGCTAGACCCAGAAAACCCCAAGGCTGTGCCAGAAGAGGAATCCTTCAGCCCCTCTGGCACCTCTCCCCGAGTCCCAGACTTTCAGAGGGGCTAAGAAGCCACAGATGAAACTAAGTCACGCCTGGGATGTCCCCGCGCAGCCGGAGAAGGTCCCTGGTTGTGTTTCTAATGCTTTTCCCTGTATCCTTGAACTAGCCTGGCTTGAGCACGCCCAGCTTCTTGACCACCGCAGGCCTTACGAACATAGTTTTGTCTACAACACCGACTGGGAAATTTAGCTGAGCTGGGAGGAAAAAAGCAGCCCCATGGAATGGTAGCTCGGGAGCGATTCTGACCTTCGCATTCCCGAGAAAATGTCATCCTGTTGACAAAGTTTCTCTAACTCATCCCCGTGGAAAGCCAGCGAGCAGGCAGGACACCTGCAGCCGCCCGAACAGGCGACGTCACAAATATCGGCAATTAAACCTCTTTTTGCAGTGACTTATTTTCCAGCTGCCGTTTCCTCCCCAGACAGATTTTCCAACGTCGGTTGCCAACGCCAAGCCTCGATCAGGCAAAGTGACGGCTGGGCGGCTCGGGAGAGCCCCGAGCAGCATTCAAGGGTCAGAATGGTGCACCCCGATTTGGGGTGCTTGGGCTCCTCGGAGACGTGGGTGCCAATAGAGAGCTTCAATTGGAGGCAAGGGTGCCTCTGAGCCTATTCAAAGTGCCCTCCTTAGATTCCGTAAGAGTTTAAGATAGGACTTAGCCAGCATGCTCATGAGGACGGTGAGCGGGCCCAAAAACTCCCTGCAGTCTCATGGATTCAGAAGCCCTGAATGAAGAGCTCAGGAAAGCCTGTTTAAGATTTCACTAACTTTTCTGCTGGGAATTCTGTCCTTTTTGGAAATCACCCCGACCGGCAGGGCAATGAATGGCGAATGTGGGATCGTATTCTCTAAGGAGAGGACAGGAACAACCCCTCCAAGCTTGACACTGATCCAAGAGGGAAAACAAAGTTACTAGATCTCAAGGTTACAGAGAAGAGTTGGAGCAAAACCCGCCTTCGCACTCCCTCGCCTGGGCAGAATTCTCCTCGCCCTAGGCGACCAGCTCCATAGCTACCCTGAATTGCTGAGAAATGCAATGTTACCCCCCAAAGGAGACAAAAACAGAATCCTGGCTGGGAGGGTGGGGAACAGCCTCCCCACGGTGCCTTCTAGGAAACAGGCATTGCAAAGGTCGCCATTTTGTGCAGGCGCCCGCAAATCCCCAAAGCTCGCCACGTGCCCCCTTCCCAGGGTTTTGCCACCCTGGGAGAGAGGAAATCCTCTCTCTCTCCAGATTGCAAGGAAACAGCTCAAGATTGAGGCTGCTCCGCTTCCTCTGCCAAAAACCCCATTTTTCAAGGGGATAATAAAACCCACTCGGGTTGCCAAGCGCTCGCAGCTGAAACCCAAGAACCGACAGAGATTGTGCCACACACCAGGAATAAAAAGAGAGAAGCAGATGTATCAAAGGCCAGGGAGATTCTCGAGACTTATGACTCAGCACCTGGTCTCAAACTCTTTATCACGAACAGGAATTTAGCCATCTGCTTCCAGATAAGCCAGCAGGCCCATCGGCTGCTGCATTTTTTAAACGCGTCCTCACAAAAAGCCACGGATGCCAGGGTTTCGGAGGAACCAAAAACATTTCTTGGTTAGTTTCCCTCTTCCACAAAGTCTGGCTTCTCCTCCCCGATGAAAACCGGAGCCCCAGTTTGTATAGGAGCCCCAAGAAGCAAAAAAATCCAGCCAGCCTTGAGTTTCTGCATAATTCGTGGTTCCCAGCTGGCTAGAGATCAGCTCCGAGCAGGAGATCATGCAGAGACCAACAGGCACCCCCTTCTCATGCAACACGCGCTGCTCGGGTTCCCCTGGAAGTCATACAAGGATCCCATCACGCTCGGTGTATGAAAGGAGGAAGGTGACCAACTTCTCCAGCAAAAGCTGGTTGAAAGGGGAATGGCGGGGAGCAAGAACCCATGCAGAGAACCAACAGGCAGCCTCCTCTGAAGACAAACCAGTTAAGGAAAACAAATAACGGATTCAGTTATCCCGAACAGAGGCCAAGCTGAACGACGGGCGTAAGCAGAGGCGCGCAGACCACAAACACCCCCAAAGGGAAAAGACTTACGGTCAAGGCCGTTCAAGTATCGCATCTGAATTTCGCAGTGTCCCCACACGGCGCTCACCACCGGATAGAGCTTCTTCCCTTTCAGCCCCCGAAAGGCCACGCCCATGTACTGTCCGTCGACGATGAAGCTCAGGGTGCCGTCGTCCATGTCCAGCACCACCAAGAACGAATCCGGCACGATAAACGTCTCGTCCGGCTCCAGAAACGCCGGGTAGGTCTTGCTCGCCTGGTTCTTCCCATCGTGATAGAGCCGGTTCCGGCCCAGATCCCAGCCCCAAGACTCGTGGTTGTTCCCGATGAGCGTGGTGTACCCCACGGAGTGCAAGGGGGCCTCGGCCGTGGCCACGCCCACCACCGCGTGGGTCCCCCGCTGCCTCATCGCCCACGTGATCTGCCAGACGTGAAGCCCGCGCGTGTAGCCCACTTTGCCCCGGATGGCGTCGGTGCTCTGGGCCACCGGGTGCCGGTGGAAGATCAGCTTGTTGTCCTCCTTCACGAAGACGTTGAGCGAGCGGTCGTTGTTGTTCCACGAGTGCAGCAGCTGGACCTCGTAGGAGACCGCCGGCATGTCCAGGAGGAGATCGAGCCGAGCCGGCTTGCCGTAATCCAGCCCTTGGAGCTCCTGCTTCAGCGGCCGGCACACGGGGTCCCGCATGTCCACCGTCTTGATCCCCCCCGTGACTTTCTGCCCCATGGCTCAAGGTCCCCGGTCACCTCTTCATCAACTCTCGGCGACGGTCACCCGGCGGGCGAGCCCACCGCTCCGAGACCTCGCCCAGACGCTGCTGCAGCCGCTCGACAGCACCTAATCGGGCGGAAAGGAAAACAAGGGGAAGAGTTAAACATTAAAACAGGAGGCCGTGGGTGGCTTTGCGATGGGGAGCCGAGAGAAAGCCAGTCCTGTCCCATCGATCCCAGGATGAAAAGGGAGAAACAACGGGGAGGGTGTTAACAGAATGGAACATCTGCCACCAGTATCGATCGGAAGCCTCCAGATGTTCCAAGCTGAATGTCTTTCACGCCACATTCTGAAGTTCCACATTCTGCATGCAAGACCCGGCTTGCTTCGTCACCCCGGGAGGAGGACGGGGGGAAGGACACTCTGGGCTACCAGCCCCATCGTCCTCTTCCGGGGGGCCGAGAGGGATGGTGTTCGACTGGGGTCAAGCCCAAGTGGAGGACCCCAACCAGCCCACTCTCGCCCTGGAGACGGTTCAACCGCGTGACGCCCTGTTCTTCAGCCGCGAAAACACGGAGATTCAATTCAGTTCAACTTAATCAAGGTAGACTCCAACCAAGATGTACTCTGCACGTGCTCGGGAGCCTCTGGGGAGCAGAGATGTTGCAAAACTTTCTCACAAAGAGAGGCAGGTTTTTCATCTCGCAAGGAAGGCAGATGAGAAGGACAATTCTCCGCATACTGCGTGGGATCACTGGCAGAGCAAAGGTGCCCGAGCAGAAATGGCCCTTTTGGGGTGGATGAAAAGGAAAAGACAGCCAAATGCATTTCAAAAATGGAGAGAGCGGAAATTCACTTTCTAAGAAACATTTTTTAAAAAGCGCTTCCTGGGATGAACCGCCCCACTGAAGTCCTGCCAGCCGCAGACTCGTTAGTCATGGAAAAAAATTGTGGGGTGTGAATCAGGTTCTGTGTTAATGCTTACACAACACACACTCACACAGATATGAAACCTAAGGGTGGAAAAAGTACAGTATGGGAGCAAACTGGGGAACGGCAATTTAATTTCACGCAAGAGCATCCGTACAGAAAAAGGAAGACCAACTCAGGTGAGTGTTTTCACACTTTGACAAACTCTTTTCGCTCTATCAGTCCCCCGATTCTGCTCTACCCCTCAGGCTTTTGAGGCGTACAGACCGAACCCTGAGCCGTTGATTGCAAAGGCCCCTCTTTTGGCATAAGGACTAGAAACTTGGCCTTGCGCTCTATGGGGTAATCCAAAGCGGCCGTTTCAGGAAGCCAACCCTGGAAAGCTGACACTATCTGCTGGGTTCCCGCAGACTGATGCTTGTTCCCTTCCACCAAAGCAACATCTGCGAGGAGGAGGATGTTGTGAATCCGCAGGCTCAGACACAAACTGATTTTGGTGGTTAAGCTTGGCTCGGTGACTTCCTTTGCCAGCTCAAAAAAAAAAAAGGTCTAAACGTAATCATCGAAGCTACTGCAAACGAACTGAGGCTAAACCCGGCCATGTACAACTGAGCCAGGAAAAGAGAGAAAGAGAACTGGACGTTCCTTCGCAGCTCCGATTGGTGGAGGGGGCCCGTTGCCCCTCTGCATGATTCTTTGCTCCCGGCTTTGGGCACCAGGGTGAAAATAGCACTGACGCATCTCTACAATAAACCGGCCACCTTCTTGTATCCCCCCCCCCCGCTGGTCAAGATTCTGGGCACATTTTAATTGGAGCCACCGAGCGCCATTCACAGAGCCCCTAAAAGGCCATCAAGTCCAACCCCTTGCGCACAGCAGGACTCCCTACGCCGCCCCTACGGCCATCCAGCCTGTTTGAAACCCTGCAGTGAAGGCCAAGAAACCCGGGTCGGAGTCTTGCAAACTCTGTGCCGGACTCTGGAGCTCCCTTTTCCATTCAGATGGAAACCAAACCTTTCCTACCGGGCTTTGGGCTGCCTTCATTCAGCAAAAGAAGGGGGAAAAACCCCAAACCTCTTTGCCAATTCACACAACCAAGCCGGTTCGCCACCTTTGCGCCACGAAGAGCAGCTTCACGTGAATTGCAGCCTGCTCCGTTTCCGCTTCCATGCACTGTGTGAACCCAGACAACGGGTTCATTCGACAAGCAGGGTTGGGGTGTTGTGTGCACAACGCACAAGGTTTCTGAGAGCAGGAAAAGGGGAGAGCAGAAGTCAGAGCTGAGGGGTTTCCTCTTTTGGGGGAATTCTTAAAAAGTGGATTAAGCAACGCTTTTCCGAACAGCAAACAAAGCACGTTCAGCTTTGAAACCATCCTGCTTTAAAAGCAAGCCAAGTTGGAAAAAGAAAAAAGAAAAAAACTCTTTTAAGTCATAAATGAAAAAGGACAGATCCATTCCCTTCGAGGTCGAAAACTCCAGGCATTGCTGGACACCGGGAGAAGAGAAAAATCACTTCCCCCCTTCACTATGATTTTACTTCCAACTTTGAAAATTGCAAATGCAGAAGAAAAAGCAAACGGTGTTTTCAGCTTCAGTCTTCCCATCTGCGGTATGGGCCCAGGCTACTCTGCTTTGCAAAGCTGAGACAACATACTGCATACAAAACCCTCCAAAATTACAGAAGTGAATGCTTAAAAAAAGGAAATCACTTCTATTCTGCACTCAAAGCAGCTCAGGTCTGAGAATGTGCTGATTAACCCCCGTTTTTTCCCAGCACACTGCAACAACAGATTTTTTTTTTGATATCTTATTTTTCTCCTTTCAGATGCTTTTCCTTTTCCACATCAGCACAGCAAGAAGGGAGACACCGATGTATATTTTGCAAACGTCTCAAAAGGAGAAAGAGCATCTGGCCAAAAGCAACTGAAATTTTGAATCTTGCAGCTTTCCAGTCCCTGGTGAGGAAGATTGAACCTTCTCACAGGGCACGCACTCCAGTTTTGTAATCGCTCTGTCCTGGTTCAGACACTGAAATGGAACCCAAAAAGCACTTCTGTTAATTTGGGAACTTTCACAATGGCAGTTTGGTCGGTAAATCATGACGGAGGAAAGCGTTCAGTTTGTGTCAGATAATTCAAGAGAGAAACTCCCACCCCAACAGCTGAAATGATGTCAAAGCTCCATTTTACCCCCCCATAAATATAATATATTGTAACATAACTATAAAAACACCTTTCTAGCAAGGAAATCTTCGAGTGAAAAGCAAACAACCATTTTAATGCATTAGGAACGAATTTTTTCAAAACTGAAAACTAAGCCAAACAATGTAAACTTTATAAAGTTTTTTAAAGTCAAAGAATGAAGGAAAAAACCTATTTTCTGCTCTGGCAGCGCTGGAAGCAGAAAGGACTACCTGCCAGAGCCGAGTCTCGGGGACTTATTTCAAACTCTGGGGATCTCCTTCCTGCACCCCAAAAAGCTACGCAAGATTTTTGCAGGCTGGCTCTGAGATACACACTTTCTACATGCAGGGACGGTGGCCAGGGTGAGAAATGCCGCGTGCGGAGACGTAATCGGCCAGAGGAAGGAAAAACTCCGCTCGGTCTTCCTCTGTTCAGAACAGGCTGTTCTTTGGAAAAATGGGGGAAAAAAGCGCATGAAAGAAAGAGGGTCAGCAAAACCGCCGTGGGGCTATTACACAATGGAGCATTTGCAAGCTGCGTTTCTCTGCTAGCCGAGAGATGCTCAGTTGCTAAACGAGGGGGGGAAATAGGTAAGGTAGCAGATCGGGGGAAGCCTGGACTGGCTTTGGGCTCCTACCTGGACGCCCCAGCTGAAAAAGCAGTCTTGCGCTTCCACGCTCAGCCACTGTTCAACCTCAGATGCCCCAAGTCCCATAATCCACACCCTCCCTGCCCCAAACAGCGTCGGCTTCTGCCGACCCAGAATTCTTGTGGCGGTGAGTTCCACGGTCCTAACAAGGCAGCGGGCAAAGCCGAACGCACACCGAGGGCTGGGAGAGCAAAGCAGGAGAGGGTTAACAGCTGTCGAATCATGGTGACTCACAGGTTGGCTATTTAATTACCCGTGCAAAGCTTTGGGAAGATCCATCACGCCTGTTTCTCACACGTCTGGGGATTCCAATGTGCACCGGCCACTTCCACTCCAGCCGTGAGACCGGATCAAAATGATGATTCAAGGCCAGCAAAACATCCCACAAGAGCCGATGCTTTTAGTGCAAATCGGCAATACCTTCCCGGCTGAGGGCGAGGCCTCTGGAGGCAGCCCGGGAGCAAACACGGAGCCATGCCTGCCAGGCGAGTGTGCAAAACCCACCTGCAAGGCCCAGCCTGTTGGAGGACCCTGACGCCAAGTCCGCTGCTTTGAAACAATCAGCGTGCGGGGCTCTGCACACCCCCTGCTCCGTTTCCCCCTTTTCACTCCCACACCCCTTAAACGTGTGCAAGACTGCACGTGTTGCACAAGCAGAGCGCCACGCTTTTGATACCAGCTGTATTGGTATCAAAAACTAGGCTGCGTCCCCGAAGGGCCCCGAGACAGAAAAAATTAGCTCACTGCAAGTGAAAAATTCAACTAGGACAAAAATCTCCATGCTGGGCAAAAGCCACCCTTTAATTCCTACCACCCTGCCCCATAACACCCACTTCAGATAAAAAATGATGCCAGTTTCTCCTCTGGATCGGCGTGACCGCCCAAAGCATCAATTAACCAAAGAATCCAGAATCAGCCCCAAAGTCACCAGAGTGAAAACCGACCCAACAGGGCACGATGCACAAATGCCGGGCGTTGGGCACGCCACTGTCCTGCCGGAGCATATCCTGCTAACAGAGCCGGGGGGGGGATCGGGAAGGCAGAATCGCACAAAAATGAATTGATGAAACTCAGCCACTCAAATCCAGCCTAAAGGGAGCGCAGGCAGAAGCTATCGAGTCACGCTGGCACTTACAGCGATGTGCAACTGCAACGCGGGTTTCGCTTGCTCCTTCTGCGCAGCCCGGACTGCTGAAGACTGAGCCGAGCTGCTCCCAAATAGGTTTCAGGGCGTCACTTTGCAGACACCGGCTTAAGCAAGCATGGAGGGTTTAATCTCGTGCATCGAGGTGGGAAGGAGTCAGGTTATTATCAGCAACGCGCTCGTGTATGGGGCATGTGAGTTTTTGGGCACACGCCTCCTCCCGTCAACAGCCAACTTGAGCTATACCCTAGCAAATCGGCTGACACGTCTGTGCTTTCCCTGGCCATAAAGGGAAGGTGTTTCCTGCTCCGGTTCACTAGATTTCCTTGGGGTCTCTCATCCACGTACCAACCGGACCCGACTTTGCTGCCTTCTAGCAAGAAATTCCTCCGGGAAACCTCCTGGCGTGGCGAAGCCCAATAAAGAGGAAACTTCATATTTTTAACGTGTTCAAGGAGAGGCACGCCAGGTGGCTGGACCCAAGCCCTCCATTCTGCTAATTTATGTCCAAATCAGCAGCACGTTTCTTGCATCGCATTCACACCTCACTATCCCTCCCTGGAGTTCGCATCTCAGCTTCCCAAGAACACCGCACATTCAGGACATCCACAGCGGCCAGAGGTTGCACTACGATGCCCAGGATGCCATGCCAGCAGTGCAGGATGCTGGGAAGGGCAGGCCAGCACCTTTTACAGCCACGAAGCCCTCCCCTTCTTTCCAGATTTCAAATAAATCTCCCCTGATTCTAACCCTACATCTAATGTATGGCTGTGAGAGCTGGACCATAAAGAAGGCTGAACGCCGAAGAATTGATGCCTTTGAACTGTGGTGCTGGAGAAGACTCTTAAGAGTCCCCTGGACTGCTAGGAGGTCAGACCAGTCAATCTTAAAGGAAATCAACTCTGATTGCTCATTGGAAGGATTGATCCTGAAGCTCAAGCTCAAATACTTTGGCCACCTAATGCGAAGAGAGGACTCTTTGGAAAAGACCCTGATGCTGGGAAAGATGGAAGGCCAAAGGAGAAGAGGACGGCAGAGGATGAGATGGCTAGATGGCATCACTGAAGCAATGAGCATGAAATTGAGCGAACTCAGGGAGGCAGTGAAAGATAGGAAGGCCTGGCGCAATATGGTTCATGGGGTCACGAAGAGTCGGACACGACTGAACGACTGAACAACAACAACAAATTCTAACCCTTCCTGAATCGATGCTGGACATCAATTTGCAGGCATAAAAAAACACTTATTATCCCTTATTTGTAGTGAATTATGGGAAGCTACTCCTGGAAAAGCGTCCAACTCCCTAACACGTGGACAGGGTTATTACCAATAATTATTATTTCTGATACCTGCTTCTCATTCCTCAGCAAGACCGCGGCATCTGTGTGCCCACTGAGGTTTCCCACACACAGAGGCGTGCTCCTTTCCATAGCTTTGCTCACTCACGGACATCCTGGAAGCCGTGGGAAGCAGTCCCACACGTCTCTGGCAGGTTCCCCGTTTGCCGAGGCACAAATCAGCGTGGAAAAACATCAACACCACCAACCATTTGCCCATCAAACCGATCTCGGCAGGATGAATCTGGGGAGCTCGGGGCATGGTTCCAAAGCCATGTTTCAACATAGGGGCGTGTGTGTTGTTGAACCTGATTTGGCAGAGGATGATGGGCAATGCAAAAGCCAGTGTACGTTTCCTTGTCTGTGTCCAATGCTGACAGTTTTATGGAATTAAAAAAAATCTTTATATATATATATATATATATATATATATATATATATATATATTCCTCATTTAGCAACTGCCTCATTTAACGACCGTTCACAGTTACGACAATGATGTTGCGACCAACCCTTGCATTGATGACCTTTGCAGGTCTGTAAAGCAAAGGAAAGCTGAAGGAAGATAGTAAACACAGTTGCAGTTTCACTTAGTGACCGCTTCGCTTAACTTTTGGTTAACAACCAAATTCATACATATATGAATTTTTCAATACAGTAAAAATACGCAAAACAGAAAGAGAAGAGGAATGAAAAAAGAAGAAAAAATACAGTTTTGCCTTCTGCCTTTCTATCGAGTAATTATCTTATTCTTTTTGCCATCTCCGGCCCTTTCTAATCCCCAGATCATCAATGTAATCTTCTCTTCTTACAACAACATTAAAAAAAAAAAATTTAGACCTAAAACTGGTAGCTTAACCACAAGGGTTCGGTTACACAGTAAGAAAGGTGTTTTTAAGCCAAGCACAGCCCTTACTAGTTTCGTAGCATTTTTAATATCAGGTTAGAAAAAGGATGCAGAAGAAAATCTGGACTGAAATGAAATGCATCTCAGCGCATGGACAGGCAAAACAACGACCTCGTTTTGTGGATGACGCAAAGCAGAAACATCTTGGTTTGCCCCCATCTTCTCCATCAAACAGAGTTCGGGCCCTCGCTCTGAGCAAGCCACCTCTCTCTGCAGAGCTGCGTCCCCCTAAGCGTGTCAAAGTTAACCACCAAATGCAAATTCCCACTCCGCCTGGCTTTATTCATCGACAGCCAAAGAACAAAGCAGAGTTTCTAGTCCTCAGTACACCCCTTACAGGCCCCCCTTCCCCAAAGAGCAGCCGAGGATTTCAGCAACAACTGCTTTCTAGCAAGTCAAGACCATCAGAACACACAACGGCTGCATGGACGAGAACAAGACTTTGGGATCCGCTTAAAGACGCTTCACGCATTTCCACCCGGGCGTTTCCGACAGAAATAGATGCAAACTTTTAAGTGGGACAGCCCACCAGGAAGAGAACAATTTGGCCGCAAGCAACCCCATTCCAAGAAGCGGTTCAAAATTCTAATTTTTGCTCCTGTTCTGGAAACAAGGGGGCCAGAGAGTCCCAGCACTGCAGGGAGTGAAGATAATTTGAAGGTTAAATAAATTTTAAAAAAGGACATTTGTCCCAAATCTGGCCAGGAGGGCTATCCGGGTTCCATCTTCTCATTTATTCCATGCTTCTTACTGTAAATGTTGCATTTCAAGCAAGGATGTGTTTGTTTTATGCTCTGGGAAAACACACACAGGCTGGCGTTTGCCTGCAAATTTGGGAAAATGACCATCTTGGTTTCGGAATCAAGCCGCTAGTCCCTAACAATCACAACTGTCATCCAAAGAGTGAACTTTCTGCAAAAAGGCCGGAGGAACCGGCGTAGGGTGGAGCTGAACCCGCCAAGCCCATTCAGAGAAAGAGGAAGCAGAGTGATGGAAATAGAAAAGGCGGCAGGAAAGAAGAAATCTCCAGATTCTTAGCTGGTGTTGTTTATTTTTTCAATCATGGCCCAAGTTCATCTTTTAAACATTTCCCCAAACACTCCATC
Organism: Liasis olivaceus; assembly: GCA_030867105.1. Lineage (NCBI taxonomy): Eukaryota > Metazoa > Chordata > Lepidosauria > Squamata > Pythonidae > Liasis > Liasis olivaceus. The sequence goes on along the minus strand of CM061356.1, from coordinate 7,705,431 downwards.
AACGTGCCCGTGGAATTCCTGCCCCATTCATACGGCAAATAAATCTTGCAAACAAGTGACTCCGGGTGGCGGATCGCAAAGCTAAAAACAATACACATATATATACAATTATTAACATTATTAAAAAAACATAAGAGGCATAAGCTAAGAAGAAAAATAAAATATTAAGTAAAGAGCAGGTGTCAATTACACTGGAGCCATCTCAATTAGGTGACAGAATTATGTTAATCGGGTCTGTCTCAACCCCGTGATTTCCAAAGGCTGCCTGCAATGCCCTCCCTACATTCCTGCTTAAATCACGGCTTAAACATAAACAAGAATCAATTGATTTTTAAAGGAAGAATCAGCCTTTTTGCATGCAAAATTAATGCGGAGACCAGCCATAAATTCAACAGCTGATGGCCGATGATGCAGCATTGAGTTCAACAGAGCAAGGTTGCGGTGTGGTTAAAGCTTTCTACAACCCTAGATTTTATCATGGTTTAAGAGATTACCCGCTCCAACCCCACCTAGATTCACAATTTTCACCACGCCGGGGTTGCTTAAGTGGCTAGGATCACCCAACACGTGCATCAGAAATAGCCCCACCAAAACTCCCAGCATCCTCCACTACTGGCCACACTTTCTAAGAATGCTGGGAAGCGTAGTTCAGCAACATCTGGCCGATGCTTGACTTATACTGTACTCTTGGTGCTGCAAATCACAATTCCTAGCTTTGCTCCTCCCGTCCAGCCAAACCAGGCTTGGTAACTGAGTTCACTTAGCCCCGTTTCAATCTAGGGAAGACTGCAAAGCAGGTTTGTCCGAAAAGGGCTTGGCGTCCCATCTGAACGGAAACAAGCACACCAAAATGTCATTTTGAGCTTCCTTTGCTGCAGGTGACCAACATCTGCTTGGTGAGAAGGCCCAGGCAGGGTACGTATTACTCAGCGGGACTTCCGGCTGCCACACAGACCATGCAAACCCCGAACTGAATGCGCCAAGCTGGGGCACCTCCCTAAACACCAAGGAAATAAAATGCCAAGGGCTCACGTGCAGCCGAAAGAAAAGAAAATTGCATAATTAGGCTTCGACGTCGTGCAACTTCGTCGCAAAAATTGAAGCTGAGAAACTAAAATGACCACAACACCGGGCCCCAGGAGAGGGGAACCCTCTTTGACTCTGCCAAATTAAATCCACGCCCGCGTTAAAATTCAGCAGAAACATGTGGCAGTTGGAGGGGAAGCATCACTCTCAAGCTGATCCTTCTCCACCTCCCACATTTCAAAGTTTGAAATGGTTTTCTGCCGAACTTCAAGTGGGGTCGAGCCTCAAGTGCCTGCCTTTCTGGCCCTCCAAATAAAAATATTTGATTCTTCCTTGCATAAAGCAAGCGGCCAGGGCAAACACGATGAGCAAACATCGCCTGGGTTGCCGTATCACAAGATGTCACGGTTCATTTCTTATTTCTTAAACTACAGTTGGCTAAGTCAACAAATCAGGGGGCCTGGCTGATGTATTACGGCGTCTTCAAAATGCAGCTTAGGGCACCTTGGGCCAAAGCAGGCACTCTACTTTTCAAACTGTTCAATTACCCCAAGAGTATTTGTGATTTTCTATACCAGCCCAGCGCAGACAGACCAAGACGCATTAATTCCTTCGGTTCCCCCAAGGGCAGATCCTAGAAGACGATCAAGGAAAGTCAACAGTCTCTAGGGTTTTTCAAACCCGAAGCCAGCATCTGTATAACAGGAGCCCGCATCACCCGTGCAGAACAATCCTGTGTGTTGTCTTGCCGCACGGGGGCCCATCCCGTCCCCGCACGCAGCTTGCACATCTGGAAGTGCCAGGCTGCTAAGCCAATTCTGGGTTTGCGTGGCATTGGGCACTGCCACGTGTCTGTGGGAACAGCTGAGTGTCATCTTGAAGGGAGCAACCCTGGGTGCATTTGTACCCGCTCAGCACAGCAAGAAGCAGGACTCCAAAAGACTTTGCATCGCTAAGAAAGCAACCGCGGGTGCCTTCAGACGGCTCGCTCGAAGTGATCTGGGCCAGGAGGACGGAGTCAGGCCTACGTGGACCTACTGGCATCCAGAAGATCAGAGACGCCTGTCCAGGGATCGAGCAACCACGGGCATTTGACTAAGCGGGTCGAGAGGCGTCCAAAACAGCCATGTACAGACAGCATCCAATTTTGCAGCGAAAGCCTGCTTAGGTTAGGATCAGCCGATCCGGGACAAACAAAAGTGAGACTCTGGATTCATTTTGTCCACCCCAAACCAGAACACGTCCACACGTGGTTCTCCACATCTGGATTCGCAGGGAACCCCACGTCCTCCGGAGCAATCCTTGCGTTTTAATCCAGGGTTCTGTTCTAAAAGGGGGACTTCCACAACGCGAGTGGCAACATCCCAGCTGCCGTGATACTGCTGGACTCCAGCCCCCATCATTCCCAGCTAACTCTGAAGGCCATGGCTTCCCCGCCTTCGTTCTGCAGGCCAAGCTCTCTTATTTTCCCCCTCCAAAACATGCTCCTCAACAGGACAGAAGAAAGCCCAGAGCAGTGACTCATACAGAGAGGCAACAGGGAAACTCACCCAACATTGCACTGTTTGGACTGCACAGAGGATGTGACTGCAGCCAGCAATGGCTTTGCTAGCTGTCTTTGTAAACCATGGCTTAGCATGCTGCAGGAACTAACTTAACTCAGGGTTTCTTGCTGATAAAAACACCATGGCTCCCGGTCTACTGAAAATCCCTTTTTGCTCTGATACGAGTAGGGCAACTCTTTCATCTGTAGGAACACCACCCTCGCAAAGGAGGATCACACTGGACTGGGAATGATGGGAGTGGTAATCCAAGGCACCTGGAGCCAAATGGCTGGGAGGGAAAAGAAAAGCCGACATTTCAAGAACTCCAATCCGCACTTCTGAATTAGGAAAACAAGGTGATCCAGCAAAAGAAAAACCACTTCTTGTTCACAGGTGAGAAATAGTGCTCCTATTTCCCAGCATGCATCTGCTCTTGCAAGCCAGAGTTTGCTTTAACAATGGTTTGTGGGGCCCAAATTGCCTGGTTCACACAACACAGCAGCCTGAACCAAGGCTTTGTAACCCTGCTGGATCTCAGCCTAGCCTACCTCAAGGGATCTCAGGAAGAAAATTAATCATGATCACACATGCTGCCTGTCGATCAATAAATCTGGGCAGCTCACATCAATGGTTTCCAAATAAACCACAATTGGTGGGACCCACCCGTGGCACAAAGCAGTGGCTTCTATCAACCGTATTTTGGCAAATGAGCCGTGATAGATAAGGTTCACCCAGCTGCTTTAATCATGGTTTGATGAATAAACCAGAAGGAATAGGCCCCCACACCAAATCTTGCCTTTGCAGGATACAAGATCTGGCCAAGAGGCGATGCAGTATTCCTGTTTATATAAATATTCACTTTTAGCACAAAAATGCGCTAAAGCAAAGGAGTGGCATTTGTCTCAACTGTAGAATGGAACTACATAGCTGGAAGCCCACCGACTTTCCATTTCTGGCACAGGGTGTTTGGACTTCGCATGACTTTAAAAGAAGTCCGTAATGGCCTACCTTGCAAGGCAGTTGTACTGCACACAGCAGGCTGCTACGAACCGGCTCGTCCAGCCGTGACTCGCACGGGTGAGGCTGGTTTAAACTGGAGGCCTGCCACTTCCCATCTTAGTCGCCCCTATGCTATGCAGCCCCAGAAAAGCTAATTGTTAGCAGAAATTTAAAATGTGTCGACGGCTTTGAAAGGGCTGCGGATTTCAGACTCAACCGCCAATCCCAAGGCTTGGCGAGAAACACCAGATGAAAATATTCCTTTTTCCTTCCCTTTTCACAGCCTCGTATTTGCATATGCTGCTGAACCTAGAACCCGGGGAAAAAAAAGAAACAGGATCCTGAAGATGATGCATTGAGGAGAGTGATGCAAAGGCAGAGGCAAAGTTATGCAAGGAGGAGCAACTCCGCCCCTCCCTTCTCAATCCCGCCCAGGAACTCAATCAGAGGTACTGCAGACAAACTTCAGACTCCCTTCTTCTTTAACAGGAGTCTGCCATACAAAACAGCTTTTTACTCACCCAATACGTCATGTACTGGATTCACCAGCCAAGACTTTTCATACATGCAGTTGCTCATGTTTAATTGCCTCTGTTCTTAAAGCTTTCGCATGCCCTAAAGTGGTCATAGCACAGAAGGGAGGGGAGGTCATCTGCCGTCTTATTCCCTCCTTAAAAAGTTTCCAGAGACTGAGTGGGGAATTTTGCAGGATTTTCAAACTGCTGCATCTCCCAGCCTCCCGACACCGGATTCACACAACCCACAGACCCAGGTCAGGGGAAAATCGGGAGCTGCCGTGCATGGCCCAAAGCTTGGCTAGCTTTAGTCCCTCTGGCTTAGGGTTCAAGGGTTGTGTGAACCCTGGAATGGGTTAACTGGGTAACCCCACCAAGCAGGCAGGGCGGCTGAACAGCACCCCAAACCACCCCCCAACTGGACATCAGTTTGCACCTCAACTCCCTGGGGGCCACCGGGAGCTCCTTTTCCGGATGGAGAACAGAAAGCTGCACCGTTCAGAAAACCCCCAGTTCTTGGGAACGCGGCCGAGCCCCGCAAACACCCCACCGCCTCCCCCTCCAGGCAGGGCGCTGAACCCCGGCCCCCACGGGAGGTGGAGAGGACTGGCGCCCCGGAGGCCCACCTCCCAGGGCTGGCAGGAAGCTGCCAAACCACGAACCCAGGGGTCTCTCCCTCCCCCCAAATCGGGAAGCCTCGCTTTTGGGAAAGCGGCGCGTTTTCCTGCTAGCCACCCAAAGCGCGCAACTGGTCGAATCCAAAGTGGGGTTTTCCGCCTGCCCTGAAGGGGTCAGCTCCTCAACCAGGGTGGGGAGAAATTACGAATTATTAATTCGCCCTCACGGCTTTGTTCTCCCTCTCCCTCCCCTCTCAGGAGCGCCCCTTCTCCAATTCGCCCTGCAGCCGAAGCGAAGCCTCTCCTCCCCAAACTCAATCCGGAGCAACTCCCCCCGAGCAGGATGGGGGGGAGGCTGCAAAGCGAAGCAGCCGCGCCAAGAGCCCCCGGGCGCCCCTGCTCACCTCCGCCGGGATCCAGCGCCGAGCACGCCCGGCCGCCCGGCCGCCCTGCCAGCTGCCCGGGCTGGCCTCGGGGCGCCCACTTGGGGCACGGCAGCCGGCGAGGCGAGGCGAGGCGTGCGGACGAGCCCTTCCGACCGCGCGAGTGGCGCCGGGCTGGCCCCGCTCGTGGGCACGCAGCAGCTCGGCCCCGCGGCTCGCCCGCAGGCCGGAGTCCGCCGCGGGGGCGCCGAGCGCTCTAATAGCAGCGCGTTGCATCACATGAGCCGCGAGCCCTCCCCGGCGCTGGCTCCGCTCCTCCTCTTAAGGGCGACCGGGCGCTGCAAGGCGGATCCGCAGCGTGCCAGGCGCCCGCGCAAGGGAGAGCCGCGCCTTTGCGCCCGGAGGCGGCAAGCTGGGCGCGGGCGCGCGGGCTGGGCACGGCGTCTGCCCCGAAAGGCGGCGAGGGGCGCGCGTCGGGCGGCCGCCGGCTCCCCCTCCGCCTCCTGCTCCGAAGGAGAAGCGGGATCGGGCGCGGGGAGCGGTGCGAGGCCTTTACTCGGGGGTAAATGCCAGGCAGAGCTGGCTTGCAAGGGCCGGGCAGTGTCCCTGTAGCAACTGGCTGTGCCAAAAGGTCTCTTTCGCTTTCCTGGCACATTTGTAAATAAACATTATCACACAAATGTTGCGACCTTCCATTTCCTCTTCCTCCGGGGAACTCCAGCGAGAGTTAATTAGACCCCCGCTCCTTCAATTTAAATTTGGAAGCCCCCCCCCCTTCCCCTGCTTTTGGCACTGAAAGATGGCAGAGTCGTTTTAAAAGAACCGGCGGCTCTTAAGGTTTCCTCCCGCTGAAAAGCACGCTTAAATGTTAACCCTGAAGCAAAACCAAAACTTTCCCCCATACTGTATTGGAAATATTAAGGTACGTTTGCAAGCGTTAAACTTAAACGGGGGGGGGGGGGGGGGTTAAGTTTCTAGTCCTGTGCGAACGGATTTGGGAAGAAAACATGGCATGGTGCTGTTAGCGGGTGGCAATTCTCCATACAGCATATGATGTTATTAAATGTATTAATCACTTATTTGTTGCCTTAATAGTCTTTTCTTCCAAAAATGCTTCCCTTTCCAGCGTTACCTGCCCACCAGCCCTGCGAGGTGGGCCCAAAGACACTTAGCAAACTGCTGGGCTGCTCTCATTAGCAAAACCTCCAGCTTCAAGGCAGTATATCTGCCAATGTTAAATCAACAGGAATTGGGGACAACTATGGCAGGCCCTGGGTTGGGGAAGTCTGGTGTAGAGCAATGGCAGGGAAGTAGATATATATATTATGCCCATTTTAATCATCGTTGCAGCATGGTTTTACAGACATATTTTACAGACATTGTTGCAGCAGGGTTTTATAGGATTGATCCCCGCGGTAAAAGAACTTCGACTAGCGGGGTCCAGAAGGCGGGTCTTCTCTGCTGTAGCCCCCGCCCTTTGGAACATCTTGCCCCCAGGGGTGAGACAGGCCCCCTCACTCCAGGCCTTTCGGAGGGATTTGAAGACCTGGCTCTGCCATGTGGCCTGGGGCGGGGAGGGAGGATATCAGAAATGGGGTTGGCTGGCCCCTTAGCGGCCTGGTGTGGCCTCTATCGGCCTCTTGGATCTTTTAGCCTCTTTATTTTTATCCTTATTTCTGTAAATTCTGGTTTTTATAACTTTTAAACTTTTTATAATTTTAATTACGTATTTTTGATTTTCGTCCTTGTAAGCCGCCCAGAGTCCCCCGTTGTGGGGAGATGGGCGGGGACAAGTTAAATAAGTAAGTAAGTAAGTAAGTAAGTAAGTGGAATCTACCGAGCCCAGCATCACTCAAAGAATAAGCAATAAGACTGGTTAGTCCTCGCAACTGGGGCTGAACTGTTCTCCTAGGAAGTAAGTGAGGAAAACCACCTTTTTCTTTCCCTTAAAAAGGTGCATTTCTTCCTGGTTTAAGGCCTTAGACAGGCCTGCAAAAACAACAGCCCCAGCTTCACCCAGCGTGCTAGGCAAAACGTCTTCCCATCCTTCTCGCATTTGGGGGGAAGGCGAAACAGGTCCTGCCCTTCCCCGTTTGTGCCAATCCGGGCGCCACGCCCAGAACGAGACAGGGAGGAAAGGCTGCCTGCCCAGAGTGACACTCCCATCATCCCCAGCCAGCTGGGGATGGGTGAAAACAGGCATTGCTAGTCAGCTCCGCCCTGCCACCCCAGCTGGGCGTCACCAGCCAGCCAGCCCCTTTCCAGCCTCAGAGGTTTCTTCCACTTCATTCGATTTGGCACAACCCGCTTTGCCCTTTCTTATCTCCAAGCAGCTGCGTCTTCAGGACCGTTGTGTTCCACCAAAGCCTGTTCTGTTTTCTTAACCTTTCTTCACCTAACTTCTGACCACGTTGGAGCCTCGCGTTGACCCACCAGCGCGCTGGGATTGAGCAAACCTTCTCCGTGACGAATCCAACCCAAGGAAACTGCATTTTGCTGACCTTCACACACACAGTGCGCGCACAGGCTTACTGCAACTGAACCGAACCTAATCACAAGGACCCAGACAGAGCCTCCCTGGCGGCAGGCAGTCTACCACGAGCAACACCCAAATGCACGGCCAGCAAACACATCGCATCTCCTTTAATACAAGAGCAAATGATTTATTACGACAGTGACATTTTCTTTTACAAAATTTTAAAACTTATTTGAGGTGTACAAAATACTGAACATTGATTCTTTTGGACAAACGAGATTCAGTTTAAAAACATCAGTAGTATTCAAAATCCCAGGTGGAAAACATCTGTTTAAACCAGTGTTTTTCAAACTTGGCAACTTTAAGGTGGATGGACTTCAACTCCCAGAATTCCCCATGCTGGCTGGGGAAACTTGGCAACTTTAAGGTGGGTGGACTCCCCATGCTGGCTGGGGAATTCTGGGAGTTGAAGTCCACCCACCTTAAAGTGGCCAAGTTTCAAAAACACCATGGCAGGAAGTAGCTTTTTAAGGCACATTCTTGTTATTGCAATAATTCCCAGACGGACTGACTCATTGACACTCAGTGCTACAAGAACAGAATTCAAGCAGAAGTAAGCAGAACCTGGTTTTAGAGGTTGTTGTCGGTCCATCTCTGCATGATCAACTGCTCTAGACGAAACTGAAGATGCTCGCCAGGCGTGTCCCTGCGTGAGTTGATGTTCCTTTCAACCAAACACAGTCATCTCTGGTTTTAAATTGAGAAAAAGCAAACGAGGTTTGATCCCTGTTTTTTTATGCTGGGGTAGCCTTTTGTAAGTTAGTGTCCTTCAGGGATGTCGGACTACAGTTCCCATCACCACCACCACTGCATTGATAGCTGGGGAGAAGTTATTCCCACCCTTCTGCAGAACATTTTATTCTGAAAATTAAAAATTCTGACTCACTGAGAATTAGGAAATGGCACCACCTGGTGGTAGAATCTAATTCCTCTGTTTTTCCACTGGCCCCAAGTCAGTTTTAGGAACTGGCTTGGACCCCACAGAAAAACCAGACTGCAGACTAAATCTGCAATCTCGAGCAGAACTACGCTGATTTAAATCAGAGGGTCACCAGCAGAGTCTGTAAAGCCCACCTCTGTCTGGACAGGTGTGCGGCCTCTTGAACTCAGCAAAACGTCTAAGGAAACAGAGGCCAAAACCAACCTTTGAAACGGTCTGCATTTTTCCATTCTTAAGAGGAGCAACCAACGCGTGGCAAGATCTCACAAACCTGACGTCGGTCCTTAGCCGAACATCACTGCACCCGCTGAGTTTGCCAAATTTTATTCCGAAACTGAATTGATGGTGCCAGACGCCTTCGCAGTGCAGAATATATATTTTTTACCTGGATTAAACTGCAGGTCGGTCTGAGAGGTAGGTAGTTTTACAACTCCCCTTCTTCCAGAGGGGGGAACTGAGGCACACAGCCACGTTGTAACTTGACTAGGGCAGTAGAGAGAACCGGAAAATATTTCGTCTGCCTCCAATTCCCCACTGGCAAGCTTCCAGATCCAAATCTTAGCCAGGGGAACTCAGCACCACAAGGTGTGGCAGTGAAGGCCATCTGGGATGGCTCCATGAAGAAGAATTAGATAAATTAACAAGGGAGGGGAGGGCAGCAAGGACTGCAAGATCTTTCAAGGAAGCCTACAAACGCAGAGGATCGCCACATCACAGGTCCTGGCAAACAACGAATTGGGCTCTTTCCGGGCTGATGAGAAAATCTGGCTGGTTGTCGCGATGGTTTCATCAGAAGAACCACCACCTAGTTTGGGGTGGTCCAATCAGGAAAAAAATGGCACTTTTCTCCTTAAACCCCCAGCCAATTTTCACACCGTCCCCTGAAGGATTTCCATTGGGAAAGGCCAGGTGAGGGGCGACCCTCGGCTCCGCAAAGATCACCCCAATAAGGCTTCATAGTCCACATACCAGGAGATCTGGCCATCTCTGAGCTTCACGCCCGACACTGGCCATTTCTGGGGCTCGTTCCCTGCCCGACTGACAACAGTCACAATGTCATGTTTGCTTCTCCCCATGACTAAGATCAACACCCGCTTGGCTTTGTTGATAAGCGGCAAGGTGATGCTCATGCGCTGGTGAGGTTTCACCGGGCTCTCGGTGAACACCACGTCCCGGTCCCCCTCAAGGCCCGCCGAGCGCGGGAAGAGAGAGGCCGTGTGCCCGTCGATGCCCATTCCCAAGACAACCAGGTCGAAGCTGGAGTTGGCCACCAAGGCCCCGATCTCGTTGGCGTACAGCTCCGGGCCTCGGTCGTCCTCCACGCAAAGCCTCCGGTTGAGGTGCACCGGCATCGGGTGGATGTTGAAATAAGGAATCCGGATGTGCTGCAACAGGTGCTGGTGCAGGTGGCCGAAATTCGATTCCGGGTCGGCGAGCGGGACGCAGCGCTCGTCCACCAGCCACAGATGAGTCTGCCCCCAGGGGAAGCCATAGTGATGCCCGCTGAGCTGCCTGAACAAGGCCAAGGGGCTCGATCCGCCCGAAAGCGCCAAGTGGAATTCCCCGCTCCGCCCGACGGCACTCACCGCCGCGGCCTCTATGTCGGACGCCAGACGGCCGACGAGTTCGTCCGCCCAGGCGGTAATCAGCGGGCTTTCTCGAAACGTGGAAAGCAGGGTCTGGAATCTGTCGGCCGTGTGCTTATCCTCAGCGTCGATCACCTCAAGCGTCTCCCTGGCCACGAAAGCCACTTCCTTGCCAACCATCTCGAAGTCGAGGAGATGCCCGTTTTCTCGGCCGCCGGGATACAGCCGGGGCGACTGGTGGCTGAGCTGATCCAGCAAGGGGGTCCAAAACACCCACGAGGCCAGCAGATTCTCCGTGGTGATGAAGGATTCCTTTTTTCCATGATAGATCGCGGAGAGCAGGAAGGAATAGGAGTCCCACTCGGTTACGGGGACGTAGATGTGATAATCGGAGAGGCTCTGACCCCAGAGGCGCAGCTGCGGGCGATCCAGGAGTTCTTTCCAGCTGCCGCGCGGCATGGCTGGCTTGAACAGGTTGCGGCTGACTAGGACAGCGGGGGAATTCAGCTCTCCGTGACCGATGTAAAAGATGATCTGTCTGGGCTTGCACCGGCTGTGTTCGGGGTCCCAGGTGCTCTCCGTCTGGATGCAGTGCGCCCGGTTCTTGAAGAGGACGCGGACGTAGCTGACCCGTTCATCGAGGGCTTTGCCGGACACGAGGACGAACGGTACCCCTTCCCAGCGCAGATTGTCCAAATGAACCAGCACCCCTAAAGCGACAGAGAACGGGTGGCTGCAGGGCTTCTGACCACAGATCCCAGGCACCGCCAAGGCAGGGAAGACCAGGTTCATGGGAGTTGTAGTTCAGAGACCCAACCGCAGCTGACGAATCACACCACGGTTTTCCGATTCTGCTCAACTCCCTTGACCCAAGACCCAGCCCAAACAGGGGCTGATTACAAACCCCATCATCCCCAGCCAGCAAAACCAGGGACTGTACGCATGTCTCTATAGGGCCGTCAACAGGGGAAATCTAAGCCCCCTATGCTCCAGTTTCCCCTAAGTGTATCTCCCTCTTTTTTTTGCTAGACCCCCCCAAACAAACTATTGCACTTGGATTTTCACCCTATTCACGGAGCAAGTAAATAAACATTTAACTGTTTTGAAGATCGCGGTTTCTTTTATCTTTTCCTCCTCTTCTCTCAGCAGTCTGAAACCCTTCCAAGAAAATTGCCTTTTCTTTTCTTTTTTCAAACGACTCAGCCTTGGAAAGGAGTCAAAACACTGCTCTGATGCAGGGCGTGCTGAATTTATGAGAACTCAAACGGTGTTGCCATGAGATAAGGCCTGGAGGGAGGCCCAAATTCCTACTGGCTCCCCCCCTCGAGCCAAGATGCTCCGTGGGTCACTTGGGGCCCGAACCGGAACCTCGCACCTACCTTACAGGGTTGTTGTGATGCTAAAAAACAGACAAGAGGGAATCTCGGGGCTTGCTACCAATGAAGAGGCTTGCTTTTTGCTTCCGGCATCTCCAAAAGGCGGCGAAGAGGATTTACCTGCAAACGTTGGCGTCCTGGTGAAATAGTCCCGCCCCTTCTGAAGCTCCTCCCTCACGTGGGCGCTGTACGCTTCGTACTGGCCAATCACGGCGCTGGTCTTCTCCAGGCTCCGTAAGCGGGCGAACGTGCCAAGCTTGCTTCGGAGGACGTCTTCCGAGCTGGTGATGTTGGCCGGCAGTTCCATGGCGAGTGACATCAGTATCTCGGTGAGGTGGTTCTGGTGGATGTCGCGGAGGACCCCGTATTTTTCGTAAAACTCGGTGCGATCTGGACCAAGCGACGAGAAGGGAGTTATTAATCTGCAGAATGAAGAGCCTTCCCGGCTTAGGCGACCATTTGCAGACTTATTTGACCCGCTCGGCCACCGCAGAGAAATCGTTCCCCTTCGCTCTCTTCCCAAATGGTTCTCTGGCCTTTCCACCCTCACGTGGGATGACCTGGTGGCCTCCTATCCACGGACTACCCAGGCCTGTCCCTGCTTAGCCTTTGGGAACCACCAAGGTCAGCGACGTTAGCAGGGCTCTCCTGCTGCAGCGTCCTTCAGCAAGGGGACAACAGCAGCTATTCGTCTCTCGGCTCCAAAGAGGAGGAGGAAATCTCTTCCGAGCCGGAGAGGAGGAAAAACGTTCACCGGGGCTCTAGCGTGAGCAAAACGCACGGCCCGTTTTTCTGCCCTTCAGCAAGAGCGATCGCACGTGCGCAACCCGAGTTTTGCAAGGCATGGAGAATTTCCTCCTTGCTCCCCCAGCCATTCCGCCCCCAGAACAAACCTGGAATTTGCCGAGCTAAAATGATTCTTTTGGGGAAAGGGCGATCGTGGCTTTTAATAACATTAACGCCTCGCTGGTACCGCACGTGGCCCAGACGCGTTTCTGAGGCTGCGGGAAAAAGGAAGCCAGTGGGGGGTTATCCCCAGGTGAGATCTGGGTGCCGGGTGCGAGAAAACAGCATCACTCAGTCTCCTAGCTCAGTTTCGCCAATGACAATGACAAGGTTTAAGAGAGGCTTCCCATCCTCTCTCTCTTCCAGCCCGGCTCTGTGGAGGCGGCAGGATTTCCTGTGTGCAAAATGAAGGCACCCTGCGTTCATTACTCTTCCTGTGTAATTAACATTAAGTTACTAGTCCTCATGGTTTTTAATAAAGGGCCGACTTCAATAACCCCACAGGAAGTCCTGTCCTACAGAGTCAGGCCGTTGGCATTCCACTCTATCGCCGAAAGCGACTGGCGCGCATAAAATAAAAAGTCGATAAAATAAAATACAGGGCCATTTTCGCAGGGGGGGTTTGGCCTGCAAAGAAAGGCTTCAGCGGCTCGAGAGAAAATAAAAAAATAGGGTTTCATGAATTACTGGAAGCAGCGGATCCAAACCGGGGGCAGCTAGCTTAAATGGAAGAAGAAATTAATGGAAAAAGAAATCAAAAGGAATTCACCGAGGAAGAAAACTAAAGGGAGCCTCAGTGCGAAGAGGCAGGCCAGCCGCGAATGTCAGGTGTCCAGGCGAACCGTAGGAAGTCGGCAATGCTTGCTTATTGTCTTCCCAGAGGATGAATTTAAATCAATCATAAAATAGTAATATTAAGCCCACCTCCCTCCGATTTCTCCCTCCCAACCCCAATCAACGCCGACGTACTTTTCGCATCCACCGTCTCCTTCAAAACAATTTCCACGCGTTCCACGTGATGCCGGTTCCAGAGAGGGTCCAAATGCCGTCGGTTCTGGTCCCGGAAGGGTAAAATGTGGGCCACGGCCTTCAAGAGGGTGAGAAGAAGGGGGAAAACTTGCAGGAACCCACATATTGTGAGAAAAACACACCCCGGGCCCCTTTCTTCTAGGGACCTTGCAAGCAAGTTGTGCAAAATTGCAGAGAGGTCCAACTCGGGTCAGTTTTGCAACTCAGTTCAAAGGCCCAATTAAATCCTCTTCAAATCGAACACCCTAATGGCTGACTTCATCCTTTATAAAACGAGCATTTGGATAGTCAAGGCCGTTGTCCAGGATTTTGGGGAGGAAATTAACAAGAGTGGTTTTCTAATCCCGCGTGAGAAATATGCCTCATTGGTTGGGAATTGGACTCTGATTAGCTAAGAGCTCTATTTAAGCATTCGGGAAGCTAAAATTCTACATTATTAACAAAAATATAAGTGGGTGTTTGGGGAGGAGAGAAAACTCTCCAAGTCATCCAGAAAATTTCAGGCTGCTGTTGTGCTTTTCCAACAAACCCCCGTTTTCACCCTAAATGCCCTCTGCACGTACTCAGAGGCCCACTTTTCTTTTTATTTCTACAGCACTGAAAATCCCAACCCTTAGCCCCTAGTTAAAGCCAAATTATTCAGATTTCAGGCAAGGTCTCTCTCCAGCGCCCCAATTTTTTTCTCGCCTGGTAAAATGTGCTGCCTTGCAAAACAGCTGGATCCTCCTCAAAGGAGAAAAAAGCAGGGGGGGAAACTTGGAGGAAGAGGAGTGAAAATTGCACACTTCACTGCCAGCTTATCAAATTAAAAGCCTGGCGGAGAAATTTGGGAGTTTGGACGGAGGCCGAGATGAAAAGCCTTGCTCAACAAAATCGAACGGACAACCTTGGATTCCTGGCACCGTCGTTTCCTGTTCTTTTTGCACACTCACTCGCTGACACACTCACACGCACACAACAGCAGGGGGTTAGCTCACAAGGGGGGGAACCCCAAACTAAATAAAATCACCCCCTTCCTACTCTAAGAAGGTCAAAAAAAACATTTCCAGACCAATTCTCATTCTGTCCTCGTGCCACACCCCCTAACCATTCCCAACCTCTTAACAATCCTACAAGGTACCCTGGTTGGGGATGATGGGAGCTGAACTTCAACACATCTAGAGATGCTGGCAGAGGCCAGGGCCATACATCTTAAAAAATGGGACCCCCTGCTCTTTTGCTCAATCCCCAACAAACCAGGATCCCTTCTCTCTCTCCATCCAGATGTTGCAGCTGACGAGTCAAGCCTTGCCAAACTCTCCTCCGACCTCGCCCAGGGCCCCCACCTGCTTTCCAAGGTAGTGATCCACACGGTACAGCTCCTCCTCGCGGAAGACCGACGCGAGCTCGTCTGCCAGCTGTTGAGCAGACCCCAAATCGTGGCCGAACGGTTTCTCCAACACTACCCGCAACCAGGCTCCGGATGGCGGCCTGCAGCTGCTGTTAATATGTCGGGCAATTTCGGCGTAGGCGAATGGTGGCACGGAGAGGTAAAAGATGCGGCCCGTTTCCACCAGATCTTCCTGGGCAAGGGTGGTCTTAATCGCCTGGCTAAGGCTGGCATAGTCCTCTGCCCTTTGGAGCTGGTGATATTCGGTCAGTTTCAAGAACTGGTCTTTCAACACAGCACATCTGTTGGGAGGCACCTCTGGCGAGCAGGCCAGCTTTTTCAGGCGGTCAAACATCAGCTTCTGCCCCGGCTCGAGGGCCTTCTGACCGGCCCCGTAGAAGGTGAAAGTGTGCCCGTGGGTGGCCTTGTCCATGTAAAGCTGGAACAAACTTTGCCAGAGGTATTTTTGGGCTAAATCCCCCGTGGCCCCCAGGAGGATCACAGAGACGTGGCTGCGGGATTCCCTGGTTTCGGTGGGGAGGATCCCCCAAAGCAAGATGACGGCGAGGGTCCTTTTAAAAAGCATCTTTAGGCGATGGGTTTCTGCAAACTGTATTTCTTTTGCTTTTGAACTCCTTCTGAAGCACTGAGGATGTTACCTAGTTGGGTAATAAAACGTCTGCAATCAAACAACGAACTCAGAGAGACCAAGGACTCCACAGTTCGACTCCTATCTCTTCTGATGCTATTGGTCTGTCTTGATATCTCTAGAGCAGCGTTTCTCAACCTTGGCCCCTTTAAGATGGGTGGACTTCAACTCCCAGAATTCCCCAGCCAGCCTTGCTGGCTGGGGAATTCTGGGAGTTGAAGTCCACCCATCTTAAAGGGGCCAAGGTTGAGAAACACTGATCGAGAGACTGTAATCAGAAACCTGTTCTCTCTTATGACACAGAATTCAACCTCCAAAACGTGTCAATTAAAATATATCAGCCCCCTTCCTCCCCACCATCTTGACAGCAATATAAAGCCACTAGTTTGTCTGCAGACGTATCAGCGTGAAATGATTTTGGAGAACATCTAACCCGACCGCACGGGCGTGATGCAAGGAATCAAACACTGGGTCACCTCTTTCAAGCGACAGTCCAATCTTAGCTTGGCCCCCATCCAGAAGCCCATCAACACCTCCAGCATCGACGTTCCCTCCAAAGCTGTCCCGGCGGTAATTATATATAATATATTTTTGGAATGTACATAAAAGGGAGGGTTACCTGCTGGCAGCTAACGCTTCCTTGTTTGACGACTTTCTTTTGTGCGGGGGGGGAGCTTTCAACACCCCTCGCAGTCCAACGGTTAGTCAAACAAAAACCTGCTGATTAAAAAAAATATACATCAGCATTTCCTGGTGCAGGAACAGCCTGCTCAGAAGGCAAAGAAAAGAAATATATTAAATAGCAGTTTGAGATGCTAGTCACACCCTCACTGACCTAGGCTAGGTTCACACAACACGCTTAACCCGGGCCAGTAGGAAAGTCAGTGACTGCATGTGGAAAATAGGCTTAGTTAGTTAACATTCACCTTGTTTAGGGTTTTTTGTCTGTGTTTTCCACGCTGCTATGCAAATCCAATCAGTCCGACCCAGAAAATGGGTTCCTTTAGAACCCAGTTTAAAAAGGCCGTGTGAACCCAACTTCCTTTGCAGGCCGGATGCTCTGTTTGTCCGTGAACCCCTTTCGATCGCTCCCAGCCCCTTCTGCACATGCAGGAAAGTGGCAAATTGAAAAAACATATTATCTTTTGTTTCAGAGCCAGGAAGAGGGTTCGGCAAAAGCTACCTTTTGCACCAAACTTCTGAGTGACTGTTGCAATGCGTTGCTGCAGACGTTTGCAAAAAATTGCAGCCTCCGTTTTGGCCTAACAGCGGTTTTCCCACAATCCTGCAATGTTGGATTAGTGTTGGCTTCACAGCATGTGCAAGCTCAGCCCCTGGGATGGTGCCATGACTTCAGCAAACATGAGTTTTGAAAGAATCAGCTCCCCAAAGCGGCACTGCCCGGTTACCTAGAGGCGATCCTCTGTTGGCAGAAAGGCGAGTAGCGATGTGGGGGAAAAATGGCTCAACTAAAACTAAGTTTGGTAAAGACTCTGTTGAGAAGCGTAACGAGATTTAAACAGGAGATTAGGACACCAGGGGAAATTATCCAGCCTTTTTCTGAAACTGGAAGTTTTTGCTCCACCTGTTTCGAACGCAGCCGGAAAACCAGTTGCCCAGGTGCCGAGTTCCCGTCATCCTGGTTCAACACCTTCTGCTGATGTGCAAATAAATCCAGCAGGATATGCTGTTGGGGACGATGGCTAGTTAATTGCTGACACATTAAACAGAATAAACAAGGTTTGTGACACAGCAAGAAGGGAGATTCCCAGTAGAAGAAATGCACCAAAATGTCCACCCAAGTTTGGGGGATTTGGGGAAGAAATGAAAACAGCAGCTTTAGTTTAGGGTTGTGGGTGCGAAGCCGGGGGTGGGGAAGCCCCCCAATTCAGCAGGGCTGGCTGCAAAGTTTGCATCCAGGTGGCCCCTAACATCGGTGGGGCGCCCCATCCACGCGTCCTCCGCGCACAACGGCGCCTGCACGCCGGGCCGCTGGCTGGCAAGGCGGAAGCGGCCTTGCGAGTCGCTTTTGGGACGCATCCCGACGGCACCCAACCGCGCAAGCCGCGGCGTGCCCTTCCAGCGGGCGCCTTTTGCAAAAAAGCTCGCCCAAAGCGCGGATGCGCGCCCGGGTTTTATTTTTTGCAGCAGAAGGACGTGCAGAAGGCCCCCTCCCCTCTTTGCAAGCCGATCCCCCCCCCCACCGGTGTCGGCCCACGCAGGAGAGACCCACTCACCTCCCTCCCACGGGCGGCGTTGGAGGACCCCCAAGCGCGATCGGGGCACGCGGGAGACGGCGCCAACGCAGAATTTCTCCCCCTCCTCCTCCTGGCCCGGCGGCTCCGCCTCCTCTTCCCAATGGCAAGTAGGAGGGAGGGGGGGAAAAAAGTTTACGGTTCACGTCGAGCCGGCGCGGCGGTTGTGAGGCGGGAGGGGGAGCGAATCTCGCTTGAGCTCTGCGTTTGTCAGCCTTATTTTGATTTCCTTCCGTATTTTTGTTCAGCGGCAACAAAGTATAAACGCAGCACAAAGGTAGCCTCTTCACTAGCGGCTTGCGCGCGTCGCTTATTTACGCAGCGGTTGCATTGCCCGCTCCCCAACCAGACCTCCTCCGCAGGTGTGGAGTTCCCAGTCCCATAATCCACCAGCCCGTGAGTTAGGGGGTGATGGGTATCCAATCCCGGGGGGAACTGGGGGGATTATGGGAGTTGGGGTGGAGCCTTCTAGAGGGCAGTTGTGGGAGAGACCCTTAACTGGGTTCCTATGGTTAATTTCCAATAAATTAAATTGCATTTATTGAATCCAGTACATGTCCTTTATTTTCCTTCCCACACTTTCTCCCAGAAGCATTTGGCAGCCAGGAGTTGCCTCCTGAACAACTGGCATAACTAGCTGGGTCCACGTTTGCCACCGACCAAGCAACCCTACAGCCAGCTGCATTGCGGTTGAATTCAGCCTGGTGGGCGACAAACCATCATTGAGGGCTGGACGCATAGGATGAACCAGGCTAGCTGCTGTGGCTTAATCCAGCAGTGGTTCAGAGAAATGGGGCTCGGGGAATAGGCGGACCCAGCGAAGTCAGGATTTTCAGGCCTACCTTTAAGGAACGTTGTGCGGGCAAGTGCCAAATTCTGCATTCAGGCCCTGGACTGATCCCTCCTTGATTTGAGTGGGGGAAAGGGTTTTCTCGCAGTTCAAAGCGGGCTCTGCATAGCCAGATTGGCTTAACCCTGATTAACTGAACAAGCTGCAACAGCCTGGCTCCCCACAGGAGGTTAAGCCCTAAGCACGGCTTGCTGGCTACGACAGCCAGATTAGTGCGACACCTTCGACCCCCACTACATCGTGGTTTGTGGGCCACGAACGAACTTCTGTGCCCGGTGCAGAATTTCTCTGTGAGCAGCTGGAGACGTTCGACCTCCAGTGCCGTCTTGAGCGCTGAGCCGGTGGGTCTGAAACTCCCCCCCCAGCCTGCAGGAGACTGCAGTGAACTGCACGGCCAGCCTAGCATGTCCAGAAAAGCATCCGCTGCAGCAGAAAAATGCTGCAGTTCCAGCAGGATGCTAAAAGCAATAGTAAAAATGAATTAAAAATGGCAAGGCTCTCTTGCCCTTCCTCCATCCTTCAGCTTCCGGATGGGTTAAGGCAACACACGCACACTTTGTTCTGTTGAAGCTGGAAATTAATAATAATAATAACAACAACAATAATAATAGTAATGATCATGATAATGATAATAATGATGACGATGTCTGCACTGCCAACAATTAACCTGGCAATGGTCACCCTCCACCCTGCTATGAATTTATTTTAATTTATGACTGGGATTGCGGCAGCTGGGGACGTTGGGGTGGAAGGAATGCTGGTTTTTCCCCCCTTATGTCTGTCCATGGCAAGAATCAGGATTGTTGATTGATTGGGGCTTGGAATATTTGCGGTTCCGACCTTCCTGTGGTGTAGTGGTTGGATTTCCTGCGCATTGAATTATTCGATAGCTGTTCCTTTGCTTGTGCTGCCTGATATGCTTGAAACCCTTTGCAGGAGGACGTGCAGGTTGCCCCCTCTGGTTCTTCCTTTGGCTCTTCCTTCAGAACTTTTTCCAGGAGGCCTTTGGCGTAACGCCTCCTTCTAAGTGCAGCGTTGCGGCATCATGGTACTTTCTGATCTGCTTCCCAGCCTCAGTTTGCCCCGTCCAAAATGTGCCACACAACGCCTTGTGTGTGTGCTCTGAAACAACAGCACTGTTCCACCAGCTTGCCTTTCAGCACACCCGTCTCTCTGCATGGCGGGTCAAGAAATGCTCTTTTTAAGATTGGCCCCCAAGCTCTTCCACCACACGCTTGAGTCTCATAACCTCCGGCTTTTGCCTACAAAAGGAGGAAACACTGCCGTGCACGGGGAACATAAGGACTTAAGAACAGAGTCTCTGCCCCAAAGACATTCCAGTTTTAACCAGTGCTCTTGTTAGACAGGCCCAATTTATGGAAATAGGCGGGCTGATTCTTTGCAGCCCTCTGGCTGCAGGATGCTTTGCATTCACCGGAAACAGTTATCCCCCCCCCCCTTCCAAAAATAGAGTTTTTAATCTATTTAATGCCTCCCTCCTCCTTTCTTTCATTCCCTTCCAATCTTCCTCTGCTATCAGTCACTGTAAGGAATTCCTTCCTGGCCCAGCCTCTTAGCAACTTCTTCTCAAGCATCCTTTGGAGGAGCAAGCAGAGTCCCAGGAAGAAGGCAGGTAATTGGGGCGGTTGTACGGAGGGTTGCGGGCATCAAGGTTTTGAGCCAGAAACTTTTCCAGTACACCGAGTTGGACGCTGCTGGTTAGAACTGGTTTCCCCCTCCCGCAGATTTCCAGCTCCCCTCTAGATAGGAAGATTGTCCCATTTGTTTAAGGCAAGGATTTGTGTTCTCTCTCGCCCCCCCCCCCCCCCAAGGTGTGCAATGGCTTTCCCGTTTTTAACACCAACTTTTGCTTTCAAGGGGTTGACCTTCAGGGACGGGCTTTGCCGGGAAGGCGAGGCGGTCGCCCACTTTCCCTCGTGCCTCGATTTTCTGGGTCAGCGAGGAAAATGCCTCGGTGCGTGCACGCCTGGCCGGCTTTGAATGAACCCCCCCCTCGCAACAGCTTTGGGGAGACGGGGAAGTTGTGGCTCTGTTTTGCTGATTCTCCCCCCCCCCCTTGATTTTTGATGCAGTCTCGCTGCAGAGGGAAGGAAAAACTGCAGAGCCCTTCCACCCCCCCACCTCCCCCCCCACCCCTGCTGCAGAAGCAGAATACATGAGCAATTTTTTCCAGTTCCCTATATTCTACCCCCCCACCCCCCACCTTGTCCTGCTTTGCACGCCCAGCTGGGCTGAAAGACAGGAAAAGTCCGGGTCTTGCCACAGCCCCTTCCTTCCTCCTTCTCCTGATTCCCTTTCTTCTTTCTTTCATTCTTTTTTCCTGGATCTTCTGCCGTTGGGGGGGAATCAACAGTTGAAGACAGGCGTCTGCAGGTCGTTGGGGGTCTCAGGACCCCGGGAAATGTGGCATCCGGGGGTGGGGGTCTAGGACTTTTAATGGGGGGGTTATGGGAGATGTAGTCCGGCCCTTTGCGCCCAGCTGGAGGAAGAGTGGGGCTCCTGAAACGTGGAGGCAGGATGGACGGAAGCCCCACATTTTGCTGGAGACGTACTTTGGCCTTGGCTCAATGGCTTTCAAAGGGGATGAGGTGCCTACGCAAATGGAGTCCTGATAGGCGAGTGGAGCCTCCTTATTCAGAAGCAGTGTACCTGGGTGCTCAAATGTTCAGAAAGGTTGGGGGGCATCTTTGGGGGGCGTCTCTGCAAACCTGGACTCTTTTCCTTCTGTCGCCCCATCTCTCTGGGCTGTTCAGTGGCTATCTTGAAACTCCAGATCTGGGACTGAGAGCTCATTTTACGCTGAGCCATAACACAGTTTGGTTGACCTGGGCTTGGCGTAATGAGCGAGCCCGTCAGCCGTGGCTAGCTGAACAAACCAGGGTTGAAACAAAGCACGGCTCCTTTCTATAGGAAAACCCATCCTGTTTCTCTCTAAAGTAATATTTCTTCCTTCAGCGTTCGCTTCCTCCGGATCAATTTTTAACATGTCTCATTCTTGTTAAGCTAATTATCCCTCTTTTTAAATTCTGTGAAATTTGAGTGAGAGAGGGAAAAAAAGGTATTTTTCTGCAACTGCTCAGGATTATTCCTAACTTCCTACAGAGACCTTCGATGGATCTGGGGCACTGTGAACCAGAGGCGGTTATGCCCATTATCCAGCTAGGAAAGTAAAGGTTCCCACAAGCAGGACACTTTCCCAGCTTGGCACCCTGAAAAAGTCAGGGACTTTAACACCCAGGAACCTGGGTAGTCTGACTTGAGGTTGGGGATGATGGGTTTATAGTCCCAAACCCCTTGTGGAGGAGGAAGTGGTGAGAAATCATTGTGTCTGATTCTGCGGCTTGGCTCGCTTGCTGTTTCTTTTCACTGACATCTTGGGCAAAAATGGGGTTATCCATTCGCTTGTCCATTCTAGCAGGATGCTGGACTTTTAATAATCTAATTTTACTGTTCCACTTGCTCGAAATCGCATTTCTTGGGCGCAGGGGCAAAAAAATCACATTTAAACCCCGCTTAAAAATTGATTAGCTTTCTCTTCTTCTTCCAGCCCTGGCTTCATGCACTACCTCGACATCCTTCCTCAAACCACGGTTTCTTGAGTAAGCCACAATCGGTCCGATGCCCATATCATGCTAAGCTGTTACCCCCCGTTTGCCCACCGCGACGGCTCGGTTCCCACTGTTGCCTTAAGCTGCAAGGAACCCAATAGGACCCGATTCCCAGGTTGCAACGTCTATCTCACGTCTAATTTAAGCCCCAGCTGGGCTTGCACGCCTGGCGCGGCCAAACTGCGCAAACCGTGCGATGGCACAGGGCCGGGCACGAACTGCACTCCAATTTCGAGTCATTCTGTTTCGGAAGGTCAAATCATTAGCCGGCAGAAGGAGATTTCCGGGCCGCTTGTAAATTTCTGCATCGGTCTCTGCAGAGAGCGATCTGAGACTCAAAGAAAAAAAGGAAAGGGAATGAAATGTGCCAAAGGCTCTGAGATGGGCTGTGCTGGGATCCCTGGTTGGCTGAACCGCCTAGCCAGAAAGAGGACACGCTCCCTTTTAAAAAACTGCATTAAAGCCGCCGAAGAATGAAGGAAAAGTCCCAGAGGTTTGTGGAAAGGGAGGGGGGAATCCTTTACGAACATTGCAACCCCTCCCCAGCCCGACTGGCTTAGCCCAGTGCTGCTTGGGCATTAAATGTGCATTAATGCCTCCAGCAAACCTCTCTTTCCCTTGGAAGAGTTAGCAAGAATTGGCTGCTCGGCTGAGCTTGCAACCCGCCTCCCCGCCCCAGTTTTAAAGGGGAGGTTTTTGACTGCAGTTTGCTGGCACCCCCAGCCATCAGCTTGGGAATCCACCACCTCCATCCGAAGTTATCGATTTTCTCCCTTCGTAACTCAGTGAGCCGGGTGTCCATCCGCGCCTGCAACCAACGGGCTTTTTTTGATCAATCAGTTCTCGGCCGTGCAGAAAGCCGGCGCCCGGCGGCAGCGATGAGGCTTACGTGGAGGAGGGATGGGGAATATTAAACCGATGACGAGTTTTTAAATTAAATCAGGCATCCTTGTTTTTCTTGTCCTCGCAGGTTTAATCCTGCCTCCCCCTCCTCCCCACAGGCAGATCCTTAGAAAGATCAGTAGGAAGATCAATAGCCAGTAATCGGGCTCGCCCAAAGACGCACATCGCTGAACTGTGGTTTGGTGAATAAACCACAGCTCGCGAGGTTTGCTCATAAATGACAGTTGTTGGAGTCACACAGCCTTGCGTAATCCAGCTATGATTTATTGCAGTGTTTCTGAAACTCGGCAACCTTAAGACACATGGACTTCAACTCCCAGAATTCCCCAGCCACCGGCTGGGGAATTCTGGGAGTTGAAGTCCACATGTCTTAAAGTCCACATGTCTTAAAGTTGCAGGGTTTCAGAAACACTGCAAAGGTGCCAAGTTTGAGAAACTGATTTACTTCCTTCTGGCACGCAACTCTCAATCCCCAATGTTCTTGCGGTGTGCGCAATCTTTGAAAGCAGAATTCCAGGGTTTTCTGCAAAGGAACGTAGGCAGAAATCTCGGTCCGCCCCTCTTCTGTGCAATGCCCGATTTCCACAACCTCTGTTGTGTTTTTCCTACTCTGCCCTAAACACCCTGGCTGGAATAAAGTGGTTCGGCTGGCCGAATAAGAGATGAAGCCGCGCTAGGTGGTCCTTTCTTGGTGCAATGCAAGCCACTCCGTTTCTCAACGGTGGAACTCAACGCCACTGGAAATTCCTTTTTTTTCTCTTGTTCCTTTGTGCTACTGAGTTGCACACTTGTGTCCTGTCTGGGCTGAATGTTGGCCCTCGAGACCGAAGCTATTGAAGAAGATTCCTTTTCCAGTTGTAGCCGCAGTCCGTGTGTTTAGATTTCACGTCTCAAAAGTTTTCATTTCTCTTTTTTCTTTCTTAAAGCATATTGGGGTCATTTTTCATTTTAGGGTGACAAGGACAAGCCCCAGACTTTTAAGGGACAGACTGTGCAGAATTGCCTGGGGAGCGAGACATGTAATTTGCAGCGCCGGTGCTGCATTTCCAGGTGTCAAAACACCTGGAATTCTCCCCTCCTTAACTCGAGCCAGGAAAAAAAGCCGTGTGCAGTTCTTCCAAAAATTTGCTGATTTCTTCCCGCAGGGAGGGGGCCGAGGCGGAGAATAAATGCGGCTCGCCTCTTCTTTTGACTCACCTTGGCGGAGAATAAATGTGGCTTGCCTCTTCTTTTGACTCACCTTGGATCACTGCTGCCTTTTGCAAATCCAAGGGTGGAAGTTGTGCAGGGAGCTGCGGGAGGGGATGGAAGAAAAATTGGCTGACGTTTTCCACCGGTGGTGCATCAGGGTTCTTCCCTTTCGTGGGCTCCAGGAGAGATGGGGCCATGGGGAAGTTTCTAGGGGGCTGGAGTCGTGTACCACGCTAAGCCGTGGCTTCATGATGGTTCATAGACTGGGCTGCAATGGGCAAACACCCCAGAAAGTGGCTTGCTCCTCTGCTGTCATGAGAAAAGGCCTCAGCCGCAATGCTTAACTTTTTAAAACGGGTCCAGTCGTGCAGGATGCTGAACAGCTGTAACGGGGTAAACGTGGCACATTTTGAAGAGCGATGCTCTTCAGCAGTGAGCCCCACGTTCCTTCTCTGACTTTTCCCACCTCTCTCCTCCCTTCCGTGCCCCAAGGATTGCTTTGGATTGCAATTCCCATGGTCCCCCACCCACGAGCCATGCCAGGACGATGAGGACTGGGCATCTGGCATAGTTATTTCTGAATTTCCGTCCTTTCTCTCCAGTCCTGCGCCATGCTGATCCTCCCCGGAGGAAAACCCGGGCCCCGTAGGATCCAGCCCCCCTCCAGGCCATTCAGTCATTTGCATTAACTGATCGATGTCATCTGCCTTGGGGGACCTTGTCCGTCCTTCGCCGTTTGCCAGGACTTTGAGCAGACGCCCGTGGCCGAATCCAAACGGCCTGTTCAGCTCACTCGCTCTCCAGCAGCCGACCTTGGAAGCCAGAGGCGTCCGCCGGGCGTTTGGCCCGAGCTCTGCCAAGACTACCAGGCTCCCTGTGTCAAAGGGACCTTCTTGTCCCCTCCAAACTGTGCTGTGCTGCGTCTGTGCCCTCCTGGCTGCTGGCAGGACAGCCTGCTGGCAAACACGTCGCCCAGGACATGGTGGCCGAGAGGCAAAGCACAGCGAGATCCTCCCTAAATGCAGCGATTCTAGATTGGGTGCAGGCCAGCGAGGAGGGGGGTGAGTGGGCTTTGATTTCTAGCCCTCCCCAAACATGCCCACCCATACGTGGTGCACCCAGGGCAGTGAAGATTGGGACAAGCTACCCACAAGTTGCCCTCTTCTCCTGATCCCTCCTGCCACCCGATCAATGACTCATTCAGAGAAAGGTGGTCAGAATGTGGTTTGTGCACGGCAGAGATGCGATGACAGGTTTGGGTAGTTTCTCGGTCTGGGGGAACAGGCCCTTATTGCATACCCAGGCCCGAGCATTGACACCCAAAAGCAGGTGGATGGATTTGGAAGGTAGACTGCCTCTGTCTCGGGAGGCTCTCTTAAGCTGTCCTATCCAGTTGCCCTGGCTAGGCCTTGCTTCTCCAAAACGCTGACCCGTGAAAGCTCGACATGCTAGTGAGGGTTTATCTTTGAATGTGAGTTCTCATTCCTTCGTTGCGCAGAGTTTCTCCAGAGCTGGGCACCGTTGTGCTGGAGCTGTCAATCAAATTAAATCAAATCTTTATGACGGTCATAGACCAGTCTAATGCTGGAGCTGTCAAAAAAGCGTAAGGAAAGAGCATTGTAGGCTTGCCGCAAAGAAAATGAGGCTCCCGGCCACGTTGGAAGCTGGGGAGAAATCCAGGGCTGGTATATAAAGTTAATTTACGCACTTGATTAAATGTATTTCTCTGCTGCCACCATCAAAAGACTTCTGGTGGCTTTCCTAGGGGAAAAAAACGACCCAGCTGGTGGGGCTTTTCGACACAGAAACGGACTCGGCTGGGAACATCTTTCCTCTCAAGCTCAGACGTGAGAAACCCGAAAATCAGGCGGATGATCTGAGCAAATCTCTCTGAATTTTCACAGGAATCCTGGAGGCCTGAAAAGATTTTGCTGCTCGGGGCCTTTGAGCATCCAGATTTGAGCAAAAACAGCAGACCTCCAACCCCAGAGAGGTGGGTCTTGCCGGAAGGTGTGTCCTGAAGAAAAGGTCAGCGCAAACCGTAGTTAGTTTGCCCCATGATCTGTGGAATGGGTGTACGCAGTGCTAAACCCAGTGCTCAACTTCTTCTGAGTTTGAGACCACCGCCTCGTTCTTGCCCAAAATGCTCTTCCGGTTTCCAGTCCCTCTTTTCCTTTTATTGTTTATTGATCGGTTTTATTTGCATTTTTTCCAGCCTCTTTGTGCCTTGCCCTTCGGCACCAACATTACGACTGAAATTAAAATAACTCATAGTACTGTTAAAAAGCACAATAAGTTGTATCCTTATTGGATCCTTCAGTGGGCAACAAAATCAGGGTGAATCGTTAGTCAAACCAGCTAGCCGAGATCTTGAATGTCCCTGCAATTATTTTAAACAGCCTTTGTTCATTGTCAAAAATGGACATCGACGTTTGCAACAGGCGACTTTTCTGACCGAAAAGGATTTCCATATTGTGTGCTTGGTGCTTTTCTCAACAGAGAGAAGTTTGCAAATGAAAGCAACATAAGGAAGTAAAGTAGAAACAAATAATGCATTGTTATTAAGGCGGGATAAAAATAAAATAAATAAATAAGTGATGGTTGTTGTTTCAATCTGGTGGGCATTCGCAGCCCGTAAATCAATCATTTTTCGGCCTTAAAAGGCCAGATTTTAAGGAGCTTCCATGGTAGAAACAAAGGGGGATTTCATAATTTCACAAATGTAGGTTTCGCTAGCGAGGAGAATTTTGTGAAGTTCAAAACCTTCCCGGGTTTGCATTTAGACAGGGGCAGGGCTAAGGGTCAAGTAGGCAGAGTTTGCCCAAAGGGTGATTTGTGTCGTTTGCAAAGATTTTAGGTGCATTTTGAGAAGGCGCTGGAAGGAGATAGGATGGCCACGGATCCACGGGAAAATGCCACAATGGGTTGCTTGCGAGTTCGCTCACACCAATGTGGGTGACGTGGCTAATGTATTTATTGCGGGTAGGTTTACCCCTGCGTTTCCAGCAGGAATCAGAATTAAACGTCCCTTCGAATATAACAAAATGGAATCTTAATGCGACAGCAACAGGCTAGCTTAAGAGCCAAGCTAGGTGATGATGGCTTATTCTATAATCATGATTAGGAAGCTGAGTCTGCAGGTGCTATAGGAAGCCTGCAAAAGTTTCTTTGTCAGATTTTGCTTTGGGGCTGAAAAGATCAGGATTGGAGGCCCTAAATTTCCACAAAGCCCATGCTGTGAGCTGTCCAATTTTTAGTCCATCGTTGTGAATGGGTAAAGGAAACACGTTCAATTGACTGATTTGATGGTGCCATCGTTTGCATTTTAAATGCACGCAGGGAAAATAACTCCTGCTTTTAAACAAATAGGAATTCAATCATCCCAGTTTCATTTAATTTAGGAGGAACGTACCCTGTTCAAAATAATCCGAATGGCGCTAAAACAAGCCGTTTCCGAATCCCCTTTTAAAAAGGATAATTTTGATTCACGTCCGCTTATGCAGATGAATGGTGCGCCGGCCTAGAGGTCTAACTCAACAGAGAATCCTCAGGGGTTAAAAAAAGGTATTTTAGAATCACGTTGCCCGTTGAAGTTTCAGGCAGCTTGACAAGATAGGATGTTTTTAATGCAGCTTTTTAAAAACCGTTTCACCGACTTTTAATGGGGGTTTTTTTGCCGGTGGCCGGTGGCCTCGGGACGTTTGCGCGCTGCCTCGGTGGCTTTATCAGAGGCAGCACCGAGATATGCAAACTCAGTCACCAAAAAAAATATGAATAAAATCTGCAATCATGTATACGGAGCGAGATTAAACTCTAATAAACAGAAATCGAGCTTTGCCGCCACTAAACATTTCTCTCCGTATCTGCCAATGGAAGCGGTCTTCAACCCTCTTTTTTTAATTTTCGGCCGGAGCAAAGGTTTCCCCGGCCCGCCTGCGAGACGGGCGGGGACTACAAAGCCCATCATCCCCACCGGCCTAGAAACGTTGGGATTGGCAAGGTGGCAAATCCGGAGGTGCCAGATTGGAAACATGGAGGGTTTTTTTTTAATGAATATGTGACCCACCGAAGGGAGGCATGTGGTTGTCCTCCATCAGCATGGCCAGAGAAGATGGGAGTTGTAGTCCGGCAGCATTCAGAGCGGTGTCAGTTGCCTTCCGTCTTTCCTTTAACGCCTAGCTGAATTCAAAGATGCAAAATAGATTCCTTTCTTCGGTCGTTCTAGACTTCTACTGCTATTGATAGAATCCCAGTTCGATCAATTCTATAAATTCCCCAATCGCATTTTTCTGATTTTCGCTTGCCGCCTTTGCCGGCTCTGAAAAGACCTGAGAATCTTCGATTTTGTTTTCTATATCTTGTGATGATGGCAGCAACCTGGATGGTGGGTTTCTCCCCGCTCCTTTTAAAGAGACTTGCTAATTCTTCCTCTTGCTCCTTTTTCACTACATGCACGCATTTAATTCCATATTTCGGCCCAATGACCTTGGTGTGACGCTGCTATGAACCCTACCGAGCATTTACCAGCAAGAAATGTGCACCCACATCTTCTCCCATCTTCTCCAACTCTCTGGTTCTTGCTTCCCTTCCTCCCATTTTGCACAATCCTTTCTTTCTGTTTTCCTCCGTTCCTCGCATCAAATCCCAGTATTTCAACGATATTGACGAAGGGTACAAGGATCTAATTTAAAGCGGCAAGATTTAACTCATTCAGAAGCGAGCCATTTCCCAACCTGCCTCTCTCCAAATTCTTGCAAATTGCAACTCCAGTCATTCATCTGTTGTGAATAGCACAAACAGGTTGCCTGAAAAATTCTAGTTTGGGGAGCTAGGCTACGTTCCTCTATGAACCGTGCTGTTTTATTTTATTTTTCTTTGCAAATATGTATAGTGTATTTTCAGAGGCGGCTGATACTCATCTAATGCTCGCGTAACCTAGGGAATAAATTTGCAGGGAACATACTTCTAAATAGACCCTCATAGGATTAGCGCTAACGTGTCGGTTTCATTTGGCAAATCTGGACTATGGACACCCTGAACATTAATAAAAATGATGCTCTGTTTCTCTCCTGCCTGGCTAAATGATTTATAATGTGCCAGATTGATTTGGTGAAAATGCATGCTGTTGATCTCACTAAGTTGTGTGTGCAAAAAGGCCTCCTTGCACTATCTGCCGTGCGCAGTTGCACTAAAAAGGTTACTCTACGTTGCGTGTGAATTGTGGGATCTCCAGAAAGCAGATCCTGTGAAGAAGGAAGTCTCTTTCATCTGCTGTCGGTCTTATGGGAATCACTGGTGGAATTCTGTATTATGCGGGTCTCGATACAATTCCCGTGTTTGGACAGAGTTTTTTCCTGCTGCGCGGTGTTTAGGAATCCAGGTTAGTTGGATTTCTCCTTGGTGAGCTCGTAAAGGGAAGAGGAATGTGGGTCTGATCCTTTTCGGGAGCTGTTCCTCTTGTCAATCTGGGTTATAATTTGATTGCACCTTGTATATTGCTCAGAATAAAACACTGGCATTTAATCATAGAGTGAAGCTGAAGTGAACGCTGAAAACTGAACCGGATGGAGACGAAGGTGCAAAAAAAAAGACTTTTTCAAGTTGAACTAAGTGGTTTGCTTTGTGTTGTGGGTGGCCTTTGGGAGTAATCGTAGCTTGTTTGGCACCCTGTGACTAATTCAATCATGGCTTAGCACAATAGGTAAACCCGGGGGGCGGGGGGACGGATGGAGTTTTGTCTGTCTCATAATTGCAAGTCGTCTTGTTTTATTTGGGGAGAACCAGAGAAGGAAGGTTGTCGAGACGTTTCATGGCCAATTGGGGCTTGAACGAGGTTTTCCTGCTCTTGATCTTCATCTCAGAGACCGGCATCCCGTTGCCCTCCGGTCAAGAGGTGCCCATCTTGGCGATGCTGATCTCAAGAGCTCCCGAGGTTGCCCACTCGTCCCCTATAATCCTCATTTCTTCTTGGGAGAAGGGGTGTGCTTCTCAGAAGTAGCTATGCCGACGAGCCACACCGAGGCTAGCTTAAATCTCAGGCTTGATGCTGGTTTGTTGGTTTAAAGCGTTTTCGCAGGTATCTTGCACGAATCAGACAGAGGAGCCCCCCCCACGCCCCCGGTCAAATACCAACCGTGGGTTGCGATGGAAGGAAAATCTTGCTCTGGCAATTGGAAATGCTGTTTAATATAATAATAGTCGCGCTCATCCTCCTAGCGAATCTGACTATGATGGCTTCACTGCTTTGTAGCGAACACCTCGAAAAGGGGATCAGCAGCGGGAATCGCTGCCAGGCCGAAGGGCACGGGCTGGCACGAGGCTGGTGCAGTGATCCTGTTGGCAGGCAGCCCCCCCTTCATGCACGCCGGGCCATGCGCAGCTACAGCGCATCCTTGCGCCACCAGGAAGCAAAGGATCCCCTTTCGCCCACCTCCCCGGAGGAAGATCCTTTAGAGGGCAACGGAGGGGATCGGACCGGGGTGGTGACGGGGGGCTTCCTTCCCGGCAACCTTGAGGGTGCCAGCGTGGCGCCCCTGCCCCAGTGCCTCCCCCCCTTCCTCCTTTCCAGGCTGACCTTCCCGGCTCCTGGAGCGGCTGCCTTCCCCTTTAAGATTCTCCCGCACGTTGGGATGTGTGCAAAATCCTGCAGCGCCGGTTTTACACGGCTGCGGCAGTGTTGCAAGTATGCTGAGGTGAGCGGTTTGTTCTGGGCTTGGGCAATGTCATTTTTGCTGGGAAGCCAAAGATTGCAGCAAGTTTTACGCCGGCCGAGGGGGCTCCAGCATCTTCCTTCTCCCCTAAGAGGTAAGTGATTTTTGCTTTTTCCTTTATTTTGGGGGAGGGAGGGGTCGTCAATTCGGCTTTCAGCCTCTCTCCAGCCAGAGGAAGGGGAAAAAAATGCATCCAATTCAAGCTCTTTTTGGGGGTCACGCTTAAATCAACCCCAATGCTTTCTGCCTCTTGATGGGCAGGATTTTCATCCCCCCCCCATGCATACACCCCCCTCCTGCACCCCAGCTTTCTTTTCAGCTTGGAAGTTGCCTTTTCACATTGCCCTTCCTCTCCTACAGAGACCCAAGGGAGCAGCAGGGAGCCCCTTCGGGAGGGTGCTGAGTTCGAAAGCCGGGAGATCTGCGGGGAAGGAGGGGCAGGAGCCGATCTGAAGCCGGGCCGAGCTAGTCCTCCGCAGAAGTTGCTGCGGCAGAACTCGGGGACTTCCTCGTGAGTAAACCTGCACAGGGAGAGAGGAGTTTGGGGAATCGTAGCAAGGATGGAAAAGGTTCCATCTAGTCCTTCCATCTATTTTTTCTTTAATTCCGTTTTCAAAACCAGGGAGAATCCGGCTGGCAGAAGGTCAATCCGGGCTCCTTAAATTCGACGTTTCGATTTTAACCTTCTTTCTTTCCCTGTCTCTTGGCAAGGGGCGCCGTGGCGTGTGACTTCTGCTCCGAAGCCAGAAAAGGAGAGTTTGAATACTGCAGGGAAAAATGAACGTC
Source organism: Liasis olivaceus (assembly GCA_030867105.1). NCBI lineage: Eukaryota > Metazoa > Chordata > Lepidosauria > Squamata > Pythonidae > Liasis > Liasis olivaceus. The sequence goes on along the minus strand of CM061356.1, from coordinate 7,673,752 downwards.
AGCGTAAGTTATAAGGAAAGGACTCCATCAGCTTTGGAAATATAGGGCTGGTTGTGAAAACTCATCCGATGCTGCTGCTTTTCCCTCCTCTGTTCCAGGATACGCACCCCGCTTGCCTGTTTTCAGCCCTTTCCTTCCAACTCTGCTGAGTGGGAGCGATGGTGGCTAGGGTTAACCTTGGTTAGCTTAGCTAAACCTGCTGGGTAAAGTTGCAAATATCGATGCTCTACATTTCAGCTCGCTGCCTGGAGGGAATGGCTCTGCAGGCCGCTGTCTGCCGGGGCGACCTTCGTAGATGCTGTGTAGCTGTGAACAGGCCATTTTAACTTAGTTTAACGGGGTTTAACTCAGTTTCCCTTGTCTGTGCCTGGGCTCCAGTACCCGGGCTCTTTCTTGCAATATAAATATCAGCAATAGCGTTATGAATGATACATAATTAGATGCATGTCTATAAAATACTATGCCATCGTAATTTAACTCCAAGAGATCTAGCACCTTGACTAGTCGTTTTAATTGCATTTCGCCGAGAGAAAGGAAATTCCACCCTTCGGTTTTCGGGGCTGCTGGGGGGAAGCTCTAAGAGAATGTGGTACGGCAAGGAAATGTTCCCCTGGTTTGAAGCTAATTTCTGAAACCGAACAGAAGTTAGGAGGATCAATAAAGCGCCCAGCCACGGATGGATGGATGGATGGAACGGTCTCCGAATCGAATCCTGCCCGCCTGACTTTGGGGGCCTGTGACGTCACTGCTGCAGCTTGTCCCATGCTGCTGCCAGAGGAAGTTTTTCCAAATTATTCCAAGAACAAGGATGACTTGTCCCCCTGGATCAACCCGAACCACACACTTATTTGTGTGTTGAACCGAGGATTCAGCCCACACCCTCTCCTCTTTTCACCGGTGGGCAGCGAGCCCCGTGGCTGGAGTTTGTCCTTCTCAGGTAGACTGCCACTAAACCCGGTGCTCATATTTCGCCCTTATGGATGCATCTGGCTTTTTTTCCCAGCCTTCTCGAACGTCAGCTTTCCACATCCTTCAAACTGTGTCGTGCCTAAAAAGTGGGCTTTGGGGAAAAAAAACTTCAACTGCTAGTAATCTATATCACAGGGGACCCAGCTGAAAAGGAATTCTCTCTCTGCATCATTTTTAACAACTTTTATTGCGTTTTCCCCTTAGTCGGCTCCCTTCCAGCCTAGGTATGGCTCGATGCACCGTCAGCGCCCGTGCGGAGCGTTTTCAGACTCACCTCCCCTCACAACCGGTCCCCATGCTTGGTCCTGTGCGTGCAGCTCCCTCGGGTGGCTTTGCGCTATTTCAGACCCGCATTGCTCCATTTCCCAGGATGAGACTTTCACTCAGGCAACCTTTGGAAGCTGTCTGGGTTTCCTGCTAAATTTCTACCCGATCTGCTTTGTGGCCGATGCATGTCTGATTTTTGGAAAGGGCTTGCGAAGCACGGGGGGCCTGCGTTTTCGGCCCGAAGCCGTCGCTCCCAAGCAGCTGGAATTCGATGCAACGGCCTTGCGAGGTAGAGCGGTTGCCTTTCCCTTCTTGTCTGGCCTTAGTATTTAGCCTAAGGATGCGAGTGGAAAGCGAAAACAGCAGTGAAAACCGCTGTCGTCCGTTACAAAGGACTTCTCACTTCTTTTTTTCTTTTTTGCAGACGAAGAATGCTGTGTAGCCAAGCTCCATGGGTTGTGTTCCTCTGAAGCCTCGGCTGGACCTCTGAGCTCCTCCTGCCATCCTCAGCGTGACTTGCTTGCTCGCCTGCAGTCTGGAGAGGGAAGTTAAAAAAAAAAAAGGATGATTTCACTCGGGCTAGTCCAGACTTGTTAAAAGATCCGGGCGAGATGAAAAGCCGCCCGCAGCTTCATCACGACCCCTGTCTAACTCCAGTGCCCTGGATGGGTCCTCAGGATCCTCCTTTTCCTTGAAAGTAAGTACGCTTTACAAGTGGCAGTGTGCATTGGTGTGTGTGTGCGTGTGTGTGCGTGCAAGAGAGCCGAAAAGCAAGACGCAAAGGACGGGAAAGAGATCTGCTTTTGCAGAGATGACAAACGCCTCTTGCCCGTCGGTGGAACAGGGACAGTGCGGTCATCTTCCAAGTCTCCGAAGAGGGAAGAGGATTCAGACATTCCTGGCATGTGGCCTTCCCTAACAGCGACCCCTCCAGACCGGCTGGATTCCGAATCCCATGATCCACAGACAAGATGGCTACAAATGCAGTCACCGGGCGTGGGGCCTGCAGATGAGTAGCGGCTGCCGACTCACCCGTCTGCTTTGGAGGAAGAAGGACGGATGTAACTCAGCAAGGCTTCATTAAGTCGCGGCACGTGAGTTAGAAGCAGTCTCTTTTAAACCACGGTTTGCCTTTCCCCCCCATGTCGTTTTAATGGGTAAAAGCTGGAAAAGCATCTTGGTTAAGTCAGATTTACGCATCGTATCCCACGCCGGAGATATAGAACGGATTTGGAGTTGGGAGAAACGTAGTTCGTCATTTAATCCTGCCGTCACGTTTGTGCCTTAAAGCGCTTCTGTGCCCCCCCCACCCGCTGGCATCTCGCAAGTGGGTCTATAGAAAAGCACCTTTAGGACAACCGTTCGGCCGTTCGTTAAAAGCTGGGAACCCCCAGTTGGTGAAACGAGAGTCCTTGACGGGAACATTTTCCTTGCTTCCTCCTCTGAAGATTTTCTCCTTTGAAAAATTAGGTTTTGCACAGCCTTTCCAAAAAATTCCAAGGCACGCGTTGTCGTGCATCCCCCCTCCAGCTTTTTTCTGATCTTGGGTTCAAGGATCCCCCCGGAATCTAGTCCCTTTTGGCCTGCCCGGCTCTTCTAAGCCCTCTTAAGGGGAAGCCGGCAGAAATGAACTCAGGAAGGCGACGGGCACACTCCGCTGAAGATGGGGTGGGTTGAGGAAGTCCGCGGCCGCAGTACGTACCAGAGCGAGCCCAGAACCTGCAAATAACCTGCTCCCCAGGCTTTCTTAGGAGAAGCAAGCCCAGAACAGCACCTCATGCAGAGACGCAGCAAGAAGACTCCTCGGGAGCGGTGGGTTGCTTTGCAAATCTCTCTCTTGGGCTGGTTTTCAGGCCTTTCGCTGGCCCGGTGCAAGGCTTGGGGAATGACTCCATTAGTCAGCAATCTTCGTCCACGTTGCGTAAGCCTTGTGTGTTTTTGTGGGTCACTGACAGCCCAGTTCTGGTTTGCTGTTGGTTCCTGGCTGCCAGTGACTCACTCCGAAGGGCGTGCGTGTGTTTAGGGTGCGAGCTGCCCTTTGCTCACTCCCATCTATTCCTCCGCCTCTACCTGTCCTGGGGAAATAATTCTGCGGATAAATAATTCTACATTTGGCCGGGCCGAGCCAACGAGAGGCCAGCTTGGAAATCCTCTACAAAGTTTACTGTCAACTCCTAAAGCCTCTTTTTTACCATTTCTAACGCTTCCTGCCTCGCCGCAATATCAAAAGGCCTGCAAAGGGGTTTCCAGAGTCAGACCGACGGAAACTCACGTCACGCTCGTTGACGTCCAAAGACATCAGAACACCGGGGAGGATTGATTCAAAGGGACTAGCAGCTTGAGGTTCCCTTTGGGTTTTCAGCTGGGGCTGCCCCCCACAGCCTGCTTCCGTGGTCCTGCCTGCCCTGGGGGGGCCTGGACCAGCAAGGTCAGCTCTGGGAAGCCGAGAGGCGACATTCAAGCTAAAGGACCTGCGTGCCCCCCCCTTGCCGCTTTCCAGCCCCGGAGGATCCAGACAGGCGTGGCTGGTTGGCCTCCGCTCGGCTGGCCTGTGTAGCGTGAGTGTGTGCGCGTGAGAGAGAAAGAGAGACGCTCACGTGTGTGACCACTGGGTTAAAAGGCTACCTGGGAGAGGCCCCACCCCGAGGGAGGGAGGAGGAAGCTCCCCGGCCAGCGCTGGGGGAATCTGGGGCGTTTGTCCATCACCTGAGTGGAGGGAGGAAGATGCCGTCTCCAGAACAGGTAGATGCAATTCTTCGCTCGTCCTCCCTGTCCGTTCTTTTGCTCTCTGGGTCTTCCTTACTTTGTTTCTCCCCTTTTCCTCTACCTTTTTGTCCCTTTCTATTTTTTCTCTTTTTTCTCCGTCCTCCCTCTGTTCTCTCATCTCCCTTTTCCCTTCCTTCCTTCCTTCTCTCCTTCCTTCCCTCCCTCATCTCTCCCTCCCTCCCTCCTTCCTTCCTTCTCTCATCTCCTTCCTTCCTTCCTTCCTTCCTTCCTTCCTTCCTTCCTTCCTTCCTTCCTTCCTTCCTTCCTTCCTTCTCTCATCTCTCTTTCCTTCCTTCCTTCCCTCCCTCATCTCTCCCTCCCTCCTTCTCTCATCCCTCTTTCCTTCCTTCCTTCCTTCCCTCCCTCCCCCCTCCCTCCTTCCTTCCTTCTCTCATCTCTCTCCTTCCTTCCTCCCTCCCTCCCTCCCTGGCCTCAACTCTAGAGCTCGGCTGGGATAACCAAGGTCACATTCTTGGTCTCTTCCAGTGCTGGGACATTGGCTTTCTGCGAAGGTGGTCAGTTGGTCTAATAACTCAGCTCGGACGTGTCTGTGGCTGGGTTAAAGAAGGCATTCCCAGGTTTTGCCGGGTGGCCGTGCTACACTCAGGTGCTTTTCTGCCACTTAAGGGTGTTTATTCAACTTATTCAAACTTTGCCCAGCTTTGCCCAGCACAGAAAGTCTTTGCCAGTTCTCTGCATTGCGAGTGAAGGTGTCAAAGGCCTGACTTTGTTATTCTTATCTCCCTGTTTTTTGCCTTGTCCTGGCAGCTGAAACAGGACTCTGGCATTTGCCCCCTTAAACAATTGAAACGAGGAGGGCTTGAGTATTTGCTCATACTCTTTTGTCACCTTGAGGACTAGAAACCTGATGGGGGAGGTGTTTTTTTTTGTTTTGCCAGCTGAGGACTAGAAACTTGGCCCATATCCACCACTGTGTGTTTGGGTGTTATTTCCTTCAAGGAAAGCAAATTTCTCTTTTGGGTTCTCTTGAATTCTGTGTAGCAGATAAAATTAGCGTGATATACTCACGTTCTCCTATTTCAAAGAACTGTTTTCAACACATTCCTTCTTACCATAACTTCCTTCCTCCCTCCCTCCTTCTCTTTCTCCTTCCTTCCTTCCTTCCTCTCTTTCTCTTTCCCTTTCCCCAAATGCATTTCCTTTTTCCTGCCATATCTGTAATTCCCCTTGCATGACTCAAGATAGTTTCTGATTATTCAGCCATGGCCCTGGTTTCGCACTTGGGAATCCCACGGTGCTTTTCTTCTGAGCTGGGTCTTCGCATCTGACTCGTTTCAATCCAGGGCCTCCGAATCAAGTTTCTAGCCCTGTTTGTCTTACAGATTTGCTTTGGCGGCGGCGGCGGCGCTCTCCTCACAACCTTTTCCCTTCCGAGCCAAGCCCGTTGCCTTGTTTCTGCCTCTTCCTCGCAGGGGCCACCACGCCAGAGGAGAGGAAGGGGGTCAGAGCGGTGCCCTCGCCAGGGCGGCGCGTCTTCTCTGTGAGTGTTTCTTTGGCAGTGTCTTAGCTGGTTGTTGTGTGCGATGATTGAGGAAGCAATCAGCAAGCATACTGCTCCAGAAGTACTGCACGTTTGCAAGCCCGCCGGAAGCCGCGTCTTCTCCGAAAAAAGGAAGAGGGGAAACTGGGGGGGGGGGACAGGAATGGGACACTGCAAAGGCCGCCCAGCGGGAATTCCAAAATTCTACCGAAAGCCCCTGATTTAAGGGAAAAGGAGCCGATTTGGGTTCTGTTTGGAGTTTTTTTTTAAACTTGGGGAGGGGGTGTTGAACTCACAGATGTCTGGTTTGGAGAAAACCACTTTGCTGAGCCCCTAGAAGTAAGGAAAATGCTGTGCATTGTGCCCAGGCATGGGGGGGGGGGCGTATATTTATATTTTCCTCCCCCCTGGGCTCTGTTAAGAGCAGCCTGGCTGAAAGGAAGCTTTAATCTGCTTCGTCGGTGGGCCGGGCTGTTTGCTGGACGCACAGGAGCAGGCAGGAGGGAGAAAGCTGGCAACTTTAATCCCGTTTCTGAGCGAAGGGGTATTGTTCATTCTTCTTTGCACCTTACCCCAAGCCGGGATGCTTGTGTGAATGCAGCCCGGGGCGGTTTATCCAGCCACCTTTAGCACGGTTACAGAAGTCTGCAGGCTGACTTTTCGGCAGTGAAACGCTGGGCAAAATCTGTGCTTCTGTGAAACTCACGCCTCGGTTGAATAAAATGAAATAAATCCCAGTGTATGCCTGTTTTGGAAGGGCCGTCTCTCAATGCTACTAACCGGTTTTTAGTTTTTCACCAAGCCCTCTCAAATCCCCCCCTGGCTGATCAAATCCAACAGATGCTTGTCTTCTAACCAGGTTTACAAAACAGAGACTTGAGGCAGAATATTTCAAGGCCGGTTGTGGCAAGGGCTGCCTTTCTGCATTCTGCAGGACGGGACAGAAAAGCACCCCGCTCTGGTGTGTTTGTTTCTGGAAGGGCCTGATCCACCCAGACTTCTTCAGCCGCACCCTGTAAATCTGGCCTGGCCTTCCTAACAAAGGCCTCAACAAAGCCCTGCCTTTTCCTGCTGATCGGTCCCAGCCTGTGCATTTTGGAGCCAGACTGCTCCTTAGCATGGAGGTTCTACTTAGCTTCCCTATCAGAAAGCGATCGCGTGTGGCCTTGAGCAAGCAGCTGCGGTATTTCCTAAGTTAATAAAAGTATAATTAAGGGAGGGGGCTGACCTCATTGCAAGGTTCCCATTCCTGTCTGTGTGTGTCTCAGCCATAATGTTTCAGCTAATTTCACCTCATCTGGTTGTCGTTAAGGGGAAAGGGAGGAGGACAGAGACGTAGTAAAAGGTAGCGTCTCCTTTGAGCTGAGCGGGGCAAATATCTGCAAAGAGAGAAGCTGAAAGACACAGCACGAAAGGAAAAAAGGATGGGGAGGGAGGAGGAAAAAAGATATAGTGATGGTTCTTATGACAACCGATTGTGGAGGAATTGCCTGGTTTACTTCTCTGCCTTAACCTGATGAACCCAACTGTGGTTTACTCAAGCCAATTTTCTGACTTGACATGACAGGCTGAAGTGTAAACTAACCATGATATGAAAGATTGTGGAGGGACTTAGCAAGCGCCTCTGCTCCAGCTCTCGTCGACGGCAAGGGTGGCCTACCTCGCAGGAGTGTTGTGAAGATCCCCATAGCTAATTGCTGAGAATGTGTCCTTCCGGTTTGCAGGTCCCAAAGCTGGTGGGGGGCAACATTTTTGGGCTGGTGGGTTGGTTTGTTTTAGTTTCCAGTTCCAGCTGTGAATACTGGCTACTTTCTCAGCAGCTGGAACATCTGCTGGTGGTGACATCTAGCGGTTAAAGTAAAACTGGCACTGGATACATGGCTTCTGAGACCATTTATCCAAACTCTTTTACCTTCCTCATCGGTGACTGCCCGGGCGGGCGGCAGGCTCTTCCTAGGGGACTCGCGCAGAGGCAGCACGGGCACCCTCCTCCCCCGGCCCGTTCAGACCCGTCCGCGCCTTCGCAAAAGCGAGGCGCAGGCCCGAGCAGGGAGTCCCGCAGAGACGCGGCGGCCACCCTCGGCCGGGGAAACCGGCTCCCTCGACGGCCCGCCCTACTTCAGCCGCGCCGCGCCCCCTCGGGAGCCCCCTCGGAGTGCCCGCGCGCGACCGGGCCGCGCGCTCTGTGCGCGCTCAGGAGCCGCCCTCGCCTTCCGGGGCGGAGCGGCCGGAGGAGGAGCCGGCGGCCGCCCGGCCGGCCGCCTGGCTGTGCGCGGGGGGCGCGCGGGGCTCGGGCGCCGCCCGCCCGCCCCCCGGCTGGGAAGGCAGGGCGCGCCCGGCGCCGGAGAGCAAGCTCCCTCGCCCGCCCGGCGGCCCTCGCCATGCAGCTGCGGGCGCCCGCCGCGACGCCGGTGTACGCCTGGGAGCGCGCGGCGGTGCTGGGCTCCTGCGCCCTGTCCGCGCTGGGCTGCTGCGTGCTGCTGGGCGCCCAGGCGCGCTGGCCCGAGCTGCGGACGCGGCCGCGGCAGCTGCTGGCCTGCCTCTCGCTGGCCGACCTGCTCTCGGCCGCCGCCTGCGCCTACGGGGCGCTGCGGGACTTCGACGCCTCCTCGTGGGACTGCGTGGCGCAGGGCGCCGTCTCCACCTTCGCCGGCACCAGCTCCTTCTTCTGGACCGTGGCCGTCGCGCTCTACCTCTACCTCACCCTCGTGCGCGGCTCCTCCGGCGCCGGCCTGCTCTGCTTCTTCCACCTGGTGAGGTGGGTCGGGTCGCCTCCCCTCCGCGCCCCGCGGTCCCCGTCTGCCGGGGCGGGCTCGCCGCTTTTTCTTCCGCCGCCTCTCCCCAGAAGCAGGCTTACAGAGGACTAGCGCCTTGCGCTGCCCGCCGGTTTACCAACGCTGCCCAGAGAAAGGGCTGGATGTAGCCGTCCCCAAAAGGCTGGAGAGCCATCGGCCATTCCGAAATAGCCCTCTCTGGTGCTTTTGTTTTATTTAACATCCCTCCCTTTGTGATTCCCCAGCTGGAATCAGAGGGGTTTTGTTGTGCCCTGTGAATCGCACACGCTGCCCCCCCCCCCCCGCCCCGCACCAGATTTTCAGGAAGAATTATGCAGAAAGGGAACTGGCGAAGAAAGAGGGGGATTTTAAAAAAGGAGCATGTAGGAAATGCTTTTGGATGGCCAGCTTGAGAGAATGAGGAACAGAGACAAAATTTGTAAATTTTGTAAATTCCCCCACTGAAGGGGGCTCCGTTTTTGTCTTCCCTGGTTGGAATCTGGTAATGTGGGGTTATTGGAATAGATTATTGATTCAGAGGGCCTTAATTTATGGAAAGGCAAACGATGTCCAACGGGGTTTTCTCCCAGCAGAACCCCCCGAAACTGACCACGACCCTTAGCTTGGAAAAAATCGCTCAACTCAGCATCAAAAGTCTGCATCTTTGTCCCAGGTCCCATAAGCCACAGCCAGCCAGGTCATAGGCAAGGATGATGGAGCTGTAGTCCCCAGAGTCTGCCCCTCTCTGCTCCTGGCGGTGAGCTAGGCTCGGTCAGGACCGAAATTCTTGGGGAGACGAACCTGTTTCTCCAAACCAGCAATGCTAATTAAAAAAAGTAAAGAAAGCCTCTGACGAACCCTAGGAAAAGCAGTTTTTGCCTTCAGAGGCCACACTCTGGACTTTTTGCAAAATGAATCCTCTTATTTGGTGGAAAAACAGAGAAGGGGTGCCTCCCTTTCTCTCCCCTCCTTGCACCTTCCTAACACCCCTGCGTGGTAGGCCAAGCTGAGAGATGCCAGATGGTTCTAAGTCTCCCGGGGAGATCCTCGCCTGATGCTTTAACTCCCAAATAACCATTTTTGTTTGAAAATACCCATGGGGGTTTCTTTGTAGCAAGCTGGAGTAAGGGGAAATGCAAAGTAGCAGTTCTGTGTTTGCTAAACAGTGGTGAAAATAATCATAATAATTATGATTATGATTATTACCGTCCTATCAGATCTCTCCGGTTGGTCTGATCCCAAGCCAGTTTGGCGAGCTCACTCAGCCTGCTCTCCCTGGGGGCTTCTGTCCCATAATTTGGGCAGGGAAAGGAATGTATGAAGATGCCCTAAAAGGCATTTCTGGGGCTGCGATGGCTAAGAAGGCATTTTTGATTACATTGGGCGGCTTTGGGCCCCTCAGGCTGCCAAGGTTGTAGCAACGAAGTCTGGAGTAGCTGTGCAAACACAGGCACACCAGAGATGTTTGGCTTTGCACGCTTCTGAGGAGGAGTCTTGGGCGGGCACGTGAACTGGCATATCCGCAGCCGGTTTTCTTAAAAGCTGGATTTCGGCTTCCCCGGTGTATGGATCATTTTTAGGTTTCGATTCCAGGATTTTTTATCCCCGTTTGGGGGATTCTGGGGTGACTCTGGATTTTGTGGATCCGACTAGATGAGGGGGCGTCAGGGTGTACGTTTGCTCCTTGACATATCGTATTTTCAAGAAGGAGTATGGGGGGGTTAAAAGACATTTGGACCCCCATTCCCACCATCCCCATTCTGTGTTGGCTGAGGCTGATGGGAGTTGTGATCCCAAACCTGGAGGAACGCTCACGATTTTGGGGACGGTTTATTGGAAAATTCCAGTGAGTCAGTTTCAGGGTTTCCATTTGTCGCGGGGCCTCGATTGCACGGCCAAGCCTGAATTTGTTTTATTCTGAATTAGCTTGTGCTCTGAGATCCAGGCTCTGGATGTTGTAGGCAGTGCGGCTTTCTGGCTACCGAGCCTGCCCGTTGCGTCTCTGCACGATTACCTGCTCTGCCTGCCTGCCTGAATTTGTGGCCAGATCCAAAGACCTAGGAAGGAGATAGCCACCAAGGAACCAGGGGTGTTGGATTACACCTCCCATCAATGAGTCTGATGGCTTTGGACGATGGGCGGTGGAATCCCACCCCTGCCGTCTTCACTGGAAAGCAGCTTGTCCCGCTGCACTGAACGGTGGGCCCCATCTGGAGAGTAAAGACAGGTCACTATAAAAAAATGGCACTTCCTTTCGGTGCTGTGGCACAAAGCAATGGGTCCGACGCAACTGCAGGTTTGGGATCCCAACTCCTATCAGCCTCAGCCAACACAGAAGTGCACAATAATTCAGAGACCAGCATTAGCATATTCTGTTATTCAGGGACTGGCGGAGCAAGGCTGGATGAAAGATTATATTGCAGATAACCTACAAAATTGCATTAGCGAAATGTCAGCCTCTCTGCTTGTGACCGGGGTGTATTTATAGCTCGGGCGGGTGGGGGGCATTTTACAACTCCAGCTAATTTTAGGCAGCCTTTTCACGTCAGAAAGAACTGTGGCTGTCCAGGACATGGGTGGATTAGTTGATCTGGTTCGGGCCCATTGGCGTCTGGATTAATTTGGATTAGGGTGTATCCAGATTGCAATTATAATCCAGTTGTGCGACCAGTTGTGCGGCTCTGGGTCCAGCAAGGGCATGCTAGAAGTGATAACGTTTGTGGGGGACTGTGATTTTCGAACGCGTTCTCAGCGGCTGGCCTGAAAATTATTTTTTTCCGATGCACTATTAAAATCGCTGCTTTCTAATAAAGGCGGGCGGGGGGGGGGGGCGCGGCGGTGATAAAAAATGGGAAAGTTTGCCAGTTTAGGAATTTGGGGATGTACAGAAATGTAGAAACTTTTTACAGAACAAGCAGAGACCAAAAGGCAAGTAGTAACTGCCCAGAGTTGCTGGGAGTCGGGTGGCATATAAATTTTAATAATATTGCACTATTATTATAGAAAACAAGAGGAAGGGAGGGAGGGAGGGAGGGAAGGAAGGAAGGAAGGAAGGAGGGAGGGAGGGAGGGAAGGAGGGAAGGAGATGAGAGAAGGGAAGGGAGGAAGAAAGGAAGGAAGGAAGGAAATATTTTTTAAACATTTTAACAGTTGTAAACCGCCCAGAGTCGCTGGAGCCAGGCGGCATATAAACTCAATAAATTATTATCATTATTTAGATTAAAATATAGAATTATGACTTCCGCCCTTCTTTCTCTTCAGTAGTTACTCTTCCCCCTCTCTCTTTAACGCTTTTCAGTCCCCAAATCCATCAATCCATCCTTTCTTTTCTGCTTTCAACGAAAAGCCCATCTAAAGTTTCCAGCCTTCCCCAGAAGCCTTTATCGCTTTTTCCCGGTTGGCTTGGCCATTTCCGCGAACTCCGTCCGTTTTATAATCCAATCTTCTGCTCCGGCGGTCTGTGTACAAAGCGGGCCGTTCCCCAAACTCGGATAGGGGACGTTTAGCTTTCTTCCGACCTTCAAGGGCCGTTCAGCTTCCCCCAACCTCTGTTTTTCCCATCCCCAGCTGGGGGGTTCCTCTTGGCATCACGGCAGCAGCCGTGGCCTTGAAGAAGATCGGTTATGACGCGTCCGACGTCTCGGTCGGCTGGTGCTGGATTGACATCACCGCGCAAGATCGGCTCCTCTGGATGCTGCTGGCGGGGAAATTGTGGGAAATCCTAGCTTACGTGACCTTGCCGATTTTTTACATTCTGATCAAGAAGCACATCAACCGAGCGGTGAGTATTCAGAGGGTCTCCGTTCCCCTCGGCCGAGCTTGTCGCCTTGGGCGAGCTTGCGTTTCTTCCGGGCGAACAGGCAGAGCGAGGAAGGCGAATTATTCTCCTTGCCTCTCTGCTGAAATGAGAAATAATGGGTACACAATCGGGTTATCTTTGGTGGGGCGAACAGCAGAAGGATGTAAAAGGAATATGTCATTTCTGAAATTCTTCATGGACGAAAAAGGAGCCCGGAGTTATAAATTGAGCCAAAAAATCAGTGGAAGAGGGGAATTTCCAGATCGAAATCGGCTTTCCGATTTGCAAAAAGGGGATTGCGTTCACGGGGAGGGGGCGGGTGGATTAACTTTCAGCACGCGGGGCTGTGTGTAAATAATCCCGTGCTTGCTGGGTCCTGAAATGTAGCAGACCACGGCTCAAATTCCTGGCTGCTCCTTCCCCGTAAGCACAATTTGCACCGCGGAGCAGCTGCGAGAGGCCTTCTCGGTCCTCACATTCCGCAGTGGGAATTCCAGTCCCTTTTGGGTTTCGTACTGGGACGTTGTCTTAAAGAGCGAGCAAACCGGGGTTGGCTGCAAACAAGGCCGCGGCTGCGTCTTCTGTCTAACGGGGTTCCCCGCCTTGTCCCCAAGCACGCAGCCCTCTCGGAATATCGCCCCATTTTGTCGAGGGCCCCGTCGTCCCCGCCGAGGACATCCGTGGCAGACCAGAAGCTGACCTTGATCCCGATTATTTTCATCGTTCTGCGCATCTGGAGCACCGTCCGGTTTGTGCTGACCCTTTGGGGCTCCCCTGCGGTCCAAAACAGGCTCCTGGTGGTGCTTCACGTGAGTTTCCGGGAATAACCGGGGGGGCCTCCGGCAGCTTTCGCCGCCCAGCTGCCTCCAGATGTGCAGCAAAGGATTGTGGGAGTTGAAGTCTGCTCTGTTTAAAGGATCAGGAGAGCTGAACTGGCCTTCCGGTGTAGAGCAGATACGTTCGCTTTTCTGGAAAGAGTCCTGCGCTCTTTCGGAAGCCAAAATCGACATTTCCAAAACGGTCTTTTCTCTCCCTTTCCCGCCAGGGCGTCGGAAACACATTTCAAGGAGCGGCAAATTGCATCCTGTTCGTTTTTTGCACCCGTGTGGTCCGGAATAAGCTGTTGGCTTTGTTGTGCTGCTGGCGATACGAGAGTCCGGACCCTCCCCGGCCGAGTTTGGAGACCAGCTTCCAGGCTGAGGCTCCCCCCTGCAAAGCCTGCGAGCCGCAAGGCGGCAATAGCACAGGGGCAGACTCGTCCAGCACCTGAGCTTCGCAGGGCTGCATCATCATGGGAACTCCTCCCGGCCTGGTGGCATTTTAACCGTGAGTTTTTTACCCGGCCTTATTTTGCATCACTCCGCGGTCGCTGCCTTTCAACCGTCGGGAGAATTTGAGCGAGGGGACCTTTTAAATGGCTGCTGTTGCAAAAATTTCCTGCTCTTTGGGGAGAAAGGTCCAGGGGTCCTGATGGCAGAGAAAGAATTGCGAAAACTTCAGAGGAAAGTTAGCTCTTCGATGCCCCCAAAGTGGAAATGCCATCCGAATCGCAAAGCCGCACTGTCTTTTTCTGGAAGCAATTCTTCGTTTCGCTTCCAGTTCTTTTTTCAAAGGGGTTTGATTTTCTGATGGAGCCCAAAGGGAAATTCCCACAAAAGGCTTGTCAATATTTCCTCGCCTCTGGCGAATAAAATCCGCTGCCAGGCGATCACACTTGCTACAATATAGAAATTGAGAACTAATATAGAAATTGAGAACTAATCATAACTACCACTACCATAATAATAATAATAATAATAATAATAATAATAATAATTAATATATAATAATACCATATAATAATAATTATCAAATTATTATTATTATTATTATTATTATTATTATTATATGATGAGAATAATACTAATGTTGTATGGCTTCCTGTTTTTCTACTAAAACACCTCCTTTCATTGGGTTTTCTATGTGTTTTGTTCGGACAGGTAACAAAAATGATGTCAAGTGCCTATAAAGGATGATTTTCATGCACCTGAGAATAAAAAAAAGACTTTTGGATTTTTTGCAGAAAAAGAAAATCATTAGACAGACGCTCACCACAAAAATGCCTGGATCTGAATTCCTCCGACTAAACTTTTTCATTTCTCAGGGCTTTTTTTGGGAAGATGCTGTGAAGACGTGTTTCTATTTTTAAATCAAATTTTAAGGGGAAAGCGAGAGAGAGAGAGAAGAAAATACTGAGTTAAATTTCAAGGGACGCGGTTATCCAGGCTCAAGGGGGAGAAAGGAGGCGTGATGGTCAAAACCCTGTTTGGAAATCATAGAAGAGAGAGGGACTCCGGGTCCCATCGTCCTCAGCTAGCCTGATTAGCAAGGATGGAAGTTGGCGTCAAGGGGTTGCATGAAACTCTCTGAAGATGCATCGAAAATTGACTCGGATCTAGGTCGTTGAGGGCGGTACGGTCTTTGCTGGGGTGAGGACTGTAACAACCCGGATTTCAGTCAATTTTGATTTTACTGCAGATCCACCAGCAAAGCAATTGGACTTTGACTCAGAAGTTTCTGGATCCAGCGGATACCCCCAATTTTTGAGGACGGTGCCTGTTGCTTTGAATAAATGCTGCAAAACCTTTGCCGGGCTGATTTTTCTCATCCTGCATACCTCACTTCTGTGTGTGTGGTTTTTTTTAAAGACAACAGTGCAACACAACTCTAAAATGTGCAGATTAAGACTCATTTTCCATCCCCCGATTTGAGGGTAGACTTTAAATAATTGCTTTTTTTAATAAACAAGCCTTGAACGTTGTTCTGTGCTTCGTTTTTCTCCCGCCTTGATTTTTTTGCAGGGTTTGGATTTAGAGAGGACGATAGGGATGCTTCGGAAGTGTGTCTGTGCGTGAGAAAGAGGTTTTCATTTCTTTTCATTTTCGGTCAGTTTTTCAAATGGTTTTCACAACCCTCGTGCGCTTAAGTGACAATTCCACTGAGTCTAGGACGGGTGATTCCTCGCTTTCGACCACCCGTTGCATGGAGAAATGGGGTGTTTTAAGTTAGCTAAGTAATGAAAGGCTGGTCTTGGCTGACTGGGAAGAAAGTGCGGGCAAATTGGCTTAGGCTGTGGATGGGAGACCACAAAGAAATCATCGGGCGGCCAGCTCGACAGGGAAGTTGGGAAAACATTCCGTAGCAAATGGCTGGGAAAACGATGTGCAATGATTGGAGGTTGAAACTTCTTTATGGAAATTAATGCAAAACGGCGCCTAACTGCCAACCGCTTTCCCCGGAACGTTCCCGCCCCCTCCCCCTGATTGGCTCCCTCCCCGGCCCCGGCGCGCGTTCAAAAGAAAATAGGCCTGCGTGGATCCGGTCTTTCCCCTTTTGCTCCAAGACAACAAAAAAAAGTAAATTTGCATTTTGCTTTTCCCTTTTCCAGCCTTACACGCCAAAGCTGGGGACGTCCCGCGGTTGGGGAGGGCCGTTTCGATGGGCAACTGTTTTCCCCAGACGGGCACCTTCCAAACGGGCGGGCAGAGGGGCAGTTGGGGACGCGGGGAGGGCGCCAACCAATTTGGGGAGCTTAGGGAAGGAACCCAGGGACCGAACGCGAGGCTCTCGCGCCGACGTTCGAAGGAAAAGTCGAGGAAGGCCTTTCGCTTGGGTCCGTCCCCTCCCGTAATTTCCTCTTTGAGCCTCCTTGGTCCGCAGCAGTCTACCTTGAAAATGAGCCCTCGGGGAGCCCAGTTTGGGGAATCTCTCTGGCTGGATTCGGGGGGAGGATCGTAGTTCGTAAATGTGGTGAAAGAATGAACGAACGGATATTATTTTTTCTTTTTCTCTCTTTTACGCCTGAGTTTCTAGGCAACAAGGGGTCCTCCTGATACCCAAGGAAGGATGGAGGACGAAGAGGAATCGGAGCCCATAATCAGAGACAATGTGAGTTTGCGGGGTCGGATAAATGGCGGTCGTACCAAAATGGCCTTTCTCTCGCTCCGTGATTCCCTCTAACCTTCAGGGCGAGGCAGGGCAAAGATCTGGGGCTGACCCAGAACTGAAAAAAATAAAAATGGTTTCCAAAGACGGGCGTCTCCTGGCCCAGAGTATGTTTTTTAAAAACGGCAGCACCTAGCCCACGTTTGGGAATCCCCTAAAGCTAAGCAGGATGGTCCCTGAGTGGATGGGGCACCACCAGGAGACCCCGGGGGTGCAGACTAGCTTGGGAACACCTGACGAAGCAAACCACTTTCGTGGGGCGCCCCAGGAGCTGGCCTGAACCCCAGGGAGGAGTTTCTTTTTACCCTATATGCATTTTTTAATTTTTTAGCAGAACGGCGGGTGCAAAAGTCCCAAAGATCTGCTTTGCGCCCTCCGAGCAAAACGATATGGCAGGTTTAGGAACCGGTCGTCGTCTTGTTTTCTGTCCTTTTCAACGAAGGAAATGTTGTCCCCCCCCCCCGCTGCACTTTCTCATAGAAACTGACCGGCACGCTCATTTTCTCGATGGTAGGTTCCAGTCTGGGGTTTCTCCAGCACGGATACATGCTCTTCCTCATCCACAGTCCGCTTGTGGTGAGTTAGCCCCGCTGGGCATCGCTGGGCGCTGCCAGGTCGGGGGCTTGGTGGCCGTTCACACGACCCGCTGCCCTGCAGGGCCCCACCGGTCTCGGCTGGCCCGGCACGCGGAAGCTGCCTTAGCGCACCCCGTCGGGTTTTCCAACACCGTTCCTTTTCCCTGTTTTTAATTTGCTGGATTTATTTAGCCACCCAGCCAGCCGCAAACGGGGTTGGCTTCCCGGGCACGCGCTTTCTTTTCAAGCTGCCGATCCTTTGCGCAGGAAGCCGCGCCACCCGCCCGGGTTTCACGTTTGGCCAACAGTTCCCCGTAACCATGTTCCACAGCCCCGTGGCTGATGTTGCTTTTGAGAATGCACCTTTCCCCAAGGAGGAAGCCCCGGTTGGCTTTCCTTAAGGGCCCTGGTGCGGTCTTCCATTCAGAAGGTCTTGTCTGCCCACCGTGACGGGCGACGGGCAAACCCGTTCCTGGGGGCAAAACGGGAGGAGGGAACGTTTTAGGACGTCCTGCCCCGACGTCTCTAGAAAAGAAAATGCGGTTTTGTATCTCTGCTCCAAATTCGCTCAGAATGTCTCAGGACCTGGATTTTCCTTAGGGACTGCGAGTCGTTCCGGGTCTCTCCGCTGGCCAGCCTACCTCGCAGGGTTGTTAGGCGAGGCGGAGGCAGCTGGGGACGTGGACGGTTCACGGCTCGGCGTTGTTGATGGAGCTTTCTGCTTTATGTTTTTCAGATAAAGTTACAGTTCCTCAGTCTGCTGAAGGAAGAGAGCCAGAAAAACCCCACGTTTTCCAAGCTATTAATATTTGTCGCCATCGCTTTATTCCCGCTTGGAGGCCTTTTCGGGGTGTTTTTTTGCGGCGCTCTGGCAGACAGATACGGAAGGTACGGTGCGTCTTAAACAGAATTCCAGCGCGGTGGATATGCGATGAGGACCGGATTTTGGCTGTTTCCGGCAGCATCGGCCCCATAGATTGGCACATAAAGTGAACCCCTGCCCTGGGTTTGGGCAGGGCACCCCCCTAGCTTGCTAACCCACAGGTCCTTGGGCACCCAACACATCAACCCACTGAAAAGAGAGCCAAGGTTTCACTTAACCGAGATTAATGTGTTCTCTAAATGCCAGGTTGGGTCAGAGGATGGAGGTATCTCCTGGAGACCGTTGGGGGGTTAACCAACCCCCACATGTTGGCCACCCTGGTTGAGGATGCTGGCTTTGGGCCCCCAAGGGGAGTAGGTGAGAAACCGGGGTGGCCCCAAGCACCATCTTCGTTCCTTCTCCAACTCTGATAATCTATTTTGAAACCCTAATTCGCCTAGGAGATGGTCACCTTCGCTCCCTTAGCGTTGGCAACAGGGACAAACCCAATTTTAATTTTTTTCCCTGCCCCGTCTCTTTAATTCCCCTTGCGGCAACATCTGGGTGGCTTTCAAAATGGCTTTCCAGGTGACATCTCCCCGTGTAGGTTTTTTGGCGTTGCGCACAATCTCTTGCCGTTCCAGGAACAGATTCTTTCTTTAGAAAAGAAAATCAGGCTGTTTTTGGCCGCTCAGGGCTTCCGGCTCCCTGAGGTTCCTCCATGCTTTTTCTGTGTCTTTTCAGAAAATCTATCATACTCATTAATAATGGATTTAGTATCATTTCGTCTGCCGTCCTGTGTCTCGACAGAATAATCCAGCGCCCTGAATTCATCCTGTTTGCTCGCTTTTTTGCAGGCATAGGGTCAGGTGAGACAGGGGCCTGGAGTTACTAAATTAATTTATTTTAAGCCCCCAAAGCCCCGCCTTTGAATTAAATGTCCCTTAATTTAGGAGTCCCACCTTGCGATACATACTCAGCATGTTCTCAAGACCCTTTTGGCACTAGCGTAATGGGTTTCTTGCAACCTGGGAATCAGGATGGCGGTTTGCCAATATTCCAGGCGGAGAACATCCAGTCTTTGGCAAGAAAACAAGGGACTACTTCTTCGGTGAATCCACAGGGAAGCTCCAGAAATCTCTAAATGAATGTAGAGATAAATTGGGTGCGGAAGGAAATGTATCCAGTTGCCAAGATTTCTGCAACCTAATCCCATTTCTCTTTCAATAAATCTGGTTAAAGAAGACTCTGAGACGCTGGGATTTTAGCCGTAAGGAGCCGGCATAAGCATCAGGCTGCATCGGACGTAACGGCACCCTCGTGTCACAGTTTTCCCTAACCTGGAGATTTAAATCCCAAAATCTCAGGGCCAGCCATGCGCCAGAGAGGCTCCTAAGTGCTGCACTCGCCGTAATGCAGCCCGTGACCGTTATGTGCTTTTTAATTCATCCCACCAGGTTCCTTTACTTGCTCCATCCCCCTCTACATCCTTGAAATCTCCTCCTTGAATCTGAGAGGTGCCCTAGTGACAGCTTCCATCCTCTTCCTCAACTGGGGCCATATTTTGGGCCAAATTTTAACCTTTCCCCAGATCTGGGGGAACCGAGAAGGTAAATTTTCCTGTTTTCGTCGTTCCTGCTAGCTTTGAGCCACACTAAGGCCGAAAGCCCGGGTGGGGCACCTTTCCTTCAGAGCAAGAGGAGAAGATGTAGAAAAGAGCAATGTTGGTTCTGAAACCTGGAGTGGCATCTCCAGCTTCCTAACTTCCTCCCTCCCTCTCTCTCTTCCATAGATTATTCATTATTAGTGGGTATCACTGCTGTCTTTGCTGTCATTAGTAACATGCTCCTCCTGCTTTGCCCCGAAAGCCCCAGGTACCTGTATATCCAGAGGAACGACGAAGCGAATGCAAGGCAAGGTATGGTGACTCAGGTCTGGTGTCTCAGCCTGACGAGCTGCTCGTCTGGGCCAAACGGAGGACCAGGCTGGTAGCCCGGCTTCTGCCCTTCAGATCTTCAGGGCCTGGTTGGTCTCCCCAAATTTAGCCCCCTTGCAAAATGCAGCACCGTAAGGGGACCACCTTTGGGATAGTCGTAAGAAGCCCTTTTGACTCTCTTGGTGGTGTTGGACGCTTTTCAGTGGGAACGGAAAAGGGAGGGGGGGTTCCTCTGCAGGCCAGGAGGCCATGGCCAGAGATCATCTTAACAAGATGGGAGACCTTCTTCCTCAGTGTGGAAGGCAGCTTTGTTCCCCACCCTCCTTGCACTGGCCAAGTTGGAAGACGTCATCCCAAAGTCTTCCCTGCAGGAGAACCGGGCGAGTCCTTCTCTTTGTGAAATAGAGTGAGGGTCCCTTGGAGTATGGCTGACCGGACCACCCAATTTCCAGGAGCCTTGAGTCTGAGATGCGAAAAGGAAAGGAAGGAGGAGAAAAGAAGAAAGGATGATGGGTTAGAAGCTTTGCTCCCACCATCTTGAAGCCTTGGTCCACCCCAGCCTCCCAAACCCCAGAATTAAGTCCAGTTGGAAGAGATGCTTGGAAACCCACCCCTCTCGTGCTCTGCAGATTTTCCTTTCCTCCCTTCCTCTTCCTCCTCCTCTAGTCTTGAAGAAGCTGAGAGGCAAAGAAGACGTGGAGGACGAGATGGAAGAACTTCGCCGGGAGCAGCTCGCCGAAAGCAACCAGAAGAACATGACAGCATGGCGCCTGCTCCGTTTCCCTGGCCTCCGGTGGAACCTCATCACCGTTGTCATCTTGGTCTCCGGAAGCCAATTTGTGGGCGTGAACATGGTTAGCAACTTCCCCAGTCAGCCTCGCACCGAGAAGACGTGGCCGTTGGCTTTAGCACGGTCCAATACTGGAGTCTCTGACCCCCAAAAGTGCCAGGCTTTTAGCCTGGAACAGAGCTTCTGGATCCAACTGTTCCCAGGCTCCAGGAGAGCAGAGAAAAGGGTGGATAGGCAGCTGTTCGGGTTTGCAAAGTGGCAAGCCCTGCGTGTGCGTCCATTTGCAGTCTCACCTCTTTGATTGTAGGGCTTTGTTTTCGCCGAGCGGATCTATAAAGCTTTAGGGCTGTCCACCAAAGCCAAGAGGCTCATTCCACTAGCAGGAAACGTGATCGTCCAGCTGATGCTCCTGACAACCGTAAGCAACCCAGCGTTCCCACTTTATTGCTGGTTTGTTCAAGTGATAAGCCGCTTCCGTTGCCCAACCGAGTCGGGGTGGTGTACCCAAAGCGATACAGCCGAGGAGGACGCAGGTCTAAATAGCGAGGAACAAGTTACCAAAGTGAAACCTGGTCACGGTCACGGGCCAGAAATCTAACAGCTGAGATTCAACACCGGCTTGATGGCGCGTACTCCGTCCATCGAATCAAAGCTGGCCCGTGATAAAATTTTCAGCAAACTTCAGAGCGATGCAAGGTTGGCTCGACAGGGAGTCGATCTGTCCTGCGCGGGTGACATTGTCAGGGCATAGACGTGTCCTGAAGTAGCAACGTTTTGCCATGGAATGGGTGAATTAGATTAAAAAAAAAATTGGCTTTACTAGGGGAGAAACAAGAACCAAGGCATATAATCCCAATATTAGTCGGATCCCAAATCACCCTGCCCTGGGGTCTGCTAAAAGAATCTTTCCCTCCTTCCCCAGCATTATGGGCTTCTCCAGAGAGTTGGGTCTCTGCACAATGTGTTCGAAGTAGGATAATTTGAGCCTGGTCATTGGTGCATCAAGGGAGAACTCTGGGTTTGATGATCCATCGGCTTGTTTTCTTGGCCGTCCACGGTCTTCTCAGGAGTCTTCTCCAACACCAAAGTTCAAAAGCGTCAATGCTCTTCTGCCTTGCTTTTTTTCTAGATATGCACCGTCGAGACCTTGGGGCGGAAGTTTCTCCTTTTGACTGGCTTCCTGATCTGTAGCGTGTCAAATATTTCCCTAGTCTTCTGTCTTAAGTTTCAGGTGGGTAACCCTACCTCCCTCTGCACCAGAATAACGTGGGTGCCACCCGGTTTCCTTCCCTGTGTTTACCCCCAGACAACCTCCCAGCCAGTTAAAATCGATCTTATCAGTTTTGCCCAGTTGGTCAATTTCCCCAATTAGTCAATTTCACCCAGTTAGTCCATTTCCCCAATTAGTCAATTTCACCCAGTTAGTCCATTTCCCCAATTAGTCAATTTCACCCAGTTGGTCAATGTCACTTAGCTGGTCAATTTCACCAATTGGTCAATTTCACCCAGTTCACGCCAGTTTTCTGGAGATGGGATTCCCACCCCCTGTGGGAGCCAAGTGGCTGGTTGAAGGTGTGAAACAGTGGGGGGGAGCCTTGATGCTCCCCCCACCAGTGCTTCCTTCCTCCCCACAGATCGACAGCCCCTCCCTGGCCTTCCTCAGCATTGTTTTGATCATCCTCTTCTTCCTCGGGTACATAACGGGACCAGGTTTGTGATCGGATGGGATCCGGAGTTTTCGCAGGAGGGGCAAGACAGAGGGAGGGTTTTTCTTTTAATCATTGGTGTATTACCCACAAGACCTCACCTTTTCCCGCCATCCAGCTTCCATCTCTGTTGTGATTATCGGCGAGCTGTTCCTCCAGTCGTCCCGAATGTCCGCGTTCGTGATCGCGGGGTTGGCCACTTGGATAACCCGTTTTATCTCGGCGTTGTTGTTTCTTCTGACCGAGGTGAGGGATGCTGGCGGGTTCCACATTTATTGATTTAAAAACTGACCCGCGCCATCCTTTGGGAGTTTTTCCAGCGTGGCAGTCGCTTTGCCGCGGAGCTGTGTTTGTCTCGTGTGTCCACCGAGGTCGAGCTCCCTTCTCCCCTTTTTAATTCTTCGCTTCCGTCTCCAGCCGCGCATCGGACCTTACAGCTTGCTCTTATATTGGCCCTTTATCATCCTCACCTCGATTTACATTTTGTGGATGGTCCCGGAAACCAGCGGCAAGACCTTCCAGGAGATCCAGAAGAGCGTGGCGGCCCACGTCCGCAAACACTCCAGAAAAACCGTGGCTGAGTAGAAGCAGGAAATGTATTTCCCCCCTTCTTTGAAAAGTGGATTTTGAAAAATGAAGTAAATTCGGCACTTGCCGCAGTCTTGATGTGCTTGTATTTTTAAGTAGAGGATGCTGAGAGTTCGTTTGGGAAAAAGACCGGCTTGGGGACTGAACAGAGCCGCAGGAGGAGAGGGTTAGCTGGGTTGCAAAGAGGAAGGGGGTGCCAGCCCTGCAGGGTAGGCCAGAGCAGAAAATCAGCTCCACAGGAAGACTAGAGCTATGCTTTATCGCAGTAGGCTTTAATACAGGGTTTCTCAACCTTGGCAGCTTTCAGATGCGTGGACTTCAACTCCCAGAATTCCCCAGCCTGGGGAATTCTGGGAGTTGAAGTCCACGCATCTGAAAGCTGCCAAGGTTGAGAAACTCTGCTCTAACAACCAGAATTTTGCAAGCTGATTGTGCTTTACTTCCTGTCCAGTGAATCAGGAAAGCAGTTCCAGATACTTTCTGGCTTCCTTGCACATAAAGAACATTTCAGCCCTTTTTGGTCACGTTATGATTCTTGCATATTTCTGCCCAAGGTCATTTTCCTGACTCTGTACCGGGGATTAGGGGAAGATCTCCTGGAATTCTGCTGAGCTGCCATGATATTGAACGATGATGGTTTTCTCCTGACCCTTTCTGGCCGTATCAATAGATCTCGCCATCTGCTTGGATGGGATGCGTGCCACGGAAAGGCGCGTTGCTAAAATAATATTTCAGATGCCCCGCGGCTGCCCGCCGAGTGAAACCAGACGTGCGTTTTACACCGTTTTCATTCTGGGGTGGTTTTGAGTGGCCTTGCCATAAAACCCTTGCCAGGTTTCCACCAAGGAGCCAGAGGATAGAGAAATGAGAGGCAGAAGGCAAAATACGAAATAGAATAAAGTCAGATGAAGTGATATAAGAAAATAAGATAAAATAAATAAAGTATAAAGGAAAAATAAAAGAAAAGAAAAATGAAATGAAATGAAATGAAATGAAATGAAATGAAATGAAATGATGAAATGAAACATGGCGCAACCAGAATTTGACAACTTGCTGATCCTTATTTCTGGCTCAGTGTTAGGAACCCATAAAGGAAGACTTAATAAGTGTATTATTTATTGACAAGCCTGTTGAATGTGCCCGCGCAGGACTATCTGCCAAGACTCCAGAACCACCAGGGAACCCCAGATTATTAAAATAACTTACTTGCCTTCCAAAAGTAGGAATTAGAAAATCTACAGAAAGGGCTGGAGTCCGCCGGCCTTTCCGAAACCACCCTCCAGCCACCCTGGCGAAAAGGAAACGGTTTCCCCCAAGCATGGATTTATTTAACAAGGCGGGAAGGCCCCCAAAACGGAGCTCTCTGTTCAACCTTGGTATCTGTCCAGCATTTGCAGAAAGGTGATTAACTGGGTCAGTGAGCGCCTTTGCGCGCCGTGCGGTGCGTCTTTAACCAGGCTGTGTTTTTTCCTTCCTGTGTTTTCGGCGGTGCCAAATCGGCCCGTTTGGTTAGGCCACGGCTCAGCTTCTGGCGCGGGAGCCCCCCAACGCGAGCGTGCCCTTTGCCCGCGGGTGGCTTTGCGTGCCCACCCGGCTGTGCCCGTACCCAGGTGGCCTTTTCCGGTTCCGTCACTCCCTCGCCTGGCATGGGCGGCTCAAAAAGATATGAAGGAAGCCCATTTCAAGAGAAATTAGCCTTGCGACATTGGCGCATCCTCTAGCCGGAGTTTAAAATGAAAGATCGCCGCTTCACCTGAAACCAAGACAATCTCCTTTTTTCTTTTCTAGTTTTATTTTGCAGGATGCTGCAAAACATCCGTGGTTAATATAGTCACGGTTTACCGAGCGTGCGACGCAGTCTTATAAATTATTCACGTGGACTCGGGTTGGGAAGAGACAAGCCAACATGGGGTTGGCTGTGGTTTGGGGCATTGCACAAACCCCGTTTGCATTAGGGGCTAGCGAAGCATCTTTGCTCACCGGAAGGCCTTTTTCTGACGTTTCGTTCCATATGGAAATTAATGCAAAACGGCGCCTAACTGCCAACCGCTTTCCCCGGAACGTTCCCGCCCCCTCCCCCTGATTGGCTCCCTCCACGGCCCCGGCGCGCGTTCAAAAGAAAATAGGCCTGCGTGGATCCGGTCTTTCCCCTTTTGCTCCAAGACAACAAAAAAAAGTAAATTTGCATTTTGCTTTTCCCTTTTCCAGCCTTACACGCCAAAGCTGGGGACGTCCCGCGGTTGGGGAGGGCCGTTTCGATGGGCAACTGTTTTCCCCAGACGGGCACCTTCCAAACGGGCGGGCAGAGGGGCAGTTGGGGACGCGGGGAGGGCGCCAACCAATTTGGGGAGCTTAGGGAAGGAACCCAGGGACCGAACGCGAGGCTCTCGCGCCGACGTTCGAAGGAAAAGTCGAGGAAGGCCTTTCGCTTGGGTCCGTCCCCTCCCGTAATTTCCTCTTTGAGCCTCCTTGGTCCGCAGCAGTCTACCTTGAAAATGAGCCCTCGGGGAGCCCAGTTTGGGGAATCTCTCTGGCTGGATTCGGGGGGAGGATCGTAGTTCGTAAATGTGGTGAAAGAATGAACGAACGGATATTATTTTTTCTTTTTCTCTCTTTTACGCCTGAGTTTCTAGGCAACAAGGGGTCCTCCTGATACCCAAGGAAGGATGGAGGCCGAAGAGGAATCGGAGCCCACGATCAGAGACAATGTTAGTTTGCGCGGTCGGATAAATGGCGGTCGTACCAAAATGGCCTTTCTCTCAATCCGTGATCCTTTCTAACCTTCAGGGCGAGGCAGGGCAAAGATCTGGGGCTGACCCAGAACTGAAAAAAATAAAAAAATGACTTCTAAAGGGGGGCTTGCTCTCTTGGTCCAGAGTGCCAAGCGCAAAAAGCAGCCTGGAAGTTTAATAAAACAAACTTCCAACCCCCTTCCGTGTCGCTTTCACGGAAGCAACCTGGGCGCGTCCCTGAAGCCACATTAAGTCAAACCCGATGGAGGACCCGTTTCCTTTCTGAAAAGAAGAAACGTGGCTTCGTTTTCCCCACGCCGTTGACGTAACCGTGGTTTGCTTTCTTCTCTTGAAGCTGACCGGCATGCTGATCCTCTCTATGTTGGTATCTTATCTCGGACACTTTCAATACGGCTACGCCGTCTTGGTGGTCCATAACCCGGCTTCGGTAAGTCTTGCCGAGTTAATCGGGGTTTGTCTGGCACGGGAGCCCTGATCAGACCCCTGGCCTGAGCTCTCCCCACTCACCATGCTCAAATGTTTGGGGCTGGTCAATGGCTTGGCGCAGCGGGCAAACCTGCATAGCGCGGTCCCTCGGCTGGGGTTTCCCGAAGAAGGATGCGTGTCCGGGTTCAAGGGAAAAAGTGCCAGGCCGAGCCAAGGAGCTGGTGGGCACAAGTGGGTGATTTTCCCCAGGTCCCTGTCCTGTTTGTGTGCACGATGCACGTGGCACACTCATAATCCAATTGCAAACTCTAATAAGTTTCCTAGCGTGCTCTGCTGACCGAGAAGGCCGTTCAAGTGTGCAGTACAGGTAGACCCCAATTTAAGAAGTTCCATTCCTGAGGTCTGTCGTAAGTCGAATTTGTACGTAAGCCGGAACGGTATTATTGCATAATACTGTATGAGTATTATTGTGTATTTAACTCAAACCATTGTGTATTTAACTCGAATTTTGCTACAGTAGGGTCCGTTCTGAACTATGGCTCATCCGTAAACCAGGCGTTCTTAACCCGGGGACACCCCATACCGGATCTGATTTTTAACTGTAGTTGTTCAGGGATACAGTCAGAGAAGGACCGAGGAGGATGAAACAACTGGGCTTGTATTAATTTACATTTATTCTGTACCCCAAAGTCTTAAATTTAGTTCCCGGATGATGGGAAAATCCTCCTTTTCTTTCTCAACCGGCTATGCCAAGAGGCTTTTGAATTGCTAGGAAGACCAACAGATACGCAGGATGCAAAACCTTCTTTCCCCTTGTTTATTTTATTTGTATAAATACACCCACACACACGGAAGGGATGGGGGGAGTTATGGGGGCATACCTTTCCGCAGGCTCGTTTGTTTCAGGTTCCTGCAAAGAAATCACAGCCTCTAGAATGAACCCCAAATGCAAAGAGAGCTGTTAAAAAGTCAGATTTAAGGGCCAGATTGCTGAATGTGAGAAGAGGCTGTGGACGAGAGATGCCCCGGTCTAGGTGGGACAGGTTGGGAACGGGACGGCCACAACTTTGTGCTTTTGACGGCTGGCGCGGATGTTTCTTCCCAAAGCACCTCGTCTTCAACATTACAAAGGCGGAAACGAAGAGTCTGAAAGTTTTCTGGTTCGCCTTGTCGCCCACTGTGATATTCTTCCCCATGGGAGGGGTCACCGGCGTTGTGTTGTTTGGAAACCTGGTCGACAAATACGGCAGGTACAAGAAACGGCAAGGCGGGGCGGAGGGGCGGGGGGCGCACAATTTCTCAGGGCCGTTGAGCAAAGTAAATGCTTGTAGGTATCTCCTGGAGGTCTCTTTTCCAGTGGATGCCTTGGAGAGACAAGCTCAGATTCCCCCCATTTTCGCTGCCCTGAATATTCTGCATTTTTGCAAAGTAATTTGCCAGGAAATCTTCCACCCAGCTCTTTTAGCTTCTGGGCCACGTCAGAAACAATCCCTTATCCTATACCCCATAACTTTAATTTCCCTATTTTCTTTCTCTTGTTCTGGCATCTGGATAGGAATCCCCTGCGACATTTTTTGCCGAGGAACCCCCGAAGCCGAATGATTTTTTTTTAAAGTTACCTGTTATTTTTGGGAACTAGTGGGGAGGAGATTGAAGGAGAAATGAATTCATGTCTGTTCTGATCCCCCCCTCTCCCCAGTTCTGGTATGAGATCTCAGCGGTGGCTCCAAAGCTGAGCATCGTCTGGAAAAAGTTGTGCGCTTCTGTTTTCAAGGAATGAATTGGGGGGGGGGGCTGTTTTGCCTAATAATGGGACAATCATGCCTTGTTCTGCTTTGCATGGGGCCTGCAAGCTCTAGCAAAGACAGAGCAGAGGGTCTGCTTAAAATATTGGGGAGGAATGACAGCCCCTAACCCTAGTTTAATTTTTTTTAATTTTTTTTGGCTAAGGCCTTTTCCTACTCTTCCTTTCAGAAGGCATCTCTTGCTGTTGAATAACGCCTTCAGTTTGCTCGCCTCTGCCTTCCTGTGCCTTTCCAACATCATACGGATCTTCAAATTCACCATTTTCGCCAGTTTTATTACAGGGATATGTGCAGGTGAGGGGGGGAAAAAAAAACGGGTCTGTTCTTCGGATCACCCCAAGACCGTCAGGCCGATCTTGGTCTAGGAATTGAGCTCTGCGATTTGTAAACCAAGGAAAGGAGGGAGGGGTAGAAGTTGGCACATTCTCAGAGGCACTCCGTCCTTGGCGGTTCCACATAGGAGACCCAAGACTGAGGATATATTGCAGATCGGTCACTTCGGCCTCTTTATATCTTTGCCACCACAATTTGGGACGCTGAAGAGACTAGCCGTTTATTTAGAGACTTGGCTCTTCAGCAGGGCAGACAAACCAGCTGTTTCCAGGTCCTGCCTAGATTTTGGGTTAAAACCATAGAACGAGGGAGAGAATGGGTCTTGTATTCCCCATCAAGCTTTCGCCCCCCACAGGAGGGGGTGAGTTTGGGAAAAAGTTGGGTTAGATTAACTGCAGCCCCTCTTCTCCAAAAAAAAAAAAAAAACCTCATAATTTTTGTGCGGAAACTGATCTGGCTGTCCATCGAGGGTATGCTTTATTTATAGAAATTGGGCTTATCAGCGCAATCCTAAAGCAGAGGAGAAATGTCAAGTTCTAGGCGAAAAGAATTAGAACAGCGGGTTCGAATCCTAACCTTACAATTACAGATGAAAATTGACAAAGCAGCCGCCGGTGCCATCTCCCGTTGCCGTGTGCCCGTGGCACTGGCGAACCTTTGCTTTTTAATAACAACCGATCGCCCCGAGGAATAAAAAATAAATCAACAGAGGAACGGGAGGCATAAAAATAAATGAAATAACGAAAAGCCTGGAATCTCGCGGTGGTGGATTTATCTCCTGGGGTCCCATCCCTTAAAATGGGTTATGCTCTGGGCTTCTTGGCTCCCAGACCTCACAGGACACCAGATTAAAATATTACAACCAGAACAGGGGGAAAAAATTGCACGGACAGCACAGGTTCCGTTCAACCTGGAAAGGTTGGCCGTCCCAAAGCTTGGTGCTTGGTGTATTCACAGCAACGCCGTGCCGTTTGCTTGGTAGCCACGTGGCCGATCTGTTTGCCCTTTCGTTCTTCCAGAATATTTTTAATTTCCAGTCTAGGGAAGTTGTGGAACTCTCCTCTCCAGACACTACCCAAGCTTCACCCTGCATAGTTTCTCAACATCGACCAAGGCTGGCTGGGTTGAAGTTCTCTGTTACAAACCAGCATTCGCAAGACGGGCCCTTGGCCCTTTCTCGCTTTCGCTGCATCAAGGCATGCCGTGAACCCACCGCTCAATTTCCTTATCCAACTTAGGTATCTTCTCCTGCTGTGTCCCTATGTACCTCTTAGAGGTGTCCCCCACCTCCATGAGAGGATCTCTGACCGCGACCTCAGTCCTCTTCTTCATCTTCGGCATTTTGATCGGTCAGCTGTTAGGACTCCCCCAGATTTTGGGGAACAAAGAAGGTATGTGTATCGATCGAATCATCACTGAAGCTCATCTTTGGAAACCTCGCAGGAGCCAGAATAACTCCCACGCAGCAGCGGTGAAATAATTGCCCGCTACCGCGTTTCTGCCTAAGAGGCACGTCATAAAAGGAAAGGCGATGGGACAGGAAAAGGAAAAAGGAAATGTCAGGCACAGATTCTAAAAAGCAGCGAAGGGTGGGGAAAGACTGCGGCCTTGGCAAATCGTCCATCCAAACTTTTTTTTTTTCCCCTCACTCACAGGTTTCCCATTATTGGCCGCTGTACTGGGTGTCATTGCTACTGTTTGCATTTTGCTACTGCTGATCTGTCCGGAAAGCCCCCGGTTTTTATTCATTCAAATGAAGGATGAAACGAAAGCAAGGGAAGGTAAGGGTGCAACCGCCTCCTGGCTGCTGGGCGTCAGCCTTCCAACGACCTGGGAGCCATGGAGGTGGCTCGCGGTCCTCCTGAAGCTCGTCCCGTTGTTTTGAACTCAGGGCTGCAGCACGGGCAGCAGGCATCGCTTCCCTGACCTGGCTGTTTCCTCTCTTCCCGTCCAGTCTTAAAAAGCTTGCGGGTGCAGGAGGACGTGGAAGACGAGATTCAGGAACTCCAGAAGGAAGACCTTTACGAATACGAGGGCAACGAGAAAGAGATAACAATCTGGAAACTCTTATGCATGCAGAAATTTCGGTGGCCTATCATCACCATCATAGTTTTGATGGCCGGAAGCCAACTCTCAGGCATCAATGGGGTAGGGAAAAAACGCATCCCGAATACTTCCCAAAACGCAGGAGAAAAGCAAACAGACAAAGAAACCACAGTATGGATCGTGGGGTTTGTTCTACGCTGAAAACGGGCAGTTTGGGGTAACCGGCACCCAAGCCTAAGCTTTTGGAAGGCAGCTGTGTCCCGAATGAGATTTTTCTGAATTTTGGGGGGGGGGGCAGAAGAAAAGGTGAATAAAATGGGTGTCTGACATGCCGTTAGATGGCTTCCCCTATTTTCCCCTCCCTGCCCTGTTCCCATGTGGATTTCACTTCTCTTTTAGTCCAAATCTCCCTAGTTCTCCTCTCCCAAACAAACTCTGGGTTTGCGGCATCCTCTTCAGCGCAACTCCTCTTTTCCCTTTGGCCACAGCTGTTCTTTTACACCGAGAAAATCTACGAAGCTATGCAATTATCCAAGAAGAACGCAAATATCGTTTCTTTAGCCATCAGTGTCATCACCATCTTAATCGTTCTCACCACGGTAAGCTGCACGCCTTTCCAGCTTTCCCAAAGGCTAAAACCCAGGGCAAAATGTGGCTTTTCCCTCTCCTCCCCCCACCTTTTGGGAAAAAAAAATTATAAATCCCTGCGCTCTGAGCAGCTCTAAAGAGCAGGAAAGAAGGGTTGATTTGCAGGAACGGCTCTGCCGGGTAGAGAGGAGAAAGGGTTTTGTCGCTGCTTGAGGAAACGGTTTACATCCCGTCAGTCCTTTGCAAGCCGTGCTGGATCTCGGTGGGTATCTCAGCGGCCAGCTCTGTTCCTCCAAACTCGCTAAACCGCTGGATCCAAGGCTGCTTTTTCAACAGTTGCAAGACCTGCTAACTTTCCGGCGGCAGGAGGCCCGGCCTTGCTTCCTTGCAAGAAAGAAGGAACGGGTGGCTTGTTTTTCACCCTGGCACAGTGGCGCCTGGGAGCCACCCAGCAACGCGAGGTTTAGGGCTGTGATGCCTGCAGCCTTGCCCTTGAGATTCCCCCTGCCATACGTCTGTTGTGTCCCCTTGATTTTTTTCCTAGATCAATTTGATTGAGACGTGGGGGCGGCGAATCCCTCTCATCATGGGCTTCATGATCTGTAGCATGACGTGCATTCTATTAACGTTCACCCTCGAATTCCAGGTTCGGAAGCTCCCTGCTTCCAGCGGGGATCTCCACCCTGCCCCTCTTCCCAAGCCCCCCACCTCAATCTTGCCCTTTCTGGGAGCTCACAACCGGTTTGGGCACCTTAAGCTTAGAGAAAGCCGGGTGCCGGGGAGGAGAGGGGGCCCCGTTCACAAGACTTGTTCCCTATGTGAGCTTGTTCTCTTTCCACAGGTCTACAACCCTCTGATGGCTTACCTTAGCCTGGTTTGCATTATTCTCTTTTTAATTGGGTACATGTTAGGACCAGGTAGGTGAACAGGCAGGATGCTGAAGGTTTGCTAGAAACTCCAGACAGCAAGGGGGGCTTGCAAAACGAGACCCCCGTCTACAAAGGCAGCCCAGACTGAGCCTTTTCTCCCTTTCCTCCCAGCTCCAATCCGCACCGTCATCCTGGGAGAACTTTTCCTTCAATCGAGCCGGGCCTCGGCTTACATGGTTGGATGCTGTGTGGTGTGGTTCATGCGTGTTGTCTCTGGGCTGATCCTGATCCAACTGGAGGTGAGCCCTCACGCAAACGGGCATTTCTACGCCTTCACGGGACGCGAGCACGGCCCTTCTCGCCCTCCCGCTGCCCGGAACTCCCAGGCTGATCTTCTGAGTTGCACTTCTAAGTTGCAACCCCAGCGCGGACGGAGGGCACCGATTTGGGTGCTAGACCCAAGCCAGGCTGTCATCTTACCCCACAGGGTAGTTGTGAGCTGGGAATCGGAGGAGGGAAAGAGAAGTGGGGGAGCATCCTTGGATGCGATGCATCAGGGAAAGAGAACAGATTCTTTCACTCTGCGGATTTGTTATCAAGGCGAGTTAAAAACTGAGGCGGGCAGGAGTCGAACATCAGCCGGTAGGACGGGTAGCAAGGTCCGATGCCTTGGCACTGGCTAAGCTCAGTGTAAGTTAGAAAAAACTCTCCTTTCATGTCATTTTCCCTTTGCCCTCTTTCCAGTTACTCCTCGGCCCCTACTCTTTGCTGTTCTACTGGCCCCCCTGCGTGGCCACCTTCATTTACCTTTTCAAGATGATCCCCGAAACGAAGGGCAGATCCTTTCTGGAAATCCAGAAGGCCATGGCCACGCGCTCAGCCAAACCGAAGAAGAACAAGCAACTTGAAATCACAGAAAGTAGCTGAATTTATTAAAAGGAAATGATTGCTGATTTTCAAAGGAGGGGCCACTGAGGCGCCTTATTGCTGCCTTTCCATGCGTGTTGTCCTCTGTTTCTCTTTCTTGGAGGGTTTAACTGTAGGTCTCCTTTCCCCTGGATTTCAGCTCTTCTGTTCAGCCAGGATGTATGAGCCAAGAATTTGGCCCTAAATATTTTAAGCCTCCTCGTTCTGCAGATTTCTCTGGAATAACTAACTAGAACGCAAGTAGATCCTTGCTGAGGATCGGATTTTGATGGCCTTGAAGACAGTTCCGGGCATCTGGGCATCTGGGCACTGTTAGCGCCCGTGTTGGTCGCTCTCACAAAACGGCTACCGAGGAGGGGCGTGGCCCGTCTCCGAAGAAGTGGGGCTATTTGTACCACAATCCCTTAATTTCACACACACCCCCCAAATCTTTGTTTGCAGAGTCACCGTGGGGCCCTCAGTACTGCTAGAATAAAGATATTTGGACTGGTTTCTGTGCTGTTCCCTGTCTCTTTCAGTTTCTTTGAATTTAAATAAATATTCTTTTTAGAAGCTAAAATGCCAAAAGTTGCAAAGAGTCTTGTTGTGCAAGGAGACGCTTTTAAAAAAAGCTTTGGATCTCTTCTTCTGTGGCTAGGTGAGTTTCTTTCAGATTCTTTTTCACTGTTGGTGCCCACCCTGCTCCCTTGGGATATATAAATGGCACAACTGGGTGAGGGCATGCGCGTGCACGCCGGACCAGGGACTTGGATTGAACATTCACATCTGGAAAGCTGATGTTAGAGGGGCTGGTGTTGCAGCGGGAGAGGCAGATTCGAACTCACGACTTTTGCTTTGCAAACTGGCTGCTTAGTCGCTAAACTAGAATGATTCAAACTGGCTGGGAAACTCTGGGAGTTGAAGTCCACGCATCTTAAAAGTAGAAAGTCTGAAAAACACTCTGCTAAATGAAGAGAGGCTCCAAGCCAGGGATTCCCTTGGGGAGCCCCCCCAACCGCCAACAGCGTCCTGCAGGATTTCCCACTTATACGGCTGCAATGCCAGACGGGGCCACAGGGCGGCGGTGTTTTCTGCCTTTGCCAGCTGCCTACAGCTTTGAACGGGCTATCTTAGCTCAGTTTAACTCGGTTTCCCTGGTCTCAGGCCGTTCCCAGCTCCTGGGCTGTGTATTGCAATGTTTATATCAATAAAAATTAATAATAATAGAGATAATGAGAATAATAATCGGATGCCTTAAAAGCGGTTTATTCCCTTTTCGGGCTGCAGCGCCACGAACGGCCACCGGGCGGCGGTGTTTTCTGCCTTTGCCAGCTGCCTACAGCTTTGAACGGGCTATCGTAGCTCAGTTTAACTCGGTTTCCCTGGTCTCAGGCCGTTCCCCGGCTCCTGGGCTGTGTATTGCAATATTTATATTAATATAACTTAATAATAATAGAGGTAATGATGAGAATAATCGGACGCCTTAAAAGCGGTTTATTCCCTTTTCGGGCTGCAGCGCCACGAACGGCCACCGGGTGGCGGTGCTTTCTGCCTTTGCCAGCTGCTGGCAGCTTTGAACGGGCTCTCTTAGCTCAGTTTAACTGTTTGAAGTCGGTTTCCACCTTCGTATCCTTCATCTTCTCTTCCTGGTCTGTTTCTGAAGTAGCCGCCTTCCACCTTTCTGAGCTCGTGAGAAAACTATTTGTTTTGATCCAGGAGCAAGGAGCAGGTAAAAGCCAAACTGAATTAACCTTTAGGGTAATCCTGTCCCCAAAAAGTCCATTTTCAATCATGTCAAGAAGGTGGCGAGAATAAAAACAGCTTTTTCGAGCCTCCGAGACCTTGCGACTCCAATGCCTATAAACCCCCACCTGGTCCCTGGTTGGGGGCGATGGCCGTTGGAGTCCAAAAGGTGGAAATGTGGCCCAATTAGAGGCAAATCAGCTTCTCTGTTATCTCCCACTTTAGAATTTCAGTTACTGGAAGTTACTCAACTTTAAGTCGCTCCCCCTTGACTTTGGGGGGGCTGGCTGAGGATGCTGGAAGTTGCAGTCCAAAAATAACCAGCAGCATCTTTTTGGGGGAGGAAGCTGATTAAAAATATATGGGGTGATGTTGGTGGGACATTTCCCCCCCTAGTTGCTCGTCTGCACGTCGGACCTGATTTGCAGATATCGGATCGAAGAATGGCGGAAGAGAACGTCGCTGTTTCGGGAAGGGTAAGTCTGCAGTTGTTCCCACCCCCCAGCTTGGGAAAGGGGGTGCCTTCCCGAGGGTGTCTGGGGTACGGAAATAAAAGGGGGGTCGCATAAACCGGAGGTGACCGGGGTCAGTTTCACTGCTGAGGACGCAGCAGGGCAAAATCGCATTTTCCATAACTGATTATTGGTGAGCAGCCTGGCAAAGAAGCGTGGGGTTTGAAGGGGCAGAGAAAGGCCTTATAAAGGTGAAATGGCAATGAGAATGATCATAAGAGCATCGGCAGGGTCTGCCAGATGGTCCTGCCCGCGTCGGGCACTCTCGGTCCTCCTCGAGGGTTTGGGGCAGCGAAAGACCCTCTTGCCATCTACGTGCTGCTGCGAGTAACGCGGCTCCCGGCAACAGAGGAGGCGCCCAGCGCTTGAGCAGGCCTTCGGGGATGGCACCAAGCGTGCCAGCCACGGTTGGCACTCCCACCGGTTTTCTTTTCCACGTCTGCTTAATCCCTCTCTGGAGGTCTTTATATTCCCCTGTTTTTTCCTAGTTCTTTCACGTTGACCCTTCTATCTCCTCCTCCTCCTCCTGGACCTCTTTAGAAGTTGGGTTTGGAACGAAAACGCCCCCCACCTCGGGGCCTTTGCGTCTTCCCCACGTGTGGTTCAGGAATGGAGGAACCCGCAATTCTGCGCGTTGGTCGTGAGGCCCCAAAGGAATTTCCCCGCCGTTAGACAGGCACGAGACCCCCGGTTGATGCTGCTGGGCCTGGAAGCTGAGCAGCACCCACCCCATGAGGGAGACCCCGAGGGGACCCGGGCGGGAGGCGAGAAGTGGGACGCCCGAACACCGCAGCTCCGTGCGCCCTCCCTTCTCTCCGCAGATGCTCACGAAGCCCCTCGTCCTGGTGACCCTCATCTCTGCCTTTGGGTCATCTGTCCAGTATGGTTACAACGCTTTTCTAGTCACCTACCCCGCTGAGGTAAGGCCTGCCACCCATGGGGCTGGGCTGGCCCACCCCGATGGGTGTTGCTCTGTGGGTTTGCAACACAACTCGTGTCGCTTGGCTTCCCCTCCCAGCACATACAAAGCTTCTTCAACGCGACCTACCGGTTCAGGAACGTGATCAGCATCGACCGCAGTGTGCTGCGGTTCCAGTGGGGACTCACCATCTCCTTCTTCTCACTAGGAGGCCTTTGTGGGACTCTCATGGTCGGGCCGGTGGTGGACAGCATCGGCAGGTACCCCCCCTCCCTGCCCCTCCCGCCTCGCCTCGCCTTCCCCTTTCTTGCTATCTTTGTTTTCCAGGAAAAAAACGCTCCTAGCCAACAACCTGTTGGCCCTGATCGCCGCTGCCCTTGTGGTTTCCTCCAAGCCGATGCGTTCCCACGAAATTCTGATTTGTTCGCGCCTCTTTGTGGGAATCTGTGCCGGTGAGCGACAGCCCTGACGGTGGGGCCACCTCCCATTCCCCAAAGCCTCCTTCGGCTGCCCACGCTCTCCCAACCCCACCAAAGGGCACTCTTTCACCACGGCGGGCGCGTGGAGTGGCACGTGAGTGGGTCTTCCTCGCCCGGCCCTGGGGTAGCCTCATCCTGCCAAAGTTTTGTGTAAATATCTCGGGGGCGAATGGCCAGCTTCGGCTGTGAAAAAGGCCGCCACGTTCGGATGGTGAGGGATCCTTCTGCTTGCCTTCCAAACCAGGAGTTGCCTTCAGCGTGGTCCCCATGTACCTGGCTGAGATTGCCCCCCAAAATCTCCGCGGGGCTCTCTGCACGGTGGCTGACCTGTTCATCACTTTCGGCAGCTTGATGGCGGAAGTCATAGGCTTCCACGAAGTCCTTGGAAGTGAAGAAGGTCAGGGATAAAAATATGTGTTAGATTGGGGTGATTCGGTGTCTGGTGGCCACGGTTCTGACCTGGTCTTCTCCTCCAGGTTGGCCAGTCTTGCTCAGCCTCACCGGGCTCCCGGCGTTGCTGCAACTGCTGTTGCTCCCGTTCTTCCCTGAAAGTCCTCGCTATCTCCTGATTCAGAGGAAGCAGGAAGAAGCAGCCAGGAAGGGTAACGAATCATTGATTGATTGATTGATTGATTGATTATCAATTGTGCCTTGTATTCTCAAGCCAGTCTTGACCTCCCAAGTCACTGGCCTCGATTAAAATGAGTCGTGCACTCTCCCATCTCATCACCTAAAAAGTTAGAGAGAAATGGCTTCAGATAGGGGCTGTCCTCTTCTTAAATTTGTTTTTCTTCTGCTACCAAGAGGGCTGT
This sequence comes from Liasis olivaceus, assembly GCA_030867105.1. Classification (NCBI taxonomy): domain Eukaryota; kingdom Metazoa; phylum Chordata; class Lepidosauria; order Squamata; family Pythonidae; genus Liasis; species Liasis olivaceus. The sequence goes on along the minus strand of CM061356.1, from coordinate 7,637,044 downwards.
TGGGAGAGTGGCCTTGCCGGAGGCCAAGTGAAGACCTCCTGCTTTGATTTTTGGGCTCCTTGTTATTTTGGGGCATGCAAAATCAGTGGGTGAAGCCTCTTTGCAAGGCTGGAGCCAGCAGGTTGGGACGCCTGGTTTGAACAGGAAGATTGGAAGGAGAAAGAGAGGGATGTTCTTCAAAGACCGAAGCACAGAGCTCCGCGTGGGCCTTGTGGTTCCAGGATCTCCCTCCAAGAACGTGCCTCCAACCTATGAAACCTTTTCCGCGTGTCTGTCCGGTTTTCCAGCATAAGAGGTTTTGAACAGCTTCAGATGAAGGAAGAGGACCTCAAGATCGGGGTTTTCTTGTCCTGCCCTCTCAACCAGCCCCCTGTCTCCTTCCTCCGTAGCCTTCAAAAAGCTGAGGGGCTTGGAGGATGTGGAACGTGAGATGGAAGAACTCCGACAAGAGAGCCTCTTGGAGAAGGTGGAAAAAGATATAGACGTGCTCAAAATTCTGCATTATCCTGCCCTTCGATGGCATCTTGTGTCTGTCATCATCCTGATGGGGGGTCAGCAGCTCTCTGGGATCAACGTGGTATGGAAACCTTCTGGAGGAGACTCCCATCTATCTATCTGGAGGGTTGGAGAAGGCTGCTCTACCAAGACCCCCTAGATCAGTGTTTCTCCACCTTGTCAACTTTAAGATGCGTGGACTTCAACTCCCAGAATTCCCCAGCATGGAGTTGAAGTCCACACATTAAAGTTGACAAGGTGGAGAAACGCTGCCCTAGATGGTCCAACCGGAGGAGGCCAGAGGTGTGTTCTGCATCTTGCAATCCAAGGAAGGCGCAAACGCCATGCCTGAAACAGCTTGGCGAAAGAGGGGCTTTGTTCTCATGGCAGGCCCAACATTACGCGAAGCAGATCTACCTGTCCTCGGGGGTCAGCAGAATGACCGTCTGGTACATCAGCCTGGCGTTATCTCTGTTCCTGATGGTCATCACCACGCTGGTGGTAAGACGCTGGTGCAACCGTGACCTCGGTGGTCTTCTCGTGCCTTTCCTCCCACTCTTGGGCTGGGGACAAGATGGAGGCTGTCTTTTTTCACCGGGGGGGGGCAATAATCAGGTGAAGGAGAGAAAGTCGGAATAGCCAGGCGGCTTCTTTAACCATCGCTGATGCCCGGTGGTATCTTTCTCCAAGTGTTATGGATTTTTTTTTGCTGAGAACGGACGAAAACGAACGGACGATCTCTGGATTTCCGGATTAAAAAGGGTTTCGTGTAATTTGGGAGGGTGGAACAGCATTAATTACGTTTGTAGCGGCTGCCGAATGGTGCCGGTGGATTTCCACGGGGGAAGGAAGGATGGATCTAAGTGCCCCCGCCCGGGTCCAACGCTCCTCACCGCTGCTGCACTTTTCAATTTTCTAGATCTGCATTGTTGAGTCTTCGGGACGAAGGATCCTGCTTCTCACCGGCTTCAGCATTTGCAGCATCTCCTGCATCTTCCTGACGATGTCCCTGGAGCTTCAGGTCGGTGATTTTTAAGGCCACTCTGGCAGCCAAAACATCTTTTCCTCCAGCCTTTTCTCCATCTTAAAGTTTTTCTCCAGCCTTTTCTCCATCTTAAAGTTTTTCTCCAGCCTTTTCTCCATCTTAAAGTTTTTCTCCAGCCTTTTCTCCATCTTAAAGTTTTTCTCCAGCCTTTTCTCCATCTTAAAGTTTTCCTCCAGCCTTTTCTCCATCTTAAAGTTTTTCTCCAGCTTTTTCTCCATCTTAAATTGGACAAGGTGGTCGAACATCACAGCGAACTGTGTTACTTTGCTAACCCCTTTGCTAGCTTTGCTTCCACAAAACTCCCTTCTCTGTGCTTTGCTTAAAGAGCCACCTTATGTACGAGGGGCGGCGATATCAGTACGATAAGTAAGTCCATAAAACATCGTTTCCGACTTTGCTTGAAGGCAGACAGGCAGACGCCGCTCTTGATTAGTTCTGCGACGTTCACGTCAGCTTTTGGGAACGGGCGAAAAGCAGGATGCTTTTTTTTAGAAAGAGAACATTCATTTATCCGAGTTTGTTGGCCGCCCAACTCCGGTGGCATACGCGGACGCTTCACCGAGTCCCGGAACGGCTGCAGGTGATGGAGCAAGGATATTTTTCACGTGGTCCGTCCACGTTGGGCAATCCACGCCCGCTCTTTCTCCTGCAGAAAAACATCCCCGCCTTGTCGTATCTGAGCGCGTCCTTTCTGACCATCTTCCTGATCGGATATGCTACCGGCCCCGGTGAGTATCCCAGGCCGAACCGGTCCAGGGTGTTGCAATCTCAGAGCGTGTCCGTTTCGAACTCGTGCCTGGTTTTGGGCCCTCGGACCCCTTCCAGTCACACTCCAGCCGGGAGGGTTCAAGAGCGGGCCTCCTGTCTTTGCAACCAGGCCCGGTGCCCAGCGTGCTGGTGGCTGAGTTTTTCCTGCAGTCCTCTCGGTCCACGGCCTTCGTGATCGCGGGAGGCACCCACTGGCTTTGCAAATTCCTCATCACCGTAACGTATCTCTACGTAGAAGTGAGTCTTTTCTTCTTCTTCTTCTTCTTTCTGGCCTGTTAACATAGCCCCGCCCATTCAGGGGATCACCCCTCCTCCTGTTTGATGTAGCCCCACCCATCTCACTCCTAGCCCCACCCACTTTGAAGTAGCACCACCCCTTCTGGAGCCCATCCCTCCTACTGTTTGACTGAGCCCCACCCATCCTCAGTCCTAGCCCCACCCACTCCAGATCCTAGTTCCGCCCACTTCGACAGTCCCGCCCATTCTGGATACCACCCCACCCCTGCTTGACCTAGCCCCACCCACTATGGATCCCAGCCCCACCTACTTTGATATAGCCCCACCCATCCTCAGTCCTAGCCCCACCCACTCCAGATCCCAGTTCCACCCACTTCGACAATCCCGCCCATTCTGGATACCACCCCACCCCCTGCTTGACCTAGCCCCACCCACTATGGATCCCAGCCCCGCCTACTTTGATATAGCCCCACCCATCCTCAGTCCTAGCCCCACCCACTCCAGATCCCAGTTCCACCCCCTTCGACAGTCCCACCCATTCTGGATACCACCCCCCCACTGCTGGACTGAGCCCCACCCACTATGGATCCCAGCCCCAGCTACTTTGATATAGCCCCACTCATCAGTCCTAGCCCCACCCACTTTTTCACTAGCCCCGCCCTTTCCATGCAACTCCAAGAAACTGCCTTCCACGGAGCGTAACTCGTGGTGGGAAATAAAAATACCGAAAGGGCGGCTGGTCCATATTTCCAAAGAGCGGAGCTCACTTCAGCCCGGCCATGAATCTTCTCGGGAAGGTGTTGTCTGTTCCTGGCTGAATCCGGGGTGACCAGTAAAGCCCCGATGTCCATTCCTGGGTCAAGCTCTCCGGCCACGGATGGGTGGGAGACAGGCAGGGTGTGACCTCCTTTGGTGGGGCGGGAGATCCAGCGCTGTTAGGGTGGATCAGTCCCGTGGCCTCCTTTCTCCTCCTAGGCGGACCTGGAGCCCTACAGCTTCCTCCTCTTCTGGCCCTTCAGCATCGCCACCGTTTTTTACGTCTTCAAGATCATCCCCGAAACTAAGGATAGAAGCTTCTTGGAGACCAGGAAGCTGATGTCTCTCCATCAGGGCCAGCAGTCCTAACGGTGGACTCGGGACCCTCCCTGTGGGCATCTCAGCTGCTTTCGGTCAGGGAAGATGGACGCATGAGACGCCCTCTTAGTTTCGGGGCAGGCAGCGCCCCCATCCCCACCTCCGGCCCCCCAAGCTTCGAGCCGTGGAGGTGGATCCTTGACCAGAAGGCTTGACTTCTCGCCAGGTTGAGGGGCACCAAGTGATCGCTGGGCTGCTGTAAGGTTCAGGTCTCCTCTGACGGCCGAGACGTTTCATGGAGGAGTGGGCGACAGTTTGGGGGGACGTCGCTCGGGTCCCCCCGGACCGGCCAGCCCCCTCGGCAGCGCCCTGGAGGGATCAAAACCACTTTCTGCAAACTTCTCTAGAACCTCCTCGTTGGCTTTTCCCCTTTCCGAGTCTAAGCCTTGCTTCTTCGTCTTTGTGTCGGGATGACCCAAACTCCAACCGTCGTTTGCTTGCTTCTAAAATGATATTCTTTTGAAAAAAATATTACATTTTGGTGAATAACCCTGCCAGTCGCACGTTCATTTATTTTGGTGGGGTGGGGAGAGTCTCGGCGGGAGGGTGGAAGTGGGAACGAAGATTTGGACGTAGACGTTGGAGTGGGAACGAAGAATCGGGAGGCTCGGAAAACACCAGGAATCAACATTTCATTCGTGCCTTTAATTTGCCTGGCGAGATGAGTATTAAATATAATCAACTCAGGTTTTCTGAGTGGGAAAGGCTTTCTGAGCTGTGCATCTGGGTAGTTTTTCTCTTGAAACTGCCCAGAACGAGGAAATGCAGATTTTTAACCAGCAATTGGATTCCCTCCCGTTCCGATCGTGGTGCAGTCCCCGGTGATTAAATAAATCTCTTCCTTTTTAAAACATCTTTTTTGGGGGGGGGGGGGATTAGTTTTATGATTTACTTGTGCAACTTGTCCACCCTCCACAACTGACCGGGACTCGGGGTGGCGAGGAAACGTATTAAAAGAAGAAAACGATGCATATCGAAAAGATACGTGCAGGCAACACCTGTTGGTCCCCTCTCCTATTTCTTTGGTTTTCTGGTTATTGCTGCGGTTAAATAGAAAAATGGCAAAAATCTGCCCCTTGTGCAAAATTTCCGTGAGAGGAGGAAGCTGACGGAAAAAAATACGTCATTTACGTATACGTCGTTTACATTGGAGGACGAGCCAAACCTGGCTGCAGCAGTGTTCGGTTGTAGGCATTTTCTGGAGAAAATCCAGAATATCCATGCAATAAGGTGGGAGATGGAACCATATTTTCCTAACCCCGAAGCCATTTGGGGTGAGTGGCATAGACCCAAGATATTAATAATATTTTGAACAGCAATAATAATATAATAAGAATAGCAATCATAAGATAAAATAACAGTCGGAACAATCATATAATAAAATAATATAAAATAATAACAATAGAATAATATAAAGCACCAATATCATACCATAATATCCGACAATTTAATAGATGATAATAAAGTGGGGGAAAAGGCCACTTCCAGTCTAAACATCTGGCCAGATGTGCCGCCCACCGTCGTCATGATGTCATCGACGGCGGCCGTTTCGGCTGGCAAGCAGCTTCTCCAACAGGACATCAACGCGCTTCCGGGTGGGGAAAAAGGGTTTCCGACCTGGGTCCGCAGTCGGTGCTTTTGGAGCGGTGCCGTGAGACCGCCCTGCCAGGTAGGCCCCTCTTTGTGCACTGCTAGGTGGCAGTTCTCCTTACGCCCCCCCGACGCCCCTCCGGCTTCCTGGTGCCGTTGCGCCTTAAATTTCCGCGGGCACTGCCAGCCTCCTTGTTTTGAAAAAACGGGAGAACTCGGGTCGTAACTACCAACTGTTTCCCTTCTAGAACCTTTTGCTCCCGCTGCCCGATTGGCTCCGAAACGTCGTCTTTCCAGCGATCCGACGGGCAAAGGGACGGTCGGTGGGTGTGTTTCTCACCCGGGCTGGGGAGATGGGGCTTCCCTATTCAAGGGCAGTCTACCTGCAAAAGCTGGGGAGGGGCAGAGGGGCATCCGGGAAGGCACGTTCACGCCTCGTCGTGCTTCCAAGCTGCCCGAAGGCCTGAGCAGGAACGGCGGGGAGCAGATGCCCAGCTTGGGGGTCAGAAGCTCTCCGTTTCTCTCTGAAACAGCCGGGAAGAATTGCCAGAGTCCGGAGTTCGGATCCTCGTCCCCAAAGTCATGGAGTTAGATCCAGAGAAGCCGGAAGTGATTAACCCTAGAAACCCCAACCAGGTGAGCTGGGACTGCGTCCGTGGCAATCCACGTGCGTGGCCTGCAGACAGCAATCCGTGCGTTATCCGGAAGCGGCTTCCAGTATCTTTTGCATGCAGGCAACACTGTTGGTCTCTTCTCCTCTGCTGCCACGAGCAGCATGTAAAAAGGGCATTGGGAAGAGAAACACCGTTGTTTAGAAAGAGTTGCTGCTTTGAAGTGGAAATAATAGTAATAGTAATAATAATAATTATTATTATTATTATTTTAAAATTTTATTTCAATGCAAATCCTTTAAGGGACCCTCTTAAGATTTAAAAGACGGTCAATTTAGAATGGATGACATCAAGAGAAGAGAATATACAGTGTTGACTGTGGCTGTCGACATTTATATGTGGTTTGGATTTTCACAACCGCTTCTCGCTGCAGGAGCTTCGAAATCCTAATATTTGACGGAGGGGTGTCGTTTGTAGCCCCTTTTTGCCTTTTGCGTCTTTTGGTAAAGCTCTCGCTTTTCCTTGTTTGTTATCGGCTGCTCTTTTGTTTCATTCCGTGCGTGTATGCTTGTGAAAATAAATACATTTAACTTAAACAAAGAAAACCAAAACAGGACTTTGAAAACTACAAGTTTTTTCATCTGAACTTTAACTAGGATAAACTATTCAACTGCTGAGAATTAATGAAAGGTCGAAACGGTGAACACAATGCTATGCATTCCCTGTTGTGTTTTTCCTTCCTTCCCTCCCTCCCTCCCTCCTTCCTTCCTATATCCTTCCTTCCTTCCCTCCCTCCCTCCCTCCTTCCTTCCTTCCTTCCTCTCTTTCTATATCCTCCCTCCCTCCCATCCATCCATTTTTCTTTCCTTCCCTTGGTTACTCTGAATAAAAATATAATGAAAAAGCCCAAGAGAGAAAAAAATGAGCAGATTAAAAACTCAACCCCCCTCTGTTTCTCTTAATTTAAATTTTTTCAAACTCCTCGAGGCCTTGGAAGCCTGGACCAATGAAGACACCCCCCCCAGCTTGGCTTGCGAGCTCTCCTCATGGCCTCCTTTCCTCCCTCTCAGCAGGACCTGACCAGGCTGCTGATGGCCATGACGATTATCTTAACCTTCGGCTCCTCTCTCCAATACGGTTATAACCTCTGGGTGGTGAACCATCCCTCTGCGGTAAGTGGGGCCCTGTGGGGTCCAAGCACCCCCTCTTTCCTGGGAGAGGCCATTCTCGACGGATCCCCGGGACCCTGATGGGCTGACCCCTCTGCTGAACGTGCAATTTTCCGTCTAGCTGATCCAAGACTTCTACAACGCCACTTCCAGGGCCAAGAGGAAGGAGAACATCCAGGCCAACGTCCTGAATTTTCTGTTCACCTTGACCACAACCATCTATTCTCTGGGCGGCCTCATCGGGTCCCTCATGGTTTGCCCGATGGCCGATACCTGCGGCAGGTAATACGGGATCACCGGTCAAACAAACCTGCTCCGTCCGACTGTGACCTAGCTGTAAATGCACCCTTGACGACCCACCCAGTTGCTTTATATTTCTGGAGTTCTCCGCACTGGGAAGGCGAACGGAGGCTTGCAAAACTTTGCCAAAGAGGAGGAGAGGGGCATTTCCTTCGTGTTTGCTAAATGCACGGTGACCCTACGTCCGTCGCCTTTATTTCAGAAAGTGGTCTTTTAGATTTATTCCACGCCGTTGTTCGTTTTCCTGGCTTTGCTCCCGAACGGTCCTTTGCGAAGCAAAGTTATCAGCCTAACCCCTGGATCCGTACGAACCTCTTTCGGTTTGCCCCTTTTTCGGGTCTTTATTTCTTCCAGGAAAATAGAAATCACCGTGTGGGTAGCCGGTTCCCCCGGAAATAAGCCACGGTTAGGAAGAAGATCAAAGGCGTTCGAGAGGGTAAAATGGACTTTGTGGAAACCAGGATCCCAGTTCTTGACCCTTGCCGGTCTTCTTCTGCAGTGCTTTGGAGCACCATCTGCAAGTGGGGAAACCTTTAATGCTGGTTTGAGCTCGCTGCCCCCCGCTTAAGATCGACTGAGGTCTCTTGTCCTTCTAGGAAAGGTGCCTTGATGATAACCAACCTTCTAGCTGTCATCTCTGCCATCCTGATGGGCTTTTCGACCATGGTCCAGGCCTACGAATACACCGTCTTCTCCCGGCTGATCAGTGGGGTGTGCTCAGGTGAAAGAGTTCCCTAGACCGAGTCGTTGGATTTGGGAAGCCGCACACAGGCGGTGGCTGGGATCGGCCTCCCCGTGAACGTTGGCTGAAAAAATGCACGCCTTGTTCCCTTCTTCGGTGGGAAAGATAGGGGCACTCTTTGCATGCCCCCGCGCACTCTTTCCTTGCACCCCGAGGTCCATTTCCCCTAGCCACGGTGACTACGTCTCTCCAAAATTGGGCGTCTTTTTCCGATCGGGCAATGTTAGGGACAGAAGGTAGGACTTTTGCACTGGAAGTTCCCCAAGGCCCAGCTGACCCACGGAGACCCACAATCTCTTTGAGCCAGGTTTATTAAACTGCGCCGGGGACAGACCTCAAGGAGGGTACAAACAACCTTTATTGGGTTGTACCATGACTGCAATCATAGGCAATAATATAACGCCCTTATCCAATAAATGTGGTCTGTAGGGGTCGCTTAGCAGTCAGAAAAGGCTTGACGGCACGTAAGCCATTCCAATAAATGCTGATTATTACCCTAAAAATACGAGTATTGTTGCGAGAGCAGGCGAGCGAACGCCGGCAACTTTCTGTAAGCATTTAGGCAGGCTACGGGTTTGGGTTCAGGGGTTCACCCTGGGGTTCCTCCTTCGCTTTCTGGCTGCCCAGCTGGGCCCATGTCCTCGAACCCAGAACCTCGCAGACGCGCGCGAGAAACGTCCGATTCTCGGTTGCACGGCGGCCGTTGAATGCGTCTCCGTTTCCCACCTTGTCCAGGCATCTTCTCCTGCGCTGTACCAATGTACCTGGCTGAAATTGCTCCCCGAAATTTGAGAGGGGCCATCATGACGACGGCTATGGTAGCCGTCGCTGTCGGAGTCCTGGTCGCCCAGATCCTTAGTCTTCAGGAGATCCTAGGCTCCAAAAGAGGTAAGTTGGAGTGGGATCTTGGGAGTCTAGAGGACCTGGACCTCCTGGTGACAGTCTCCTCTTCGCGCAGGTTGGCCCATCTTGTTGAGTTTAACGGGGAACCTCGCGGTGTTCCAGCTCCTTGTGTTGCCCCGGTTCCCCGAAAGTCCTCGATTTCTGTTGATTCAGAAGAAGAACGAGGAGAAGGCAAGGCAAGGTAGAACGAGCCCAGCCATCATGGGGGAGCAGGCAAAGTGGGGGTCTTCGGGGATTGACCTGCCCTTGAAAAATGTTGGGGTGACGGACTCCGTGAAAGCACGCCACAGTGCATTCCCACACACTACGATTGAAGACCACCTTTCTTACGGATGGGATATTTTTTTATTCCACTCCGTGGCCTCCAGGAAAGGTTCCACCGAGAAATTTAAAAACCCATCTTGAAAAATCTGGATTCAGATCCCCTGCCTTTAGGAGATGGCTTTTCAAGAGCAAATCCTGGTTTGGCATCTTCTTCAAAGGGGGGCTCCACCCATTGGTGGCTTACGTTCAGTCGTGGCTGACCGACAAACTCTGGTTGCGTAAAACACAGCTTACTTTGATGGGCAGACCAGGTCAATGCATTGGGATTAATGATGTTACTCTTCTTGTAGAGTATTTTATTTACCTCTAATATGCATTTCGTTTATTTATTTTCCACATCACGTTCTGGGCTTGGGTTGCAGTCTTCTGCGCACCACCCAGAGGCACTCTTGCGAGGTGGGTGGCTATATAAATAGTCTAAATAAATGATTGATTGATTGATTGATTTTTAAAGGCCATCCCCAGCCCTCCTCGTGAGTCTGCTTTACGTTTTGCTTCACGCTCTCAGTTTTAGAAGGCTTTGCACGCACTAGTTTTGTGGATCAAAAAGTCGTATTCATTTATGTTGTGAAAAGCAGCGGTAGTCTTGAATCACGAGACTGGGCGTACAGGAATGGGATGATGGGTGTTGTAGTCCCACCGGCCCTGTAGATGCCCGTCCCCTAAAAACCAAATCTTAAATTGGGGTTGCGAATCCGGTCCGAAAATTGTACCCCCAGCCCCAACGTTGCCTGCGTTAATCTGGATTAGGCGGGGGCTTCTGGCGTGTCCTTGGTCCAACTGAGTCCGCAACCCAGATTCAGCTCACATTTATTATATTAACACCTAATTCCAATTCATCCTAGCAATGTCTAAATGGGTTCCACCACGGATTTCAGAAACGATTTGGGTTCTTGCGTCAGGTCACCGTTCGACGGTGCAGACTGGATTTGACCCTTTCGTGCAGGTCTGCTAAAATGGCTTTTTCGGGGGGCCCCTTCCCCCTTCCCCCCTGCCCCCCAGTCTTGAGGATCCTGCGAGACAGGGAAGATGTGCAGGAGGAAATAGATGAGCTCCACCAGGAGGATATATCCGAATTGGAGGAAAAGGAGATGAATGGGCTGAAGCTGCTCACCTATGAAGGTCTACGGTGGCAGATGATCTCCGTCATCATCCTGATGGGCGGACAGCAGTTCACAGGGGTCAACGCTGTAAGGCCGAGGCTGGGGCTCGCTTGGGGGGGAGAGGGGGGACTCCTGGCCCTGCCAAAGGGCCACGCCGAGCCCCCTTGGTGTCCTCCAGGGTTGCCCAGTGTGTCCCGCTGCAACCCACCCCCTCAAGGGATTTGGGGACGGCTGCGTCCCCAGCTCCCAGCCCACCTTGCCTTTGGTGGCTCACGATTCTGGGCACGGGAGCTCCCGCACATCTGGAGGACTTCCGCGTCGGCAACCTGGCACGCCGAAGATGATGGGAACCTGATGGAGGATTTCTGACTCCCCCAAATTAGGGGTGCCCCGTAGCATCGGCAGAACAATGGAATTGGTGGCGGGGGTCTTCTGCTTTCAGGTGTATTATTACGCGGAGAAGATTTACAAAAAAACGTGGCTTTACAAGAACGAAGCTCGGTATATCAGTATCTTGTCTTCTGTGTTTGTCATCTTCACCTTATTAGTCGTGGTAAGTTTCTCAGCACGAGTTTCTCACCCGTCTTTCCCCAAACGGGGCTTCTCTGCCAGTTGGGTTCCTACCCAAGTCCAGAGACAAACCGTGACTTAGCCCCCTTGCAGCCTGGTTGCTGTGGTTTGCAAACCTTGATTCAGGCTGACACCCGCCTGGTGGTCTCTCTGTTTGAGAATGGCGACCGCTCCCGGCGAATGACGGCATGTTGAACAAACTGTGGTTTGTTCAGCCTGCCATAAGTCCCAGCGAATTATGGCAGGTTGAACAAACCGCAGTTGAAAAAACGTGGCTTAGCCCCACTTTCGTCTCGGGTTTCCTACCCCCTAGACCTACACCATCGACACCGTGGGGCGAAGGATCTTAATTCTCGTGGGTTTCAGCATCTGCAGCACTCTGTGCGTCTTGCTAACCATAACTCTCGAACTTCAGGTTTGTAATCGAAACGTCTCGAAGAACTTCTTGGGAAAAATGCCCACGGCCAGAACGTGCGCCGGTATCTTCTGCGGGGCTTGGCTGGGTCCCGTGTTTTCAAAAGGGGGACATTCACCCCACCCCACACTTGGGGGGAGGCTAAAAAGGAGACCGTTGGAGGTCTCCCTGTGGCCGTTTTAATTTAATTTAATCTAATTTAATCTAATCTCCCTGTGGCCATTTTAATTGATTTTAAAATTTAATTTTAATTTAAGGAAAGGACGGTTGCTTTTCACGGGTGAGCCTTCTGGCAAAACGTTTCTGCCCTTCCGTTCAGTTGGCCCGCGTTAGGGGCGACCAGCTTGTGGGGGCCCGAGATAGCAAAGGGTGGGAGACTGAAAGGGTGCCCCATCAATGCCACAACTGACATCGGGGACCTTTCTCCAACAGGCCACAACCTCCTGGATGCCTTACGTCACATCCTCTTTTCTCTTCCTCTTCCTCATCGGTCACCTGTTGGGGCCAGGTAAAGCAGCTTCACCTGGGGTCTGGACCCCCCCCACTGATTGGGAGGGAGGATCATTGGGGGGCGACTCACTAACCCCCATCTCCCCCCCCAGGTCCGTTACCAAACGTGATCATTGCGGAGCTGTTCCTCCAGTCTTCCCGATCCACGGGGGTCGTGCTGGGTGGTTTTATTCACTGGTTTCTCAATTTTTTTACTGGGGTAGTGGTCCTTCACATAGAGGTGAGTGAATCGGCATGGGGGGGCCGTGGAGGATCTGCATTAGGAAACCGAGCCCCCTCCTCATTGAAATAGATATGCCCCGACCTGCGGCCGAGGGATGCTTTTCAACGGGATCCCAGTGGAATAGGACGCTAGAAACCTAACAGTTTTTTTAACTGTTTTTTTTCCTCTTTTTTTTCCTACTCTGCATAAAAGTGGAGGCTTTAGGAGGAAGGGCCAAGTTTAAGATCGAAACCTTTGTTTTGTAACAGATGCGTTTAGCGTTTTGTAGCTGTTTAGCAATGCTAAATAGCTCTAGATGTGAAGCAGCCTGACGCTTAGCAGCATTCACGTTTAAGAAATCATAGTTAATATTGGCATAACCCCTTTTCCCCCTTTATCTTTAAAGGTTTAAGCCAGTGTTTTCCAAACTTGGCAATTTCAAGATGTGTGGACTTCAACTCCCAGAATTCCCCACTCCCAGAGAATTCTGGGAGTTGAAGTCCACACATCTTAAAGTTGCCAAGTTTGAAAAACACTGGCTTAAGTCCTCTAAATCATCAGTTTGAATAATCTCTGTATAAATGCCACTGTACCCAAATAACATAATGCATTCATTGCATTTTACTGTATAATAATACAATATTTTAAACGATGCAATAGGACGGGGGCACGGCTTCCTGTCTGAGAAGGAAACCCATTAGTGCATATCATTTAATTCCATTTAAATGGGAACAAAGATCATTTTTCTCCCGGCCCTAATCCTTTCCTCTCTCCTCCTGACCCCGTCGAGCCTGCTAAAAGTGAGGGTGGGTCCCCAGACCCTTTTTTTAAACACCAAGCTTGCTTTTTCATACCTCCCTTCATCCAACGCTGTCCATTTTTTCCCTTAACAACAACAAAAATCATTTTATCCCCTTTCCAGTCGTTTTGATGTTCCCTTTCTTTAACACCTACATTTTTTTGGGGGGGGGAGAAATCTCTTTATTGAGTCCACCGCAAGGGACCCTCCCACGTTAGGCTGACCGCCGTCTCTCTCTCGATTTTTCACTCCAGGCGAAGATCGGCTCGTACTGCTTTCTCCTCTTCTGGCCTTTCTGCATAGCCAGCTTTGTTTTTATCTTCAGGATCATCCCTGAGACCAAAAACAAGACCTTTTTGGAGATCCGGAGGCTTATGGCCGTGCAGGTGGCCAAAAAAATTCACGTCCAGGTGCCTGATGACCGACTGGGACCACGGAGCCGGTTGATGCGTCTGAACGGGAAGAGGCACCGAAAACACCGGACCGTCCAGCCGGCTTCCTTCGTCCCGTCCGTGCCCTCGATTTGAAGAAGTCGCTTTTCCTCCCTGCTCTGTTGAGATTTTTCTACTCTCGCGTGCAATTTTTAAAATAAAGAGGTGTCTTCATGGTGGAAGAGAGTTGCTTGCTCGGCTGGCGGGGGACGGGAGGGACGGCCGGGATGTAAAAGGTGGCTCGGCCCGCAGGAGGAAAAGGGGTGTGGGAAGCATCTCAAAAGGGTTTGCAAGAGAGGAAAAGGAGAGGAGGGGAGAAAGGCTTTCAGGCTTGCAAGGTGTCTGTGTCACCTTACAGTAAAGGCAGAGCTAGCCCTGAAAATTGTGCTTCGTGCATGGACTACCTCAGAGGGCTGGAGGGTTCTTTGGGACGTCCTGTTGGGCACCCAAGGTGGGCTTTCTCACCCAGGGGGGGACCCTGGTTAGCCACCGCAGCTCTGCATTCAGGGCTCCCCACGTTCCTCCAAACGGGCTCTGGGTGCATCTATTTCCAGACCCCCATGGGGGTGGGAGATGGGGGGGTGGGAGAGGGGGGTCTGGAAATAGATGCACCCAGGCCTTCAGAAAGGAAAAGCAACCTGTTTTGGCGGAAGGGGCTACACGACTGGTCTTTGCGGGAAAACCGCTGGAGCAGATGTTCTATCCAGGGCTTTGGCCTGACATGGGCCTCTTTGAGAGTTAAGCAGAAAGATGAATTCATAATAATAATAACAACAACGTCTGCCTATCCCAGGTCCTTGGGAAGGACTTGTGAGGTGGATAAAAACGCCAAACCCAGTCTAAACATCTGGCCGACGGTGCGACCAGCTGTAATATAATATATTGTAAAATTATAAATTACTACTTATATTATTATCAGTTATATTATAAATTGTCTAAGCAGAAAGATGAAATCATAAGAACAATGACGTTTATTGCCTGTAATTTATTGCCTCTCGGCAGCTGCAGTGTCTTCGGCGGCCACCAGAGGGCGCCGTTCGCTGTCCTTGCCCCATTGCGAGGCTCTTTGCCGATTTGTTAACACAACGCACAATTTCGTTGTGTTAACAGATTGTGTTCAGCTGAACTGGGACTAGTGTGGAAAGAGGAAGGCGAAAGGAGCTCTTCCAGGCTTTACTGTCACCTTCTTAACAGAGTCATTGAGGTGGCATACCAGTTCAATAAATTATTATTAACTTATTTATTGATTATTTATTATGATTTATTATTTTTGTTATTTACGGCCTCAGACCTTGCTTCCTGGTGTCTTACGTTTAGGCCAGCCCTGGGCAGAGAGCTGAGGAGAGCAATGGGTGTCTCTGGGCCTGCGTTCCTCATGCACGCTAAATTGGGGTTGACGTAACCGTGGTTAACTGGAGAAAGCTACCATTGGCTGCAGTTGAAAACATATTAAGCCATGGTTCACCCACTGTCATGGCTGGGTTTGCCCAATTACTGTAAGCCTACATCAGCCACGAAGGCTGGTTGATATGGGGAGAGCCTGTTCCAGATGGTCAGCTAACCACGGGCCAATGTGGGCAAACCCAACCATGGTTATCCCTTGGAAGTCCAGGAGCTCCATCGGCCCTGGTCGAAGGAGACAGTAAGATGCGCTACGTCAAAGAAAAACTGGATTTTTTAGCTCCTCCTCCTTGTCCCTTTTAGGGGCCGTGCCAGAGATGGCAAGGGGACCCAACTGTCAACTGAACCCTGGAATCCTGCAGTGCCATCGCCCGATTGGCTCTTCCCAGCATCCAGCTGCCCCGTGCCCGGGTTGGCCGTCGATCTAGAGGCAGAGCGGGCAGAGAGCGGGCACCCAGGCCTGCCGCAGGAGAGGCCATCGGGCTTGGCAGAGGTCGCCTGCAGGCGGGCTGAAGCCGAGGTCCGGCTGGCCAGGAACCCGGTTGGGGGGGCTGCCTTGTCTAGCGGGCCAAGGGGGGCATTGGGACAGGAGAGATGGGCGGGGGGCAGAGGGAGGGGTGGTGCAGGGAGAGGAGTGAATGCAGTAAAAAGCTCAGCCTTTGGGGGAAGCCAAACATTTCCAAAATTAGCTTTTTCCTCCCTCCCTCCCTTCCTTTCTTCCTCTGTATGTCCTTCCTTCCTTCCTTCCTTCCTTCCTTCCTTCCTTCCTTCCTTCCTGTCTCTCCTTCCTGTCTCTCCTTCCTTCCTTGCTTCTGTGTCTGTCTCTCCTTCCTTCCTTCCTTCCTTCCTTCCTTCCTTCCTTCCTTCCTTCCTTCCTTCCTTCCTTCCTTCCTTCCTTCCTTCCTTCTTCTGTGTCTGTCTCTCCTCCCTTGGCTTGGCTGGGAAAGTGGCTTTCCCCCCCAATTTCTGGCCTGGGTGGGCTGATTTGCTTGCGTGCCAAAACCAGCTTTTGAGGTTCTGCTTCTGGCCAGTGGCTCAGCTACAGCTGGCTTGTCTGCCTGTCTAGCTTATACAAGCCAAACAAGCTAAGGAGAGCCTCCTGGTGCCATGGCAGCCTATCTTGAAACGCCTCCAAGGTACGGGCAGGGGGAGGACAAATAGGAAAAATGAACCCACATCCTCACTGAACTCAATGGTTCTAGAGTCTCTTGTGTTTTCTGTAGGTTTGGTTTTTTTTTTTTAAGTTTATAGAAAGTTTCCTGGATCTCTTGACAACCTTCCCCCTTTTCTTCCCGTACAGCTCGGCGTGATTGCAGACTCCCCCTAAAAAACAGAACAAGACATGGAAAACAGACCTCAGATGTCTGCAAAGGTGGTTGTGGAGAAAGAGGTGTTTGCCCAGACCTGAATCTATTCCTCTAGGATGAGATTCGGAAATTTATTTATCATAATAAATAATCGTTTATTAAATGCACACGTGCCGACTCCCTGTGACTCCGGGCTGGGGGGATGTTCTGAGCACAGCTGACCAGGCACAGCAAAATTTGGCAAAGCCCTTTCCCAGTGATTCTGCTTTGCACCCTGAGGTGCTCCTGGTTTAAATTGAAATTCCTGTATGGAAACGCCCTGGATGCCACACTTTTAACCAGATCTGCATTTGTCCCCCCGGCTAACTTGGTTAGCTTTCATCTTGGTTCGTTTGGTTTGCGCATGTTGGGTGGAACAACTGCCGTCCCATAAAACTGCGCTCCTTGGATAACTTTAAAATTTTTCCTCTCCCCTCCCCTTCCTTTCTTCCTCTTTCGCGCATATAACTTCCTTTAATCTTTTAATTGCTATTTTTAATGCCTATTTTATGCATTTTATTTTTATATATATATACATACATGCATACATACGCACGTACACATGTTGGTAAAAGACCATAATAAAGGTTTACCTACCTACATGCTGTGTGCCCTTCAACTGTGGTTTGTTCAGGATTCACAGCATATTGGGTGACCTCAAAAAAAAGTGGGGGGGGAGGACAATTCTGAAACCAAGCCTGGCTTTTGCGATCCCAAACAATAGCAGGAAAGAATATGAACCAGCCGTAAAATCCTGCTGCTGCTTTAACAGATTACCCGTAAAAATGACTTCCTTGTGAATAAGAATTTAGCAAGAATCTGCAGCTGACCATGGCTAGAGTTTAAAAAAATGTAAGTCTAAAGGGCTGGCTGCTGGAACAATCTTTGTTCCCTGGGTCTTGAGATCCGATCACACCTATAATTTGGTCATTGCCTGGCACAAAGCAACCTTAGACGCCTGTGATTTGGTCTTGTCCTACCTGCTGTTTATTTTGCTTTTCTTTCCATTAAGTGCAATGTCCTTATTCTTTGCTTGCAGGAGTTTAGGAGCCAAGCTAATGTATTAAATGCAAGAGATCTACCTGTGATTATCGGTGCTTTTTAAAAAATACTGATGACTGTCTTTTTCTTTAAAGCCTGCAGGTCTTGCCTTCCAGCTTGTATTCGTTTCAGGGTTGGCTTCGATCCAGTATGGTTACAATCTCTGGCTGTGCTACTCAGAAACTACTGTGAGTGAACTCCGCAAGGCAGATGCAAGCGAAATGTGGGTCAAGTCGGGCAACATTTGTCAATTATTTATGTTTTTAATCCATTTGACATTTTGAAAATCTGTCCCACTAGGCCTCGGGAATAGTGCAAGGGGAAACGTCCAGATTCAAGTGATTTATGATTATGCATTGATATTTACTGGCTGCCCAACTCATTTAAAAATGGGGGGGGGGGGTTGGAAAAACAGGCAGTGGGGGAGTTGCAGGAAACTTTTTAAAATGTTTTTTGCAAAGTAGCTTATTTGCAAAAAGGGGGCTCTGCAGCGGAGCAGAACCACCGAATCGAAGTTGGCTGCTGGCTATACCTGGTGGCCTCCAATTCAGCTGGTCCTCTCTTCCTCCCAGCTCATCAAAAAATTCTACAATCTGACATATCACGACATCCGGAGCCACAGCAGCCAAGTGGATAAACTTCACAAAGATTTATTGCTCGGTTTTGCAGTCAGCCTGTTCCCCCTTGGAGCCATGGTGGGGGCACTCCTCCTCGGGGTCCTGGTGGATAAATTTGGCCGGTAGGTGGATTTGGGGCGCTCTGAAGACCCCCAAGGGCTGTTTCGGGGGTCGAGTGAATGAAAAGAAGGAGGGAGAAAAAGAGAGCGATGACTTTGGCCATTCCCAGAAATGTTGGGTTGAGTATTTGCTTCCTGATCTGGACCGGGCCAAGCACAAGACGGTTGGATATCTATTTTGATCTTCTCCGAGCGGGAGAACTGATCGAAAAGAAGTCTGGGGCTCATTAAAGCAGCTATGTCTGCTTGCAGAAGGAGCAGGCTTCCCCTTAGATCCACCTGCTCCTCAACTATTCTTAGCATCAGTATCTTTATTAATAGTTGCTCTGTTCTTAATTAATGGTAATTCAATCTGGTGGACTGGAAATGAAACAGCTGTATGCCCAGATCAGGTTGGCAAGGTTACTAGAAGTTTGGACTTCCAGAGAGAGACATTTGGGGGCTTGGTTTCAAGGTCTGGGGTCCCACTGGACACCAAGCCATGGTTTGGGGCTTGTTCGAACTGTGGTTTGCTGCACAAGCCAGGATTTGTTTGGCTGGGTGGAATGACGTATGCAACTTGTTACGGTTGGTGAAGCCTGTTTACTGGCTTAGCGTATCCTGCCGATCCAAACACTGGAGTCTATAAAGGTGTGGGGCAAACTGGGCCATCATGGCTTGAGTGAACAACGGCCAAATGAAACCGTGGCTTGTGCCGTGCATGACCCCAAGGACAGAATGAAGGTTGTTTGTCAAAATCTCAGCCAATGCGGTCGCCGAAGGCTTCAGATGCTTCTGAAGCTGCTGAATAAAAAATCACTTCCTGGTTTACGTCGTCGGGCGTTGTGTGGACTCGGCTAGTGGTGGCTTCCATGAATAAATCATGGACAAGCCCAACTTCTTAGGCAGTTGCTTACCATTCCTGGAGCAATTAAACCTTAGCCGTTGATTCGTAAAAGTAAGTTTTCCTCCCCATTAGAATCTCCCGCTTCTTTCTCCGTCTGCCAGCAATTTTCTTCCTCTCTGCTCCGACTGCACAACTAAGAGGTCTTTGACTCCCACCATTTCTTTCCGTTGTGTCTTCAGGAAAGGCGCCCTGATGATCAACAGCTATTTCTCTTTGATGTTTTCCATGGCTATGGTCTGTGCCAACGTGCAGCACGCCTTCATCTTTGCCATGTTTTCGCGCTTCCTCATTGGCATCTCGATGGGTGAGTTGGGGTGTGGGGCTGGATCGTTTCAGGTTAACCCCCCCAGCAAACAGGAGGGTACCTCCCAGGAAAAGGGGCCCCCAGTTTCCGGTGAGAACAACCTCCATGGCTTAAGGTTGGTAGGCAAAGGGGCCAATGGAAGCTTGAGTGACGAGTAGGGATCTCATCCCTAAAAGGGCATTGCAGTTTCGCTCCCTGAATCAAACGGGGGGCACTTCCAAGAAGACTCTTCTGGGGTCTCGAATGGGAGCAGTTTTGGGGCTGAGTAGAGCTGGCCACCTTGCCTACTCTTGGAAGTGCCTAAAATGAGGTTCCAATCACGTTGGTGGCCACCATCTTAACTTTTCTGGAGCTCAACTTTGAAAAAAATGGCCAGCGGGCCACTCCAAACTAGCCATGTTGATTGATCGATTGGATTTATCCCCCACCCTTATTTTGTACAACCCAAGGTGGTACACAGAACACCCCCCCCCTCCTGTTTTCCTCACAACCCTGGGAGGTGGGTTGGTCCAAGAGTTGGCTGGTCCAAAGCCATGCAACTGGAGGACTAGACCTCGTGGTCTCCCCATTTCCACTCCAGCACCTTCACCGCTACGTCACACTCGCTCCGTGCAACGTGGGGGCAATTTATTCTGGCCCCCTTGGTGGGTTCCTCCAGGGATTCGCAACCAATGAAGATGAAGACCTCTTCTGCACAGGCCTGTCATCATCCTTTGCTTTATTCCCCAGGTATTTTCTCGAGCGCGGTTCCCCTGTACCTCATAGAGATCAGCCCGGTCAAGTTGAGAGGTGCGATTGGCATGGTGCCCCATCTTTTCCTAGTGTTCGGGGTCCAGATGGCCCAGATATTTGCCTTTCCTGAAATAATGGGCACCGTGGAAGGTGAGGCTTGGTAAGGGGGAAGTGTGGGGACTACGCCACCCGAAATCCATGCATTGACAACTCGTTTCTGCTCGCGCAGGTTGGCCGGTCCTGGCGAGTTTCACAGGCATATTGGCCATCTTCCAGATCATCCTCCTTCCTCCCTTTCCCGAAAGTCCGAGGTATCTGTTCATTCAGAAGAAAGAGGAAGAAGCCGCCAGACACGGTATCCTCTGGGATTGGCGATGGGGCCATATTTAAACTCCTGGTAGGGTGTGTGGTTCCTCAACACTTAGGAAATGTTAAAAGCCCAGATGGGGGGTTGTCAAAGGAAGAATCTGATGGATGGATGGATGGATGGATGGATGGATGGATGGATGGATACAAAGACATTCAAGCCATCACACATAGCAAGGCTTTTGATTGATTGATTGATTGATCGATCGATCATGTGCCATCAAGTTGTTGTTGACTCTTGGCAACTACACAGATGAATTATATCCAGGAGGATCTGTCCCAGCTTGGTCCTTCAGATCTTCCAATGGTTCACTCATTGCCACTGTCACTGAGTCCCTCCACCTTGCTGCTGGTTGTCCTCTTCTCCTCTTTCCTTCCACCTTTCCCAGCAACCGAGAGATGGGTCTTCTCATAATGTGTCCGAGTAGGATAATTTGAGCTTGGTCATTGGTGCCTCAAGTGAGAACTCTGGGCTGATTTGTTCGATGATCGGTTGGTTTGTTTTCTTGGCTGTCCACGGTCTTCTCAGAAGTCCTCTCCAACACCAAGGTTCAATACTCTTCTTATCCTGCTTCTTCAAAGTCCAACTTTTGCTTCCATAGAGGGTCATGGGGAAGACCGTGGCTTGCATGATTCTGATCTTAAGGGAAAAATATCTACAGGCCAAGTATCATCCAAGGAGAACCTATCAGGGAACCTGCTATCTCTGCCCCACCTCAACCTTAGCACCACCCTTGAACCTTCGCTTTGGTGTTTTCTGCCTCTTTTTCTCCCCAGCCCTGAAGGAACTCAGGCTTCAGAGTAACGTGGAGGACGAACTGGAGGAACTCCGACAGGAGGACCTCTTTGAGAAGGCCGAGAAGAAGATGAATTCCCTGCGGCTGCTGGGGTATCGTGAGCTCCGTTGGCACATAATTTCTGTTATGGTTGCGGTAGCCGGCCAGCAGCTTTCTGGTGTCAATGCGGTAAGGAGGCGGTTGTCAGGATTAGCCCATGAAACTCCAGGAGACAGTACAGATTCAATCCAGCAAGGTTTATTGGCTTCACTCCCGTTACAGAAATCTTCTCAGAGTGAGAGCAATTCCCAGGGAGAAGCATTCCTTAGGGAGGTGCCAGTCTCATCCTCTTATCTCTTCCTCTCTGCCCTGGGGATAAGAGTACGTGCTTAACCCCTTTTGCTCTAGCTCTCACATCGGTCTCCGGAGCCTTTAAGAAGCTGAGCTCATCATCTTCGTAACAAGCACCATGGAATGGGTTGGGTGAAAGTTGTTTCTGGAGGTCATGAAGACCTTCTATGGTGCTACCAGTGGTGGCTTTGCGTTGACGTTCATGGAAGTATCTACCATATGGTTCTCTGCCTTACAAGTGACGCGACGAACAAAGCCACTTGGCTTTTGAAAGCCATAAGTTTAGGTTTCCTGGAAATACGGGGATCAGGAGGAACGTGGACAGAAGCATCTCGTCCCTGACCATATAGCAGAAGGTTTCTAGGTTTGCCATCCTGGTCTCTGATCCACCAGACTCTTTTTTGTTGTTGAAGGAGCGTGGCTCTTGTCTTTAAAAAGGGCAACCCAAGTGGTTGGGAGTCCAGAAGGAGCCTCTGAAGTGTGGGTTTGGTCCCGAGAACGTTTCAGCGGAAGCCACAGTTGATCGAGCTTGAAACGAACCGCGGCTTAGCACCATACGCGAGCCCCAAAGCGTTTCGTTTCTGGGAAGTGACCCCCTTCTCGGCTCCCGGTGGGTTTTCTTCCCTCCTCTTCAATTTCCGCTTTGGATCCCAGCCCTTCTGGTTTTATTTCAGATATACATGTATGCCGAGAAATTGTCCTCGTCCTTAGGGTTGAACGAAGAAAATGTCCGATACATCCAAATCGTGACCAATGTCTTGTTGATCGTGGCTATCTTATACGCGGTAAGCCTCTCCTCCTTTGCTTCCTCCGCCTCATCGTTCATCCTCACTTACGCCTTTTTTAACCCTGTTGAAACTCAAGATTGCCCCGTCTTGATTCTCTTCGGTACGAGAGGGAAAGAAGGGGAAAGGCTGCTAAGACTCTGCAATCATACCCGACAGCAGGATTCCTCAACCTCAGCAACTTTGAGATGGGTGGACTTCAACTCCCAGAATTCCCCAGCCAGGGGAATTCTGGGAGTTGAAGTCCACCCATCTCAAAGTTGCTGAGGTTGAGGAATCCCGCCCTACATCAATAAAATAGTGTCCCAGAAACTCTTAGGGCATCAGACTGGCAGAGCAAACACAGTGCCCCTCAGTTCAGCGAGCCAAAAATAAGAGATTGATCTTGACCGGTTGAACATCAGCAAACATCAAAAACAGTTAATTGGCCAAAATGAGGAAAAAGCAGGCAAAAATGGATGTGGGGAAGACGAATAAACAATAGTAATCTGGATATCAAATCTATATGATAACATGGAATCTGTATATCAAAAGAGGAGTTGAAAATTACTTCGCATGTTATTTACTTGAATTCATTAATGGATTAAATGGATTAATTAATGTATCGATCAACATAGCAAAAGGCATAGAAGTTTAAAGAGCCACCGTGGATAATTAGCAGGGGGAGTCCCAAAGAGTCATTCCGGCTTTGTCCTTTTTGTGTAGCCAACAGCAGACAAATGGAGATAGAAAGTAGGCCACCAGGCGATCTCTCCTCTATCCTGCCCCACGAGAGAAGCAAGTGGGCGGACGGGCACGATCTATCCCACCGTCTTTCCATTTTCCAGATGTACATTGTCGATAGTAAAGGGCGCAGAGTTCTGCTTCTCATCGGATTTGGGATGTCCACGGTCTTCTGCGTCCTGCTCACCGTGACCATGGAGCTTCAGGTACGTGACGGTGGAGAGGCTGCTCGTTCCCGCGCTCGAGGCGCCCGAAGTCTCCACTCAGGACGGTTTGGGAAAACCCTGCCTTCCTGCTGGAGTTCGGGGCCGGAGTGGGTCGGAAATGCGGGGAGCTGGCGTCTCTTTGCAAAAAGTCTTCTTTAGAGCAGAGCCCCTGGCCGGGTTTTTGCAAGACCGAAGGTGGCCTGTTCTTCTCCCTCCAGCTTCGGTATGCCTGGCTGTCTTACCTTAACTACGTCTTCATCAACGTTTTCCTCATCGTGCACGCCATGGGGCCGAGTAAGTAAGTGTGGGGGCCAACCTGTAGGTGAATTAACTAGATTCGCCCCCCTGCTTCCTATGATGACTACGGCAACAGCAAAACCTTGCACGTTTTGCTCCTAAAAGGTTTTTCTCGAAAGGATGCAAAGCATTTGAACCCCCTCGAGCACCCTAGATCAGGGTTTCTCAACCTTGGCCGCTTTAAGACGCGTGGACTTCAACTCCCAGAATTCCCCAGCTGGTCAATGCATCTTAAAGCGGCCAAGGTTGAGAAACCCTGCCCTAGATCCAAACCAATGTCGGGTCAAATTGCAGGAGGGCAAAGCCAACCCCTTCCTCAGGGCCAAAGCAAGGGGGCTGGCCCATCCTTGGGGGGCTGCCAACATGGAGCACCTCTGTGCCACCCTTAGGGTGGGCAACTGGGCCTCCCCCCCGCCCGGAAGCACCCCCAAAATTCAAGGAGAGATCAGCGACCGTCCTGTTGCCTTTCCTTGCCGGTGGGGAAACAGCTGCAGAAATGCAATTTAGAGAAAAAAGAGGTGGTTGTTTAAAACACACGCACCCACACTCCTTTCGCAGCCTTCACCCTGTTTTTGGTGGCACAGGTGCCCTTGTCAACTTGCTGATCGGAGAGCTGTTCCTGCAGTCTTCCCGGTCCTCCGCCTACGTCATCGGAGAGTTTTCTCACTGGTTCCTGAACGGCTTGACGGTCTTGATCTTCATCCATGTAGAGGTGGGTGATCCCGCACCTCTCCGGGTCAGAAAGCAAGCCAATTCCTGCATCAGGAAAGCTAGTGACCCTTCTGGGGCCAAGGAAGGTCATTCGGCGTCCCCAAGGCTGAGAAACGCTGCTCTGAGGCAAAGGGGCTGCAGAAGGGCCACCCGCCCCGGGGCTTGGCCGAAAGAGATCCAGTAGGACCCTTTCGATCTCAACCTTTCCCCTTCGCTCTCTAGACCTTCGTGGGGCCCTACAGCCTCCTCCTTTGCAGCCCCACGAACTTGGCGGCTTTCTTTTACGTCTTGAAGATGATTCCCGAAACCAAGGGAAAAACCTTTTTGGAGATCCGGGGATTGGTGCCAGCCTACAGGTCCAGGAAGACTCTGGTCCAGGAGCCCCTGAGCGGATAAAATCAGCGCCTTCCGCTCAGACTTTGAGTCCGGAGAAAGCCACGGCGGCTCAGAAGCGTCCTCCTTCCCCGAAACGGAGAAACCAGCCCTGCGTTTTTTAATCCCATTCTGCGAAACCAGCCGGGACACGTCGCCTTCCGTGTTCTTGGACTGGGGCAAGGCGTGTCAGCCTGTTCTTCGTGGCTTGACTTGCTCCCTTGTAAATAGCGAAGTGTGTGTTTGTTTTCATAAAAGTTCCTTGGGACGTAAACGTGGATTTTGCGTGTTCGGTCGTCCTCCAAACACCCCCAAAGAGCCCCTTTTCCCCAGTCCGTTGGAACGAGTTCCCTGCTGGGTGGAAAAACCGGCTGGGCGTCGCAAGCTTTGGCACCGGGCGAATTCAGTCGTGGCGGTTGGCAAACCGGGGTTGATGGCTTAGCATAAGGGGTGAAGCTTAACCTGTGGTTTGTGGTTTGGCGTAAGGTGTGAACTGCAGCCCCCAGTGGACTGGATTCCCTCACTGAGCTCGCTTACGCTCACAACAGCCTTGCAAGGTAGGCCAACCCGAGGGGATTTGGGAAGACCGCTAGCTGCAAACCGGATCTGAGTCTCTGCATATTCCCTGTGTTGTGAAATAAAGGGGGATGTTTTTTAGAACTGGGAACAGGGGAATAATAATAATAATAATAATAATAATAATAATTATTATTATTATTATTATTATTATTATTATTTATATATTGCCCAGCTCCCGGCGACTCTGTGCAGTTTACAAATTGTTAAACACCTTTAAAAGCAGAGAAACAACAACAGAGTAACATCCTCTGCCTTGTAGGTTCAGTTTATTCAACCTCCCCAATTGATTTAGTAGCATCGGTACTAATAACCACAACATCTGGCTACCTCAGGTCCTTGGGAAGAACTCGATAGGTAGATAAAAAGGCCAGATCCAGTCTAAACATCTGGCCGACTGTGCCATAATAATAATAATTATCCTTCTCAGCAACACTGTGCAGTTTATCAACGGCTGTTTCTTTGCGTTTAGATGTTTTCAGCAAAGAACAATAAATCGCGTTCTCTATCTTGAAGGATCAGATTATTCAACCCCCCCCCAGTTGATTTGGAACTGCTGGAGGCAGCAAACCCCTTCCATAAATCCAGTTGTGGGTGGTGGGATCAAACGCACCCCTTTCCCCTTCCTTTGGGTCCCTAAACCAGATAAAAGGGACGCGGCATTTCCTTCGAAAGGGGAAACCCACGGCTGATGATTGACGGACAGGCGGGCAGACAGACAGACCCCTTCAAGTCTGCCTTGCAGCTGCCCGGACGGGCAACCTTTTGGAAGCGGTTGGGCCCTGGCGCCTGCTTCACGCTGTCCCGGATTACTTAATACCCTTTAACGAAATGCCGTAGCGAAGAGGGAGGCAGGAGTGCCGAACTTAGGAATGTCGAAAAGCAAGTTGGGCACCTCCGCCACGATCAGCCATCCTCACCCCAACCCTGTAAGGTAGGCGTGAACGAGCTCGGGTTAGCCCAGGCAGAATTTGCTGCCAGGTGGAACTCAGGGCCTCTCTGGCCGACGGTTTTCGGGGTGACGGCTAGAAACGGCTTGTTTGCAGAAATCAGGGATACCCACCGCTTTTTACATTTTTGCTGGGGGGATTCTAATAGTGAACGCTTAGCCAGGAGAATGCAAATTTTGGGAAAAGACGGATGTACGCCAACCTTGTAAAGTAAGCTTTCGCCCAGATTTCCCTGCCTTGCACTCCTGGGGCTCCCATCTCCACCCACGTCCCTGCAAGGCGGTTCAGTCCCGCAAGGGGATGGTGTCTGGTTTGGGTCTGGCTCCCGCCTTTCCTCTTCCAGCCGGGTGCGTTTTTCCTTTAATGCGTCGGATTTCCGTCGTCGTCATGGGAGCTGGGCAGCCCCTGCGTGACATTAAATTAATCAGTGAAGTGTATGGGACTGGCCCAAAGGCGGGTGCGGGTTTCGTGCCAGGATGCGTGGCGTCCTGCCCTCCGCTTCCCTCTCCTTGCGGATCCCAACCACCACATTTTTTTCCACCCTGCAGAATTTTAAAGGCAGGGAGCTGTGTTTGTTTGCTCCTCTGGGCGACAGTTTTGTGGCTAAGAGACGCCGCAATCCTGCTTCCCCTGCCAAGTCAGGTGTGTTACAGGGAGGTGTGCTGTGCTCCCGGCCTTCCTTGCTTGCCGACAACCGCCCTGGGCTGAGGTTCGAAACAACCCGAGCAAGGGACTGCAGAAAGAAATCTGTTTTTTTTCTTTAACGCCCATTCCGGCGATCGCGCTTTCCTTTCCCAAAGTAGCTGGTGATGGAGAGTTTTCATCAGGCTGTGGGTGGAAAATTGCTGCTCTCCGACGCCGGAGAGCAAAGTCAAGCTGTGAAGTAACAAGGTTTGTGTGCCAGAGAGTCCAAGGGCAGCAAAACAACCCAATTGCTTGTTTTAATTTGAATGTGCATCTCGCAGGTGCAATTTTCTGCTCCTCTGGTTTGGATGTGAAAAGGGGCTTGACGGGAAATAGGTAAGTTGTGTGTTGGGGGGTCTCTTTAAACGTATTTCAGGATTGGAGTGTGTAAAAAAAAAGGGGGGTGTGATTTTGCACCATCGGGCACCACGTCTGTCTGGGCTTATACGGGGCACAGGCTTTTCTGCTTCCCTTCTAAGCCTGTTTTTCAATCCAGTTCATCCCACGCACTTTTAAAGTAGAGATTCGGCCCTTTGGCCACCAATTCTACCCGCTGGACGTCATTTATTACCTTATCGATCGAAAGAATTTGCCCGGCTTTTTCCTCTCCCGGCTGGCATCTTCTCAGCGGGGCGAACGAAGAAATTTTTAACGTGGGTGAAATGAACGCCGGAGCGTTACTTGCGCCACAGTTCGGAAACACGGCAGGCTGCAGTTTTAGGGTTTTAGCCTCTTCTGCACTCTGCTGTTCCCCGTCTTGTCCCAGTTTAGAGTTTCCAGCGTGGCCAGTTATGCTGGAAATTATAAAAGGGAGAGGAATGATGCTCCTTAGTCCAAAAGTTGGGTAGAGGGGCTGCTGGAGAAGAAAATGCCATACGCGAGAGAATCCAGAGGACCAGGGAGGCGGTTTCTGATTGAGAGATGAAGCTCCGTCAAGTTGCTAGTCCTCAAGCTAAACTCCAACTTCTTCAACCCATCGCTGTGGGTGACTGACCGGCCGTTCACACTCCTCTCCTTTGGCGTCGTTTTGATCGGCTTGATGGTTTCCTTAGGGGCAATGTGCAGTTATTTGCACAAAGGAGACGTCAAGGAAAGCTTGAAGCCTGGAATGGGGAGGATTCGATTTAAACCGGAGCAGGGGGAAGCATTTAAATACCATAATTCCAGTCTGGTCCACGGGGTAGCCGGGGGGCTGACTTTGAAATCTCTACCAAATTTGGATCTGAAGCGGATGGGAAGATCAGATCCAAGGATTCCAGATCGAACGAAGGGATCTAGGCAACCTGGCGATGGGAATCAAAGCAAGCATTCGAGTTGCACGGGAGTCGATTCAGGGACCCCAGAGCCTGATTTTACTGAACCAAGCAGGACAAGCGTGGCAGCCGAAAACACCGCCAGCCGGGGCCAAAGGTCCCATTCGCCTTGCTGCGTCCGCGAATTTGGCCCCAGCTCCAAATTAATTTTTTATCTCGCCACGTGCTTTTTTTCCCCTGCTGCTGGTAAATCGTCCCGCTTTGATATTAACAAGCTGACCCAGGATGCACTTTTAGACACTCGCTTTCAAATTCCAGCTCTCCGCAGATAAACCTCGGATACTTTTTTCTTTTTAATGCTTTTAAAAAAGCCGGGGGGGGGGGGGAGGTTATAATGTTGAAATCAGGAACGTCTGAGAACGTGCCAGGAATTTCTATTTCAACCAAAGCTGGGCCAACCTTCCCAGATATTATTTGGGGATCTCATTCCCTGGATGTTTCAGAAGAATGCAAATATACCTGGCTCCTTTTATCTCTCTCTCTCTATTCTGTATCTGCTTGTCTCAGAAAATCACTTCACCTGTTTTTAAACCTCCTTTGCAACCTGTCACTTTAACTCTGGATTTGGGGCTGAGCTTTCCTGCTTCTTTATACAGTACATTTAGGAGCATGGAAAGGTAACTTCTGTTTGGGTGCTGGTGTAACAGTGAAATAAGCTTACTAAACATTTGCTAGTGGTTGTTTGGAGCGAGGTTGGGAAGGCTGCCTGTGGTTTTTATGGTTGCTACTGAAACTGATACAGGATGATGGGCTCTGTTCACCTCACAGGACTCGCAAAGTGAGGGGCTGCATTCTCAAACTGGGCTAAACGCGTCCAGTTTTTCTTTGGGTTCATTCTGGGGTGTTCCTGCGCATTAACCTTCGATCTGGGCTGCAAAGCTCACGGATGTGGCTCGGTGCAAACCTGGAAGGTGGTTTAATTCGGCAGCTTAAGACGGTTTCTGGTTTTGGCATCAGGAGAAGCTGCATGATGCTTTGTCTGCCTTTGCCTGATGGCCTTGCCACATGCATTCCCAGCCTTGCAGCTGGTAAACCGTGGTTAATAGCAAAGTGTGATGGGTTAAGCTGGCTGTTAGAGCTTAGGCAATATATATATATATAGAGAGAGAGAGAGAGAGAGTTTAGCTCAATGCACGCACCAAGTTAGCGGTCTTTAACTTCTTACTTAACTATTTTTCTACCAGAAGATACAGAGAATTGGCACCCAGGGTTTTCCCTTCCCCGTCTCCATCTCTTCATCCTCCTTTGCTAATTGCAACTCTTCCAAGCTTCCTAGCCTCCCTGCCCCATTTGCCAGCCCTATTGAGGCAAACACCTGCTGTTAAGAACAGCAAGCATGGATCCCTAGGAGACCAGAGGAGTCCCCTAGGACTGGGGGCACCCCAGAGCCGGGCTGGTGCCAGTGAGCTTTGAGAGGTGGGGTGGAGGATCAAAGAAGATGGGAATGTCCTGATGAACCCCCCCCAAAGGGTAAACACCTGCCTATTGTCTGGATTGCAGGGGGAGGAGGACAAGAGGAATGTGTTAATGACTGAGCCCATCAGCCTCCTGAGCTAAGCCAGAGATCTCTGCCCCAAGCAGATTGCAATCTTGGCGTGAATGCGGAAGGCAGCTGGACAGAGGAGAAGAATGAATGGGGAAAGGGATAAAGGAGAAGAAAGGGGGGGAAGGAATGCTGTCTCTCCCTCCCAAGTCCCTTTGAGTTGCAGAGATGCTTGGGGTTCAAAGGATTAAGATAAGAGACAGGGCAGAAGAATGCAGGTGGAGAGGAGGAATTTTTGGGCAGGGAAGCGGAGAGGTGCG
Source organism: Liasis olivaceus (assembly GCA_030867105.1). Lineage (NCBI taxonomy): Eukaryota > Metazoa > Chordata > Lepidosauria > Squamata > Pythonidae > Liasis > Liasis olivaceus. The sequence continues at coordinate 7,607,337 of CM061356.1, read as the reverse complement.
AGGGCCCTTAACAGGTGCACCCGCCGTGGCCAATTCTAGCGTGGCCAGAAGGAGAGCATCAGCGGTGCCCCACCAGCCCAGCGGGGTTGGAGAAAGAAAACCATCGGCAGAGGTGGAGGGTTTAAGGTGAAATCCGGAGCCACCTCGGTCCCTGAGAGGGCGGACGAATTCAAGACCCAGAACGTGCAAAGGTTGTTCTGGGGAAGACAACACGTGCGCCGACTTTTTGCTCGCTGCCCCGTGCTGTGGAGAGCGCTGAGGGTTTGCAAGGCTGGGAAAAAAACATGTTTCAGCTTGGCCGCTGGGAGAGAAGCCTCCGCGTTACGCAACGGTGTGCATTGCCCGCTCACGTGCTTGGCAGTAGCGGGTGGCCTGTGCCTTCATCCAAGCCCTGTTGGCACTGGCAATCATGCCCGGGTGGCGTGAGGGCGAAGGACGCAAGGTGCTGCAGCCATTAAAAACTTTGCTGCCTGTAAGAACCTCGCTCAGCTCTTTCTCCCCTTTCCATGGTGCTGAGGACTAGAAACTTGACAGGGCTTTTTAGTTTAAAGTTGCTTCTGAGAAGGGAGGAAAAAACCGAGCTTTGCTGCTTTGGCACAAAAGGACACAGGTCTTGCCTGCCTTTGCAAATATTTCTCTACTTTTGAAAGGACATATCCTGTTTCGTTGCCCTCGTATCCTTTTTATCTAAGAAGCTGACTCCGTTGGGCTCTGTCGGATAGAGTGCTTTGGGCCCAAGGGTGAAAATAAAACAATTTATTGGGCAAATTCAGGACAAGCGCAAGAAAAAAAGAGGGGGGCCTTGTTCAAATTCTTGATTAGCTTTAGGGCTGTTGTGGACTTTTATGCACCTCTGGGAAGGGGCTGGAAAATCCATGCAAATGATGAGATTATGTAAGACACAGAGGAAGTTCCAATGCTGTTTTGGGGGATCACTTATCTTCCTCCATTATTCAGCATGATGCAAAGAAAAAAACATTAATTTTCTGGGGTAGGGCAGGTATAAGACAAGTTTAAATCCTTTACTTTGTGTCTCATTGACTGGTGGACAAACAGCAGATTTATGGAGCAAGAACATAGTTTGCTCTGTTTTATAATTACATTATAATTAATATCAGGTTTTGCTTCCCCTGAGAACGTACGAGCACCCGTCTGTGCAATCCTCTTGGCAACAGTACTTTGCCCTGCCTCTTCCTGGAATTGTTTTTTGGCTTCCCAGTCCAGCTTTTGGCATCGGGATCTCCTGGTGGTGTCTTATCCACTAAAATGGTCCAGCCCTCAGCCAGATTGGCAATCCTAATCATTCTTCCCGGGCTCTAATCACAACTGTGGAAATTCAACAAGGTAGTTTTCTCCCACTTTCAGATATGGAGGACACAGATGATCTTTTAGGAATAAATTTAAAAAACCCTCCTTTCTTGCCCCCACCCCCCCACCCCATACCTGGGAATAAAAACTGGAAATGACTGGGCCCTTTTGCAGGCCTTAGACTCACCCACATGGCCTCCCCTTCAAACCACTCAGTTTGCTTTCACATCCTCTCCCTTTACGACCCGCTTTGTGCTTCAGGCAAAACTGATCCAAAGCCACCTCTTCCTGCTCTTGAGTAACCCCCCTGAATTGCTAAAAACTCCTCCTGTTGATTTAGCCATAATGCAATCATCCTTGGAATTTGGGCCCCTTTGGGGGGGTGGGGGATTAGTTGCTGTCCTGGAAGCCTCCTTTTCTCGCAGCGCCGCACACCCTCCTTCCTGAGAACAGCAGTGCTGCGAAAGGAGGCATCTTCATGGCATTGGCCAGAGGCTGCAAGATGTGGACCCCGTTGTGGCTTCATGCCCATCTGAGACTGGAAGCATTTCCAAAAGGCAGTTTGAGAAGTTAAAACCAGCCAGAAAGAACTCCCCGCAAAATCTGGGGGAGCGCTCAAAAGCCCGAAGCAGTCATCTCAGTGATTAAAATCCATGCTAGATACTGGCAAGGATCTGAACCAGCGTTTAAGGAGAAACCCATGCTGGAAAGTGACTGAGTCATCAACCAGGAAGGATCAGAACATGACAGGTACAAGTGAAAAAGACTTGGCCATCTGATAGCCCTTGGGTTATCAGTAAGTTAAATTGTTCTTATTAACTGAGCATATGCTGACTTGGAAGCCAGAGTTGATACCAAAGATCAGCTGTGCTAAGCAAAAGCTAAACAGGTAAATATAATATAATCCGGACTGGTGAAGAGGACCACACACATTTATTTATTTATTTATTTGATTTGATTTGATTTGTCCCCGCCCATCTCCCCTACAATGGGGGACTCTGGGCGGCTTACAATCACTAAAATCACAATTAAATTAAAAAAGTTTAAAAATTATACACATTATAAAACTAGAAATTTACAGAGATAAAAAGCTAAAAACTCCAAGAGGGCAATAGGGCCCCACCAGGCCGCTAAGGGGCCAGCCAACCCCATTTCTGATATTTAAGAATAACATTCTTAAAACAAGAACAGAGATCTTCCAGGATTTCTTTGTATGTAACACACACACACACACACACACACACACACACACAGGCAAACATCAATACAACATAAGAGTCCTTAAAAAAAAACACTACGTCTAACCAAAATAAGTGAATCTGGTTTTCAGTGCCAAAAAGGAAGCCAGGTTGTTACGGTCGTATCCGCTTTCTAAAGGACGCGGCCTCCAAATTTAGGAGGCCCCAGCTGCAAAAATGTCATTTATTTTTCCCAGGGCTAGAACTTAGAGAAAGGTGGGCTGCAGAAATTCTAACGGACGAGCAGGTTAATGGGAAGAAATGTCTTCGAGCCTCTGGCCACTGCTGGTTTAAATGGGATAACTACCCACTTGGGTTTTACAGCTCTGAGAACACGCCTAGGGTCGCAGGACCCACGTCGTCAATCCAGATGTGGGGAGATCCAGCTGTTGTGGGGGGAACCAGCGCTTGTAGGGCTTGGTTATCCACTCCAGATCACACCTGGGCGGGAATTGTGGAGATATTGAATCCGCCTTCTTATTTTTGTAGGTGCAACTGCGTGGGTAGGGTCATGCGGCAAAGCCCAGAATTGGGGCATTTATTTTCTCAAAGTGGGGAGCAGCTTGGCTGAGACCCCGAGCTCCTGAACGATGGAGAAAACATGAGGGGGAGAAACCACAGCTGGACAGATAGCCTTGCCACCGAAGGCTCGTAATAGGTGAGTGAAGGAAGAAGGCTTCTTGAGTTGAGTCAAGTCAACTCCATGCACACACCTAAGTCCTTATCTTGGGAGCAATAGGAAAGACACTTCCCATTTTTGGAGATGTTGCATTTTGAGTTTTTTTGGGGGGAGGGCTCATCTTCTCTCCTCTAGCCTCCAGACATTGATTCTCCTGCTGGTCCCCCAATCCAGATTCGAACCAAAACTGATCATCTCAGCTTCTTGAGATAAGCGCAGGTTGATTTAGTTAGCGATTAAGGAAGGAAGGAAGATATTTTCGTCCTGATTGGGTAGAGAGGGGCTTGTGAGAAGGAATACTTTGAAAGACACTCTGCATATCAGTGATAAAGACGTGGTGGCAAATTTACAAGCTTTAGGCTACCCTGGAGCTTAGGAGAAAATAATGAAGTCTGTAGAGGAGGGGGAAAAAAGCTGGGAAGAAATAAAAGACAAGGGAATGTATTAAGGCTGGTGTGGATCTTCCGGGTTGTGTGGCCGGAAGATCCACACCAGCCTTCGTATGCCGGCCGTGAAAGCCTTCGACAATACAAGGGAATGTATTGGTCTCAGTTATCCTTAATCACACTCCTGGTTTTTCAGCAAAACCAAATAGAGGAAAATAGGAAAATATGATTACAACCGTAACGTTTGTAAAAAACCACGTCTGTGTCTCGTTCTTCAAAACTGCGTTCCCAGACATTCTGCCTGCACGAATTTGACTGCAAAAAAGAAATCCGCATTTCTAACAATGATGATGATTTATTAAATTTGTATGCCACCCGACTCCCAGCAACTCCGGGCAAAATCCCTGGGCGTTTTGGCGAGATTTTTGCTCTCCAAGCTTTGCTGCAGACTGGATATATTTCTGAGCTGTTCTGTTTGGACGATTTCCCCCCTTAATGGTTTTGGAAGCAGCCTTGGGGCAAATGGCATATCAAAGCTTGACCCGCACCTTTCCAAAACACAACGAAGTTTGTTTTATGCTCTTGGGAAGCGTCGCTGTTGCCCGGTGGATTCCGCTGCAAACAAAGACGGCTGTTTTTGCTTCCTCGTGGCGGGAGGAGCAAGGCTGGGGTGGCATCTTTCACCCCATGGAGAATCAGGAATTTCCCCCCCCCCCTTCTCCAACTGGTCAATTTGGGGTCTGCGCTCTGTCTACGTGCTGGAGGGATTTCAGTGGGACTGGAGTTAAGGGTCACTGAGGTTCCTGCAGCTGGAGCAGGCGCTTTTGAAAAGCCCCAGGCACCCCAGAGGGTGGCTGGAGGGCTTATCTGTTAGGGGTCACGTAAGCAATGGTTCCCTCCCAGATACCCTTACAAAAAAGGAATTTTCCAGGGAGGAGGGGGCGGGGTCCGGAAAAGAAAGGAATATATAGGATGGAGAGAGAGGTGGGCTTTGAGTGGCCTCCGGCTTGTTGAATCAGAGCCGCAAAGCTGGGGAGAGGCTCTGCGAAATCCAGACCTTTTTGCAGGCAGGAAAATAGCCGGCTGGAAGCAGGAATTCTGTGCCGCTTGAAGGTAAGGAAGAAAAGACATTTGGAATCATCCTAGGGGGATTTTAGAGACAGAATCGCTTTGCAAAGCGATTTAGTTACTTATTTATTTTTTTGGAGAGCTGAGTTCAGTTGTTTAGTAAACTCTGCGGGATGTTTCCAGAGGAGGACAAATTGTGTTGTTTTTTGGATCGCAATGGGTTATTGGACCGTTGTTTTTCTCCCAACCCACATCCTCCAGGTGGGCTGGAGCCCCCATCACCCCCAGCCAGCAAAGCTGGGGATGATGGGGCCCCCCAGACGAATACAAGAGAGGGAGGCAAATTGGGGGGGGGATGGTGGGAAATATTGAAGCGAAAAGCTTTGGAAAAATCCAGGAGAAAGAGGGGAGGAAAATACTTGAGTTATTTGGAATAAATAAACCTTCATGGATCGTTTCTCTAGTTTAAAGCAGTTGGCTGTTTTCTATTAGGTTTTTGGCTTTTTTGCTGTAGGGAAACCCTTTCTCAAAATTAAATACTACTTAAGCGTATGCATTTTTAGCTGGAATTGCTGATGGCTCCTCCCGCCTGGAGGTTCTGCTCATCCTTCTCTGCTTCTTTAGAAATTTATTTTCTAAAGATTTAGAAAAGCTTTAGAAATTTCCGAGCTCGCGGGCCGTTATTTTCCCCTTGGCATCGTGCACCCCCCACTCCCCTTGCAAACATCACGCAGCAGAAAGCAAATTATGTCCTCGCTTCAGCTTCAGGTAGATTCGTAGCCTTGAGAATCCCCTCTTGACCTGATGGATTGGGGTCCTGGCTGCACATTAAGGAATTGGAGGTGTTCTTTGGCAATCTATGGCTTGAGGACTGGACTACAACTCCTATCAGCCCCATTGGGTTTTTGAATAGGATATCTGGAGCACAGGCGCCTTCTGGCCGTAATCAAGCTTCACGAAGCTGTTGTTTGGAACCAGCAACTCTTCGTGGACAAAAAAAATAATTTCTCCAAACAGCATCCTGTTTCTAACCCCATCATCCAGATGTTTTCCAAATCCTGGTCCCTAAAAACTGCCGAGGGATTCTGGAATTTGCTGCTTCTAATCCTGAAGGCACTAAATAGAACTTTGCTCCCTAATTTTTTTCTACCCCCCCCCCCTTTTAAAGCTAGTTTTAAAAACTTGAGAGGCAAAGAGTCTGAACACGTGCTCTGCAACCCAAAAGTTCCAGAGGCCTTCAACTACAACTCCAATAAGCCCCAGGCTGCAATAATGGGGTACCAAATACCTGGAAGGGCCTGGCACGCCTCTGCTGTGTTGTTTTAAGGACAATAATGGGGGCATTAGTGAGTCGTTGGGAAAGGCATCTGTGTAGGGTCTCCAGAGCCAAATAAAGAAGATTTTTGGGGAACTGGGGGTGGCTGCAGCCTATCAAACAAAGGATTTTTCTTTCTTCCTTCCTGCTGTGCAAAGCGTGACTGGCGTCTCTTCTTCCAGCCAACAAAGGCCCACAGAGCGGTTTTCCCACCCCGAAGCCTCTTGGCTTGCAGATCCAGAGGTGGAAGGTCGGAAAGGCCCAGGGTGTCAATTTTATCCAGGACAGCTTGTAAAATAAATTGCTCTGCGTCACCAACTCCTCTTACTCATTACGTGCAATTGCACGTGTTTATAACCCTTTCCGTGGGATTTATTTCATTCTTTCTCCGTCCCTCTGCTTAGGTACGCGGGGCAGAAAAGGTTTAAAATGCCGTTGTCTAAGCCCCAGGAACCCAGGAAGGGGGTGAGTGCAGTTTTCTTCTGGGGGGGCGGAAACGGGGGGGAGACAGGAGGACCACGTGGGGATCTGCAAGGGATCTTTTGGGAAGGATGACTGGGCAGGAGACCCTGCAATAAACATTTTTAAAGGCTGTTTCACTCTTTGGGTGGGGAAGTCACAACGTGCAGACTGCCAGCTTGCCATTAGTTCTGTCCCGGGACGGGGGGTCTCTGCGTGAACTGCAGCGGTGATGTAGGTGCAAAGGCCAGGCGGATTTGAAATCCCCCCCCCCCCCGTTTCCTTTGCATGCATTAAAAATACTGTTGAGATGTGCCAAGGGTTTGCCACCGTTTGGGTCGTTGGGAGGGCTCTCGGAGTTAATCCTCTGAAGTTAAGTTCCCATTTTGCAGATGGGAAGACTGAGGCAGGCAGGAACGGCTCCCGGGAGGGTCGGTTAGAATGGTTTCAATTTGGTCTCTTGGGTTGGCTTCCCCGTGTGATGGTTTAGTAACGCTGTCCCCCTCCTTTGCAGAGAATGACGGTGATGCTCGCTCTGGTGACCCTCATAGCTGCCTTCGGATCGTCCTTCCAGTACGGATACAACGTCTCCGTGATCAATTCTCCCGCTCCGGTTTGTTGGAGAAGGGCTATTTAATCCCTTTAGGGGGCATTTATTGGGGGTTTATAAACTGCAAAGAAGGGAGAGATGCCCAAGTGGCCGATAACTCTTGTTTTTCCAGGTTTGCTTAAGAAAAATCCTTTTTTTTTTTTTGATGTGGGCTTCTGCTTCTCTCTGCACGGAGCAAGACGTGGCTCGATGGTCCTTTGAGCGCAACCTGGATTAAATCCGCTTAAATTTCCCTTTGAGAACACAGAAACCCATCTGTCTCTGGTTATAATCTGGAGATAAAGCGCCTGCTTGTCTTCTGTTTTTCGGCAACCTCTTGCTCAAAAGTTTCGGGTCCCCAGAGCATCCTGGCTCAGCCTCTACAAAGAGGGAAGAATCTGGTCGCTGGAGACCAGAATGGGGTTTTTGAAGTATTTTGCTTTCTTCAATTGCAGATAAGAGCTAAAAAGCAGACCCTTTCTGTGATAAAAGATTTAAAGTTAGTCTGCTCGTGGGGAAGACCCAGGCGTGCAATGCAGAGAAAGCTGCTAACCGATTTAGTAATTGGGTTGCAGCCACACAGATGCATGTTGCCCCAAGCCGCACCCCTGGATTAGGGTGACCTGTGATTTGCAAACTGCAGTTAAGGGCTTAGTGTGGTACAGATCAAACAATGTACAAATCATGGATGAAACAAAGCAGGTTTTGGAGGGAGGTAGCCCTGAGCAGCAACTCGTTTCAGCCCAAACTTTTAATCTTGCTTAAATTCACTTGGGCCAAGCCTGGTGCTTTCCACCTGTAACCCTCTAGCCGTGTTGGCTGAGGGTGAGGAGGGTTGGTACCCAACCCATCGGAAGCCCCCTCCCCACCTTTTGTGGTCCTGGGGTGGCTGTTGATCCTCCTCTGATCTGTCCTTTCTTCTACCCCTCCTTCTTCCAGTTCATGCAAGAGTTTTACAACGAAACTTACCAGGAGCGATACGGTAAATTTATGGACGAAAACTTGATGACCGCCCTCTGGTCTCTCAGCGTGTCGTTCTTCCCTCTTGGGGGGTTTTTTGGATCACTGATGGTGGGCCCCATGGTGAACAGCTGTGGCAGGTAGGTGGAAGATCTCGTCTGCTTGCACAACTCACATTCTGGGCTGGGTGTGGTGTTCCTGCTGGCCTGGGAGACGCAAAACTGGATTTTCTGCTCTGGGAAGTTGAGATAGGACAGAGGAGCGCAGCTCCAGGTTGACCTCTGGCTTGGCTTTCCTTCTTGGGCTGTTGGGAGAACCTCCCGCGTGGATCTGGTGGTCCTCTGTTGGGCATGGAAGCGTCTTCTCTAGGGAGGAAGAGGGTGGAGGGCCAGATCATCATCCGTGGGGGCCCAAGCTTGAATCTTCTGAACCTCTTGAGATGTTCTCCTTCTCTCCAGAAAGGGCACGCTGCTCATCAACAACATCTTCTCCATCATCCCCGCCATCCTCATGGGGACCTCCAAGGTGGCCAAGACCTTCGAAGTGATCATCATCTGCCGCATCGTTATTGGCATCTGCGCAGGTGAGCCCCCCGGCGCTCAGGCGAGGGGCAACCTCGTCCATCTTATACTGTTTCCCACGACTGGGTTAAAAAGAGAGCGGGCAAGCGTGGGATGGGGGAAGAAGCCGGGGAGTGTGGTGGGGTAGGTGGAAAACCTGCTTTTTAAAGCTTAGCACGTCTGCCCTCCAGCAGCAACTGCCCCCCGTGAGATGCCCACGCCCAAGAGCCGCAGAAAACTCCAGGGTTTGCAAATCCAGATGGCGCTTCTCCTGCCAGTCAAGCGGGAGAGAGAAAAGCGTAGGGTTAGAGGTTGGGGACGGGGAGAGGGAAATGCAAAAAAATACGCAGGAAAGGGGTTGCAGAAGAAAGCAGGGAATCATCCTTTACCCGTGGAACACGCAACACACCTGGAACCTCTGGCAGGAAACCCGTTCGTTGGGGGTGGGGGGTGTGCGCCCCGCTGTACTATCTTGCATCTGTTGTTGTTTCCAAATCAGGCCTTTCTTCCAACGTTGTCCCCATGTACCTCGGGGAGATGTCCCCCAAAAACCTCAGAGGAGCTGTCGGGGTGGTGCCCCAGCTGTTCATCACAGTGGGCATTCTGGCGGCCCAGATCCTGGGAATGCGGATGGTCCTCGGAAGCGCCGAAGGTAAACCGGGGAGGCCCCTGCAGAGCGGGCAGCGGTGCAGGCGGCGCGGGGTGTCCTAACGCTTCTCCCTCTTCCGCTGCAGGGTGGCCGATCCTCATGGGTCTAACGGGAGTGCCCGCCGCGTTGCAGCTCCTCCTACTGCCTTTTTTCCCCGAGAGCCCCAGGTACCTGCTGATCCAGAAAGGTGATGAGGAGAGTGCAAGAACAGGTACGTTTCCAGCTGGTCCTTCTAGGTGATGCTCGAGTGGTTTGTCTGCCTTGAGTTTTCCTCTCCCCCCCCAGTCCTTTTTCTTTCCGTGTTGTTTCTTTTTTGATTCTAAGTGGAAAGCCATTGGCTGTCTGGAGTTTTCCTCTCCCCTCCCCAGTCCTTTTTCTTTCCGTGTCGTGACTTTTTTGATTCTAAGCTGAGAACCAAAGGGTCTGGGAAGTTTCTCCAGTGTCTCTCGGACTTCCCCAGCTTATAAAATTATAAAGCTTTGGCTTAATAATTCTGGGGTGGACGCTGGGAAGAAGCATTGCTTGGGTATAGTCTGGACTCGGTTTAATACATCCCTTTCGTGCAGGAGTAAAAGTTCTGTCCCCCGTGCAGATGTGTACGTTGGTGGTCCCCAGATGTGGCTGAACCACAGTTTGCAGCATCCTTCACTCTCCTCTGGGTTTCCTGCAAGATTCATTTTCCCCTTTTTCTCCCGCTCAGCTCTGAAGAAGCTGCGAGGCCGGGACGACGTGGAGGACGAGATGGAGGAGATGCGGCAGGAGGACCTAGTGGAGAAAGCCGAGGGGCGAATGTCGGTGCTGGCCCTCTTCACCTACCGAGGCCTCCGGTGGCAGCTGATCTCTATCATCGTCATGATGATGGGGCAACAGCTCTCTGGGGTTAACGCGGTAAGGAAGGATCATGCAGTGCGCACTTTAAGAGTCAGTCGGTGTTCCCAGAGGTCATCCAGACCCACTCTGGACCCGTCATCTTTTCTCTAAAGAGGATGGTTTGGAGCGTGCGATGGGTTGGAGGAATGGGTCACGTTTTACCGGCTGGTGGGGAGAAATCTGAACCAGTGTTTCTCAATCTTGGCCACTTGAAGATGGGTGGACTTCAACTCCCATTTGAAAGCCATTGGCTGTCTGGAGTTTTCCTCTCCCCTCCCCAGCCCCTTTTCTTTCTGTCTTTTCTTTTTTGATTCTAAGCTGAAAGCCATGGGTTGTCTTTGAGTTTTCCTCTCCCCTCCCCAGCCCCTTTTCTTTCTGTCTTTTCTTTTTTGATTCTAAGCTGAAAGCCATGGGTTGTCTCTGAGTTTTCCTCTCCCCTCCCTAGCCGCTTTTCTTTCTGCGTCTTTTCTTTTTTGATTCTAAGCTGAAAGCCATTGGCTGTCTTGAGTTTTCCTCTCCCTTCCCCAGTCCCTTTTCTTTCTCTGTCATTTCTTTTTTGATTCTAAGCTGAAAGCCATGGGTTGTCTTGAGTTTTCCTCTCCCCTCCCCAGCCGCTTTTCTTTCTGCGTCTTGTCTTTTTTGATTCTAAGCTGAAAGCCCTTGGCTGTCTTGAGTTTTCCTCTCCCCTCCCCAGTCCAATTCTGGGAGTTGAAGTCCACCCATCTTCAAGCGGCCAAAGTTGAGAAACACTGATCTAAACTGTGTTGGGGGCCCGGGGATCCTTGGATGGGAAACCACAAGGAAATCTTGAGGCAGTAGAGACCAGGGGACGTCAACTTCGTTCTCTTGGGGCTGACCACAAGGCTGTTTCGGTCTGATTTGCAGGTGTACTATTATGCTGACCGAATCTACCTGAACGCAGGAATAGAGGAAAACAACGTGCAGTTCGTCACGGTGGGAACAGGAGCCGTCAACGTAGTGATGACTATCGTTGCGGTATGTTGGCTACTTTTCAGCCCACCTATTTGGCACAATGAAGGCTTGCCCGAGGTCCTTGCTCTGCGGTCTTTTGCAGTGAGCTTTTGGAATTCTTTTATTGATAACCGAAGAGCCCAAACGGACACCGGTTTGCAGCTGGTGAAAAATAATCATTTTCTTGGGAATTACCGCGGTCTTAAAGACGCTGCGACCAGCTTCTGTCTGTTTCTTTGTGTTGTGCTGGTCATTGAGCAAATAAAGGCTGCTTGCACTTTTAAACGGGGGGCGTAAAAATTTGGAGGTAGGGCGTAGCAAAATGGAGCAGTTATTATGAATAGCGTTTATGAGCATTTATTACATTTGGAAGGCTGTCCAGCTCCATGAAGATTTAGGGTGGCCTAGAACATTAAAAACCGTCGTTCTAAATTAGTTCAAACAATGATGGGATCACCATCCTGGGGGCGCGATGAAGTTTTCCAGAACTTTTTTTCTTTCATTTGCTTGAATTGAAATATGATGAGCCATCAAGATCAAGGGACTAAATTAACGTAACTCCAAGATGCATAGAGAAGAAAGGAAGATAACAGAAGCTCCAAAAAAAATCTACTAAAATTAAAAAGTCCTGGGAAATGATCAGGAGAGGATCATTATACAATCCAGATTTGCGCCCCTTGGTGCACGCGCACGGATGAAAGCTGCACCCAAGGTGGAATCCATCCATCACTTATCCCCACGAGGCTGATGACGATCTGATTAATTTTGATTTTGCTTTGAGAGAGAGAGGAAGAAAAACCCCACTAGAAAGGCTGGTTCTTCCGAGCCAGACAGAAATCAAAAGAAATGAAGTTGGGCTCAGAGAGTCTCACTCTTCCTGGCTATGAAAGAAGGGAACGCGGAGAGCAGTTTGTCAGCCAAATGCAGTTTGAAGGATTTTGGGAGGGCCGGAGAAGGACGGGGGAGTCCCGTAGCTGCCTTATGGTTTTCGGTTTCACCATCTAACTCTTTCCTTTTCCCCAACTAGGTCTTTATCATCGAGTCCTTGGGGCGAAGGGTGCTGCTTCTGGCTGGCTTTGGCATCTGCTGTGTTTCCTGCGCGGTGCTAACCTTAGCGCTGAATCTCAAGGTTTGTCCCAAAAAAAGGCTTTTGATCGGCTGGAAGGGAAGAAGATCCGGGTGGAGCATCCAGGAAAAGTCTCATAATGTTAGCCTAGATTCCTGCATAGCACGCTTCCTGTCTGTAATGATATGGGGGCATGACCACGGGAGACAGGAGGAAGAGCTGCAGTCGGGGCGGCAGACGTGTAAAAGGTTTCTCAGCCTGCAGAAGGAGAGCGGGCGGGTGGGACATGCTTCAGAAGGGACCCTCCCTAATGTTCGGGAGAATCCTCTCCTTCAGGTTTGCAAGATCCTGTGAATATAACCTTACAATAAAGGAAGGGTTAGCCCACCTTGCAGGGCTAGCGCTTCCCTCTCGGCCTAACTCGAGCCAATTTCCCCCCCTCCCAGACGATCACGTGGATGCCTTACATCAGCATCGCCTGCATAATCTGCTACGTCATCGGACACGCAATCGGAGCAAGTGAGTAGAGACGTTGCCTGGTTCGGACGTGTGCAGATCGGCCTTAAATCTAGGTCAGCTTGCCCGGGCATCGACGCTGTCCGCTCAATAGTCACTATATACCCTGACCTACGTAGGGAATATTGTCTCTCTGCACGAGGCTATGAGCTGGACCGGAACCCCCCCCAAAAGTTAACAGTACTTTCAGATTCCCCCCCCCCCCCCAAAGAAACTACTTGGGTGATTCCATGAAATCCATAAGAGTCGAGCCTGACTTAATATTTGCAGAGTTTCTGCCCAGATGCCCGGCTGTACAGTAATTGAACTGGGCATCAGGGCTACTCTAAATCCTTAAAACAATTTGAACCGGTTTGTTTCATTTATCCAATGGATGCATGGATCTCCTCTCTGGGGTTAAATATATTCTGCATAAGAGAACTTGAGGCACAGTCTCTTCGGTTTGAAACCCCTTCGCGTTTCTAGTCCTCAAGAGACGGCAAAATTAAGAGATGGGAAAATGAGCTTGTTTGCTGAAGAGAGAGATCAGCATTTATCAGTGACTGGAAATCCCTGACGGACTTTTTGCTGAAGAAGGAAAAAATGAACTTGTGATTTATGGGTTTAATGATTAGTTCAGGCAGCTTACAGAAGCAGGAAATTATGATGTAACCTTAGAGAGGGTAAAGTATAAATGCATTTGTCAAAAAGATCAGAAGCTGCTTTTTTATAATCTTTTCTTTTTCTATTTTCTTTCTTACTTATTCACTATTCCTCTTTACTTTCTAATTTCTGTTGGTTTCTTTTCCAACATTTTATTGCTGTTATCTGTTCAAAAATGTCTTCCATGCAGACATTTAATATAGTTTCTAGCCCTTATGAAGCAACCGCAGTGGAAAGGTACAGGCAATGCCAGCTTGCATTTTGCATTCTTAGCAGCTCAGCGAAGGCGGGAGGTGGGGGAAATGGAGTTGAATTTGATTTTCTTGGGTAAATGAACCCCCTTTCTTCTTTCCAATTTCTGCTCTTCTAGGCCCCATTCCCAGCGTGATGATCATGGAAATGTTCCTGCAGTCCTCTCGGCCCGCCGCGTTCATGGTGGGAGGCTCGGTGCACTGGCTTTCGAATTTCACCGTGGGGCTTGTTTTCAGCTACTTAGAGGTAATCGTTCGTAAGCTCTGAAACTTTTTGCAAAAGGAGGAATTCGCGTCGGGAAAATGCAGTCGGCCCTGTATTCTGCTAACGTGCGTGAACGTACAAAAATGGGAGTCCGACTTTGCACGGGCGGCGTCACCCCATTTCCCCAAGCCGTGGTTCATTTCAACGAAGTTGATCGAGTCCTTCGCAGTGGCTTGGTGGACGCAACTGGGGTGTGTGAATGGTCAGATCGGGGGGGGGGAGGAGTTTAAACTCTTATGTCTGAATGGTTCCTTAGGAAACCAAAGCTTTGATCTTGAACCTTCCGAGGTTCCTCACAAAATAAGGATTTTTTGAAAAGCTGCCGACCGGCGCAAATTCGACCTCCCTTCCAAATCTCCCGTGCGTTTGTTTCTCCTCCAGCAAGGGCTCGGCCCCTACTGTTTCCTGATTTTCTGCGCCGTCTGCTTGGCCACCGCCGTTTACGTCTTCCTCATCGTCCCCGAAACCAAGAACAAAACCTTTATGGAGATCAACCGGATCATGGCCAAGAGGAACGGCACCGAGGAACAGGCGGAGAAGGACGAACTGAAGGATTTCACCGCCGTCTCCGCCCCGTACAGCAAGAAAATCGAAGGGGAGAGAACCAGCGCCTTGTAAGGTCTTCCAGCCCACCCAATTTCCCCCACGCGAAGGTGGGTCCGCTGTAAATAAAGCCACAGAGCGGTGCTTTGATGCTTCTCCGGTTCGCCAGGCGCCTTTCTCCACCTCTACGGGCATGGGGCACCCCCAACATCTCAGCTTTCCGAGGAGGAAGCGGACGCACCAACATTGCAATTTTTCAGCGGTTGCCCTCCGAGGTGGGAACGGAGTTGGCGAAGATCCCGCTTCGGAAGGGGCTCGGCTCCCGTTGGCGCATGCTTGGAAAGCGCAAGGGGGTGAAACCCGCCGTGCGTTTCCGACGGGGCGGACCCTGAAAAATGCATAAATATTTTTTTCTTGTTTGCTGTGGTTCTTCTTGCATACGGGCACGTCCGTAGTTCTGTTCTCCCATGTGGATAGCGATGGGGCTTCTGTCCTTTGAGAACCCCCCTAACTGAACCGGGGAAAGAGACCCCGTTGCATACCCTGAAGTTCAAGGGGCGCTTTTTATTGTCACCCCCAGCCTCTCCCCGAGGTGATGCCTTCCAGATGGGTTAGGCCAATCTTCCTTTAGAGCAGTGTTTCTCAATCTTAACGTTAAGATGGTGGACTTCAACTCCCAGAATTCCTCAGCCAGCATGGCTAGCTGAGGAATTCTGGGAGTTGAAGTCCATCTGGGCGTCGAACGATTTCCGATCTAAGCCACCCTACGCTGTGTTTTGAGACAGGAAAACATCCCCTAAACATAGAAGACTAGCCTTTCAGGGTTCTGCATTAGCCAGGATGCCTGACATGCTAGATATCGATCACGCATTCCCCTTCGAAGGCCGATTGCCAGATCCCTGCATTCAAGGCGAGCTTCCAGGGGATTTAGCAGCCAGGCTTCAAAATAATTTCCACCCCTAGGAACATTCCTGCACGGAGCTCAGTGGGATCCCGACGACCCTTCTTCATTCTGTATTTTCTTTTCCAAAACGGGCTGCTTGGTTCCCTGCAACCAGAATCGCCCTTACCGGCCTGAGGTTCCAAATCAAACCTCGTCTGTTTACATGAGCAAGTCGAGACGCGGCAAAGAGAGCATTGTAAATATCTCGCAATGGATTTATATCCGTGTTTTTTTGGTTTTGATTTTTTTTTTCCAAGGTGTGGGGGACTGACTGTATTTTGCACAAAGGATCGCGGTGTATTTTGTTCTGTTTAGTGCTGCAAAATAAAATAGTTGTTGGATAAAGCTTGAAAAGATGCAAAGCGTGTGTTCGAAGCGGCGATTGTGTTTTGTTGGTGATAACGCCATGCTGGGTCTGCTGTGCTGCGATATATTTACAGCGCGACACGGACCGGAGGGAGGAGAAATCGGATTTGGTACGCACGGGGCCCACCGGTATAGCCTTAACTGCATTTATTTTATATTATTTTTTTTGAAGGGGGGGGACTTATAGCTAAAGAATGTCCTTCAGTTCAATTTGGTGCTTCCCAACTAACTCTAGTGCTTGTCAACAAGACTGGTAACATGAATACAGAGTAACACTTAGGTTGAACTGGGGGTTTTATTGATACCCCACAACGGCAAGCCACAGATGGGGGTTTATGCCATGCAGGGTTTTACATTATCCGCAGGTTTTGAGAGCCCATCATTTGGTGTGGAGTGAATCCTCTGGATCAGTGTTTTTCAACCTTAGAGACTTTACGACGCGTGGACTTCAACTCCCAGAATTCCCCAGCCAGCTATGGGGAATTCTGGGAGTTGAAGTCCACGCGTCGTAAAGTCTCTAAGGTTGAAAAACACTGCTCTGGATGGCCCATTTTAAATCCTTGCTGATCATTACTATTACAAGCATCCGACCCACCCAGGCTGTTTGACCAATGGAAATCTGAAGGGGGGGGGGTCAACCTTCAATGAACAGTCCGAAATTTTTGTCAGGGCTTGTCTTCCAAGCGAGAAGTACGTTAGTTCGAAAGCGGGGGTAGACCATGATTTCCCAGCAGGGCCCAAAGGACTGTGTTCACACCACACCTGTGGGTCGGTAACCCAGGACTTAAGGCCCACGTCCCACCCATATGAAGTCCTTGCTGGGTCGGAGTGCAGAGAGTTTCCTGCTGGCCAATCTCCCCCCCACAAGAGACTTCTTCTCAGCCTGGTGAACTTCCCCATTGTTCAGTGTTCCTCAAACTCCGTGACTGTAAGGGGTGTGGCCTTCAACTCCCAGAATTCCTGGCCGGGGAATTCTGGGAGTTGACTGCCACACCTCTCACAGTCACAGACGTTGAGGAACCCTGGTTTAGATGGCATCAGAACCCATCAGAAATTCTTCTTTATAGGTGGTCCTTGAGTTGATCCTTGGAACAACCCACGATGGTATCAGAGTCCTGGCACGGGCAAATTCAAAGGTTTTGGGGAGGAAAAAGAATCATTTTTACGAAACAGGGACACCGGGTGCCCAGCACTGATTCAGAGTCCACCATTCACCTGCAACTGGTGTCAGGACCTAGCGCGACCCCACCAAACAGGGACATGTGCGTTTCTCCCCAAGCAAAGACATCTCCTTTTTGCTGACTGTGTTTGCAAAGAGTCAGCTCCTGAATGTCGTTCTGGTCCAGCAGCCAGCTCCAGAGGTTGACGTGGCTCATCCAGCCGGAGAAGGCGTCAGCGAAGACGTCCAACATGGCGTTCTTCCGCTTGCCGAGGATGGGCGTCCCCCCGCTCTGGATGATGTAGTTTTTCTGGATGTTCCGGGCTGTGCCCACGGCGCCGTTCACCCACAGGTTAATGGTGCCAGAGCTGGAGAGCCAGGTGACGCAGTGGTGGACCCAATCTTCCGCCCGGCGGTGGAGGTCGAATTGCACGAACTTCCCCCCGATCCACACTCCCACAGCCATGCCCACGCTGATGACCAGCTCGTTCTCGCTTTCTGGAGTGGAGTAGAAGAGAACCGTCTGCCTGCCCTGGTTGCGGTTCTGCACCCAGAAACACAGAGTGAAGGTTTTCAGTTGCATTGGCTTCAGGGGGATCACGGTCACGTAGCTGGCGGTGTTCTCCAAGGGGAAGTGGAACGCTTGCAAGCTGCGTTGGTGGTGACCTGAAATAAACACCCAGAAATGTTCATGGATGGATGGCCCTTGAGTTCACCAACCAATCAGAAGGAACCAGTTTTGTATATGGCTTCCCCTTGAGTTGATCCTTGGAACCACCCATCAGAACCTCTTATTTATAGGTGGTCTTTGAGTTGATCCTTGGAACCACCCATCTGTACCTCTTATTTATAGGTGGTCTTTGAGTTGATCCTTGGAACGACCCATCAGAACCTCTTATTTATAGGTGGTCCTTGAGCTGATCCTTGGAACAACCCATCAGAACCTCTTATTTATAGGTGGTCCTTGAGTTGATCCTTGGAACAACCCATCAGAACTTCTTATTTATAGGCTGCCCTTAAGCTGATCCTTGGAAGAGCCAATCAGAATCAAATTTTAAGTGTACTGGTGTTCGAGAACAACCTTCTACTCTAGCAAGGCGTCAAGGCAGCCATGGCCCATGGAAGAACCACTCAGTTGGGCTCTTTCCCTACAGAATCATGACTCCTTATCTCCAGAAGCGAAGAAAAGAATTGTGGTCTCAGCTTTCTGGAGTGACCTGGGCTGGGGAAAGAGGATTCAGAACTAGGATGTAAACACACACCATCTCATCACAAAGAAAACATGCAGATCTCCCTGGCTGGGAAAATTGTCTTCAGTGTTCACTGTGACTAAAATCCTGGAAGATATGAGCTACAGGTGACCTGTCTCAAAGGCTGGGGACACCAGGTGCCTCCAAGTCTCAAACCAATCTAGCCTCCTGGCTTCCACAGGTCTTCCAGAACCCAGAATTGTCCTGGTCTCTGGTGAGTTTGCACCCTTGCTTTCCCAACTGGAGTACAGGAGGTTGTCTGAATGCACATAGGTCAACAAAAGCAACGGAGCTCCTTCCTACCAGGCTTGCCAATCACGTCCAGAAGATACTTCTTCATTTCACGAAGCCTGGTCTGTATCTTGTTGAGCTTACTGGCGATGCTCTCAGGCCGGCACCTTCCTGGAACAAGGCAGAGTTCACAGGAATTCTCAGTTTAGCCCCACATGTGCCAACCATGTATAGTATTATTATTATTGATTTCAAATTATTGGCCGCCCAACTCCAGTGGACTCCAATGTAACGCAGATCGGATCCTCTCCCCAAGGAGATTAGGGTCTGAATGTTGGCTGTACAAAAAAGGTCAAGGGGAAGGAAAGGTTGAACAGCAACTAGGGCAGTTTTCACATTAGGATCCTTCGGTCCTGCTGAGCTCAAACCCTGCACTGTTTTAATTGTGGTTTGTTTGGCCTGGTTCATTGGTAACACTAAGCCATGAATCATGGTTTACCCATCACCCAGCCGAGGGGTGCATCTCAGTCAGTCAAGTTAAGCTTTCCTCTCACTGCTTTGGAATAAGGACTCCATACACGACCCCACTCCAACAGGGAACGCGGGTCTGTATACTCGGGCGTCAGCCGCCAAACTCCCGCTGCCAAGCCGATGAGCCCCATGGCTTTCGCAACCCTTTCAACAAGCCTATATTAACCCCAGTTCCCCTTGCTGCGGTTCTGGGAAAGCTAGGAAGCAGCTTCCTTGGAGGTTGGGTTGAGCAACAGAGGGGCCTACTCAAGAGTAAAGGTCTGCTTAGGAGGAGAAGGGGACCAGCTGCAAGCAATGAGCCAGAGGCTATATAAAGCCTTCAATTGCCTCTGGCTGAGTTTAGCAGGGATTTTCTTTTCCATCCTGGAGCAGTTGGGTTTAATCCTACAGTTCCCTCCTCCCGGTTCCCATCTTGGATCCAGGCCCTGGGAGGTCCTTGTGAAGTTGGCTTGTGTGTCCTACTCTGCTCCCCTCGGAGTGATTCCTGCCTACCTTCCACCAGCTGAAGTGAGAAAGATGCTTTGACCACCCTGTCATTGAGAGGCTGGATCTGGCGGTAGTCATTCCTCAGAGTCTGGTTCTTCCAGTCGAGCAACGTGTTTTCCAGCAGATTAATCTGCAAAGAAGCAAACGGTTCCTTTGAGGAAAAAAAAGACCGGGGAGCTGCGATCCAAGGATGCAAGAGAGTAAGTGGAATGCTGCGCCGAAGGACACAGATCGGGGCCCGCGTTTGTGCCAAAAAGTGTGTTTGGGGCCAAAGGATCTGAGCCCAACCCTCCTTTGCCCAAAGCTGATGGCCAGCAGGGTTATTCGAAGGGTTTCTGCGAGGCTGATGCAAAGAAGAGAGTTGTAGGAGGGAGAGAAAATAAAAGGTGATGAACAGAAGCATGTTCAGAGGTATAATAATAATCATTTTGAATTTATCAGCCACCTGGTTCCAGTGGACTCCAATTGGGTGTGAGGAGGAGGACTTTAGGATACCAAAGTTTTTGCAGGATCAAACCCACCCTCCTTAAAGAGCTATCAGTTGGTGAGTTCTTTCTTTTAAAAATGCGAAACTTTAAAAAGAGCACAATTAAAAGAAAAAACTTAAGACACCAGTTAAAAATGTGTAATGTAAAACCGTAGAATTAAAGTTAATGTACAAGTTTCATTGCCAGGTTATTGTTAAAAAACAAGTGTATTCAATGGCTGGGGGGGAATCAAACTGCTTTCTGCCTCTAAATCAACATTTATTTTCTTCTCTGATGAGGCCTAATCCCAGGTTATGTGCATAGTCTGCAAATAGCTACAGAAAGCAGCTAAGCTCTCATAACTAAACTACCTTCATGTGGCTTGTTTATTTTGGGGTGGGTTGTCTGAAGTGAGCTACTGTGGCTTGAAAAGTAGAGTCAGCATGGTTTGAAAGCTAAACCAATTGTGTTATTCAACAAACCATGGTTTAGTGCAGTGTGCAGATCCAAACCTTGGCTTAATGCAATGTGCAGATCCAATTTGTGGATTAACGCAATATGTAGATCCAAGCTGTGGTTTAATGCAATGGGCAGATCCAAATTGTGGTGTAATGCAATATGTAGATCCAAACAATGGTTTAATGCAATGTGCAGATTCAAATTGTGGCTTAATGCAATATGTAGATCCAAGCCATGGTTTAATGCACTATAGCTCTAAATCATGGTTTAATACAATATGTAGATTCAAGCCATGGTTTAATGCAATGTGCAGATCCAAATTGTGTAATGCAATATGTAGATCCAAACCATGGTTTAATGCAGTATAGCTCTAAATCATGGTTTAATACAATCATGGACAGTATGGGGGAGCGTAAGAGAAACATCTCCTTGCCTGGGTGTAGGACAGCTTGATGGGGGAGTCAAACACGGTCCAGATCACGTTCTCTGTACATGGTGGGGTAGTCAACGAACCATGATAGCGGTAGAAATTGGAGAGGTTGTCTGGCAACATGGCCAAGATATCCAGACTATGGAGGATGGTCGATTCCCCTAAAAGAGAAAATCCCCCCCGTGTACAACGATCTTGTAAAGTAGGCCGCAGTCAGATTGAGGAACCCTGATGGGTCTAAATCAGGAATTTTCTAAACTCTGCCATTAAGCTGGGGCGGTTGGGAAAAAAGGAGAAAAAGAAAGCAATTGGGGGGTGTCTTCTAAACCGGTGCCCTTCGCAGGGGGGAGGGTGGCCGAAAGGCCCAGCTGGTTGGGAACACTGGGCTTTGTAGTCCCAGCAGACACCAGGCTGCATTAAGCGATGTGCGGACCAGGCATTTCCCCCTGGTGATTTTTCCAAGGCCTGTCTCCCCACTTTGCGGGGGCCCAATATTGCAAGTCGCCCCTTGGTTGGCCAAACAAACTATTTATTTCCCCCTCTATGTGGACTGAGCAGCTCTGGTGCCCTCTGGACTTCTTCTCCCATCAGCCCCGACCCGCAGAGGAGATGGCAAGGAATTGTGGGACCTGGAGTCAGGAACAACTGGTTGGTGGGGGACTCGTTTCCATTTCTGCATCAGCAAAAGGGAAGCCCCCCCGGCCTTACCTGCAAACTTAATTTTGTCCAGTTTGGTAATGAAGTCGCTGTAGTAAGTGTTCTCTAAATGGCTGCCCTGAAAACAAAGCAAAAAAAATTAAAATGGTGATTATGGACGAACGGTCTATGTGGCCCGACTCCCAGCGACGTGAGAAATGGTTCGTGCCCAGCTTAGGTGGCACCGCACTTAGCTGATCCTGGAGAAAAAAAAGCAGGTTAGGTTTTGTTCTGGGATGGGAGACCACCAGGAAGGCAACGCTGCGGGTGAGACTCGCAAGTCGAACATCCCAGAAGGACGGCCATCAGGAATGAATGCAATGTGAGGGAGAAAAACACGTTTTTGCTTCTCTCCATTTATTTCCTTTTAATTTGAATGTCCCTATGTGCCCTGAGAAAAACCAAAGATCATTTCGGGCCTCTAGTTCCCTTTCATTTGGTGCCCCCTAGTGTTTGGTTCAGGATTATGAACTATGATGCTCTCTCCTCTTTGAAATCCCCAAAAGGGCTTGTTTTCAATTCAAAAACTCCATTTTCGACCTTAAACTTGACCCTATATGGCCATCAGAAGCAGGCAGGGCCGGTCTTAACCTTAAGCAGTTGATCGTCGGAATGGGTCCAATTGTCGTCTTTTGATTGAAAGGGAGGAAAAAAGGGAATCTGAGGTTTTTTGGCTTCTGGATCAAAGCAAAATAATTAGTCCCGTTTGGGTTAGGGTGTCTCTGAACCTGATGTGAGCAAGGTTGTTTGGGGTCCCACCTCGGGGAAAACAAACATTGGGTGGTTTTACCTTGTTTTGGGTGCTTAATTTCATCTATTTAATTTCTACCTTTTCAAGTACCACAATTTCTGGCCACTGGAGAGCGTTTTGAATCAAAAGGAGTGCAGTGACTCATGCAGAGACACCACGGCCCCTCCAGCACTCTTAGGCCCAGAGTTGGTTCTCACATCTGCAAAAACCCACTTTTCTTAAGCCTTTAAGGGAAGCTCTGATTCCTTGGCAGCTTGTAAACCATGGTTATGGCTCAGCTTATATCTGAAGGTTTGCTTTTTACCCCTGGTGATATATGCAGCTTTCTCTCCACACTGTTAATTTTATCCTCACAACAACCCTGTGAGGTAGGCTTAGGTGGAGAGAGAGGAACCGGGATGCAGCTACCTTGTGGTTGAATGCAGAACGGAAGTGAGGTTTCTTGGATCTTAGTTTGACACCGCTAACCCCATTAGACCATTTCTTGTTAATCTTAAAGCAATAACAAACCACAGAGAATCCTTGATTAGAACTCAAGGCTAAGCCACAAGGTGGTTTGTTAAGCTCTGGGTTAGTGGGTGGCTGGAACCCAGCTGCTCTCTCTTAAAGACCATGATTTAGGGTTGAGCAAAGCTGGCTTAAACAAGCTAAGATGGGAACCTAACTGTAATTGATCAAATTTGGGGGCCAGGAGGAAATGAAGGAGCTGATTGAGGTTTTGGAGAAGTGCAGAAGTGTGTATATATATACACACACACAGCCCATTCCTCTCTGCCAGAGGCAAACAGCTGGAAGGATGAGCTGAATTCTGAGTTAGCAATTTTCTAACTGCACAACAATAATTTGGAAATTACAACAGCTGCAAGGGCAACAGACAATCATTGTTAGCCTCTGCTGCTGGAGCGATCCTTTTGTTAACCGGATGAAGGCTGAATGGGCCAGGAGGGCCAGAGGATGGGGGATAATCTCTGGGAAATTGCCTCTTGGGCCACCGATTGTCCCCGGAGGTTTGCAAAGTCGCAACCTTGCTTGCAGATCAAAGGAACGGGCTAACAAGGACCCTGGCTGGTTCCTAGTGTCGATTCCACCGGAAGGTGCTTGTTGCAAAAACAGGGAAATAACACAAAAATCGCGAGTCTAATAGCACCTTTTCCGACTACGCGTTTCATGCAAAGGCATCGGCTTTTGTGATGCCTTTCATAAAATTTGTGAGTCGGAAAAGATGCTCCCAGATTCCTTTTGACGCTTCGGCCCCACGGACTAACCCCGCTCTCTTCCTGCAATGATGGGAAAATACCAAAGGACAGATACTTTCAGAGACTCTGACTGGGTGCAAATCCTGTTTTTTTTTTTAAATGTGCTGTTTCTTTAATAAGGAAAGAGATGAGACGATTGCAAAATTTGTTCTTCGAAGACTTGGGCTGGAACCTTGTTTTGAACCCCAAGATGCAGGGCACAGGTTAGAAACAAACTAAGTTTCCCCAGGACCATAATAATAATAATGACGACAATGCACAACTCTGGGACTCTTCTAGTTGTAATTTGGAGTAGGACCACAAGGGGAAATGATGGAGTGTGTGGGGTCTTCAATGAACTTTTGTGGTGGAACAGAAGCCAGGGTCAGATCTGGCTCAGTCCCACCGAACTGGGCTGGGCCGCTGAGCTGCCCACCGGACCCCAGAGACTCTCAGCACACAAATGGTTGTAGAGCTCCTTACCACAAAGAGGAAAGCCAGCACAGCCAGCCCGTCGGGTTTATCCTTCGCTTCTTCAAAACTGGAGTAAGCTTCTGAGTTGTAATGGACGATGTGGAGCTGCGAGAAAGAACGGTGGTGAAAAAGCGGCATGGGGGACCAAACGGTGGGGAAGCTCTCCCTCAAACGCGAGCGGCCTTGGCTGACCAATTCTTAGTTCTCCAATGAATGCAAGCAGCTGTTTGTATTAAGATGACAACGTCCCCCTTTTTTCCCCTCCTTCCCCAGGCTCGTAATTCCAGGCAGAAGCAGGGCGGCCTACCTCGGCCATGTATCGCATCCCATCGATGGTGTGTTCGGATCCGCTGCTCTCGAGATCCATGCCTCCCCAGTGAAGGTGCAGCTGGATAGCTGTGAATTTCCCAGGAAGGCCTTTCATGATGATCATGGATGAAGGCAGTTGTATGACAACTGGAAAATAACATCAAAACAGGTATCGGGCCAATATTTCAAAGAGCTTTCTCATCCCCCACCCCGTTGACAACCTGCCAGGATAAGATGGAAACAGGTTCAGGTCTCGGCAGCTTTGAAAGGATCCCTTATCTCAAAGGAGAACCTTTTTCTTCTTAAAGAAAAGTCCTGAACTACATTATTTTCGGAAGTTTTGCTCCCCAGTTCGCCGTTGGGTCAAAGCAGAAAAGTACTTTTCCTCTGCAGGTTGCGCCTCTCGGGGTCCAAAAACACCCCCTCCCATCCCAGCTACAAGCTGCAATTATCCAAAAGTTGTATAATTAAAGCACAGCCTGGCATAAATTGGGGCTGTTTGCGTTTAGCGGTTTTGATGTGTTTTTGCAAAGCGTAAGGATGGGGGGAGGACGAAGCTACAGTTGGAGCAATTCTCAACAGGCCAAACTTTCTCTGCAGAGATCATGCATTATTGCTGTTGACCTGATGCCTGCCCCAAACCCATCGTCCTGGCCTTTCTCGGCAGCACCAGCTTGAGAAACACTGACCTGGATTGTCAGAAGGTGCCCAAGTGGGTTTGTATGACCTGACGTGGCTCTCTATTTTTTTGCTATAGTCCTCCCCACCATCCCTGTTGTTCGTAACATTAAAACCATCTTAGTTCCCCCCACATTTTCAGAGATGGCAATTGTGCAATTTAAGATCCGAGTCCCTAGTCCGGCGGGCAGTCAACGTAAGTGCGCGCTCTCCGAGGCACATTTCCAACAAGTGTGTGTTAATTGTAACAAAGCCTTCTTTTGCACTCTGTTGGGAAGTGTCACACCAGGTCCCCGAGGTCGTCTGCTCCCGTCTCGTTTTCCAGATTAGTGTCTGGGGAATTCTGGGGGTTGAAGTCCACACATTTGGAAGTGGCCAAGGTTGAAAACACTGCCTTAGGGTATGGATTATGGGTTATAATGAACTGGCAACCTCAAATGTTTCCCCGGAGGGAGGGCAATGCCATCTGAAATTCTTTGTTTGCAAGAAGAGGTTAGTCTCCACACTCCAGAAAGTCTTGGCTGGGGAAAATAAAGCCAATGGTCCTGTGCTTTGAACGGGATGTGCGCGTGTCAATAAGATTCCTTTATCGAGATGAACCAAGACACCCATTCACCCATATTTGGGGAAATCAAACTGAGCTGAGCTCCTGATAACTTCCTGAATGCATCCATAGCCTTTCCCAATCAATTCAATAGGAAAGCAGTTTATTACAGTGTTCTTCCGAGTGCACTTTTGAAGTTTAGTTTACAGCCCCCAGTCCTGGCACCTCTTAGTGGCCTCCCGTCCAAGCCGGAGCCCCGGCACCTCTTAGTGGCCTCCCGTCCAAGCCGGAGCCCCGGCACCTCTTAGTGGCCTCCCGTCCAAGCTAGTTGTTTCTCTCTGCTGAAGGTCTTCCATATTTCCATAGCAAACACACTCTCTTAACCCTAACTCTCTCCCACTCCTTTTCTGTTCTGCTTTGAAAATAAAGCTTTCCTGCTTTTGCAGTATATCAGCGAGTTAAAAATACGGGCTCCCCAGGTCCGTTTTGTAACCGTCCATTTTGTAACCGTCCACATTCTAGCAACATCGCCATGCCTGGGAGAAAAAGATGATCCCTAATGTCGGACCTTTCCTTTTGCTGTTATTTTTTTAATGTCTCGTGCATTTATACAAACCGCTGCCCTGTTTTCTGTTGTTTGTGGCCTGCCCGCCAGCTTTTGCGCTGGGTTGAGAAAAATCAGCACAAAATTAGCCAGATAGACTGTCGAAGAACATAAAGAAAATGATGACGAAGACAGAAATGAGGACTGATCAGGGCAGGAGGCTCGTGCAATTAAAAAAAGCCAGCCAGCCTACTTTGTTCACAAATAACATTCAGCTGATTTCTTTCTTTTTAAATGGGCATCTGATCAACACGGAGAGTTTCCTGCTTGGAAGTTAAACCTGGGGTTGTCTTAGTCGGTGTTTGCACCCCGGTTTTAATCTTGTTTCCCAACAGGTTTAAAATCCACTAAAAGGGCATTACGTAGGACAGGGGCCACCACGGAAAAGCCCGTCGCTTTTCCTGTTCGTTTATACCACAGGCTTTGGCAGAGCGAACGCTGTGTAATATGGGTGGCTGGCATCTGAGACTTTAATGGACCGCAAAGTTATTTATTCAGGTTTTACGGCCTTCGGCGTTGTGTTTTAGCTTTCAGATTTGCCTCTTGCAAAGCCCGGGCAGCTGCGAGATGTGAGGGTGTATTTAAATGCGTAAACCCTGTTGCTGGAAGCCATGAAATGACAAAACAAGGTTTCCTTCTAAAAAAAAATATGGGTAGGTAGTGACATCCTGGCCTACTTTAAATGGTGGTTGTGAGGCTTATGGGAAAAAGTGCTTTATTATATTTCTTTAAAACCTGATTTCTGGATAGGGGCACCAACTAATCACCCAGATTGCAGAGAAAAATGCTAAAGGCTTTTTTTTGGGGTGAGAAAACAACCCTGGTTTGCAAGCTTTTTAATCACGAGATTTCTGGATTCCCCCCCCCCACTCATATTCACCTGAATGGCCGTTGTTGGTCATCCTGAAATTGTCGTGGCGGTGGCCGTAACCGTGGAGCTCCAGCGGTTCCAGATCTGGATTAAATTTGGCTTTCGACCTCTGGATGTTGATGGGGGACTGCAGTTTCCCCAGGCAGTTTTCAAAGTACTTTCCCCAGTGCTCTTCATCGCGTTCCCCTTGGGTCGAGGGAGAGAAATGCTGTCAGATAAGGCGTAGCACAGAACCAACAGACTTGTTTTGAGTCCTCCAAGCAAGCGTTACAGCTTCCAGACTGCCTCACAGGTCAGTAGAAAGAAGCTGGTTGATTGCAGTGGGAAAGGGATGACATGAAAGGAAAGGGGGAGGAGGAGGGAAGAGGAAAAAGACCCCATGGACGAGTCCTCTCCCCCTCCCCTGACGTTTGCGTCTAGAATTTTAATCAGCCGGCGTCTTGTTTTGAAAACGCTGTAGCAAATTCATGCCCCCCTACGACGATCTATTCCCCATCCTTGCTAAACAAAACCAGCCCTGTAGGATGAAACCCTACAAATGGGTCAGTTTGGAATGATTCTGGCTGGGGGAGAGTGGCAAAGGAGGACATTTTGGGATCCTTTTTGGTCCCTCCAGGGATCTCTTGCTGACTCTAAGTGCCCCTTCTCAGCTATATAATGCATGTTTTATTTTGGCCTGCAAATCGTTGAAATCATTCTTCGGCCTCTTAAGTGCTCCGTTTCCCCCATCCAAGTTCTCAGCTCTGTTTGCAATGGATCCAAAAATCTTTCTTGGCTCCTTCCTCGGTTTTTGGCATGACTCCTGCTTTGCCATCAGGAGAGAAAGCGATCGATCCATCCCTTTTAGAGGGCACCGTTTTTCTAAACGGAGGAGCGACGCCAGAACAAAATACCTCCGCGGAGCCTCTGGTGGGAGGAAAACTCTCCCCCCTCCAAGTTTTTTGCCCGTTTCCTCTTTTAAAAAAATTAAAGGTAGATTCAATCTTCTTCCACACTTGGGACAAAGGTGGGTCAACCTTTGGCTGGCATTATATTTAAGTCTGGAAAAGAGACTTTCTGCAACAGACAAAGCAAGGTTTATCCTATTTTCTATCTGTCTGTCTCTCAAAAAAGAGCTCAGCCCCGCCTCTGTTGCAAAGCACCCTTTTTTATTCGCACGACAACCCTGCGAGGTAGATCAGGGGAGGCAGAAAGAGAACACCAAGTGACTAGCACAAGCTTGTCCTTTTAGCTTCCTGGTTGACCGGGAATGTCTGTCCAAATTTTTCCGCCCCTTTGTTCAAAACAGGATCTCGGCCTTGGGAGGCCTGCCAAGAATTCGGGCATCTGAAGATACCCCAAGAGATCCCAACATTCATCCTACGACAGCCGCCTCTGTGATTTCTGGAGAGGTGAGAAAGGTGTATAATTGGGCAGGTGGGGGGGGCCTACCTGGTTTGAAAGCCGGGCAAACTACATCCAGGTTTGGTCAAAAGAGCTTCACTGGGTGCCACAGACTGGCATGGCTCTGGGGACGTGCCCAGGTGAGCCAACAAGATGCTGAAGCCCGTCTGTAGGTCTTATCCCCCTCCCTCCCTTAAGCTGGCATGCTCCAGATCTCCCCCTAAACCAGTGTTGTCCAAACTTGGCCACTTTAAGATGAGTGGACTTCAACTCCCAGAATTCCCCAGCCACTTTAAGATGAGTGGACTTCAACTCCCATGGCTGGCTGGGGAATTCTGGGAGTTGAAGTCCACTCATCTTAAAGTGGCCAAGTTTGGACAACACTGCCCCAAACCCTTCCCAGCCGGAAAGCTGAGCCTTAGACAATTTAAGGGAATCAGGATCAATTTTCTAAAATAAAGTGCCAGGAGCCAGCCCTGCAGGTCTGAATTCTCTGCCCCGGGAACTTCATTTTCCTTCTAACTGTGGGTCTGCAAGGGTCAAGGGAACAACAGGAGAGTTCACATTTTCTCATGATTTGCAAATGGGACCTACAACACCGCAAGGCTGCTGGGTGCTGAGCCCCTAATTTCCCCCCAACTGCTACTCCTGAGCCCTGTTTGTATTACGATGCCCCGAATTCCTGGCTGGGGTGGCCGGCATCACCAGGATTACAGTCCAGCCAGGGTGAGGAATTGTCAGAGGTGGGATTCAGCTGACTTTTTTTCAAAAAATAAAACGTATTAAAGGTTTTACAGAGACGATAAGAACGAACGAAAAATCCAAGGGAAAGGAAGAAAAGAAAGAAAAAAGAGAGAAAGAAAGGAAAGGACAAAATTTCTCTCTTATTCTAGGGTTACCCAAAAAACTCTTTTTTTTTATTGTCTAATATTTTCTAACCATCAAAACCACAAATCAAAAGTTCGTTTTTTTCTGTTTCATGCCAAAAGGGGTGTGGGATTCGGCTGAAATTTAACCATTTTGCGCAGCCTGCTGTCGCAGACCACCGTTAAAAGCAGAAGGCATTTCCGCTCTCCCCTCCCAGGTCCGATCTTTCTTTCCTCCTTACCGTTATACGTCCACTGTAAGACACGGGCAGAACTCAGGTGCAGAAAGCAGAGTTGGAGCACCCAGCCGCTAGTCCTCATGGTTCTCTGGAGTCGAACCCGAAGAGGGCGATCCTCCGGTTTTGTCCTCCGTGTCTCCGGAAAGGTAAATAATAATTTTCTTGAATCCAGCTGCCTTTCTCCTGCTGAAACAAGAGCAAATATCATCAGCCTATTTTCCCCTGCCAGATGAGAAAGTTAATTATATTGTTGATCTGGGAGAGGCTGCGAAGTTTCTAACAGACCCACCGAAAAGACACCGCACAGCCGAGGAGGGATTATAAGGCGAAGCACGCTAAGGTGAGGTCTGGCTGTTTTTTTCTTGGGGGTCAGTCTCTGCCACCGCCTTCTCCTCCTCCAATGCACGCTGATGGGCATTAATGTCTCACGTGCCTTGGAGACCATGGAATTACAGGGACGGTGCAGCGTGCCAAGCTTAAGTTTGCAGAAGCCCAACGCCGCCCTTGCGCTCTCCTGAAGGCGAGTGGGAGGAATTTAGCAATCAGAAGCAGATGCATTTGAGAAATTAGATGATGTAGGTTTTGGAAGATGGAAGCATCTGGGCTCTTACAGGGAAATCTGGCCCCCCTGCCCCCCTTGAGAGAAGCATCGTCGGCCTGGCTTGAAAGGCTCGATTCTGGAAAACAAGCACAGGCCGCTTGGGGTGTCCTCTTCTCATTAAGAGATTTCCCCTTTTCCTTTAGGGCAGTGTTTCTCAAGCTCGGCACCTTGAAGATGGGTGGACTTCAACTCCCAGGAGTCCCTGGGAGGCTGGGGAATCCTGGGAGTTGAAGCCCACCCATCTTCAAGGCGCCAAGCTTGAGAAACACTGCTTTAGGGAATCTGAATTCTCCACTTGGTGGGAGAAAAACAGAGGCCCCCGCAGTCCTCGACAATTCGAGCTATGCCCGACACATCTAAAAGGTGAATGTTCCCTTCAGCCAGGCGCAATTCCTGGGGATTTCACAGGCTTGTGCTGCATTTTTGGCAACTAAATTCATTTGCTGTTTATTTTCTTTGGGGAGATTCTTCTGCTTCACCTATTTCGCAACCCGGGCATTTCCTGGTGGTCTCCCATCCAAACCCTAACCAGAGCTTCCGGGCTCTGAGAGGCTGCACGCTTCCCATTGCCGAAAGGGAGAGTTTAAATTTTTGGATGCGACTCAGGAGCCTGGATGTCCTCTGTTTGTGTCTCCCGGGGGGAACCCGGGGGCTGGTCTGAATTGCCGGACCTTCTCGGTCAGCAATTTTCAAGGACTATTTACCCAACTGGATTTGCAGGATTAGGAAATGCCTTCTGGGCCCACGTTTGATGATCCCTGCTCTTGCACATTCTATTGCTCCGCCGAGCGAGCCAAAAACGCTGGCGTTTTGCAAGCTTTTTGGAAAGCTGCCTTAAAGCGGGCCCCGCGAACCCGATGCGGGGGGCCGAGGAGCCATTCTTACAGCCCCCGGGACGTCCTGCCTCACCTCGGGGCCCTTGAGATGCTACGGGCCATAATTCCCTCTTGGCTGGGCATCACGCAAAGTGCCAGTTTGGAGGGGGGCAGGTGGAAGCAAGTTTTGTATTGCAACGGGGTGGCTGGAGAGACCCTGTGCTTTGCAGGCTGGAGGTGGGGGGCTTCCTCCCCAGACAAGCTTTTCTGCAAGTAAAAGCGAGCATCTCAGGCTTAACGATTCCCTGAGGGGCTAGCTTTCTAGATGCAAGGCTGGCTAACTTTTCTTCTTGGGGAGAAACTTGAACCACGAAGCCTTATTTCAGCAGGACGTAAAGTCCAGTCCCGTCTGTTGTAATGCAGTGGGATCAGGCGTCTTTATTTTATTGTCTGTCTACGTTAGGTAACGGCTAAAGTTCAGGGGCTGAGCCGATATTTTCCAGCCAAAGGGCCAGGCTGAACTCCTGCCACATGTGGACCAGGCTGCTCTCTCCAAGAAGACAGTCTTGGCCTAAAACAATCTACTCCGGACTCGGGTCGAGCCAGACCCTCGCCAAGCTAAACCCCCTTCCCCTAAAATCAAGTTTTGTTGTGTTTACTTGGCTGCATTTATTACAATTTAATGGGGAAGAGAGAACCTGCTGGGGGCCTTAACAGCATCTTGATCTGCAGATCCTTCAGCGTTAAAATGCCCGGGGAAACCAGCCGGTAATAAACCCCAAACAATCCTGATTTATTCCAACCCCAATCCGCTTTCTAACCGTGGCCGATTCTCTGCTCTGATGCAGACCACGCCAGCGAAGCCAAGCCCCTTCTAAAATCCCACATTTTGGAAAGATCGATCCCCCAAATGAACAGAATTTTACCCAATACAAGTGGCAAGGTCAGATAAGGGGGGGACGGACGGAAAGGAATAATTATATTTTCTGGAAACAGCCTAGTTATGTCGGTGCCCCTTCCTTTAGCTCTGCCACTTTTTACATTTCAAACGGGTTGCGTGCCGTTTCTGGCGACATCCGCCGATCAAAGACAGTGTCGTTTTCATCTGAACATTACAGAGATATTTTTTTTGCACCTTTTCAAATGCCAGCCGGACCATTTGCCGCTGGTGGGTAGACGAATGCAATCATTTTTGGAGGCACAGATGGAAGGGAGAGGCGGTGGAAGAAAGCAGAGAAAAATGTTCTATCGTGGCATCGACAGCCATAAATTATAGATGAGAATTGTTTTAAGGGGAAAAGCCGTTCCTTGGTTCAAGATAGGGAGGAAAAGGGCCAGGTTGGCGAGTGGGATTTCGTTTTGGAACTGGGCAGAAGGAGTTATACAAGTCACACTAAGCCGCATGACGGTTGTTGGAGTTGGGCTTCGTGGCATTGCTGTGATTGGCAAACCATGGTTTATGGCTTAGTCCCTCACCCTCAGGTGAGGTGAGGTTGGGGGCCTGCATGGGGGGCTTTTATCACAATACAAGAAAGGAGCAGATACCATGGAAAGGCAACCCGTCCAGAAGCCATCCATCCGGGAGCAGGCGGGCACCGAGGTCCATGTAGGGAAGAAATGACCAAATACAAACCAGGATAACAAACCCCTCTTGAAGGTGAGCTGGAGACGTTCCCAGGTTTTGCTGACCCAGCGGGGCGCCCTGGCCGACCCCAAGCCGATTCCCTTTCCATTACGGGGCAGGTCCCGAAACGCAAAGTCGACTTACTCGGCCGGCCCCGGTTCTTCCTCGTTCCGGTGGGACTGCAACGCTCTCCGGAGGCTTTTCTCAGCAAGCCGTGTACGTTTCGCTCCTGATCTGCACAAGGAAGGCAATCTGGAGATAAATGTTGGTCAAGGAATTAAACCCTGGTCTGGTGGGTTGGTGTGGACTGAGAGCCATTGACATGGAACCAGCCGCGGAGTTTTTGCCGACGGTGACGGCGAACATTCTCTGTGCTACATCGGCCTGTCTTTGTGACATCACAAGAGAGTCGGATCCAAAGCGGCCTCCGTTGCCAACTTTTCATCTCCCCTGGCCAACTTTCCCCATTTCCTACGTCCCTGCTCCCATGTTTTATAGGGCTCTGTGACTACATCTATCTGGACTTGCAAAATAATGCTCAGGTTCGCTCACCGGGCGGGTGGGTTTGCATCGTGCTTTTGATTTAGCCCCAAGTAGCTGGGTTTGCAGATGATGCCAAGCTGAGACACAAATAAACTATGTTGGTTTTAGCACGGGCTGCAAACCTTAGATTTCCACGCCTTATCTTTGCAGTCCTGGCCGTGCACAATTCCACGTGTGTTCTGAAGCCACAACATTGTGTGATTTACTCCTAGCGCGTGGGCTGATGTTCTAAGTCCAAACCCCCCATTTTTTACCTATTTCAGGCTGGTGCATTACCTATTTCAGAATCCAAATCAGGCCGGCGTGCCAGAGGAAGCGTCTCCAGCCCAGACGCCCACAGATCATATCCTTAAAATATCCAAATCTTTCACGAACCTGGCCATATCTCCGGATCGAGAAGCCCGCTGTTTTCAAAAGAAGCTGCAAAAATGCTCAATTGTGCCAGGAGCCTTTTCACGGAAAAAGAAGTCGCTGCATGAGCCTAAAGGAAAATCGAGCCAGGCCCTGCCCGTCCACACCACACCACATTCTGGTTTAAAAGAAACGATGCCGGGAGGATTAATTCCAGCATCTGCCCAAAACTAAAATTTTCTGCGGGGATGTTTTTATTGCTACTGGGTCTGCTTGTTGCTTCCTCCGTTGCGGGCTTGTAAGGCTGAGCAGAATCCGTTTTGTGAAATTGCTCAGAAGGGGTGAACACCATTTCATATTTCTGCATTGAATACGTAAATTACCGCAGGGGTTTAATACGTCCCCCGGAGCAAACATGCGTGCTTGGCCCTAACATCTGGTGGAAGGCCGTTGGTTTAATCCAACTTTCCTATTAACCCATAACACGGTTTATTTGTTGGGCCACCAGCCATTAGGTGAAGACTGTCTCGTTTAACCGGGGTTAAGGACAAGTGGGTTGTGCGAATGAGTTCAGAAAGTGACAAAAAGTGCAGAGGACCACTTTTTTCAAAAAAGGTGAAAGTTTCAAATTTTTATTTTTTTGCTTTCTTTTTTTAATTGCATAACAGCCCTCTGGGCAAGTCAGGCCGAAAAGGGGGCTTAGAGGGGCATTTTCTCATTATTTTTAATCTGTATTTTTAAAAAAAGTCTCGTCAAATGATTTGTTTGGACCAGGTGGCATGACCCTAGATGCATCAAACAAGTACTTAAACTGAAGTTTTACAGGCATTAAGTAAGTAATTCAACTGAAATTGTATATGCATGAAACAAGCAGTTAAATTGACATTTTATAGGTATTAAAGTAATTGAACTGAAGTTTGCAAAGCAGCCTTTTAGAATTCTAAAACAAGCAAGTTCCTTGGTTTAAATTTTACACTTATCAGACAGTTCCCTTTCAGAGTAAACATTAAGCAAAGCACAGAAACAGTAAGAAATACTAAATCAAAATATGAGATTAAAAAAAAATTAAAAAGCCTTAAACCCAATTACAGTTAAACCCTACACTTTTACCCAGTTCAGCTACTGCTTAAAAGTTTGACTTCCTTAGTATTAAATTCTGTATTTAACGGTAGTCTTCTGGATTATTTAATTTGCAGGAATGGACATTTAGAACAAAGAAAGAGCTTTCGGTATTTGGAATATTCTGCACCATTAAAAAAACTCGAATATAAGAGCACCGTCCACCACTCTACAAAACAGCCCCATTCCTGGAGCTCCAAACCTTAACATGATTATTCCTGTGCAAGATAATTCCGATTTTCAAGCTGCCCAATGCACAGCTTTGCAAATCTTGCATGGAGGGGGAAAAAAAAAACAGAGGGGAAAAAACCGCGTGCAAAAACCCTCCCGGCGCTTTACAAAATGGGGATTTTCCATCCCTCGCGCAAGCCATAAAAAAGGAAACTCAACTAAATTAGGCCCGCCCGCCCGGCTGCTTCAGAGCAGGAGGTCCCCGGGCACGTAGCGCACGCGCCAAGAGGCCGAGCTGGCGAGAGGCCCACCGACCAATCGGCGGACAGCAGGCAGCCTCGGGCGGCCAATGAGAAGCCGCAACGAAGGCATCTCATTTGCATGGACCGGGCTATAGTTTAGTGCGCGCCGGCCGCTTCTTCTTCAGTTCCCCGGGAGCGCGAGGCGTGCGGCGTTGGAGCAATTCGGTCCTTTTTTTCCTTTTTAACAAAAAAAGTGCTACTCTTCCAATTTATTTCTTAGGCGCTGCTGCAGCGGAGAGCTTAGCCCCAGGTAAGCCGGGAAAGCGCTTGCTGGGCGGGGAGGGGGGGAAATATTTTGCATCAGGAGAAAGATTTTTTCCCCATTGCAAGCTAGCGGCAAAGGCGTTTTGCAATTCCCCTTTGCAAGGGAAGGAAATAGGTGTGTCTTGGGGTGGGGCGTCCCTTTTGCAAAGACTTTCGCCGCCTGCATAGTTGGAAAAAAATAACGGCCTTTTTTTTTTTTTTTTTTTACGGTGCTTCGTTTTCTGCCTCCCGCGTTTATTAATGCCTTTATTTAATACGCTTTTATTTAATATGCACAGTTCAGAGTTGCATCATGGCCCCGGGAGGCCGGGCAACTAGTTTGCATGAGCGGGTGGTCGACTACCCCAACATGGCGCCCTCGGTTGAGCTGGACTGCACGTCCTATGGTTCCCGGCCAGCCGCCATAGTGGGGGGATAGTCCAACAGGTGTGGAAGGCGTTGAAAAGCCAGTGTAAAAGCAAAGAAGGGTTTTTTTTGTTGAAAGGGGGAGCAGTAGAAGGATGCTCCGGGCCCCTTTTGCAACTGTGTCTTCGATCCTCTGGTTAGCATTGCCGTCAAAGATGGGTTGATCCCCTTCTGCTCAGGCGGGTGGGCTGCAGAGGGGGGCAAAGTTGGGGGGCTGAGGGGTGTAGCACCCCTTTTTGCAAGCCTGTTGCTCCTCCTCTTCACGTGCATCTGGGGTAGGGGTCTTTTGCAAATGGGGCCTCTTCCATTTGGCTTGCTGGCCTTGTTCAGGTTGAGAAAAGCTTGAGGGGACCTGGATCTCCAGGGAAGGATCCCTTGGGATCTTTTTGGGGGGGTCTGCAGAGGACTTTGCAGGCTGGGCCTCCTTGCAGGCGCCACGTGCCGCAGGCTGCCTTTGTAAAGCCAGGCGGGCTTGCGGGTCACCGAGATGCGGGCATCCTTCTTCGGATGGAGCCTCGGACCCTTCGCCAGGCGACCACGTGCCCCCCTGCTTTCGAGGCGGAAATGCTGAGCCAAGGAGACGGTCCGGAGCAGCTGGACGAGGAAGGGGCTCCATGCCGCACATACTTCCCCTGAGAAGGACAAGCCGTGATTGATGAGAAGGCAGTTGCAGCCGGGTGCTGAGAGGCAAAAAGTCTCTGCCTGTAAAACGTGGCAGGTTTGCTCCTCGCCTGGCAGCGGATTTCCCCCAGGGAAAGAGTCTGAGTCACTTCTTTGGGGGGTGACGTTGAATTTGCCACCCTCTTTTGCAATCATCATCATCTAATTCCTTTGCACTCTTTTTGTGCAATGATGGGTGCAAGGATGCAACAGGGCCTGCCCTTCCTTTCTGCCTTCCCGAATGTTTAACGCTTGGCCCCACCTGGTGGCCTACAGGGAGGTTGGACTCCGATACCTAGAATTCCCAGCCAGGGTCAGGTGGGGGAAAGATGCTCCAGGTTCCCTTCCGGCCCAGTTGGAGGGCTCCTGTCTCCTTCCAGAGGGCTTCGAAATATGCACCTTTTTTACTACTTCATTTGGAGAGAGACAAGTTTGAGAGTTGGTTTAATGAGTTAGAAGTTACTTTGCAACGAGGCAGGGCAAATTCTCACCCCACCGATTCCCCCCCCCAAAAATATTTGGGGGGCAGCGCAACAGTTGAGAAGGTAGTATAGTAGATGTGGCCTGTAGCCAAGAGGCAGCATCACCTCTAAAGTAGAAAGTTAGCACCTCAGGGTAGGCTTATCTTCCTCTGGGAAGCTGAAAGCATTTTTTTCTGCCCGGGGACTGTAATTTTACCCCCACGGCTGCCCCGGATGCTTGGCCGGGGTGATCGGAAGAGATTTCATGAGCCTTGCAACTGGGCGTGGCGTCGAACTTGGATTTCCATTTTAGATTTTGGCACGGAGCCGGGTCCCAAAATATAGAGATCACTGGGGCTTGGAGAAAAGATTTTAAATAGGCTGATGGGTAAAAGAAAAGATCACAGTAGAGCAAGGAGGCCGAGAAGAGAATGGGGATGTGTGTCGAACCACAACTCTGAAATCTGTTGCTTTCAAGAAAAACAAGCAAATGTGATTTATTTCTCTTTGGATCCGTCCGTGGGACTTTTTCCATCCTGCTTTTCAGCTCTGCTGGACTCCAGGTCCCACCGTCGCCCTCCGGAAGGGCCGGGAATGCTGGTAGCTGCAGTCCAGCACGTTTGGAAAGCTGCTTGGAGAAATCTGGGTTAGGAGCAAGCGATGCCAGTCTTATTTTTTTGCTGCAGAGGAGAGCCTGTGCCCTCCGGTCGTGGAGGCACAAAAACCTGTTTCTATCAGATTCTGCAGAGTTAAAGAGGGAATGGAGTGTGCGAGGAGAGAAACGGGAGTCATTCTGATTCCAGAACTGATTTTTTGCAAGGTTTTTTTTTTTTTTTTTACAGTTAGGTGAAGTGCTGAGTCAGAGGGCAGGCGAAGACATTTCAGAGCAGGCTGGAAACCACGGGCGCATTTCCAGGAACACAGATTGCGTCTTGTGGGAGAGGCTCCATTTTATTCATGCGCGGCCTGAATCGGCCACGTGCTCTTCGGCCGGGCACCCTTTTCCACGAGCGGCCCTGATGAATGCCTTCAGGGCGGCTCGTCGATGGAAGGTGACCTTGGCTGGGGCAACGATTCACGGGCGGGCGCTGGCTTCTGTTCCGGTAAACCCCCTAACAAAAATACTGTGATTTTTAGTCTGCCCTGCAGTGGATCCCCAGGACCTCACCCGGTCTGTTTCTTAGCCAAACCGAATCTGGATCTTGGCCTCAGATGTCTCTAATCTAGCCTCTCCAGGTGGATGGACCCCATAAACCCTGGTCTGAGTGCCAGGCTAGCTGGGCATGATGGCGATCTGCCTTTTTTTTTAAAGAAAGATCCAACGGATGCCCTTGTTTTGCATTTTGCAAAGTACTATCTAACCCATCAGCCGTTTTTTAATTTAATCAGTTGCTAGGGCTGTCGACGTTGCAACAGTGTCTCTGGGTGGCTCACCTTAAGGGCTCTATCCAAAATTTCATAAGCAATAAACAGAAATGCAATAGAAGGGCAAGGATTGGCAGTCCAGAATGCTGTAGGGTGCTGGATTAATATCCAAATTTGTCTTTTTTAAAGAAATTAAAAGTGCATGGAAATCAGGAGTAAAGAGAGGCTGTCTGGTTGGTTCGGACAGTCTGGTGGGGGGGGCGAGTTTCTCTGCTTTTTTTGACCTTGGTGGGAACTGCTGATTATCTGAAGGGAGCAAAGTGGACTAGAAGGGAAACCGGCCGGTTGCAGATTCGAAATAGGGCTATGCAGGGAGAGGAGGCACCTTGGGGAGAGATTTGCTCTCAAGTAGCCAAGGTGAGCCATCAAACCACTGTTTGTGCCAAGAGAGGACTTAATCCGAATGCAAGAGAACGTCCCTCTGGGTTGGTGCCTTGCAGGAGGGAAGAGAAGGGGTTCTGCCTTGGAAACCCTTGGTTGCAAAGGCTGGCTTGGTGTGATCCATTTTGGCACGGAGGGAAAGCGGGGGGGGGGTTGGTTGGAACAGGCTGTGTTGTGAGATTGCGGTGAAAAGTTGTTGTGAGATTATCGGTCTGTATAAAAATAACAGCTTACGGTAACGCGTAAGAGGCGGTGGGTATTCATGATTAAAAATGCATTTTAAGGTGGTTTTAAATTCCCCTAAAACAGCCTGCCTGGGAATGCTGGGAGTTGTCCAATCTTGCACCAAAGTGGGGCAGCACTTTGTAGCTTCTGAACGGCCTCTCCCTGGTGCAATTCTGCTTTCTGAGCATGGCTGATTAAATGCCCCCCAAAGTGCGCTTTGATTGTGGCAACCGCCACGCTTTCCCGGAGGAGTTTTATAAACAGGCCTAGCCAAGTTTCTAGCCCTCAGTTTGTTTGTTGAACTGCAGCCGGGAACGTGCCTTAGCAACGCAAGGATCTTTACTTGCTGCAAGGAGAAGAAGCTGTTTCATGTTTCCGGCTTCTTCGGGAGTGTGTGGCTATGTTGGGGTGCTGAAAGCTGAAAGTCTGTCGCCTTGTCTTCCCTCTTCAGACCAACAAAATGTCCATCATCAAGATCCTCGCCCGTGAAATCCTCGACTCCCGTGGGAACCCCACCGTTGAAGTAGACCTGTACACCAAGAAAGGTGAGTCGCCTTGAAGAACGCTTGCTGAAGGATTCCTCCGCCTTCCTTCCCCAGCAGCCGCATAGTGGGACGCTGGCAGGAGGAAGACCTCGGTCTCTTTGCCTGGGACCCTTTGCCTACTTTGGACTACATCTCCCACAATGCCTTGCTCTTGGCGGGGACAGATGAGAGCTGGCATTCAAAGCACACGGAGAATGCCAGGCTGGGTCTGAAGCCATCTAATGAATGGCTTCAGCCTGTCTTTGGGCAGATTGCTGGGACAAAAACAAGAATCTGGTTTTGTTCCAGCAGTTTGGGGTGGATTGAATTTTTTAAAAATTTACGGCTGCCTGCAACCTTTTGAGCCCCCATATAGATGGATGCAGCAGCCCCAAATGTGTTCTAGATTTTTGGAATCTAGATGAAAATTTTCCCCAATTTCTCCCCGAGGGTTTGGTGGTCGGAGGGACGGCTGATGTTTGTGCTGGTGCCGTCGAAGTCCCACAGCAATCAGAGGAATACGTGGCTGGGTTTGGGGCGGGCACCTAACCCTAGCAGGGGTGGGCATTTGCCAAATCCCCCCTGGATGTGGGCAACCTGAATTTGGGGAATGGGGAGGGCTAGTCCGGACTTAAATTGGAGGGCGATCAGATAGAAATGTGGGAGAAAGCGTGCTCACGTTGCAGCTTTGTTGCCAAGAGGGTATTGAAGCCTGAAAATAACCTATAATAATAGAATAAAGCGGGACGCGGTGGCGCAGCGGCTTAATGACGCTGAAAGTGCCGGCCAGAAATGGCTGAAAGCTTCAGCGGTTCGAGTCCAGCCTCGCGTTAACAAGGTGAGCTCTTGTTTCTATACCCGCAGCTTCTGCCAACTCAGCAGATCGAAAACATACGTGAGTAGATAAATGAGGACTCTCACTCCGGAGGGAGGAAAAATGCTGGCAACGGCTCAACAGAGAGACGGGACAAGTTGCCGGTAAAAGCGCGAAAACCGCGCTCGTCCGAAAAAAGGGGCGCGAAGCAACGGAAATCCCGCCTCCTGTGCTGCCAGCTGGGCTGACGCTCTAGGAATTAGGCTCTGGCAAAGTCTAATTCCGAAACTAGAAAGATGCAATTGCCTTGAAAACCGCTAGGGGGCGGTCACTGCAGGGTCAGTAATGACTGTTAAGCAGATAAAAAAAAAAAAAAAAAAAAAAAATAGAATAAAATTGCAGGTGGTCCATAGGTTAAGAATGCCTGGTTTAAGGACAACCCATAGTTAAGAATGGGGCTTTAATTTTTTTTTTACTCAAGGAGCTGGAGAAAGGCTGCCTTGGGCCACTTCTGGGCTGTAAAAAAAGTCGTCAACAAACAGGTTTCTCCTTTTCTCGCGGGTCCAGGTCTTTTCCGAGCAGCTGTCCCCAGCGGGGCATCAACTGGCATCTATGAAGCCCTGGAGCTTCGTGACAATGACAAGACGCGGTTCCTGGGGAAAGGTAACCCCTTCCGGCCAGCGGTGGCCGCGTTGCCCTCACGTTTGAATTATCCGTCTGGTCCGCTTTGCAAATGCCCCTCCGATAATTTCATATTTATTGAATGTGTTGTTCACCCACTGTGCTCAGCCATAAATGCCTCCTTGCAAACGGCTTCGGGTCTCTGCACCGTAGTACGATCCCAAATCGATTAAGGTGGCTGGGTGTCACCCCCACCCCCTTTTCATGTGTCTTCCATCCTTTTCTTCTGGGAGCAGAAAGGGGATTAGCGCTTGCAGGCAGCTTTGGGGATAACAGAGAAAAAAAATTGAGATTCCGTTCTGCTCGGCTCAAGAGTCGCGAGCTGAATTTTGAGTATTGTTTTATATTGTAATTAAAAGCCTGGATTCTTTTAATGATGTGTTCCCTCATTTTAAAGCCCACAAACCAGTTCTGAGGTAGAACCTGTAACTTCAGCTAGAAGCACGAACCAGAAACGTCATCACAAACGTCAAAACCCACCAGGACAAATACCGCTGCAAGATTGCAGATGTCAGCCGTTCACAGCACAACGTGGCTAAATCCTGGTTTCTTGTACTGAAAAGAGGAGATTGGCCCCATAGGTGGTTTTTCAGGTTTAGAAAAGCAATGTAATTCTGCATCGAGATTTGCCAAATGGAAGCCCGCGGGTGCATGAAACCGTGTCTTGCAATCTGCTGTCAAAACGCTGGTTGAAGTGGCGTGCAAACCATGGTTGGGTTTGATGTCTGCTCAAAGATGGTCCTGCTGCTTCTCCTCGCCTTGCTCCAGGGCAAGGAAGGAGGCCTTAAACCCGAAGGATAGGCGAGAAATTCGGGAAGAAACTGAGCCGCAGCTTTATAACGCAAGCCGCGGTTTGAACTTTCTGAATATCTTCGGCAGAACCGTGGAGTACCCAGTTGATTACATTTAGTGGCATCAAATTTGTCAGGTTGCCCAATGCAAAATGAGGCTGGGTTAAACTGTTGCCAGATACGTTCTCTCTGCTATAGTTTCTTTTGCTGTGCATTTCATGCGCACCCCCCTTTGTTCCTTCTGTGCATGATGTGCTTTTCTGTCGTCTTTTGTGGGTGTTCATCTTTCTCCCTTTTTTCCCCCCTCTCTCTCTCCTCCTTCCTTCACAAACTTGGTGCCCATCAGGTGTCTCCAGAGCGGTTAAATACATTAATATGTTCCTGGCGCCAGCGCTGTGCACTCAGGTAACAGATGTGCCCTTGTTTCGTGGCCTCTGGACAACTTCTTTTTTGCATGGTTCTTGGGCCGATCTTCCCGCTGGCGTCCCTGAATGATGCTTCTCCGCGCTCTCTAACGGCTCCGTTCGGAAAAATGGAATTAACGGACTTGGGCTTGCGCATTTGAGTTTCCTTGCTTGAGGACTAGGAGATTGACGTTCTGATTGCCAGCCCGAGCGATCGCCCACTAACGCCTGCTTTTTGGGGGGTTTGGTTTGCTATAGTGATGGATTTGGTTGTTCTTGCAGGTGTCTCAAAAGCTGTAGAGCACGTGAATAAAACAATTGCACCCGCGCTCGTTAACAAGGTAGGGATGGTCCTCGTTTCACTAACCCTGTAGCCCAGGCTGAGCTCCCTGCAGCGTTTAAAAACATGTTTAATCCTTTGCATGGGGGGGGGGTGTGTGTGTTGAAAGGTTCTCCGAAGATGCAAAGGTCTTGCTTTTTGGGGTGCATTGCTAAGAAGGGCAAAAAAGCATCCCGTATGAATTTGGAAAGCGGGGGGGGCTGGAACGCGATGCTTGAGCTTCGTGCCCGAAGATGGAAAACGAATTGTAGTTTTTCCAGGCGAGCATCCGTGGAGCATTTCTCCCAGGGCTGGACTGGTCTTTCCCTTGCTTTAAAACGTTTTGAAAAAATTAAATACTTTTAGGAAAGACTATCTACAAGAAGAAATAGAGGTGGCCCCCAGTTTAGTCCCGTTCCCAAGGTCTGTCCTTAAGTCGAATTTGTACATAAGCCGGAACAGTATTATTCTAATACGTCTAATACTGTAGAAGTAGTATTGTGTATTTAATTGGAACCATTGTGTATTTAACTGGGATTTTGCTACAATAGGCTGCATTAACTATGGGTCGATCTTAAACCGGGCGCTTTTAACCCGGGGGCTACCTGTAAAAGATGTCTAAAAAGGAATGAAAGGGCAGGATATAGTGGAATGCAAATAACCAAAGGGAGACTTTCAGTTGTCATAAAAAATTAACAGTTTTCCACCTGTTAATTCCTTGTGAAATCATCCAACATTTCACTCTTTGAAGAAGCAGCAGAGAATCCCTCTAAAGCTTTAAGCTAAGGATTCCTGGTTAACGCGGCGTAAGTCACAAACTAGGACTGGAAGCCACGGCGGCTGGGAAGAAGCCTGGATCCGGCAGGACTGAAGTGGGAGTGTAAGATGAAATTCCCTTCGTTTCTTATCCCCCTTTTTCCCCGCAGAATGTAAGTGTGGTGGAGCAAGAAAAAATTGACAAGCTGATGATCGAAATGGATGGATCCGAGAACAAGTGTAAGTAAACGGGGTTGAACGGTTGCTCTGGGTGCGAAACCAGCTATGTCTTCAGGTCAGATACGTCGTGCTCCCTCCTTTTTTGGTGGGGGAGGATTTGAAATCCTGTAATTACGTGTTTTCCTGCTCCTGACACAAGCCCTCTGCAAAGAAATACGGTGTCGGGCCCAGCCCAAGGAACTCCAAGAGACAATGCCAATTCTGTCCAGCTGTGTTTATTAGCTACAACCTCTAGCAAGAATCTTCCCAGACTCAAACCCCAGTTCCCAAAGTCCTCCAGCCACAACCGTGTGAATTCCTCAGGGAGGTGCCAGTCTCATCCTCTTCTGGCGAGCTAAGAAAACGTTTATCTCCCTGAGCCTGGCCTTCGTAATTCCATTCCATCACGTATGGGGAGGGAGCGTCAAACGGTTAGCAGTGCGAGAGGCCTGGATTTGATACGCGGCCTCCTAGTTGCCCACCCCTACTGGTGGTTGAGGCTTTTTAAGGATTTCATGGCAGCTAGAGATGCTACCGGTGGCCCTGCTGAATCACAAAAGGCAGAGGGCTCGAGAAGGAAAACTGACAAGTGTTTCACAAGTCAAACAAAGGCAAACTTTATTCCAGCCAAAGGCCAGCATCATTCTGCTCGTCTTAATTTTAAATGTGCCGCGTATTAGGAGTGTGTTCTGGGAGGCAGCAAAGCCTGCGTGCGAGAGCTTATTGCAAGCAGATAACACCCCCTCCTTTTTTTCCCCCCTTTATGGCAGCTAAATTTGGTGCAAATGCAATTCTGGGAGTCTCCCTCGCCGTGTGCAAGGCTGGTGCGGCGGAGAAGGACATCCCTTTGTATCGCCACATTGCTGATCTCGCTGGGAACAAAGAAGTTATTCTCCCGGTCCCTGTAAGTTTAGGTGGCTGCGCCGTGCAGA
Source organism: Liasis olivaceus (assembly GCA_030867105.1). Lineage (NCBI taxonomy): Eukaryota > Metazoa > Chordata > Lepidosauria > Squamata > Pythonidae > Liasis > Liasis olivaceus. Next base: position 7,563,242 of record CM061356.1, on the reverse strand, counting down.
AGGCAAGGTCTGGGCCAGAGATGCGGCTGCGGATAAAATCCTTGAGCACAAATGCCTGACTTGGTCAATCCCTTGCAGAGAGTGTTATTTTCCCTTAGTCCCTCGTGGGGAGTTTTTCCCCTTTGGTCGGTGAAGTACAGTGGAAGCCCTGCCTCTCTCACTTGGGGGTTGCAGTGATTTTTATTTTTTTAAACCAATTCCACAGTCTGGAAAAATGGAAGACCCCTGCCTTGATGCCGACCCCAACCTCCTCCAATCCTCGTGCGTGTGCAAGCGCCACGTTGCGGGTTGGAGGTGTCATTGTTCCCAGACCCTGGAGTTGTAATTTCCTGGGAAATGGGAACGGTTTTCCAGCATCATCCCTGGAAGCTCCCAATTTAGGGGAGGCACTTCGGGGTGTTAAGGACTAGAAACTTGAATGGGCGCAGGCTGGCCTCTTTCCCTGGCTTGTGTATTAAACCGCCTTTCTGGAATCTTTGACGTCCCCCAAGGCTTTCAACGTGATCAACGGTGGCTCTCATGCTGGGAACAAGCTGGCAATGCAGGAGTTCATGATTCTTCCCATTGGGGCGGAGAGCTTCAAGGAAGCCATGCGCATCGGCGCGGAGGTGTACCACAACCTGAAGAACGTCATCAAAGAGAAGTATGGCAAGGATGCCACCAACGTGGGTGACGAGGGGGGCTTTGCCCCCAACATCCTGGAGAACAAGGAAGGTAATTTGCTTTGCGTAGAGACAGCCAGGACCCCAACCTGGATTGTTAGGTTTTGAGCCAGGGTTTCTCAGACTTGGCCACTTTGAGACCTGTGGACTTCAACTCCCAGAATTCCCCAGCCAGCATGCTGGCTGTGGGATTCTGGAAGTTGTAGTCCACAGGTCGCAGAGTGGCCAAGTTTGAGAAACACTGGCTTAAGCCATCCGAAGACACCCCTGGGCTTGCTTGGGCCCCTTCCTGGGGTGATCTAACCCAGGAGGCTGATTTAATTAATAGAATCCAAGAGCCTTCTTCCTAGATTAATGAGAACTAAAGGGAGGGTCCCTCCCCTCCCCTCCCCTCCCCTCCCCTCCCCTCCCCTCCTTCCTTCCAATTTATATTTATTAAGAGTTTTGATATAATAATGGTGAATCGAAAGAAAGAAGAAAAAGAAAAAAGGTCAAGAAAAGAAAACTAAAGTTAAGAAATACGTAAATGACTTCTGACCTTCTGTTCAACAGACGGTTGCAATCTTATTGTCCCACCTCCCTCTTAAATATTTTACAAATCCCCTCGCCCCCCCAGTTAGTCCCCATCTTTCTGAACCTCAAATCCATAAGCCACCCATTCATGTTTTCCTTCTTTCAGCAAAAAGTCCATGTTCCAGACGTTCAGAAAAGTTTTTGTTGCTCATTCTCTGACCGAACGGGTCAGCTTTGCCCTTTCTGCACCGCCTGACATTTTCCCAGTCCTTTCCTCCACCCTGGGAATTTCATTATTCTTCCCTTGTGGAACGGAGGGTTTCTCGAGTCAGCTCTTGTGCTCTTAAGTTGGTGCTCGGGACAAAACTCTTGACGTCGGTTTCGTGACGTTTCAGAATAATGTGCCAATTGGTGCGTATCCTTAGTAAAGCAGATAAACCTTGATCAGGCCTTTGCTTAATAGTTGGTTAGCCAGCCGTTTGCTCAGCAGCCCTGCTTGCGTTTTCAGCTCTGGAGTTGCTCAAGACGGCCATCAGCAAGGCCGGCTACGCGGACAAGATCGTCATTGGCATGGACGTGGCGGCTTCCGAATTTTACCGCGACGGGAAGTACGACCTGGACTTCAAGTCCCCCGATGACCGCAGCCGATACATCACTCCTGATCAGCTGGCCGACCTCTACAAGGGCTTTGTCAAGAATTACCCAGGTCTGTATGCGGTGGGCCGTGCGCACGTTTTGAATCCAGGTCCTTCCCCGTTCGAAGCAGGGCGCTCCAAAGGAGTTCACCCTTTCCTGGAGCGGCTTTCTTTGCGCGTGAAAGCAAAGCTTTGAACCGTTTTGAATTTTGGATCGCTTTGCACGCCTCGCTTATTGCTGGCTGCGGGCCTGTCGCGGGTGCCTGCTTGAGAAAGCGTCATCCGACATTCATCAAGCTGTTTTCTGTCATCCTTCAAAAAATTGGTTATTTAAAACCATTTTAAGCAGTCCTTAATACTTTGGATTGAATTTAATAGAAGTAGTATGATGGTAGGAGTACTTTTATCTGAATGATGGGACGTGATGGGTGTGAACCAATAATTTTACCTGGGTGCCCTGTGGATGTAGAATATTGTGACCATAAAGGGGCAAATCTGAAAGAGGTTCATAAGGATAAAAAATGTAATTTTTTACGTTTATAGCTTTGCTTTACAAAGGAAAATTCAAGAGTGAAGCCAAGGAAAAAAAATATTCTGATAAAAATAATCCAAAATCATCGCTTAGTGAGATGGGCGGTCAGACAAATTGAATAAATAATGATGATAATTTGGCTGTCCAAATTTAGAGAATGCTGCGGGTGAGAAAAGCTAATGGGGTGGTCTTGGGGCTGCAAGTCCCTGTGCAGTTTTGAATTTGGCTGTTGCACCACACAGGCTGATCAGCGGCTGTTGCTTTCTGTAAAATGGGAATAAACTGTTTAGCAGCCGTAGCGGGGGCGGTGAAAATGCAGCTGGGCTAAGGTCTTGAAAGTTGCCTTCCTGGCCTCATGCTTCCCTCTGTTCTCCCCCCGCCTGGGTTTCTCAGTGGTGTCCATCGAAGACCCCTTTGACCAAGATGACTGGCCCGCGTGGAAGAAGTTCACGGCCGAGTCGGGGATCCAGGTGGTGGGGGACGACCTGACGGTGACCAACCCCAAGCGCATCGCCAAAGCTGTGCAGGAGAAGTCGTGCAACTGCCTTCTCCTCAAAGTGAACCAGATCGGCTCGGTCACCGAGTCGCTCCAGGCGTAAGTCTTCCGTCCGGAGGGAGGGGAAGGGGGGAGCTGACGGGACGTGGGCCCTTGAAGACCTCAGGAGGTTGTGGGAAGGGCTTCGTGAATGGGAAAGGAAGGGGGAAGTAGTAAAGGAAGTCCTGCATTGTGATGAATTGGGAGGTAAAGGAAATGAGGCTTAGTTCTGTCTTGGCCGGTGTCTCTTGGTCATGAAAAAATTGAGCCCTTGATCCAAAGTTCATCGTTCGTTGCCAAAGTCAGGACAGAAATGTTGCCTGGAGGGGAAGGGCAGTGTGTTTTTAGTAGCGTCCTAGCAAATTCCCTGCCGGGCTTCAGCTGCCTTCACCGGAGACGTCATCCTCGGCATCTCTGGGTTGTTAAGAAAGGATGCAGAATAGCACTGGGCAAGTTCAGGGAGGTATGATCCGGCCCCGGTCTGATCTTGGCTGCTGGTCCGTGACCTGCCTGCTCCTCGTTTCAGCTGCAAGCTCGCCCAGTCCAACGGGTGGGGCGTGATGGTGAGCCATCGCTCCGGAGAGACGGAAGACACCTTCATTGCAGACTTGGTGGTGGGTCTGTGCACCGGACAGGTGAGGGTTTGCCTGCCCCAACGGTTGCTGTGGTGGTTTGAATTCATGCATGGGGAGGAAGAACTGGAGCGAAGACTCCAAGTATGTCAGAAGGAACTTGAGAGATCAGGCAGAACACTACAGTGGGTGGTTCATAGAACCAATGTGGTTTGCAGTACAAGCCATAATGTGGCATGCTTGTTTCTCGCTTAGTGAGATGTGCTGCACTGTGGGGGATTCTGGGAGCTGAAGTCCGCGCATCTTAAAATGGCTGAGGTTGAGAAACGTTGGTGTACTGTTCCGTGAAGGATAGTTCTGTGGCTTGTTTGAGAAATTGTGGCTAAATCCTGGCTAAGTGGGTCTGAATGGCGTGACATTGAAACGATGCCGTTGTTTGTGGGGTCTCAGTTCCCTGTAGTCTCATATTCCTTGGTTATTTTTCTTTTCCCAGATCAAGACTGGTGCTCCCTGCCGATCCGAACGTCTAGCTAAATATAACCAACTTCTGAGGTAAGCCAGGTTTCTTTGGGGCCGAGGGCAGGATGTTTCATTTCATCGGTGGTCTGCGACCATGATGAAGATCTGGCTTTGATTTGTTTAATCATTCTCTAAAATCTGGATTCCTGTAAGGTTGCCAAGTTCTCTTCTGTGCATCATCGGCGGTGGCAGAAGAATAATTTATGTATTAAAAATTTTCAGTACAATAAAAGTATAGAAAATTAAAGAAAAAATATGAAAGAAAAAAGTGAGAAAAGAAAACATAGAATTAGGACTTCTGCCCCTCTTTCCACCAAGTAATTGCCATTTTAATTTTCCCCCTTCCTCTTGAGCCCTTTTTAATCCCCATAAATCATCAATTCAGTCTTTTCTTCTTTCAACACAAAGTCCATATAAAATTTCCAGTCGTTTAAAAGAAGTTTTTATCTCTTTTTCCCTGGCCAAAATTGGTCAGCTTTGCCATTTCGGCAAGCTCTGTTAATTTTATAATGCAATCTTCTACGGTGGGTATTTCATTATTCCTCCATCTTTGTGCATACAATACTCTTGCCACATACAGTATTAGTTTTCCATATTTTCCAGTTCAGCCTCCGTAAAACCCAACAGAAATATTTCATTGTAATACGGGTCCACAATATATTTTGCATCAATGCAGGAATTTGCATCCAAAATTTCTTTGCTTCTTCACAAGTCCATCACGCACGATAAAAAGTCCCCTCTTTGCAGAAGAATCATTACAAACTCAGAGAATGAATGAATGACAGATGGCTGGGTGAGCCCAGGATAATGAGAATTGTAGTCCTAGCAAATCTGCAGGGAAGGATATAATTCTTGGTGCCTAGGAAGACTTAACTGCCCTCTAAGACTCGCTCTCGCTTAGGGGCTAGGCTGGATTTTGATTAGGGCCATCCCCAAATGCTGCAGAATGTGTAAGCTTTCGAGCACTACAGAACTCTTCAATCCGGGACAAATTCTTGGATATTTGCCTGTTTTTTGGGTCCTTTTTCAACCTAAGGAGAGAGCGAGCTTCGGGGTTGTTCAGAAACCTGGAGTTTGAAGGGCTGTAAATCTCGCCTGCTAAAGCGTTTGTGGGTGCATCTTATTTTGGGGCTCGTAATGATCTTTTTCCCCCCCTTCCGCCGGGGGGAACCATCGATCCCTTGCTTTGTTTTCAAGATCCCTTTCTCCCTTTCCCCCTTTAGAATTGAAGAGGAGCTGGGAAGCAAGGCCCGTTTTGCCGGTCGGAATTTCAGGAACCCCCGGGTCAACTAAAAGTGGGGTACTCGGACGAGGCTAATTAGAGGAATACGTTTAGTCCCCTCTTTCTTTCGCACCTGCATCTTAAGCAAAGAAGGGCAGCTGATGGAACCAGTCGATGTTTGCAAGTCCTCAATCCTGTCATCCCCCCCCCGGACGCCTCCTTTCTCTCCAGCTGTTGCTTTCAAGGAATATGGGGGTGCCTTGGGGGCTAAAGGCAGGGAAGCCCCTCAGAGTTCCTGGCATACTGTGACCCGTTTTTGCCGCCTTCGCTTGAGAAGGCGAGCACCTTTTTCCCCCCTTGCTGTTCCTCTCCTGTCCTCAACTTCCCCCCCCTTTAGTGTATGAAAATGGTTTGCAGGCACCCGAGTTACCTGCCCACAAAAAAGTTCTCTTGTGAGGCAAATAAAACACAGAAATGCTGGTGTTTTGTTGGTATCCTTCTTGGGGATGGGGGGGGGACGTGGAATCTGTGGCTGGTTCTTGGAAGGGGAGGCGTGTTGGGTCCCGGGATGGCAGGAATTAATGAAATTGTTAAAATGTGCCACTTTGGAGTTTAGGGTTTTTCAGAGCAGCCCAGAAGGGAGGAGGGTGAGCCGGCTTGGCTGCTGTTGGGGTAGAGGAAGATGGTTGGCCAAAGCGGATCTGAAGATTGCTAATCGGCGGCTTGATGGCAGCCAGTTTAATTAGCCTGCTTTTGGCCACGGTGCCCAAGAGGCTGTGGCTCTGCAACTTCCTGATTGGGAGGACGTGGGTTTGATTCACCCTGCTTTGGGGGAAGGGAAGGGAAGGGAAGGGAAGGCTGGCTTCTTGATCCTTGTTAGGGAATTGTGGTTTGTGTGCGCAGCTGGTGGCTGTGCTAAGCCGTGGTTAGTTAAAAGCCGCCCCAGCTGGATGGGTGCCAGTTGTAAGGAGCTGCAAAGAAAGCCTGTGCTGTTGTCTGATGCAGGTTTACTTGGGAGTAACTCCTGAGCCAGTTTGGTGTCTGGTTAAGGCATCAGGCTAGAAGCCGGGAGATGCTCTGAATTCTAGTCCTGCCATAGGCACGAAGCCAGCTGGGTGACCTTCGGGGGTTAAAAAGAAAAAACTGAAGTTGAGCTGGGTGGCTGCTTGGCTGCAATCTGGGGTGCTTTCCCAGATGTGTTGGACTGCAGGCCCCATTATCCCCAGACAGGATGACCCCTTGAGACTGGGGCGATAACCACCCATTGTGGCCCGCCTGAGTTCTTTTCTGGTGGGCTACAACCCCCATCATCCCTGGCGAAAGCAGCTGGGGGGGAGGCGGTGCTCTGCTGCCTAGCCTCTGAATGTGGACTACAGCTCCCATCCCCTGCCTGACACGGACTCCAACCTCTACAAAACAGCCGGGGCCCTTCAGCCAGACAGTTTTTCTCTCTGAATGGGACTACAACATCCAGTACCCCCACTCAGGGCTCTTAACTACAAGTCCCATCACTCACTGCAAGCAATTTCCTTTTTGTTGGGCAGCACTGCAGGTCCCATCATTCCTTTCCACCCAGGGGTGTCAGATTACAACTGTAGAGTGCTCTGCCTTGATGCGGTGCTCTTCCCAGACCCATCATCCCCAGCTATTGTGACTGCAGGGGCTGGACTACAGATCCCAGCATCCTTCAGCCGGCGTTAGTTACAGCTCCCATTGTTCTCAGCCCCCTGTTGCCCATAGGGGACTGACTACAACTCCCATCCCCTTGATGCCTGTGCCTGGTGCAGCTGGGATGCTACAGCTCCCAGTGTTGGCATTTCGGCCTCCCCTTTGCTCTGCTCGGGGGACTACAACTCCCATCCGCCCTGCCCTGCTGTAGCCCCCATCATCCTGCTCTCCCCGTCCTCCGCGGCGCTCCTCCAGGGCGGCCGTACTACAGATCCCATCGTCCCCCGCCGCGGAGGGGCGCCGCCTTCCCCGACCCGCCTGCAGGGGGCGCTGAGCGGAGCCGCGCGGCCCCGAGCGCGCCGGACGCGCCAACCGCCGCCGGGGGCACGAGGACGCCCGCTCCTGGCCCCGCCCCCTAGCTCCCCCTCTGAGCCAATCCGGAGCGCCCTCCGCTTCCCCTCGCCTCCCCTTCTTTCCTTTTTTTGGGGGGGTCCCTCCCCCCTCGAAACCGACTTCTCCATCCTCGGCGCCGATTGGCTGCGGCGGCTCGGCCGGGGGGCCACGAGGTGGCTCCTCCCCCGCCTCCCTGCGCCCTCCCCTCGCCCCCGAACGGGCGCGAGAGCACGCGCCGGCTCGGGCGGCCAATGAGGAGGCGCGATACTGGCAGGTGGAGCGGGCCTGTCTGGGGGTGGTTGCTGGGTGTCTCTTTGGTTGTGTGTGGAAGAGGCGGCGGAGGAAGAAGAAGGCGAAGCTGAAGAAGAAGCGGAGAAGGGGGCCGCCGACGCCGAAGGGGGGAGGAATAAAGCCGGGGAAAAGGAGGAGGAGGAGGAGAATAAAAACAGAAAGAGAAATAGCGAGAAACGGGCGCCTCCCCTTCATTGCACCCCCCAACTGTGTGGGTCTCTCGCCCCCTCTGCCTGGAGGGCGAGCGCGCCAAAAGAGAGGAGGGGGCGCCTGGAGTTGGCTGGACCCTCCCCTCCTCTCCTCTCCCCTCCGCCCCGGCCCCCCTTCCCAGCTCTGCCCCCCCTTTTAATAACTGAGCACATTGTCTCCTCCCACAACAGTCTCGCCCCCTCCCTCTCCAAACAAGCCCCCCCGCCATTAACATGCAAAAGGACCCGACCTCCTAAGCATCCCCCAACCCAGCTGCAGCAGCCTCTCTCTCGCTTCACCCCCGTTTCCACCCATAACTCAGCCCTTTCTCCTTCCCCATCTCAGCCCTCCTCCATCATTGCTTTCTCTACCCCTCCTTGCTGGGGAGGGGGGCCTTCAGAGCTCTCCTAGCCTCTTTCTTTTCCTCCACAGCTCCCCCAAATCGCCAGGGTACCCGTTTTGGCCCATATCTTCAGCAGTCCATTGGCCCCCCCACCCCTCTCCTTGCCCCTTTTCTGCTGCTCGCTCCCCCCCGCGTTTTTTTGCCCCTTCTTTTAGACCTTGCTTGGGATCTCCTCCTCAGCACCACCAGAGAAAACCCTACTGATGGTGTGAATCGAGAGGGGAAGGTAAGTAAGTTAGGGGCTGACTTGATGGCTTTTGTTTAGGACTAATTTTCTCCTCCCTCTTTTTACGCAGGAAAGAATCGGAAAAGGGGGGAAGGAAAGGTTTTTGTTTGTGTGCACAGGCCCTGTGTTTACATTGGGTATGTTTCTACATCCAAATTTTTTTTTAAAAGGGGGTAAGGAACTAAACGTTTTGTTCTTTAAAATGTCATTAGAGAGATAGTGCAGCTGTAGCTACTAAAGCTTTTCAATTTGGGGGGTTCTGATTTTTTCCCCTTCTTGCCCCCCCCCCGCACCCGTACAAACTCTGTGGGACTCTGTCTTCATCTCTATTATGAATCAGAATGAGAGTGCTGTTCTTCAGATTTTTTTTTTAAATTGGAAGCCCGTGTGGATGAAAATGGAAAAAGAGGTTCATATTGCTATTTGTTACTCTTACATGTGAGATTGTGACTCTTAAGAAAAGATAAATAGACAATATTCTTTTGAGTGCATTTTTGGAAGAGACCTCATGGTGTAGAAAAGAATATTCACCATATCTTAAGTAGACTATGGGGCATCTCAAAGTTGGTTTTTTCCCTCTCTCTCTCCTTTCCTTTTCCAATAAGCAGTTACAGTCCTGAGTGCAGTGGAAGAAACCCAGATAGGAATTGTGGTTAGGGAAGGGTTTAACCTGTGCCCCATGTTGTATACCGTGTGGATATAGAAAGCTCTGGTTGCATTAAGGGAAATATGTTTTATTGTGGATAAGATGTTCATTTTTTAAAAAGAACACCACCTCTTAACCCAGGAAATCACTGCATGTCTGTTAAATTTATGTATTTGAGTTGCATTGCTCCTGTCTTCGTTCACTTCCTCTTTTTAAAGTTGAGAAGATATTTGGGAAAAAAAGAGAGGTCAGAAAAAGTGCAGAGTTTCGACTCCTAAAAAGTTGGCTGTAAAAAACAAAAACAAAGTGATTCATCCATTCATTGAAGCATGTGGTTGAGTTTATTTTTGAACACCAGCTTGCTTTTGGTTTTAATTTTACTGACTGACTTTGCTTGTGAACAGCTATATCCCTTGACATATAATGGTGGCAATTTTACAAAACGTTTGGCTCTATTTTCTGAACTGTTTTGCTGGTGTCAGAATTATTTTCTATAAGATATAAATATTTAGTTCCTGATTTTAAAAATTATGTTAAGATTTAGCGTGCTTTTTATCTGTTTAATGATAATACAAAAGCAAAACAACCCTGAAATGCAGTATGTTTCATAACAAGCAAATGCTTGTTCAGCTAGTGTGAATTTGAATTGTAGAATTAGTGTATATTACTTGTATTGCTAACACTTAATTTAATTTTAACTGTGGGCATAGGCAGGTGCTAAATATATTTCATTCATTCTGATGTATTTGATGTGTTTTTGTATGCTTAAACTGTGTTAAAGCATACAAAATGTGTTAAAATGTGCTATTGTATGCTTAAACTGTTTTTCACAAATATAAGGTGGTAGAAAGATGCAGGGGAAAGAAGAGGCGAAAAATAATATATATATTTTAAAAAATGTATTTTTTGTTTTGTGCCTAAGGTTTGCCTGGTAACTTATTTGCTAGGTTTTTGCGTTGACAGTCTGATTTGGGAGAGCTCCCTTGCTAATCTCTTAGTTGCTGAGGACTGGAAAAAAAATGAGAGACCCCCATATCATGCCTAGGGTGGAGATCTTATTGTTAACTCATAATTGGCCTGTACTTGCCACCCCCCAAAAAAGCTTTTTCCCTTTCTCCCTCCTGCTGCTTTTTTCTGCTGGGAAGTACTGCTCTATTCCTTGTGTTTTTGCATGGTTAAGAGTGATCATCCAAGGTGAGAGGTAGGGAAAAAAGTCACAAAAGGGTTTTCATAGATCTGACAACTTCTGCTCTTTCAAAGTGTGACTTTGTTTCAGAGGTGAGAGTAACAACTTTTACACTCCCAGAGATGAATTGCTGTCTCTTCACCCAAACTTTCCAGCACAAAATATCTTTTATACTGATTTTGAGAGGAGATGTAAGCTATCTCTTTTGCAGGATGTGGCCAAGGTATCTCAGAGGATAGGTAGTGGAGAAGGTGCTCTGTTAGTAGACCAACCTTTCCCAAACTGGGGTCCTCAAACATCCTAGATTACAAGTCTCTTAAGTCCCAGTTTGCGTGGGAAATGATGGGATTTGTAAGGTATCAGTCTGGGGAAGGCTGTGGTTTAGATGAACAGATAATCAGGTCAAACTATCAGGCAGTTTCCTTTTTTGAGGTGGAGATTGGCATACACTGAAATTGATTGATCTATTTTGTGTAGCATATTTAACTTTGCCAAAGGCTCCCTCTGTCCATGAGAGCTAGCTAGTCCCATTTTATGGGTGAAGAATGGAGAATGAGGGACTCAGATGACTGTTTAAAGCATTATTCTTGGTTAAGATGGGACTTGTAAATTCAAATGTCCCATGTTATAATTCTGTGTCATAAAGTGTCTTTGCATTCCCTTGGCTTCTTATAATTTTCCAAACTTTTATTCTGTTCCTTCTTCCCAATAAAACATTACTGGTTTGCAAGTCCTGGTACCTTAGTACATCTGATGTTTTCAGGATTTGTGTACAGATTTAGGGAATGTGTACTTGCCATGTTCATATGATACACTAACCTGACAAGGTAGGCTAGGCAGCAGAAGCAAGGCCACCCAGCAGCTCCATGGTTGAGTGGGGCCCTTAATTTTGGCTTCTGATATCTGGCCCTCTCTTCAGTCTTCTGTGATCTTCTAGCATGATGGTCTGTCAATGCACAATAAACCTGTTAAGCAAGAATACACGGATTATTATGTGATTATATAACTATGTGGGTGTTGAATATTCCTGAATGAACACTTTTGCTGAAGAAAATATAAGAAGTACCCTGCTGGGACAGATAAAAATAACTTGCCTACCTGGCATTAGGGAGTTCACTCTTGCTACATCTGGAGGCCACTATACAGAATTTATGTCAAGTAGTTCCACAGGATTTGGGCTGCAGCCTGAAGTGCTTTACTTTCTATTACAACTTTCCAAGATGAAAATGTCTGGTTTTCTCCTTTGCTTTTTGTGACTCATTATGTTTCTTATCTTCCAAGCATTCCTGGCTTCTCTTCAAATACATGTTGTAGCCTTTGGCAACGTATGACAAATATTAACTAATCTCCTTCTAATGAAATTCCATCTATGCTTTGCTGGTAGCCAGATTCCTTTAGCTTCAAGTTCATAACCCCTTTTTTGCCTAATGTTGCACCTCTCTCTGCCTCTTTATGCTTTGCTTGTTGATTAGGCTGTATTTGTAGGGCTTGCTGTTACAGCATTTGCTCTCCAGGAGTAGGCCAGGAGAAAAATATATTCGAATATATACAGATGTGTTTGAGTTTTCACTGGAACCTGAATTCTGATTGGTGGTGGTGTAATAGTGAGCTTCAATAAGACTTGGATTTTGTTTTGAAAACTTAATTCTCCATGCTAGCTCTTTGAGTTAACTTGTGTGGTGAAAGCCTGCAACTGTTTCATAAACCGTTAGTTGACATAATAAAGGTATTGTCTCGGCATGGATTTTGGCAGTGTTTGAATCCATGAGTTCCCAACAATATGAATTATACCAACAATTCATCTGCTTCATCGTTGTGTCCAAATGGCCAACCAGATGCTCCTCAAACAGGACAGGGAGGTCCTCGTCTTCCAGGAGGACATTATCTCTGAGCATTGAGAATCCATTTAACTATTGGGGCTGATAACCATTGATGATAGAACTCTAGAAGGAGTGCAAAATATTATGATACGTGCTCTGTTTCAAAAAAGCACATTCCCTGGAGAAGGTGGCCAAGGAAGTGGTCTTGCTGGAACAGCAGGAGGACAATCAAGTGTTCTCTTTCCCCTCTTCCCTGCAACACCAGTCTTTGAATATTAGGTTCTCATGTGCCTCTAAAGATGCCAAAGCAATCCCTTTAAGGAAGCTTATATCTCTGCAATTGCTTTCTCATATTTGGCTGGTGGACCCTGAACAGCATGCGCTGTCATTTTAAAGAATGGGCAGGGGGAAAAAAAAAGTCTGCCCAGGGATAAGCTCTATTCATGTAGTTTAGTTTATTAATGTTACAGTACCAGAGTGGTCAAGACACAAAGCCACAAACCTACATTGTATCCCACACATATTGTAAGTATGTACAATGAACGCTCTGCAGAAAGGACACTTATGTACAGTAGGCAGGGAATGAAGGACCATCTCTATTGTCTCGAGCTCCTTGGAAGAAAACAGCATAAATATGTAATAATTAAAGCTAATTAATCCATCTCTAGAGTTGGGGTAGGCCACCCTAATTTCCCATCACGTTTGCAGGTTCTTCTGAGTGAATGCAGTGTAGACTTTGTGTACCAAACATTAAAGCTATTGTACTTGTGTTATAGGACAGACCCTTACTTTAAAAACAAACTAAACTTGAAAGGAATGACGTAAACTATTTGGCATCTGAGAAGATACCCAGGTCCCGATTTGTTCTTTTTTTAAAAAAAAAAAAAGTTTACTAGGAGGCCCTTGGTAACCTGTGTGAAATAGTAGTCATCCTGGCCCTGCAGCTTTTGTTTTGTGCCCGGAAAAATTGGGAAGCATCGCTCGGCATCCAGAGGTGAGGTGAAATGAAAATAAATCTGAGTTTAAAATGATCCTGAATGGAAAAACAGCAGGGAAAGGAGGTTTACCCACTGGTGCAACCGAAACTGACCCGGGCTGTTTATCTAATTCATCTTGACCACAGAATAGAAATTAGTCTCATCTCATTATGTATGCGTGGGCCCATTTATGATGATAGGAGCTGTTTTGGGGATAGCGTGGTGTAACTTTGACTTTCTTCAATGTGATTCCAAATGGACAGATACAGTATCTAATTACTTTAGGCTCTTTAATACTGCTTGGCCAAAGAAAGAAATTACTCTGGTTTTTTGCAAGAGAAATGTTAACGATGATGAATGATGACACTGATTTGTACTGAGTAAAGGGCAAGAAGTGGGAGTTTCGTTTGGTCCACATTCGGGGGGAGGAGGGTATTCAAGATCCACGTTTATTTTGGAGCAAGGGTTGGAGGCCAGAAACTCTTCCTTTCTTTCAGAGCTCAACTGATTTTGATTCTTCTTGGAACAAGGTCTGTGATTGTTCCTGGACCCTTGGCTCTGATATTTTGTGGAGATTTTAAACTTTCAAATAAGAGTCAAAGTCCAGAACAATGCTGGGAATGAACATTTGCTTTCTTTTTAGATTGAAGCTCTGGAGAAAGATGGGCGAGTTTCTCACTCAGGTGGCATGGAGCTTGAGGAACCTAAGCCACAGATCAGAAGTACACTGGCTGTGGAGAGTGGATTTGTGGCCCTTTCCAATGCGAGTCGTCTCACTGGGTCTGACTCTCTCTATGCTAAGATATGATGGTTGAGTCCTTAAGCCTCTCTTGCCCAATGCAGGAGATGGAGCTTGCCTCTTTAGCATTGCCCTTTGGGCCTCTGTGCTCATCCCATTGCTCATTTAGGAAAGCAAGGCATTGGAGGGGCGTGGAAGGCCTCTGACAAAGCTTCCGTTTCTGTTCAGATCCTATAAAAAGATCTTAAGGAACCCTCTGGGGCTCAGCTACAATGGGGAAGAAACAACTCAGCCCTATCACAAGAGGGATAATCAGAACGGTGGAAGGTGACTTGAGTCTGCTTTTTCTTGGACTAATGCAGATTTCTGTTTCACAAATTTTGGGGACCTCAGACAACTCCAGCAGTGCCATTCTAATGCACGGTACTCTTTTCTCATTTGGGGGAAGAGTCACTTCTGCAAGAGTTGGTTCTCTCCTGTTGGGGCAGAGCTCCTCTTAACCGAGAGAAAACTTGCCCAGTGGGGTGTGTTTGAAAGCGGGGCAGGAAATAACTTTTTGGAAAGTTGGCAGGTGGGGCAATGAGCAGAGGCTGTACACTACTGTTGTAAGTACCATAGAATTGCTAAAGGGCACATTTCACCTACGTGTGAAGTACTGGAAAGCTGAATCCTTCAGATTTCTTTTGTTGGTTGTGTGACAAGCAGGGAAATTAGCAATAAATATTGCTGTTTCTGAGCTGGACTCTTCATGCATTTAATCCAAAGAACCCCTGGCCTTCTGTGTGCAGAGCGTGTGCTCAGTTACTGATCTGTCACCTTTTCCCATATGCTTGTTATCTGCACCGATTGGAATGAACTTCAAGGAACACAGACCTTCGGCAAGGAAAGAAATGTGTGCCATCAAGATTACATTTTGAATCTTGATGCTACAGATTTTTTCCCCCCATGGCTGTGTAGGGTGGTGCTTTAATTACCTTTTTCAAAAGAAAGTTAAGGAAATAGAAGTGATGTAATGTTTGTGGTTAAATTGGATTAATTATCAGCCCTTTGGAACACACAAAGGCCAGAAAGCACCTGGCTTTTTTTTCTTTTGAAATAACTGAAACAGAAACATGGTTGACCTTTGTCATTTTAACAAGGACAAGAATGAGGTCTAACTTTTTGTTATCTGGTATCTTTGAAAGCCATACTTCTATTATTTTTTTTAAATAAAATTTTACAGTTGTATTTATTTGATTTTAAAGCATCACTAGTTATTTTTGTTTTTATCTGAAGGAATCTGACAGCTGGGAGGTTTTTCCACACTTTTGGGTAGGTAATGTTCATACATTCAGTTGATTAGCAGTTTATCTTTGGAATATGGCTGGCTGTGATTTCTGTTCATTTTATTCTCAAACACTATCTTTTTTTTTTTTGGTCTGTGTGATGAATCTTTTATTCCTTCCTTGGGGCCAAACAAATCACTGAAGACAAGGGTTTAATTCTTTTGGGAGGCACAGGCATAGATATTGAATGAGAATCCCAAGATGTTGATTGACAATTCTTTTTGACAGATGGGAAGATTTAGAAAAGACATGTGAAATTTTGCTTGCTTGTGTGGTTAAAAGCATGTGCAGGGTGGGGGGAAGGCAGCCTCCTTTGTTTCTAAAACAAACCATATTAGAAACTGGTTTAGCCAGAATGCAAAGCAGTTTTTAATAGCATTCCTTGCACCAGTGAGCAAGCAGACCTTAAAGGGAGCCTGGAACGTCAAGATGTGGACTTAATACAATGCTAATATTTGCTATTTATGGAGCGCTTCATATTTGGTTTGTCATGTTTTAAAACTCAGCAGCTGGATGCCACCAAATTCTAGCAAAGATATTGCCTCTGTTGCTTTTATCTGCCTTTCCCCCACACGCCTCTCTTGCTTTGTTAGCTTTTTGCCGGAGAGGAAACATAATATGCATGTGTTACTTCACTTAAAAATGGTTTTCAAATATTCTAGAGTCTTGGTTCCCTGTGTTTAACAGGAAGCCTTGAGGACCGTGTCAGACCATGTGCCAAAGTATGTTATTCAGTGTCAGTGAGAAAGACAGGAATTTGTGTTACTTTAAATATGTGAATAAACTGAACTACGGCCTAGTTTTTGTGGGCCAAAGCACAGAGACAAAGCATTTCGGTTTTCCTGGATGTACAACGTTTCCTTGTTTTAAAGCATTCCCATTATCAATAACATCAGTTGGGAAGTGTGGAAAGCAATTATTCCAGCTAAAATACCTTTTGTCTTTTCTCCCAAGTGATTTCCAGGGGCTTTTTATTTCTGTCTTGCTTTCTACAATGTCACACTATTTGCCCATCTACCTTGTTTTATCTGCTCTGATTTTTAAGTTGTCTAGACTTGCTGGCAGAGAAGCAGCAGCAAAATACCAAATTAGTCATTTAAAGTAGACTTGCCTATAGGTTGTTCTCACACCCTTCACTGACCTATGATTTATTTAACAATGGTTTGTTGAATAAATCACAGTTGAACTACGTGGTGGCTTATTAGTATGATATGCAAAACACACTGTAAACTTTTAAAACCCTGAGCTGCTCTAGGAATCCCATAGTTATCCACAGATGCAAACAGCTGGCTGATCCTTGCTCTGTGAATCCAAGTTCTTTGGTGAGACTCGGTGGGATCTTTTCAGCCGCTTTGCAGGCATGTTCCCACTTGTATAATGGAAAAGTGGGAGTGAAGCTTCTAAGCTAGCGCTCATTGAGAGCCCATTTTAGAAACAATTTGACTGAGAAGCAGACCTAGCTGAAAGGGAGAGCTGTTTAGTTTCCAAATCTATTTTTTTATAGATTGCTCCCCGGCTGTACATCTTTTGAAACCATTATATAGGATAGAATGGTGGTTGTGGTTTTTATTTGGCTTTGATGTTATTTGATGCTATTGTTCTGTTGTTGATTGCGATGGGCCAGATTTTTGGTTGTGAGTGTATAGGATAGAAATGAAAAACATGAATGAATAAAATAAAAAGGGTGGGTGAAAAAGGTGGTTATTTGGGACAAGGTCTGGGATTAGGAACATTGTCAAGAAGTATAATCTCCTTGCCCTGTACTTAAAGCAACATATTTTTAAAAAGCTGCTGTCATTTAACTTTAAAAGATGCCCTATAAATATTTTAAATAAAACCAGTGAACATAGCAGTCTTAATATAAATATATCCATGCATTAGCATTTGGAGAAGGGCCTTCTGAAGCTAATGATCTGAGTGGCGTGTCTATCAAGTTTGTTTGTAATTGGCTTATTCATTTTAAAGTTTTTTTACTCACTTGTAAAGATGTTGCCTGAAAGCATTTGTAATTGTAAGCCACTTTGGCAAGTGTCTCTGTGAATAGACTTACCTAGATTTCACTCCGTGTGTTTCAGCTGCTTCTACTAAGACTTGAAAAGAAGCAGTCTTTCATCTTCCTTTTGCATCATTCTCCATCCTTCCCTCTCATTTTCTCAATTTCTGTTTTAGAAATTGAAGTATTTATCTCATGCTTCCTTTTCATTTTAAATTAAAACGCTTTCCTTGTGCTGCTTTGGCAGACTGCTATTTTTTTCTTCCTCTTTTTTCATATACCTCATGTTTTTTCTGTGCCTTTTTTAGTTTATTTTGATTTTCAGTTTTTCATTAGAAGGCTCTTCTGTGTAGCTAAGTTTTTCCTTGCTTTAATCACTCAGTAACCAGGAGATCAGAAGCTGATGCTGGGGTGCAGGCTGGCTGGTTTGGTGCCCCTTGAGTACTCAGATGCTGCCCCTCTTTTAAGCCTACTTAAATGCAAGCTTTACGAGGTTGCGATTTTTCCTTGTGCAGTTGGCAGCGTTACTGAGGCTGGATCCGTGTAATAGCATCCCCCATGTTTTCACAAGGCCGGTATTATTGGAAGCGGTAGCCATTGAATTTTGTTTACGTGTCCATGGATTTGATTTTGCTGTTCTTGCTAGTCCAGCAGAATTCCCAGTTGAAACAACACCACTCTGATTTGTGGAAGACAGCAGCATCCTCCAGATGTTGGACTACAGCTCCCATCATTCCTCAGTCTGGTCACGGTGTCTGTCTGTTCTCTCCTAAACCTAGTGCTGCTTTTGCACCAATACTGACTCGCTTCTCTGCTCACAAGGAAGGCCTGCTAGATGATATCGATGTGTTATCAAGTCTAACATCCTGCTTCCAAGGATGGCTTGCCAGATGCCCCCCCCCCCCCCCCCACGTCCTGGTCCTCTGGCAGGCATAAAGGCTGTAGCCTACTCCCTGTGTGTTGTCTCCCAGCAACTGGCATTCAAAGTACACTGCCTCGGAATGTGTGGTTCCACACAAATTGGAAGCAATTCTTCCCTTTGTGCGAAGTCCCTCCCCCATTCCTCGCATCTCTTCCTTCATCTCCTAGATTTGGCTGACCTTGTATATTGGAGATGAGATTGAACTGCCAGTGAGCCCCCTTTTGATCTTGTCTGAGCAACTTAAAAAGTATTCTGATTCCAGGAATATGGAGAAGACTTAAATGTGTTTTTTCCCCCCTTATGGCACACTGCTAAATTTTGAGATGCAAGAAGGATGGCTTAGGTCACAGATTATCATAACTGGCCACCTGCCATGCTGGTGGGAATTGTAGTCTAAAGCATACAGAAGGCACCACATTGCCTCTCTTCTAAAGGCTTCAAAATGGAGTGTCAACTAGTTTCTCCTATGCTTTATTCATATTAGGCAGATAGTGAGGTGCAAATGCGTAATAATTCCTGCCAGGCTACTTTTAGGATTGGAACTGGTGCTTTCTTCTGTCTTTCTCAACTTTTCCTCTTCCCTTATTAGCTACCCCAAACCCCACCTTCCTCCTTTCTTCCTGCTTAACAGTTGTTAATAGCTGTTTAGCCATGGGGATGGCTTATGACTCTAGATTATCTGTGTTAGTGCAGAGGTGACCCTTGACTTCCTGGCGGTGACCCAGCGTGCTTTGTGGAATTGCATTCGGATTGCTCTTAGCTGTTTTGCTAACCTGCGACACCCCTTCCTCCAGTGCCAGATAGTAGCTTGGACTGTGCTTTCGACAGCTATCATGTATCTCACTATTGACAACAAAGAGTCTTATGGGACTTGAAAGTCTAACAAATTTATTATGGCCCCTGCTTTTGTGATCTGAGCCATATTTCTTCAAATGCACAGAGTGTTATCTTGCCATCCAAGTATGCAGGCAGCCATGATTGGGGATTATAAACAGTGAAGTTGGGTAAATGTGTCTGACCTTGCTGATTTTTAAGGTTTTAGTAGGCTGTTTTAGCTGAAACAGATTGATGTGGCTACTGGAAATGATTACGATTTAGGTATCTTAGCTGTGTTTCTGGGTCTGACAATATTTGTTTGGTACAGCCATTCATTGAAAATGTGAAACCTATTTAGATAGGAAAGTTTTCTAGAAAGTGTATGAGTGGAAATCCTGCAATCATGTCTTGTATAATTAGCGTTTGCCTTCTGAAAGTTGGTTGGATCCTTTGTGTTCTTCATGAATCAACTTCTGCTTATTAATTGCAGCAATCTGCATCATGTCCTGAGTGATTTTAAATGAAAGCATTACATCTGAAGGTGGTTGCTCACTATTGAAGTCTTCCTATACATCCCCCAAGACTACTCAGTTGCCTCTGCATAGTTGAAATCTGAAGAAAACCACCTTGTAAGAGCACCGTTGTGCACATATTTATTGTTTCTGGCCATTGTGCAAAGAGGCTTTTAAAGGCTCAGCCGTGCTCAGTGATAAAAACCCATGTAGTGTTTGTATACATTTGGCATTCTGAGTTTTGTGATAAAAGGAATTCTCCTGTACTGGTTGAATCCTGAAACTTGCTTTTCTCTAGGGGTTGCAGAACAATAGCACATGCATTGATTATAAAGGCTTTTCTTGTGCTTTAGAAAGAAAATGGAATTTAAAAGGAAACAGCCAGAAGAGTAAGCACACTAAAGTATTTCCTTATCACACCACATGCTACTGATGCTCCTGCTGCAGTGATTTGATTTCTCTGTGAATTGGACCTTTCTGATTCCTGTGTCATCCAGGTAGTGTTCAAGCGATGTGTCTCTTTTTCTGAGCTGTATAGGCCTCCTTTAAAACCTGGGACATGGAGTTAGCACTCTTTTGATGTACCTCCAACTTCGATCCAGTCTTTTTAAAGTGCTGCAGGCTTCAGAAAAGACAGCTGGTGCCAGAGGCCCTTGGAACTGACATCTCCAGGAGGCGTTGCATCACCAGTATGTTTAAGAAAGGCAGGCTTGGCTAGTTTTCAGAGGAGCCTTTCTGTAAAATTTCCAGCATCCGCAGCTTTGGAGCTATCACTGGGTGGGATGTATATGATTGTAAGAATCACATAAGCTTCTCTATCACACCTTTGCATTCTCAAAGCACATCTTGGTTTGGAGTTGGCTGCTAGCTTCCAAGGTCCCTTTCAGGAAGACCTGCCTAGTTGAGCAACCCCATTTGATGTACTTTCTTAAACAGTCATCCCTTTCAAGAAATGGAAGTAGTGTTTGAATCAAGCCATCCTTTCCTCCCTGAAAGAGAGGGGATGATGCTCTTAGATTCCCAACAATTGGAATTGCTTAGAAAAGAGTGGGAGTTGACTGTGGATGGCAGAAAACTGGGCAGAAATACTGAATGTGCTGTAAATTGGTGTGGCGTAGAATCAGCTTTATGACTGGGGACTTTTTCTTGATAATGCTAGTGGTCCTAGCCTTAAAAATATACAGGTAGAAAGGTGGAGCTGACTAGGATGCATGGAGTTATGGAGAGAGATGCAGCTGACATGCCGTCAATAATAGGAAAAATGTAAGTTGTGCTTTCTCCTCACACAGTGCAAAACTGCGCTATATCTGGTTCTTTTGGAAAAGGTACTTATTGGAAGGAGTGAGATATTTGACTGTTTATAAATAGAGGGGTGTAAAACCTTCTGCCATTGGACATTCCAGTCCCCAGACAGACCCTTCTGAATCTTCTGGTGTGCTCCAGTCTTAAATAGGCCAGAACGGTCCATTTAGAGATGGGACACTCCTGGAATGCTTGGAAAGGGGTATCTTGAGGACAAAATAGTACATTTTTGGTTGGGAACGTTCCATATCGGAACATTTGCACCTTGCGCTCATAGCAGTTTCAATGGGCCTGTCTTTGAGACAGTATATTGCATGCTGTGACTTATTGCAAATTACCTTTATTGGGAGCATTCTTTCAATGCCAGCCCATCTCCCTAAGCACCCTAGTGCCCCAGTTGAGTGCGGAAGGCACCCGTGCTTTTTGCAAGCCATCATTTTCCCACCCGAGCCGATATCGTCTTGGATGGTTTCTTATCAGAAACCATGGAAGAAACAGTGGTTGGGGAAGCTTGTTCTCTGTTTTCCAGGGCACCTGTGACGACTACAGAAGCATGGCTGTATGAGAACTTGTCTTCCCATTTCTGCTTTGTCTGCTTTTGTATTGGAAAGATGAAGTGTCACTATTTAAAGATTATGGACCAGCTGCTGAAGTGATATGACTGTCTGGGCATAGTTACCACATCAGGCCTCTACTGTGAAGGCTATGGAAACAGTTCTGTGCTGTCCATATTGTAGATATTATTGACCAGGTTCTGTCCCCCCTTTCCCCTTTTGTTTCAGGCAGTGCTGATCCTGGCTTGTTCATTAGCTTAGCAGTGGAATGGTACCGCAGCTAAAACATGAACTGTATTCATTTTTCTTTAACAAAAAAGTGTTTTGATCGTTTGATCTGTTTATCTAAGACAAAAGCCTTCCCCAAGAGAGATTATCAAATTTGTCCACCTTGCAGATTACCAGCAAGGATAAGCACCAGAACTTGGCAACAAAATGAGTAGATTTCACTTTTCATTCTTCCTTTTAAAGGGAGCTTTCAGACACAGCTTTATTCAGGTTGCAGGCAAACAAAGTTAAAAACCCAGAAGAATAGGTTCTTCATTCCTTAAATTGATGCAATTATAGTTTGTAGAAACTAATCTTTTGGTATGGAAAGATCTGTTGAGCACTTCTATTCATTCACTGTTTGCCCGATTAAAAGAGGCGTTATTAATAAAGGCTCCTGCTTCTTTTTGGCACAAAGACAGGGGTAAATAGCCAATGACATATGGTATTCTAGTTTTAATTAAAGTTTGTCCTGGGTTTTATCCTGGATGTTTTTTAAAAAAAATGATATTCTGTGACAGAAAGGGAAAAGGCCTGTAAAAATGCCTCTCCCCAATCATGTCGGGCAGGAAGGGCATACCATCTATTAGGGAGTGCCATCTGGTGGGCTCCAGGAAGAGAGCCTTTTGAACATCATTCCCCCAGAGATTAGATTGGCCCACAACCCTGTCGGTCTTTGACAAGGCCTTAAAGACACGGTTCTCTCCCCGGGCCTGGGGATCTGGGTTTGTGTCGTACAAAGGCTGGACTGAGTTGTGTTGTGCTTTTTACCTGCTTTTTTATGCGTACACTTTTTCAAAATACTTTTACGCTTTCTATGCTAGTGTCAATTATCGTTAGCCACCCAAAATCGCGAATTTAAGACGCGCGGCCGTATAAGTCGAAATAATTCATAAATAAATAATGAAAACAGTTGCTCCACATTTATTTATGATTGCATTTATATCTCACTGCAATCTCGAAGGGCTCTTGTCAGGTCAGAGAGTATACACTAGCAATTAAAACATCTATCCATAGCTTGAAATTAGGAATTTATGAAACACAATCTGACCCCAGCAGCCAGCAGTCTATAAAGCTCACCCAAAATAATGTCACACCCCCAGTGGCCTCTGGAACAGCTTGTTTCCAGGTGTTTCTGGGAGGCATGTTCTAGTGGGAACTAGCCTGATTTACATTGTCAGGATACGTTTAGGTAGGCATCTATGGCACGTTTGGCTTTTGGTGACAGAAGTGAAAACCACAGCTGGATAATCCTGATGAACTTTCATTTTTGGAAGTCTAAAATGCAAGCGCAAAGGTTAGCTTGACCTACTCGCCAATTATGAAATCAGTTGCTTTGTAGGATGAATTATTTACTTTCACCTAATGTCCTACAGAAGATGGGTTTTACAAGCCCCCATCTGCAGAAGTGAGGAAGTGGAATAAGGATGAGCAATTGGGATACAATCATACCAGTTTCATGCCCTACACTGTAGCTTCATTCATAAGGTAGGATCTTAACCTTGGGCTGCCAGGCACAATTGTACTACTAAAAAAAGATACAGTGTTGGAAGATGGTTGCCATTGAGATACTCAAGGGCTCCGCTGGTGTTTGTGTGTGCAGTGTTGCCTCCATCCAACTTCACAATCTACTAGGCTGGCATTGCCCTCTGCCTGAAATGCTAGGGTAAAAGGGGGAAATAAACGATTACAATATCCCTAAAACAATGGGAAACCGTGCAAGTGTTTTGCAAACTCCAGCGTTATTCTGGCAATAAAATGAGCACTGAGCATTTACGGCCTGGATTTCAACAACCAAGCTCCGGCCGGACTCAGAGCTCCCCCCCCCCTTCAGTGGTCAGTTTCTTGACACAGAAAGAGTCAGGATACCCTCTGATAAACACTATGCTGAAACCTGGTGCTTAGCCTGATGGTTTTCAACAAGACCTGTTTATTATTAACTGTGAAATATGTTGCGACAACAGTAATGAAAGCAATGGATGCCTTTTCTGTTGTTATCAAAATGCATTTAACAAGATTTGCTGTGGCTGAATGCCTTTGATTGTAATACTTTATGGCTCACACTAAAGCGATATAAGTTAGTGACATCCGTCTCGTGCTGTTATAAACTGCTTCTCTGTGCTTTCCAGCTGTAATGTTACACTTCTGGGTAAATTCCCTTTTCTTTGTGAAGTAACAGTTTTGCTGGTCGCAACTTTCCCACAAAGGAAAAGCGAATCATCTGGGGTCACAATATTCTGGTGCCTCGTGGAAGATCCTGCTGTGGTACTTGGGAAAAATATCTGTCTGTGCCAGAAGGCGCCCAAACGTCTTCACTTGGATTTGGGGATAGAAATATTAATATTAAAACCTATATCCCCTTCGATGCCAGGTGGTCTTCTTTCCTTCTTCATTCTGTGCAGGAGAGAAGGTTTATTTATTACATTTATATCACTCTTTTGCTTTGGAGAAGGAGCAGAGCACATACTCCGGGATTCCAAATTTTGTTGGCATTGTTCTACATCGTACGGCCACCTTGATTTGGTGGGCTGTTGTCAGCATGGACACTTTCCTCTTGCTTATAGATTCCTTTCCTCTTCTGAAGTAGATTTCTTCTTTCTCTCACATGAGATCCGTTCCTAAATGTTCCATGGCTATCTTGCTTCAGTCCTCAGCTTTAATACTTGACATCAGGCAAACGTACAATAACGTCCTCTGGGATTACGCTTGATGTATGACATCTTTGGCCGCCCAAAAGTTAGTAATGATGTAGTGATTCCCAGATAGATTTACCAGAGGTATATCTGTAGGAGTTGTTGAATCTCTAGAATGATCCTGTTGAGATTCTAGTAACTGCTGTCGTTGTTGGCTGTCCAGATGAACTTGTGGCTTCCCGGATACCACTAAACTCAACTCCCAGCAGCCCCATCCAGCATGTCAGCGGTAAGATAGGCTCTAGTTTAGCAAACACCTGGCTGGTCCCGGCTTTCCCATCAGTAGCTTCCAGGGCTCCTGTTTGGCAGAAAGACCGCCAGCTGGAATGATTAGAGTAGCCTTTTCAGTATTAAACATTACATCTGCTTCATAGACAGAATGCATGGGGTTATCACTTTAGTAAACGAAATAAACATTGCTTGGTGTTATATGCATGATCCTGAGGCTCGTGTACTGCCCACTCTCATTTCTGTCTTCTGTCGGGGCTTTCGTTAATTACTACTTTGCACTGCTTGAGTCTGACCCCCAAGCAAATTCTGCTTCGTTTTCAGTTTAGGGAACTAAGCCAACAGAAATCAGTTTGATCTTGGCTTGCTTACCTGAACCATGGTTAAGGCCACCAACAATTGGTTCACATTTACCAGGAAAGGATGGCCCACAAAACTGGCTACCCGTGGGATGTATTTGACTTCCAAAGGCCAGCCGGAAAGGTGGGCTGCAGCAGTCCTGTTTGCACCTCCTTCTCCATAATTCTTCTTCTGCAGCAATATTTGTTCCTTCCGAAACGTTCCGCCTTGAAGGATAAATCCAGCCATCTCTTGCCGCCCTACGTTTGTGTTTAATTAAGATGCCTCTTAAATCTTGTCCCAGCCTCTCTTCATCAGAAGAAAAACTGAACTGCAATGAGAGGAAGATCGGTGAGCCTGGAATATCAATGGACTTATTCAGTTGAGAATGTATGTATGTACACTAATTAAGGAGTGCATCATTGAGCTGCTGCATAATTAACAAGCGGTGCCCCAAGTGTCTAAATATAAGCTCTTCTAACTGTCCTGTCAAAAGGCCCCATAATTGTGTGCTTCTTTTTTTAACATTGTGATTCTCCCCACACCCCCTTGTTTTCTCTTTCCTTCCCAACCCGGTTGAAGCCTCTGAGAAAAGGTGGCCTGGTCAGCAAAATTAGCCATTTGGGAAAAAAACAAGGCTGCCCCTCTCTTCTCCCTCCCCTCTGGCTTCCCTTGTATAAAGGCGTACCTAGAGCAGTGTTGTCCAAACTTGGCCACTTTAAGATGAGTGGACTTCAACTCCCAGAATTCCCCAGCCAGCATGGCTGGCTGGGGAATTCTGGGAGTTGAAGTCCACTCATCTTAAAGTGGCCAAGTTTGGACAACACTGACCTAGAGGAACCAAGATGACATGGTCGTCTTGTCACGATATCAAGGCAGGATCTCTCTGGGAGAAGGAGCAAACGCCTGGGTTGCACCGAAGGGGATGCTGGGTAGGAACGTTCTGATCCTGGCAGGATTCCAAAGGATGCAATTGAGAGAATTCAGAGGAATTCAGTCCAAGCACCCGAAAGCAGTGTAGCAGTATTTTCGGATGCTAACAGCATGCGCTATGTTTGGAGAAACCCAAGAGAGGTTAAAGTCTCCCTTGACTTTATTTATATATTTATTACATTTCTACCCTGCTGCAGTCAAATGACTCTGGGTGGTGAGTGTGCTATGGGAAAAAGAGTTTAAAACACCCACAGCCTACAATCAGAACAATGCAATAGTAAAGTAACGGTAAAATAAAAGCGGTGGTGGGCTGTCCTAATTAGCACACCCTCTGGAACGGTTCTGTTTCCTGCTCCTTTCTGAACGCCGTCAGGGAGGGGCCAGCCAGATTTCCATGGGGGGCTCTTCCACACAACTAGCCCTGCCACTGAAAAGAAGCACCTCCTGGCCTCAGCTCCCTTCTCCTCCCTAGATGACCTTGATGGGTTGGGCTGGCTCTGGATGGAGCAAGCAGTCCTGTAAGTACCCTGGTGCCAAGCCGTACAGGGCCTCGTAGATCAAAACCGTCACTTTAAATTGCACACAGAAGCTAACGGGTAGCTGGTGCGAAGCTCTAAGATGCCCTCAGTGGCCATTGCATTCCGGATTAACTGCGGCTTCCAAATGTCTTTAAAGGCAGCCTCGTATAACGCCCGCTAGCGTAGTCTGACCAGGAGATGATGAGGGCATGAGTTTCTGTAGTGAGGTCCTCTTGCGCTGGATAAGGCTACAGCTGAAGGTGGCAAAGGGCCTCTAGGCGCGGCTTCCACCTGGCGCACTAGAAGAGCTGTCTCAGCAGCTGCCCACCCTTCAGGGGCGGTGCCTGCCTTTCCAGAGAGAACACTGAAGTCGATGGACAGCCCTGACGGACCAGCTGTACCTCTCTGCCTTTGACAACAGGCTGGTTCAGTTTCCTTGGGCTTCCCACTGCCATGTTCTGGGATGTTCTCCCAACTTCCCAGTCTAACTAGGTCCAACCCCGCTGGCCCCCTCCCCCCTGCTTTTTCAGATCACCTGGAGAGGACTAAATGCAGCTGCCTAACTGAATTCAAACCTTCAGATGTCCTTTTAAATGCTGCAGCTAATAGTAGTATGTGATAACTGTAAGGAACATCTCATGGAGAGAGATTCGTTGGTAGAATAAGCGCTTTCTTGTGGCAAAAAAGTGATGCAAAAAGTAGGAAGAAGAATGGAAAAATTTTAAAGTAAATGTCCAGTCCCTAAAATATATTAACGGAGAGCAAGGGGAGATTTTGGGGGGCGGCAGGGTAAGAATTTCACGTGTGGGGCACCACAACTGACAGTATCCTTTCTTCTTTTGCCAGCGGCCTCACCTTAAGGAGGCACTTTGGAGGAGGGCTTTCAAGGAAGATCTTGCTGTCTGGGAAAAAGATGTGGGAGAAGACGTTCTTTCTCTTCGTTTGTGACTGATTTCCACCATTTATTCAGACAAACTAAGGAAGAAGAATAAAACTGGCTGAAAAGAGTGCAGATAAAACCCACGTAAAACTTGCCATTAATTAAAAGCTCAGGAATATAGGATAGCGTGGCCTATTGGAGCGTTTAATTAATGGCAAGACGATTTGCTGATCTGGCCTGGTATTGTGAGTGCCAAATGGCAGTGGCTCGCTATAGTCTTAGTCAGAGAGAGATCACTCCTGTCCCCTGATATCGCTTCCCTGACGTAATACGTCTTGTTGTCATCGGCCTTCTCTGTATTCATGTGCTTTCCCTCTTGACAAATGGAGCCCTTGTAACTGGTGAGTTTCTCTTGCAAAGACATGAAAACCTGGGAACTTCGCCATAGACCTTACATGGGAAGAAAATGGCCCACCTCACTTATAGGTTCCTGTCCCACACTGTCACATCTGCCGTGATCTGAGACTAGCAGCAGAGGATGTAATGCGCTACCACAATGAAAGGGTCTGGGTTCCTGCTCTGTCCTTCCTTCAAACAAAGATACTTGGGCTTAGTGCAATGACACCCTTCAAGCATAGAAGTTTGGTGCACAAAGTATATTTTGATAAGCTGCCCTCTAAAGTGGCAGGGGGGAAATCCCCTTGATTGCTGCCCACTGGCGAAGCCTGGTGACTCAGCTGCGCGGCATGTATCTGCAGAAGGCCGCCGATGCTCTTCTGTCCTAGCGACAGCTGCTTTTAGGATGCGGGATTTAGGCCACTGGCACAGCTGATCTAAGGAGCGGCAGTGTGGGTGAGAAATGCCAGCAGTGCCAGTTTCTTCTATAGTTAGCATTAAAAAAACCTGCCAAATTATAATGGTACGAGGCATTAGTTGTAATAACATTGCTGCAATTTCAGCATAGACGTTTGGAATGAGAAGGAAATATTCTTGTATCATGGGAGGCAGCTTGTTCTTGAGGTAGGCTGTTTGTCTAACCAGAGGGCAAATTGAAAGGTATCAATGATCAGCTTGTGTTATCTTGTAATGTGCCGATAAGTGGGGCCCTGGGTATTAGATCCTGCCAGTTTAAACAGTCAGTATGGCTGCTGAAACTTGTAATGGCGGCAGGATTCCCTGCCAGATGGGTGGACTTCCTCTGCTTCCTACTTCATCTCCCAGAATTCTAAGCACTGTAAAGCTTATGCTGGCTGGGGAATTCTGGGAGTTGAAGTCTACGCATCTGGAGAGTGCCTAGGTTGGGGAACGCTAACTTGAACTAGAGGTGGCTTCTGTATTGCGTTTTGCGTGTGGGGGAGGACATGTTTGTGCGTGCGCACGCCTATATAAAAGCAGGCTGACTTGCTGGAATAAAAACATGGTTAGTTTTCACATAATGGAAGTTGTATGGTCAATGGATAGGTTCTTTGTGTGTGGCTTTGGGAAGTAAGGCCTTAGGTGTATATGTTTTCAGTTCTTTGGCTGAAATAGCTGATTTATTCCAAAACAAAAATAGAAAGCCGTGCTAGTTAATATGCTTCAATAGCAAGGTTTATGGCTTGAAACCTGGGAACCTGCCAGCATATTGCCAAGAGGTATTCATGCATTGAACCCTGAAAATGAAACTTTCATCTTAACGACACTTGGCTTTAAAATACAGTGTACCCAAAGTGCTTTATTATGCGGGCTTTAAAATTTACACACATATATAACACATGCCATTTCCCTATTGATAAGTGCATTTTAAAATGTAGGTTTCTGTTTTGGAAAATGAACAGCTCGTTGTTCAATTTCAGGCTACCAAAACCGCAACCTAGAATTTGGCAGTGGGCTTTTAACCATAGATCCCTCCGTGGTAGGTGTTTGTGTATATCTAAGGGGCCTCAGTGATTAGGATGGGAAACCTCAGATAAGGAAGGCACAGGCGGGTCTTATCCATACTACCCATTTTTTTAGGCGGTGACACTTCTGAATTTTTATTTGAAGCCGTCTGACATCATGAGAACGTATCCCCTTTGGAGTTCTTATGATAAATGTTGCTTTTGCAAACCCGGAATGTATTCTGTTTAAAATGAAATGCACTTCTATTAACCTCCTTTCATATGCTAGTGTTTCAGCAGGCCTGATTTGACTTTCTAATGCACCTGTAATGAATCTTCTGGGGAGACGGTGCTGGGTGTCTTGCAGCTCCACTGTAGCGTTTTGTCTACCTTGTGAATTTTTTAAAGAAAGAAAAAAAAGGGGGGGGGAGAGAAGCCGCTGTCTTTGGATTGATACCCTAAAAGCCAACGCTGCTTAAGCGGTGCCATAAATTTAGGGCAGCAACTTTTCCTCTCCTCTCCTTTCTTTTTTAAAAACACAGTTGCCTTCTCTGCCAAGGGAGCAAAGCAGACAACAGGAAAATGATAGAGATATTGGGACGGAGTCTCCTGACAGGCTCGGGAAAGAGAATTGCTATGTATGCAATGCTTCAGTAGCCAGGAAGACAGGAACTTTGTGGGTCCGTAAATGTGGTGTCAATACACAATAGGAGGAGAGGCAAATGAGGCTTCCACAGGAGACATTTCAATAACCCCAGCTTTTCATTTGCCTTAAGATAACAGCTTGTAAGCCAGGCTTTAGCCTGCCCTTTCCAAAACACAAAGAGAAGGCAGCGATGGCCGTATCCCGAATGCGCCCCTTTGAACCGGACGGAGGCGAAAGGCAAGCAGCCATACGTTCGTTCGTGATCGCTTTTTAAGAATTGCCTATATGCCGTCATGCTGATAAATACCTGCTCACAATTAGCACGTTTAATTAAACAGAAGGGCCTGGCCTCGCTCGTGATATAAGGCACAGAATTGAAGGTGCTTTTCCTAGCCTTTTAATGGATTGTTTTTGAAGTCTCAGGTAGGAGGAAGGTGAGTGTTGGTTGGAACCCAAAGGGGTCTTTGACCTGCTAAGCTGGATGTGCAGGTCGATTTCAATCTTGTGTTTTTTGTAAGTGGACACTTTAGGGCTTTTTTTTAAGGAAACAAATGAGTGTAAGAGCGTTGCTAATATGCAGGGAGAATCCGACTGTTGTGAAAAACGGCCATTTTAATAATTGGGCCTCCCCCTTTAAAGAGGAGAGAGCATCCTGTCTTTCACTTAGAGAATGTGGGCTGAACTCAGAGCCTTAATAACTCCCCAAATGACCCCAGGCTGCTTCTGGTGTCCATATCCCTTTCGTTGGCCCTTCGAGGAGATCACGTGGCTGGTCACACTCAGATGCTGTCAGGGCATTTGAGCGCACGCGGCGTAGAAAGACGTCGTGGGCAGGAGGCGTCGCTCCGTGAACGCGCGTTTATATGGCTGTCGCTTCTCTGAACCGGTGAAGGGTGTTCGCTCAGAAGTTCAGTTCCGTCTGGGCATCTCAGGCTCTTTCAACGCGTGATGTGGGCGGTGTTTTTGCCTTCCGGCGAAGTGCGATTCTGCACATTTGTATTCCAGCCTTTCCCTGCATGAAATGCGATAACCTAATATTTGTCCTAGGTTTGTTTATCCTGACATATATTTTTGAAGCAGGGGCCCCCATCTCTGCTTCCTGTCTCCATCATTTTATGGGAAGGCGCTTTTTAATAATAGCTCCTTGAGTGGGGTGACCGAGCATCCCACAGTCCTTCCCCGGAGAGGGCGATTACACTGGAGAGCTTTCAGATGCCACATCGTGTGCACTCACCTCCTCTCCCTGAACAACAGCTGCATTTTTAATGAAGGATGATTGCATTTCATAAACAGACCTTTAAAAATTAAAATAATATTGATCCTTTTTCATTTAGGCTCTATTAAAACAGCATGCTATACGTCTTTCTAATAGCTATAGGACAGATCGCTGTTAAATATAGAACAGGGGATGTACTTAGAGGCTTTAAGTAAAGGATTTGTGTTGAGTTGCTGGCCTGCTTTTCTACAGCCAATTTCAAATGTGATTCCTCCCTCCCCCCTTATTAAAAGCCGTGGGTGCTTCAGAAAGGTTCTCCTTCATTGGCTTGATGCATGTGAAGGTAATTTTCTTTCTGTGCCCCCCTCCCCCCCTTCTGTGAAGCCCATGTTTGGATTTCTAAGAGGACCTTTTTTTTTAAAAGGCATCAGATTGATTTTTCAATTTGTACCGTGGCTTATTTCCTAGAAATTAAAATGGGAGAGACAAAACCCCCTGCAATAGGAGCAATAATGGAGCTGAACTCCTCTGACATCATTTTTTTCCTAAGCACACTGCTCAGGTTGAAATGTCTTGATGTAGTTCAGAAACGTCATCGTCGTCGTCATCATCACAGAGCTTGCGTTCTGCCAGACGAGGTAGATATTTTTGCACGTGTGCTGAATCCAGCCTGAAAGAATACGTCACTCCCTTGCTGATATAAGAATATTTAACTCCATATTTGCTCCTCAACACAATACGAGGGTCCTTATTTATTCATAATAACCTGCTTTTTCATGGCGTCAACAAACAATCCTGCAGCGGGGGGCCAGAAAATATAGAGGGAAGCCAAGCGTTAGGCCAGACGGGAGTGGACTTCAAAATGGATTACGGTTAAAGTTACCTCCTGAATAGTTTGATCATATTACGATTTCAGCCTTTAGTATTTGCATGTCTTGAGATAATGAGGAACAACACAAATATTGAGAAAACTCCATAACGGGCCACTATGACACTAAAAAGCAGGATCTTAATTTTTTCTCAGGTCCAAATCCTGTCTCTGGGGTTGGCTGCTTGTCTATTTACTTTCCAGTGAAGTCTTAAGAGCTCTGTGGTTAAGAAAACTCTCCATCCTTTGAAACTGGAATGTACCGCTTGGCCTGCTGTAATTGATATCCGTGAAACTTTTACTGCCGTTTTATTTGCTGTATGATAATCTCTTTGTTTGCAGCTTTGGGCCATTTGCCTCTTCCCTTGTTACGAATATAAAATTCCTGGCAGACAAAACAGGGTCGGGCTCCTCTTCCTGTTAACCGGGAGTATCGATTTTGGTTTTCGTAGACGTCAGCGTGTTGTAAATGATTCAGGTAGGGCGTGTGTTCGACAAACCTAATTGTGAACCAGTAACTTCTGCAAAGCTTTTGGCAAGGTTAAAATCACCTTTGTATCTTTGAAAAAATTATTTGGGTTTTGGGCAACGAGGGGTGATCTATCTATCTATCTATCTATCTATCTATCTATCTATCTATCTATCTATCTATCTATCTATCTTCCTAGCTACTTCAAGCTTTGCTGTGTCTCTTACCAACCACAATTCTATCTTGATCTCTTTCCTGTGGAGCGTTTTGAATGTGGGACTGGCTATTTCTTTTCTTGATTTCCAATGTGCTAAAGCTGTTAATTGGAAGAGCTGGTGGGTGCGATAATAAATCTCGAGGAGGGGAGAGATGTTTTTATTTGTATTTATTTATTTATTTGTCACGTGGCTTCTTCCCAAGCGGCTCTTAGCTATATAGAGAAGAATGAGGTTCAGCCATCCATGTGAACCATCAGGTCTTGAGAAGGCCTAGCTTGCTTCCGGACCCTTCTTCTCGAACGATAGGCCGACTTGACGATGGCGGCTGGAAAAGGACGTCAGAGGCCGGAGGTGGTCAGAGAGGACCTTCCCCCACCGTTTGAGGCTTCCGCGTGTTTTGTGCCCATGAGCAGGAGGCTTCAAATCTTGAAGGAACACCTGCACCAGGTTGCTCAGCAGTCCGTTTAAAAAAAAAACCTCACGAACCTTCATAAAATCACGCAACGCCGTCAGTAGGAGCTGCAGTGGCAGCGTTAAAGTTGGGGTTACGGAAGACGAGAGAAATAAAAGCAGATCCCGTTCTTCAAATGGCAGGCAGGTTTATCCTGGAACCGGCTGCAGCTTCTCAGGGGCATTTCCGCCGAGAGTTCACCCCCCTCCGCAGCCGGAGCCCCACTCCCTCTGGCTTCTGAATCTGTCAGAAACAGGCAAAAGAAAGTTTCAAAAGATGACCTGAAAGTTAGCTTGACTGAGAAGAATGTGCAGAGGGGGGAGGCTCCTGACAGCAGTGTGTCAGGCACCCTCTTCCTGCGTGAATGTGTCCCTTGTTTCTGAAGCGAGCTTGTAAATAACCAGTCCCTCGTGCCAAATCCTCACCAGAGGACTCGAGAACGAAACCCATATAAACTGGAAGATAATTGTTGCAGGGTGTTTTTCCCCTCCCTTTTCTTCCAAGCTGTCGGCGTGTTGCAAATTACTGACATAGGTAGGTGTGGAGGGGGAACAGGGTGTGTGTGTGTGTGTGTCTGTGTCTGTGTCTGTGTCTGTGCAGATTTACTAAGTTGCAACTTTGCAGGCTTACAGAACCTGTCTGTATATCTGGAAAGGCTGTGAACAGCCAGTGTGTTGTTCGCAAGCTGTTGAGGATGGCGAGCGGAGCTCAGCGGACGGAGCTCCCACTGTCCCATCTTGTCTTGTCCAGTGTGTGCGTCACTGTAGTGCCATCAGAGGCACCAGAGATAAACGTTAAAAGTATTATGTTACTTTGCTTCAGTTCGCCATTCATTGGACTATCCTTTTGTTGTCAGCTTAATGCACTTAGTTCTTTAGCTTAATCCCTGTTTGAAAACCTCTGATCTGCCAGAAGGAGTCTGGTAGCACCTTTCCCAGCTAACAGATTTTATGAAAAGGCATCAGCTGCAGTTCATGAGAGCTGATGCCTTTTCATAAAATTTGTTAAGTCAGAAGAGGTGCTACCAGGCTCCTCCTGCTTTTTGGCTCCCATAAACTAACACGGCTCTCCTCCTACGTCGGATCTGCAAGGGACTGGAAAGCATATGCTAGGTGTCCCGAATGTGGGTCCAGCTTCAAGTCTCTATAATTGAGCCTCAGTGCCTCGGGAAGAAGAACGTGTTTCTATTAAAACCAAAGCCACCAGGTTAAATTTCCTCAAGAGCCTCTTATTACTTCAAACTGATGAAGAATCTTCTCTGTGGGGAGGGGATGCCTGTCCTCAAGCGGGCTCCCCGCTGTTTGCCCCAACTATCAAGGCAACGGGTGCGTTTTGTTTACCATCTTTTTGCCCCCTCCTCTTACTTTTCCTGCGCAGGCTTCAATTAAAAGCTTGATTTGAGGACCTACACACCGAATCAGAATAAAATATTGATCTCTTCCACGTAATGGGAATTGAGGCAGCTTTGTTAGGGAACAAAGGCCTGGCATATTTAAGTCTCAGGCAGCTGTCTAGAAAATAGGTTCATTTCATTTAAACACTTGCTCATGTAAAGGGAATTATAAATGCGCTTTCTCTCCTCCGCCCCAAATACTAAAAACCACTTACTTGGCTGTGGCTCACTCATGACAAGTTCTTGACGGAACAGAGTGGTGGTCTCAGAACATCTGATATTAGTGAATCCCAAGCTGGTTAATTAGGTTCAGAAAGAATACATGTGCGTGTTGCCATAATTGTGCTGCCATTGAAACACAACCACACATTCTTATTAACATTGCATCTTTTCCCTA
Organism: Liasis olivaceus; assembly: GCA_030867105.1. Lineage (NCBI taxonomy): Eukaryota > Metazoa > Chordata > Lepidosauria > Squamata > Pythonidae > Liasis > Liasis olivaceus. Next base: position 7,528,715 of record CM061356.1, on the reverse strand, counting down.
GCTGATAAAAAGAGTAGATTGATTTTTAAATCGAGCAGAAGGACGGTGTGTGTGAGCACAGAACGTCGGGCCATGACTTGCAGGAGGGACGTGCGTGTGAATGGCCTTGCCCAGCGTTAAAAAAAAAATACTGATATGCCTGGAATTGTCCCTCTGAATTCTCTTGGTGCAAGATTGTGGAAGGATTCAAGGGAAGGGTGCAGAAATGGTTGAAAAACACATAGGAAGGTGGGGACTGAAACAGGAGCTTGCTTTGGGTGAAAAAAATGTCATATTCACAAATATTCCGTCCTATAACAGCTGGGCCACAAGTCCAGCCCTACCCTCCAGTTGAAAATCCAGTGGGTGTATGTGTTTTGAGCTCTGGAATAATTTGATTTATATAATCTTTGGACACTGACAGGAGATGCAATTTAAAGTACTTGTGGAAACCAAAGGCTGGATTTCTTACCAGGCAGGACCAGTATCACAGTATTGGATATTCTTGGCAGCGAATAAAGACATCACCTGTGAATTTGGTTCACTGATAGCCTTTTCAAGCCGAGCGTGATTCCTATCAGTATCACTCTGGCCATTGCTCCTATTATTAGCCGCTTTCTTTTCAAGCCCGCCGAATGATTTTGTGCATCTGGGCATCTTTCAGGCGACGTTGACCTCAGTGCCATCTCGCCACACACCAGCTTTTGTTTATTCCTTGGCCGTACCCTGACATTAATAAAACATGGCTCGTGATTTGCAGCGGCAGCTTGTCCGTATTCCCCCTTTACTCTAGCATCTGGGGCCTTTTGATGGCTTCGGGAGGTACTTACAGGAGTGCGTCCGGCTTGTGTAATGCCCGAGGGTAATGGCCTTTGATGGAAACCCCTTGCTGCAATACCGATCTATCGCCTCGCCTGAGCTGCGTAAGGATTATGTACCCAACCGTATAACTTGAAACTGCAGCATTTCTTCCCGTATTCTCCCCCCACCCCCCCACTCCCCTCGGTAATTTATTAAGAGAAATGCCTGCTGCCTTTGCTAGGTGTTTGGGGTCTCTCCCTGTTTAGCTGCGGCAGTTGGTGAGTCCCTTGCACGGGGATCCGGCACATCGGAAGGGCTAGCGTAGGCGTGGAGTCGGTGCTGGAAAAGGCTCTTCCAGCCATTTCCTCGGCAAAGGGTCTTCCTTGTTCTTCCTCGAAGAACAACTGAGCCTAGGAAACATAAACAGTGACAGTGTTTAACAGCAACCGAGCCTCGAAAACATAAACAGTGATAACGTGGCAACATGTTGTTTTGGTGAGTGGCGGGTTTGTGCTTTGAAAACCACTAACAAGCAACGTGGTCAAAAGGGGAACGGGGCAGAAGAGGCAAACTCAATGCAAACGGGGAAAAAACACACCGGGGAAGCGCAGGCCCTGGTTGTGCGTATTGCAGTCAGCGAGGCCTGCTGCTTGGCCCCCTGATTATAAATGTGTATCGACTGATCCAGTGGGTGGAAATCGTAGGCTGCGCTCATAATAACAGTAGCAGATGGTGCTGAGCTCCCATGAGGGCCTTCTCCTTGTTTTGTTACTCTGTCTGAACCTCAGCTAGTTTTCCACCCTGCTGCAATCCAAGTCTTACTCGGGTTTAAAAATAATAAGCCAGTTAAAGCGGCAAAGATGCTTGGGAGTTCGTAGTTGGGTGTCCTGTGGAATCCCGGGAAAAAGGGATCTTCCGGATTATTTTTAGCAGAACCGCGAGGAAAGAAGATGGCGCGACGGTGGTTTTGCCAACCGTGCAAAAGCATTTTAGGCCGGTAAAGGCTTTTAAGACGACGTAGGGTGAAACTCGGAGGGCTCTGAGAACGCTGGAATTCGGTCGGCTTGTTAAAGCCAGGCCTGGAGAGTAGGGAGGCTTCCTTTCAGCCAGGAATGGCTCGGTACCATCCAGCCCGCTGCTTTGCTTGTTGAAGTTGTGGAGAATATACATAAGGTTTGGTTGGTTGCCATGAGGGATGGGAGATGGGATGGCAGGAAAACAAGTTCTGGGCCAGTCTTTTAGGGAGGTAAATCGGAACCGATGATGGAGAATCGCAGCTTTTCCCACCCTCTTCCTGTTACAGACAGCAAAGGATTTTACAGGGGGACTCAGCATCCTTGACTGAAACCTTTAAAACCTGATTTGGCTGCATTGGCAACATTAGGTGGTAAATCTTAATTTAAAAACACAGCAGCACTTAAGGTCACTCAGCTTCCCTTTGTATTGCAGTATTGATCTTTTTTCCCCCAGAACCGCGGAATGCTGAATATTGCATTTCGAAGTTAACCAAGCAGAGCTGTATGAATCAGAAAATGCATTATGAAACGTTATTCCGGGTTATCTGTTGAGTGGGTTCCACAGGAGAAGTTTATAGTGTTGGAACTGCTGGGCACAAATGTCTGAAAGATGCATGTAAAACAGGTAGCACAGGTGCCTTGCAGATATCTGCAGCCCCATCAGCGACTGGGAGATGCAAAGAGCCGTGGACGCTACCGCTTGCAAGCTCACGCCAAACTCCAGCTTGTTTATTCCTGACCTAGTACATGTTGCTCGCTTACAAAGTTGGTATTACTAGCTATTTTGCATGGTTGGGACTTCCTTGGCAGAAGGAATTCTTATCACAGCATCGTTCTGCTGTCGTTTCTGTAAAACCCATATTTTGAAGAAGTCTCTTGAGAGTCATTCCAGCTGTTTTTCTATGCAAGGGTTAACATTTGCTCTGGGTGGGAATGAGGGGCCTTCAGAAGAAATTGGAAGAAGCTGTTGGCTTTCAAATCTGTAGCATGGAAGCATTCCGGTAGGTGCTATGCACATGTTAGGAGGGTTGTGGCTAAATCCATAGCGTTGGCAGGGGGAGAGCAAAGAGGAGACTTCTCCCTCCTTGTAGTAACTTCAAGCGCACCCCTCTTCTCTGCGCACGAGGCCCAGGCTGTGAGATTCGGCACCAGCCTTTCCTCTCTGACATTAATGTTGGTTATTGTGCATGGCCACCAGAGGTCCCAGTCCCGCTGATCTGACGTGAAGGCCGGGCAGTCTTACAGCATTTGTTCTCAGCTGTGGAATGATAGCTTATTTGTGGCTGCATTAAATAGCACAGCGTACCGGCAGGGCGCATTAGCATGCGGCCTTAAGGAATACAATTGCGTTATGCACCGCTCTGAGCGGTCCTGGGTGTAATGATCAACAACTGCAACTTAAAGCAGTTTGAAGTATGAATGGTTCTGGGAATACCTGAAAATCCCTTCTTGCTATCTCAGCAGAGGCCTGGCAGTCAAACCAGATTTAGGTATACGTGTCGTGGTGAATATTTTGACTTCACTAAGCATTAAAAGAACCTGGGCAGTTGCTTTGTGTGACAAGAGATCCAGATCTGGTAGGATGAAGCAAATTGACGAAAATTACTGGACACGGAGCTGGTTTTCACACTGGGATTCCTAGGTCACTCTTCAATACCATTAAGTAACATTTGGTTTTCAGGAACCATGTGGTAAATTAAAAGAGTGATCAGTATTGTTAGGCATTTTTATTCCTGGTTCTTTGCTGCCCATCTTAAAATAGGAAATCATCCTAAAGTTTGGCCTCCTGCCTATTTAGATTTGAGTTGCTTTGGACTTTTAATATCGCAGCGCCCCTGCTGATCTGCCACCATTTTAATATCCCTGTTTGTTGTAAAATTTGACCCTCTACATTTTCTGGTAAGGCTTGAATGTGCTCAGGGCAATTCCATAAAGTCAAAAAGAAGAGGTAGGGAAGCCCATTTTCCAAAAAATGCAACATTTTGGGGCCAGTTAAAAAAAGTTTCGCCTTTTAGCAAGGATTTTGGGCAATGTTGTTATGTATACTGTTCTATTTATTTAAAAGGTTTGTACGGCTGCCCATCTTAAACAACTCTGGGCGTCTATACTATAATAGCCACGGCCAGATTCCTTTATTATATCAGAACCACAAGATGGATTATGGCCTTAATTGAAGCACCTTTGAAAGGCATCTTAAATAACCGTCCCCCCTAACTGCATAATGGCCAGAAACCTGCTTCAAGAGCGCTAGTGGCTGTCAGAATAAGCAAAAATTCATTCCAGACATGGAAACCGATATCGACCCATGTGGAGCTGTTTTATGCTTTTGGTTTGGATCTTTTTCTCTTTTTCCCACTTGGAAGCTTTTATAATTGATATTTTTCATTCGATGATTGAGGGACGGATGCTCTTTTCATCTGGGATGTAACCGTAGCTGTGGCAGCGGGTAAGCGATCTGTTTTTATTTAAAAACATCTTTGTGTACGTTGCCAGAGCCCACGAGCATGGTGAAACTCACTGTGTGAAGATTGCTAGTAAATGTCCCTGACTTCAGACGGGTCGATGTAAGAAGGGAGCTCTCGAACAGTGTTTCTCAGCCTCAGCAACTTGAAGATGTGTGGACTTCAACTCCCAGAATTCCCCAGCCGGCATGGGGTGGCTCTGGAGGGCGCTGGAAAGCCAGAGCACAGGGAAGCTCACGCCAAATGCAAAGTGGCTCGTGCTTCGGTATTTTAAGGTGGTGGAAGTTTGACGCGTGTTTTCCCTTCCGACCCCAAGATATCCCAACGTAGCAGGGGACGCAGAACACCTTGGAGGGAATGTTGTTGGGTTTGGCTTGGAGAACCGTCTCAAGCAATACATCTTAATTGTTAAGCTCCGGGGGAATTTCTCAGCCAGGTTTTGAAAAACGTTGTGGCTCTGAAAGTGGAGCTCTGGAATTTTTCCTCTCTGGCTGAAATCACTTCTGCCGCTGAAAGGCCTTGTTCATATGTAGAACAAGCCCTCCAGACGGCACGCAGGTAGAGTTTTCATTGTGGGAGTGGAAAGGGGTTCTTTTCCTCTCTGGTAGATGGTAAATATTGTGTCTTCACTGCAGGGAGGAAAATTCCTTCGGTATGAAATGTCACCTCTACCCCTGGGGTGAGGGCCTAACAGCAAACAGCCCCCGCTGCCAAGAACAAAAATGTCTACGCTTGGCCAGCCCTGTGAAAAATACAACCCTTTTTCTAAATGCAGCAGTCATATTTTTAGATGAATGTCTTTTGTTCCTGGTCCTGTTTCTACAAGATCGCTTTATTTAGACTTTTGTCCTTGGGTGATATATAATATTAACTGTCAGGACGGGACCGGCACAAATCTGTTTGCAGGGCTCAGAGTCTTTAATCTTTTCTTCAAGGCTGCTGGTCTTGGGTGGGTCAGTAAGTTAACTATGAAGCGGCTTGTAGCTAGCAAGGAGGTGTGCCCTGTGACTGCTTAAATGAAACGTTGGTCCTGGGGAGTATTATTTGTAGTTTGCAGGTGTATTGCCAAACCTTTTCTCTTGGCCCTTTGTCCTCTCATTCTGTCTCCTTCGCGGAAGCTTCCTGCCAACAGCAACTGCTGAGGGTTTGGGTGGCGGGTTATTTCCCCCCCCCCAGCTCAGTTTCTTTGAGGTCCTTTGAATCAGAAATTATTGCCCAACAATCTTAGGGGCGCAGGTTGCTCCAGAACCTTCTTAACCACGATTGCTGTAGGTTTCCAGCTGCTTTGAGCCAGGAAATCTATACATTTTGTAGTAGCAGCTTACAATAAGATTAATATAGCTTAAGCAAGGATCTTCAAAAGAAATGCCAGGAGAAAGAGAGATCCTGATCCCATCAGCTTTGCATAATTGTCTTGCCCATTAACTATCCTGCCCCTTGAGATTCCTGGCACTGAACCAGAGATCTTGTGGACACAAAGATGGGGCTCTGAGGAGAAGAAGGTGGTGGGCCCAGGTTTGTCATGATCCTGGTGAAGGGACTCTCTCTTAAGGTGTTCGGCTGTAGTTGTTGCAGATATGACAAGGCAGCTGCAGAAAGATGCCTCTCGCCTCATCTTTTTTGTGTGGATCTTCTTAGACAGGCAGGAGGGTGGCCGCTTGGCCTCCTCCAACTTGCCTTTACCCCCAAATCTCAGAATTCCCCAGCCAGCAGGACCATTGTCGAGAATCCTGGGAATCGAATTCCACCCTTCTGCAGTGTGTGGAGAGTGGTGACGATATCAGTGGGTCACTTGGAGGACAGTGGTGCCTCTCGTCCTTAGATTCTCGTTTTGTACAGGAAGAGTCTCTATAGCACGGGCTGTTTATCTCCAAGGGACCCACCTTGAAATGCCTCCAGTTCCTTGATGCTAAAATAAGCAAGTATTCAGACTTTTTCCAGTCTGAGCTGTTTTTGTCGCATTAAAGGATTTTCCCATAACATCACAATTACTTCTAAAAGGCATGCTTTTGGTATTGGCCTATATATTTACAATCCATTTTCTTCCCTTTATATTCGCCCAGCAATACTTTTTATTTTTAACCAACAATTTTAAGACTGGCCTTTGGGATGATAGTTCCAAGCTGAGGGAAGATGAAAAGCTGTTCTCGGCTGGATCTTGAAGATGGGGACACCTCCTTCAGACCATGAAATAAAACCTTTTGATTTGCAGTGGAATTTGGTGGACAGCTGTTTGATGGCTTCTAGATTTGTTGGGCATAAAGGCTTCATTTAAAAGGGGCGTAAATCGAGTATTTTGGAGGGATTTCGGAGGCCATTTCAACCTGAGGGATCTATTTTTTGCTAAGCTTGCTCTCAGTTGGCGGGCAGGGGCTGTGTATGCCAAGTAAAATGATGCTAATTCAGAGCTGGAAAAAGATCTGTTTCTAATTCTGAATCCTTTTGAAAGTTATGCAGCCTTTTATTGACAATGCCAACAAGAGCAGAACTGTCTACAGTTCTGCAAAGAGTGAATTCCTTCTGTCTTCCTCCCCACTAGGTTTTTAAAAATGTCAACACTTGCCTTTATATAGTTGGCGTGTTGGGTTTTGTGTAACAGCTTGATTTGAAAAGCTCTGGGTTTCATTGATGGGGATTCTGCCCCTTCTCGAGGCTGCAGTTGTGACAAAGATCAGTGCAGAGGTGGTGAGTTTGCACCAGTCGGAACCAGGCACTTGACCTGAAAGCCCCTTTTGAATCCTTGTAGGCCCAGGGAGCTAAAAAAAAGGATTTTGCAGGCTAACAGTGCTTGAGAGCTTTCTTCCCGTGCTGCAAGATACCAGCCACGGCTATAGGGTCCTGTGAACTGAGATACCACTACCTTGGATTTCTCTGAGCACAACTAAGGCAGTAACGCGGTATCACTCATTCAGGTGCGCACAGAGGGTTGAAGCTGTGCATCGTGGAATCATAGAAGCCCCTTCTTAATTCAAGCTGGCTTCTGACAGCCTAGGATAGAGACTAGAATAACTAGCAGGTTGCTACTTGCCCACTCTGAGTCCTTGGTGACCCCGTTCAGTTGACCACAAATATAATTGTATTCAAGATATTAGTGGCAATACATCCTCCTAGGCCCGTGTCTCGCTTTGAGTGCTGTAATGAGTCAAAGCTATGGGAAGTTACCAAGAGATGTGGCCTGCAACAGTTTGAACACAAGTGTTAAGCCAATAAAGAGAAGCTAATGTACACTTTTCCCCGTTTCCTGGAGAAGGGTCCTGCTTGTCGGCTTCGGAGCATCTCTGTAACACGGAAGGGCAGTACTAGAGCGTGCCTGATACATCCACTCGCCACGTTTCTCTTCTAGATGTTTATTGTGTCTCTTCTCCCTCCCCCCTCCAATCATGATGGCAAAGAAGACATTTAATTGCTGGAGCTGTTTGCATGGTACATGTCCCATTATGTTCTGCATAATTAGATTTTTTTTTTCCCTGTGTTTCTACAGCTAATGTGATTCTTTTTTTTTTTTTCCTGGCATGTTGACAGTAGCTCTTATACTTTCTGAAAATTCAGAAACCTGTACATTGCCTACAAATAAGATTTTCTTAGCAAGGAGAAAAAAAAAAAGCGTGTTTCAAACCCTGGCCCCTGGAATTCTAGTGCAGAACCCAGAATTTAAGGAGTTTTCAAAAAGCAGAGTTCCGTTCTGCGAATTCTCTCCTTCGTCTTGTAACTGTCGATAAGAGCAGCTGATGGTGCAGTTGGCAGAGTGACTTAAAGGGGGAAATACAGGGATATAAAAATAACTCAAGTTAATCGGATGGAATAAAAGATGAAATGTACCGGAGACAGAAGTGTTCAAACTGCAGCGAAAGGCTGTCCACCTTAGTGGAAATGCGGTGGTGCATCCATAAAGGAGAGCAAGATTATTGTCAATTTATAGGCAGTGATCTCTTAGCTATTCGGTGAGGTGGTCCTAGCAGAGCTGGGGTTTGAACTGGAGATCTCTCACCTCTAAGGTCGAAATGCTGTGTTATGCTTCTGAAGGAGACCTTACAAGTAAATTCATAACATAACTGGTCTGTGATAGCATTGACTGACCTTCATTGATCCAGCAGTGGTGATTTTTGCAGCTCAGAGATGGCCTGGAAGAGAAGAATCAATTTCCCAATTAACAAGAGCTTGGCTACCTGGCCAATACTTGCTCATCCTGGGCCGTTGTGCAGCTTCCTATTGACATACGTGTCCTGTAGAGCTTTCATTTCCTTGTAACTCTTTCCCTTTATACTTAGCTCTCAACCCACCTTGGTTGCTCAACAGTAGTGGCAGGAGAAGTAGGGGCTTGGGGCGAGGTTCAGATGAATGTCATTGTCCTTGGCCTTTCTGGTGACCGTTAAGTTTGTTCTTCATCTTTCCTCTAAAGAGACTTTAGGGAAGCTCCAGGGAGTTCAAGAAACAGCATACCTTCATTTCGAAAACACTCTGGGTGAGATACCTGGGCAGAGTTGAGGGTAGCAGTGGGGGTGAACCAAGAGACAACTTGTTAGTCAGAACTGAGGAGCAAGATGGGTCAGTTAGCATCCTGGAAAATGAAGGTGCCCTTGAAGAAATCACTGCTCAATGAAAATCGAAAATATTCTTCCTCCTTCTGTGGCCAAAAAACCCTGGGAGCCCTTCTGTATGGGACTGAAAGTCCTCCTCCTCCTCCCTCCTAGATTACTTTTGCATAAATTAAGGCAGGGACCCAAGCTGTGACTCTTGCCATTAGCGTTAGATGTTAACTGTTGAGCCGTTAAAATATAAAATATTGGTTGACATCTGGTTGTTTTGGAGCTGGAAGGTCTGTCTTGAGAGAGGAATCTTGAATTAGCGCTCAGATGCTAATTTGGGGAGGAAGGGGCCATTTTTCCCCTTTTAGGTCTTGTTCCTTAACACTCTTCCCAGCCAAGGTTTCCCAATAAATAAGAAGACCCCATTTAACCATCTTCTCAGCACTGATGATGCCCCAAAGCTGAATGTTTTTTCATTCCGTTGGGAGTTGCCCCCAGTAACTTGGCCAAATGAAGTACTGTGTGAAACTTAAAAGTGAAGCAGGTTATCCTGGTATGTGTTTGAACGCATAACTTTTTTGATGTCTGTGTTCCTATCTCAAGGGATTCTTTTGGTGTGCTAGTCTAAAAGAGGCCGGCCTGCTTGCCCAGTGCTAATTTAGGTCTCCTTTAATGGATTATTAATGAACTAGTGAAGTCTATTGACAAAACACTAGCATGACAATTCAACAGTTGGCCTGTCAATATCCTAATCAAGGACAAGGCAGTTGTACTGAGGTGATGCTGAGAAATATTTAGTAAACTACTTTGGAGCATTGTGGCAGTAGCTTAGAATTCCTCATGTTTTTTGCAGTTCTCAGTATGATGGATGAACAGAAATAGCTCATTCTCTGTTGAAACTGCTACTTGGGGCCTGGAGGAAGGAGGAGGAGAAGGCGAAGGAGAACTCCGCTTACAGGCATCATGCTTTTGTGAAATGGAAATAGGTTCTGTGCTTTTCTTTCCGTGTATTCCTTTATCATAAGCCTCCCTGGCAGCTTAAAATAATATCCTGAAGTTGATTACTGGTTAAGGCTGAACACGGATTCAGGAAAGGGCTGTTTGATGGCATTGCAGTAAACCATCAGTAGCTCAACCCTGCTGATCAGCGGGGCAGAGCTGACAAGTTGGGTCTTCTAGCTGCAGAAAAGGAAGTTTGTAAAAAAAAAAAAAAAATCGGAAAAGTTTTCAGTTCAATTTAACTTGGCTTACCCTTTGCTGTGCTGGAGGTTTCTTTGTGGGGTGGCAACCCCCCCCCCCCAATTTGGTAGGTGTTTGTGTGTGTTTTAAAAATGTATATGCTGATCTTCTTGGGGTTTTTTGGTGCCTTTGAGTCAGTGTTGACTCCTGGCGGCTGCAGATTTCTTGGCAATGTTTTCAGAGGTGGTTTGCCCTTGCCTCCTTCCTAGGGCTGAGGGAGGCTGACTGGCTCAAGGTTACCCAGCTGCTTTCATGCCCAAGGTGGGACTAGAACTCTCCCGGTTTCTAGCCTGGGGCCTTCACCACGACACCAGCCTGGCTCATATCTGAGTGGCTTTAAGTTGGCTTCCAGCATACACCCAACGTCCTAATTGGCCAGGTCTTTGTAATACCTTTGTTATGGTAGCCTGAGACCAAGATTGCCAACGACATGGCATGGAGAGGTTGGGCCTGGCAGCAAAGGGGCCACCTCCCTTTCCTTCGAGCGCCCCCCTGCCAATCTCTCCTGTCCCAGCTCCCTCTGGCCCTGACCGTGGAAACCCTGTTTCTGCCCTCCTGTTCCCCCGTGGGCTTCCTCCCCCCACCAAGCAAGTGACTCCTTTTGTTTGGGATTGCAAACAAAAGGGAAGTCTTTACCTGCCTTTGTAATAAATGTCTGTCTGTTCTTTGCTAAATGCCCTGTTTGATACTTTGATGTATTTCAGTTTTGGCTATGCAGTCAGTTGCTTTCATCTGGGAAAATGTTATCTTTGGAAGCTTTGAAGAATCAGGCGCTTTCTTTCCGCGGTGGGTTTGTTTAAGAGCCCTGTTAGTATTGAGATCTATAGGATTTCTTTCCCGATCTAAGGATTTCTTTAGAAAGAGTCATTTTTCATTCTGTGCACAAATAGGTATCATCGTGGTAGGTTTACCCGGTCAAAAACAATTCCTTTATCAGAATGTCATGTTGGTTCTCGATGGTTTTTGCCTCTTTTTGAACATCTGGCTTAAGATGCCTCCTATACAAAGATAAGGAACCGCCTGGTGGAATCCACTGAATTGTTTCCACTCCAGTTGGCAGTAATTCTCCAAGACCTGGGGCAGAGAGCGTCGGCAGGCTGTTTTCCAAGATCTTTTAATTTCACCGGCAGGATTTGAACAAAGGCAAATGTGGGCAGGCATCTCGGACCAGCTTCTTCTGCGTCTCTGTCAGGAACTCAGGAGGGATGGCTGGTTGGCAATTTGGCAATATGGTTTTGGCCCTTTGCGGGAGGGGGAAGCCGGTTGGGGGAATGAATTGCAGCCCCAAACGATTGTGTTTCGTTTGAAAGATGTAGGTTTAAAGGCAGTGCTGTGCCTCAAAGTCAGGCAGTGCATCCTAAGAGGGCCGCTTCATATTTAAATAATGAAACTGCATCCCCATTTCTGCCCCCTCTCCCGCTGCTGGAATTCATTTGCCTGAACGAATACTTTTCGTTCTCCAAAGTATCCGAATGGCTGTTTTCTTCAGCCGTATCTTAACGTTTAGTTTTCTTCTACTCTCCATGACAGGAAAGAAAGCAACAGAAGATCAGAGATTCCCCCCCCCCTTTTTTTTTTGCCAGACCCTTCATTCTGAAAAGGTTTGAAGGAAATTTCCTGGGGAGCTGTTTTGGAGCATTTTCCAAGATCTGAAGCTTATTTACAGAAATGTTGCCAGCTACGTTACTCGGGAGAGCATGCGAGCAAGCTTGATCCAAACCAATATGGTTTTATTTCAAAATATGTCATACCAGGCCTGCCTTAGCAGTACCTTCTGTATAAAACTGTTATTATAGTAAATGGACTAAATTGGGTTTGACTTCAGACTCTCAGCTTCCCTTTCCTGCATCTTAAGCATGGGGGGGGGTGCTCTCTTAGAAGCTCTGTAGAGCCCCCTGCTGGCTGCACCTGTGTATTGCTTCTGGTACCGAGTGTGAACAGAGAACAGAGGCCTGGAGTGAAAAGGGTTTTATCCTGTAACCTTCCGAAACGAGCCATTCACCCGGCTTGTTTGAATGAATGTATGTATGTATGTATTTATTTATTTATTTTCAGGCTTGTATGCCGCCCATCTCCCCCAACGGGTGACTCTGGGCGGCTCACAATAATAAGTGACTTCATAAGTGACATTACCACAATGGTACTAGAATATGAGGTCGTGCAAAGGGCACGGTCAAGAAAAAAAGCACCCTGTTGCTGCAGGAGTAGACACGCCGTTTGAGTGTATTTCTCGTCTTTGTCGGTTTTGCCTCGTGTCCCAGTCACTAGGACTCTGGGTGGCGCACAGTAGCCAGATACAGAAATAAAATATCAGATAAAATAAAATCACACAAAAAACAGAACCTGAAATCATAAACAGTTGCCCAAGGGTCTCATTATGGGCTGAAGGCAACTTGGAATAAAAGGGTCTTCCGGGCCTTTCTAAACAAAAGGAGAGTTGAGGCCAATTTATATTTCGCTTTTCTGCTTGACCAGGACCCTCCAAGGTGGCTGTTGGTGTGAAAATCACCCCATAACATACAAGCCATTCTTGGTTTATTTGGGTTTTTTTGGGGGGGGTGATTCTGGTACTGTTTCAATAGCTCCCCCTGACAATTCCATGGAGGCGAGCTATCATTTAGGGCTAGGAAGTGTCTGACGTTTTGATCGCTGGGGAGACGGGAATCTTTTTCTCTCTAGCAATTAGACGGCGCTGGGGATGCCCCATCACCGCCCGAACGGTTGTGATCCATAGCAAAAAGAAGAACCTGTTAATGTGGCTGTATCGTGAGACGTTCCTTCCTCCTCTGTTAGTAGATGATGTCCCGCAGAATGCTGTGATCGACTGAGCCAGAAACGCTTGAGTCTCACTGGGTTTAATGTTAGGGTCCCCTCTCCACTTTTAGCCATTTCTAAACTGTTCTGGCGTCCCCCAGACCAATGGGGAAGATGGATCATCAGGTGGGTCTCCACACCTGCTTTCATCGTTAGATTCCCTCAACCTGTTTCTGTGAAATTGGACTGACCGTCTGTTACCCTGGTGGGTATTTAGCCTGCTCCTAATAATTTCCCTCCAAACACTGAGCCCTGCTAAGAACAAGGATTTGATTAGTTCCACCCCAGGTCTAGATTTGAAGTACAGGGTGTCATTTCCTCCAACCCTGACCCAAAGCTCATAGATTCCATCTGTGAGTTCCACCCTCTCCAGCCGCCTGTTCCCACCGCTGCAACTGCTAAGTAGTTTTGCGGTTCTGGACTGTTGAAACTTTTTTTCATCATTATATGGCAGGCTTCCTGTTTTTAAAGCTTATCTGGCCCTCTTGAGGGAAAGACTAATATAGCTACACTTACTTCCTTTGGTTATTGTCACTTTTTTTTTTTTAAAAAAAAGGAAAGGGCCGTTTTGTTTTTGTTTTTTAAATAAAACTCTTGATTATAAAAAGGATTGGTGTGCTAAAAATGCAGCAGGCCCGCCGAATTCCCCATCCATCTCTTTCTGCCCTTTGGTAATGTAGAAATTCATAGCAGAAGTTTCTTTATTGAGAATATTTGCTTTGCTAATCTTCAATATGTTAGAACTTCCCCCTCCCTCCCAAATTCCCTGCTTGAAAGAATCTGCCCTATTCTGGAGAGATTGTAATGGAAGCATTTGGTAATCATTTCTGCTGGCTGTTTTTTTGGTGAGTGGAGAATAAGCATGCTTTACATTATAGTATTTTAAACATATCCCAGGCTGTTGATACGGGTATCATATTTTCCATTCACAAGAATTTCACATGAGCTTAAGAATGGAAGAGGGTAACGTTTCTGTTGTCTAAATTTGGTTTGATTTAGAAGGGGGAAATCGCCTGTAGTCCTGTGGCCTTTGTTTTCAGCTCTGTTTTTAATATATATTAAACACATCCACAAGTATGTGTTCGCATGTATAGATTTTTAACAGCAAAGGTTTGGCCTCCCTTTAAAAAAATAGTCATGGGTTGAACCAAGGAATAATTCATACTTTCAACAGTTAGTCCTTTATTTTGGCTAGCTAGAAAGTAACCTAAATAAAGCACCAGTTCAAGAAAGTAAGAACAACTTCGTGGTTCATCCCAGTGGTTTAACCAAACATTAACGATTTTGTCTTGAAAAATGCTTGTAGAGACACATTAGGGTTTTTTTGCAACCTTAGGACCAAGATAATTCTGTGTGAAGTGCCATTCTTGAATTAAGTTGTTCATCCCTTCCAATTCTGGTTTTAAAAGTTTGCCGTGCTGTAATACCGTATGTTTGATATAGGCTAGCATTCCCCAACCTGATCTCCATGGTGTCCCTAAACTCCCAGAATAGATGGCTGTGCTAGTTGGGAATTCTGTGAGTTGGAGTTCTAGCACAATTTTAACAGGGAGTATTAAAATTGGGGAGAGAGAATTGGCGGACGGGGTGTGTGTACGTAGTGTACATCTGAATTGCACCAGGGGCTTGCGTTCTTGAAGCTGTTTTTGTTATATGTCGGTGGGGTCACTTCTCCTGAGACTACATCAAAAATAAGGATAAGAATTGTTGGGTGGAAGAAAGCTGCTGGTTATCCGAGTCATATGTTACATAGCACAGCAATATACAACATTAAATGTGTGTGTGTGTGTGTATGTGTGACTCTATGTATATGTATAGCATTTTTTTTATTTAAAAGAGGACAATTTCATGAACACTAATAATCTAAAGAGTAATGTAAAATAATGAAGCTATTGACAGCATGCTTAAATAGATAATAATTGCGAATCGCTGCCAATATGCCCTTGTTCGTGATTACCCCCAACAGATGAACTCATAGATGACTGTCCTGTAGGTTATAAGAAGATGGATATTGCAGCGTGACTTTTAATATAGAACAAAAAACGTAAACCACATTAAGGAAAAAATGTCTCTGTAATTACTGTTTCTGTTCTGTCTTCCACGAGTGGGGAAACATCAAGCTAAACTCCCTGCCCTCTTATACCTCCGACTGATGGAATATCTTGCTGCATTCTTCCATGAATAGCCTAGAACATCAGCTCTAACTTGATGGGCGGCTGTCACTAAGTAGCTCTTTATCTGGCGGTTCTGTACGCAAGTCATCAGACAATGATAATGGAGCCAACGCAGGGCCTGGAGTTACCTCTTTTTGGATAATCCATGAAACATTTCAATCCAAAACTTTTTAAAGGATTGAACATTGCCACCACTTAAGAAAGTATGCCCCCGTCTTTCCAGCCTAAATTGCCATTCCATTTATAGGTGTGTTGCAGTCTCACGGATGGGGATGATGTCGAATTATTTTGAGATGTAGACCCCTAGTATGGGCAGATGTAAATTTAAGGGAGGGGGTGGACCATATCCTGTTCAAACACTCCTCCCTAACCTCCTTTCATCTCACTAAAGTCCCGGATTCTGAGAAACTTAAACACTCACAGATCTTTGAGGCCAGCCCTTTTACACTCTCCAACATAAAGTGAATTTCCTCAGTGTTACTATATTTGAAAGAGGATAGAGCTTTATGCTTGGCTTCGGCTTCTGGGTTGTAAGGAGTGGTATAAGCCAGGGATCTGAGTTTGGACCCAGCCCTAAACAAACCATGGATAGAGTTTTCCTGGTTTAATTTACTGCCAGCAGGAAGAACTTAATAAAAGCCGTTCTTACTTGATTGGCCAGAATTAAGAATTGTGTAAATAATCAGAACAGCCTATCTAAATATTGCTCGGAGTGGTTTTTGTTTTAAAGACTCTCATGTATTTGTGTCAGATTGATAATATTTGTTTTGGTCAGTGACCAGATAAAGCAAATACACGCAAACAAAATACAGCAGGAACCATTCGCAAAGACATCATGGAACTAAACGTAAGAAAAGAGATAATGCAGTACTATCAGAACTATAATTCTGTGGTTCTAATGATTAATGTTCAAGGAAAAGGGGGGAAAAAAACCTCTAAAAAGAGGAAGTAAATGCTCAAAAGAAAAAGTGCAGGAAATTGAAAACGTGACTATAAAATGTACTACAGGTTCTAGTGACCCAAAATATTGAGGCAGGTATTAGAAAAAAGTATTGGAATGATGGCAGTTGATATTTCACTCCTACATGGTGGGAGATGAATGGACCTAGTGTGAGAATATCAATCCTGTGAGGTAGTGGTCGGTTTGCCCACATTCACAACAGCTATAAGAACTTTGCTACATTATGGTGATAAAACTTTGTCTGATAAGAGGGAATATTTATGGCCACGCATATCTAACTATCTGCTTTTGTAGCACACTGATAAGTACGTTCATCAGTTGAATAACTGAGCATGGTTTGAAGTGGGAAATTCTACCACATCACCATAATTGCTTAATGCTTGGAAATCAAACTGGCCTGTTGGCGGAAGAGATAAAGTGTTAGTTGCCAGGGCCAAGACTTTAAACGTCTGGCTGATGAGGTTCTTGGAACATGCTGGGTTTAACTAGACTTTCTTACTTTCAACTTCATAACTTTCAGATAGTACTGAAGGGTTTGGTCTACAGTCACAAAGAGCAAGGGAATAATAATAATAATAATAATAATAATAATAATAATAATAATAGAATGGAGGAGGAGGAAACCGATCCTTCCCCCCTTTTTAAAAAAATCCAAGACAGAGCTGATTCTTAAATTATGGATACTGTGCCTCATGGCATCCTTCTCATGCAACTGCTGACTTTCTGGGGTGCAGGGTGAGAGTTGACAGCTGCTGGCAAGTATTAAAAAGGGGAGAGGTAGAAGATCTTAGATCCTGCTGGGCTTTCCAAGTCCCGGGGATCAGTGGCTCTTAGCCTGCACGGTAGTGGGACTGCCTCTGAAGGTCGTCTGCTGGTGGTCTTCCTTGTGCAATTCGTGGACCACTGGGAGAGCAAACTGCTGGACTAGATGGGCCAGGGGTCCCATCCAGCAGGGCACAGCTTATGTTCTTATCTTCTTATTCTGCGGAAAGGCAAATTGGGAGGGCTTCGTCGCAGCAAGAGGTAGGATCAGGCCACTGCTGGGAAAGTTCAAAAGGTTTGAAGAGAAAACGTTAGATGATGATGGGACATGAGAAGGCTTTGGCTCAGTTTGGGTAAATAAATGTTGGGGATGGGGGTGTTGCACTGGAAACATGCACCATCTGTTGGGCAACCTCATTTTGTGTCATGGCTTCCCATAATGGAACTCTGGGAATTGTAGTGACGAGGGTATCTAAACTAACCAGAAACAGTTCTTGAATACCCTTCAACTGGCACGTTGGGTTTCATGCAGATCTCCTTATGGCAAAATCCTGGGCAGAACGATTCAGAAGTCACCTCCACACTCCCAAATTTCCAGCAGGGAAATCTCCGGTGGGTTGTGACTCCAAAACTAAAGGGGACGTAACCCTGCCTCCCCCTCCCCTCGAAGCAGCTACTATCATAGGAGAATTTGCCAGGAGAGAGGTAGGATTGGGCTCCCTCCCTTTCAGATGTTTGGTGATTTTGTGAATCGGGGGGTGGCTCGAGGGGAAAGAGAAACGTTTAAGTTACGTGAGCTATTCCAGAGCTACCTTACGTTTAAAACATCTTACCAACGCCCCCCTTAGTTATCTCAAGTTGAGCGGCTGAAGAAAGTTGCTGAAGAAACTTTTCACCGGAGGAACAGAGAGATTCTTCGTATTCTAAAACAGAACGAGATCAACGTACACACCCTAAGCTCTGTATGAGTTAAACAGGTTTGCTTGGTCAGATTCCAAGCCCTGCAAAAAAGCACAGCAACCTGTTTTTAGAAGCATTTTGTCGATTCTTCCTCATAATGGCTTTAGCAAACTTTCTAGTTAGCGCGAATTGTGTTCGCCAAGCAAAGCGTGTTAGATTTGACCTGAAAGCCAAAAAGCTTGTTTAACTGTTGATTCCTTGCCCTCCCCTTCCATTTTCTTCTCTCTTCCAGAACCAAATCCTGTGAGCTGTTCAGCTTTAAGTGCTTAGTAAATTTTAATAATGCATTTCTAATGCAATCTATCTGATAAGGCAAGTGCTCTTACAATTACTTTTGGGTTTATCTGGTAGCCTTTAAGCAGCTCCCGTCACCTCCTCCTCCAGGTGTAGTTTGCCCAGTAGATGAAGTATTTATACATACCTAGATAAGAGCTAATTCTCTCAGAAGGAATTCCTGAGGCGGCTTGTTACTCAATAGATCTTGTGGCATAGCTCCATTTAATGTTCTTTGGGTGTTTTGAAACCCTCACAAGAGGGTATAAATGGCTTCCCTGTTCTGTGAAAACTGTCTAGAAAACAGTGTCTTGTCACCAAATCTTTGACGCGCGCTTGGCTTATTAGCAAGGTTGGCCTTTCATCCGGCCCGAGTGACATCACTTCTAAATATTTTTCTTCCAAATGTTCTTCCACCACAAGGAAATATTAGGCTGAGGCTGAGTCTAAGCTGGTAGGAGAACGAGGTAGGACAAATCTGGATGGGAAAAGGCCCAGATGATGCCGGGGTCAAAAATAAGAAGTTTGAGGTTGCCAGATATTTTGGGCGTTGACTCTTGTGTGACATAGCCATGGAGAGAGAGGTTGTGGGATTTCTACTTCAGAGATTTTCGAGAACATCAGAATATCTACCCTCAGCAAGGAACAGCTTTTATTTGAGTATGTGGAAAGTTAGTCTTACATCAGAGGGAATCGTGGTAGGACTCGATGTAAGGCAGCTTCCAACAGCTTGTTGGTAGGTGGGGAGGAAGAGAACTGAATTTAGTTTCTCCATGTAAAGCATTCCGGTAAGTCAAGAGAGGGTTTGGTTAAATTTCACTTACAGAGCTTTTCCCCCTCAGAGGAGCATCTGCAAATACAGAAACACAGTTTTTGCTCGGCCCCCAACTTTGCATCTTATTGTGGCTTTGTTTTGGATGGAACGGGACCCAGGCCTTTTGGCCTGCATGCGGGGACCGTGAGCCGGCCTTGAGGCACAGCCGGCGCCTCGCCACTGCCAGCAAACTGTCTTTTGGGGAAGCTTCCTAGGAAGACCTGGTTGGAAACTGAGAACGGGGGAGCACCACGCCAGATAAATGTGCCTCCTTAGATTTTCTTCAGACGTGTGCGCACACTCACACACACACACGCTCTTATTCAAAATTGCTCTGCTCTCTCCACCACCGATAGCAGGAGTTAATGACAGTGTGTCAAAGCGTTAACTTAGAATTTCCCCAGCTCTTGTTGGTTTGTGTCACAACCTTAATGTTACTTAAACTAGGTATTCTATTTAATTATAATGCTTATAATAAAGTCAGATGTCAGCTCACTTGGCTGCGTGCTTAGGCCTGCACAGGGCCGAGTGCTTTGCTTGTAACTCCATCCCTTGTCTCCTTTCATTATCTGTTAATGGTACTCAACATGACAGGGTTGTTTTGATAAATGGAGGCTGTGCCAAAAGACGGACTGGATTTCCGGCGGCTTTGGAGCGGGAGCCGCCTTTGCACAGCGGCAGCTGAGCGGGTGCTGGTTTGGGGTAGTTTGCGTGGGCTGGCCTTTTCCTGAAATGCGCTGCTCTGGAGCCAAACTCTGCGGGGATGAATTTCTGACCTGTGGAATTCATCCGGCCTTCGTAGCGTGGTCAGAAATGTGGCTCTTTAAAAACCCACATGGACCAAAAAACCCCCCTGCTGCCATTAGTTGAACTTTAAACTGGTTTTTCAGTGGGACTGTCAGCCTGTCTGGGGTCACGCATGGTATGAACTGTTCCTTGATGAGCACGTTACTCTATTCTGGTTGTTTGCAAGGCAGACAAACAACTAGGTATGTCACTCCTTAATGTAAATAGAAAGAAGGGGAGATGAGATTTGTCCCCAGGGGTTGGGTTCGGTCGAGAGAGAGAGCTTAGGGAGTGCACTTGGTCTGCCCAGCCAAGCTCGTGGCATTGTTGAGGGGGAGAAGTGGGGGAAGGCCCCTGTTCACCGTCTGTGGTGCCTGGGAGGACCTTGGGGCTTCAGTGAGCCATGTGGCTGGTTCCATCTCGTGCAGGATCCATAAGCGCACTGGACGGCCCATCTCACTTCCCATTTCCCTGGCCAAGTGTTGTGGCTTCGGAGCATTGTGTGGCTTCGGGGAGGCAAAAGACAACCTGTATGCAAAACAGACATGAGTCCTGTGCTGCATTTCCTCCAGTAGTTCTTTGTTCTCATCTTGGGACAAGCTGGAAAGGATCTCGGTTTCTGTTTCTTTGCCTAAACAAACGAGTAATTTTCCTGCTGCCATTCAGCTGAAAGAAATACTCCTTGGGCAAGGAGTTTGGAGTCGGGGCAGTATGGCGTGTGACTTATGAACTTCGTATCTGTTTTCTTTAAAAACCCTGCCGATATTATTGTGGTTGTTTATCCTTGTTAGCTCCCTTTCTGTTTGCCTTGAGGATGCAGGGCTTCTTGGCAACGTTGGATTATAATCCTCATTTCTTCCCCCTTGGCCACAGCACATCTCCTGCTTTAGACGAAAGGTCTGGATAACATGGAGTTGGGTTGTATTAGGTTGTAGCTAAGCTGCATTAAGAGAGAAAGGGCTACTGTAGTCCCGTAAAAAAAAGGCCCAAAGTAACACAGGTCGGTCCATTCACCTACTACTTACTTATTGCCAGCCACACCTCTAAAGCCAGAAAGGATTATGTCTCTGTTCTGAGCCACCTCGAAGACTCTGCAGCACCACAAAGAGGCCGTGTAAGTTTCAAAAATAAATTCTGTGTTGGTACTTTGGGACAGTATCCTCAGTTCAATTTAGTCCTCACTAGAAGCAATCAATAAACCTTCCAGGAAAAACTAGCATTGTGTGTGGAGGCGGGGTGTGGGGGAAAAAGAAATTCTTGCAGACGGTTGTCAGATTAATTGCGATATTCTTGGTATAAAATTGCAGGTCAGTTCAACTATTCTATCCTATTATTGTTCGGTACTTCCTGCTGCAAAAATGGTTGGCGGTTCTGGCCGAGATGGTAACGCCGCCTCGATGGGGTTCTCCTGGGGCAAGAGATTGTGCATTGCACTGCTCAGCTGATTTCATCCAGAGTGGAAGAGCTGGCTTTCTATCTCTTCCGTGCCCCATTTCTCCCATCCCGATGCCAGCCTGCCAACTCGCTGTGACCTTGGCAGAGTCACGGTGACTTCAGCACTTCTTTGTTGACTTCAGCCGTGTGGCTCAGCTCCCTTTCGTTGTTGTGGGGCTAAACCAAAGGAGAAACTGGGTTTGGCTATTCCCTGGGCTACGAGAGCCAGTTTGATGTCGCAGTTCAAGGGACCAGGCCAGAAACCAGGAGACCGTGACTTCTCGTCCTGCCATGGACCCGAAGCCAGCCGGGCGACTTTGGGCCAGGCCCTCTCTCTCTCAGCCGTAGGAAGCAGGCAGTGGCCAACCGCTTCCAAAAAGGTTGCCCACCAGAGTTCAGGGACTTGTCCAGGCAGTTGCCAGGGGTCAAGGCTGACTTGAAAGCACAAATTGCATTCTCTCTTACTTGCAGAAGTTTTTCATTCTCATATGTCTGGCTTGGTCTTTCTGTTTTGTTTTTCTTCGAGTTAGCATGTTGTGCTGACGTAGGATAGCGTCGACGAAATGTGTATTTTGCATTGCTTGACTCCGCTAGCCACCCGTGGCTTCCTGCATGGCAGTTTTCAGAAAGGGAAAGAGGCGCTCCGTGGAGCTTGACTCCAGAGTGGACTTTTTGGGGGGGTTGTTTCACCTCCCTCACTGAACCCCGTAGTTGTGAAGCTGATTTTCACTGCTGCATTCCCCTGGGGTGAGAAACCTCACCGACGCTTCTTCGGTGTAGGGAACACAGGTTTGGCCTTTCCGGGTGCCAGCGGCATGATGCTCTGTCGGCCAGGCAGGCAGCAAAGACAGCGGGCAACCCAGCCGCTTGTTGCTGCTTTCAAACGCATTCAGTCTTCAGGTTGGACTTCAAGAGTATCTCCGGAGGGTCACAGCGCTCAACAAGATGCTAGCCATTAACAACCACTGAGCAGTAAATATGCATGCCGGATGCTGGAGGTAACATGCTAGCCTGTTTCGTCCCCCACCAATGCAGGGTTTGCTCCTTTTTCCTCGCTCTTCTGTTGCGGGCGGGTCTTGGGACCCTAATCCAAATATATGCTGGCAGGGATGAAACAAATGAGGTTGCTATGCAGGTCACATGGGATCAGGTGTGCAGCCTTAAGGGAGAGTCGTGGGGCGTCGGTGCGGTGTCCTCTGAATCTGGTCCTCACTCTCTCCCCAACTTATGACATTGGGGCGTGATTGACATAGATGCCACACAAGGAGGCACAGGAGGCCCTTGCCCACGCCAGGGCGGGTGTGGAGAGTGATGGGCATTTCGGATGGCTGCAAGCTCCCGAGGCTTCTCTTTCTCAGGGCCGTGCCCCCTTTTGCTGGAAAGCTGGGCTGGCACCAACGGCGTGCGTTTCTTTGTCGTTGTCGTTATGATTGTTGGAGCGGCTTTCCGGTGCGGGGTTGCAGCCAAGAGCCCCTCCCGCGCCCCCCGGTTGGCATCCGGGCCTCTCCTCCCTCTGAGGGCGACTTGCCCCGTTTTGCTTCCTCCTCTCCGCCCCCCCCGCGCCTTTGATCTGCCTCTCTTCCCCGCCACGCGTGTGCGTCGCGGGGAGGTAGCGCGGGCAGGTCCGCGCCGGGGTCGCTGCGCTCGCCGGGCAGCGCGGCTCGGGCGCCCTCCCGGCCGGGCAGGCCAGCCGCGCGCCCGAGAGCGCCGCCCGTTCGCCCGCCGGCGGGGAGGAGCGGGGCGCGGGCCGGCGGGCGCCCTCCGCCCGAGGCGGCCCCGAAGAGCCGCCTCGCTCCGGGTTTTCGCGCGCTCCGCGTGTTGTCTTTGGCGCCGCTCTCCTCTCCTGGTGCGCCCGGCGGAAAGCGAAGGCGGCCGGGTCGCGGCGAGGCACGGGGAGGCGGCGGCGGCGGCGGAGCGGAGCGGCGGCGGAGCGGGGCGGCGCAGCCCAGCCCTGCACAGCCCAGCCCGCCGCCGCCGCCGCCGCCGCCGCCGCCGCGTGGATCGCCCTCCGGCGCTGGCAATGCCCCGCCGCTTCCCCTCGTCCTCCCGGCCGTCCGCCTCTCGCCTGGCCCAGCAGCGGCGCTGCAGTGAAGCGGGGGCCTCCTTTTGTTCGCCGGCTGCCTCTCTCTCTCCCTCTCTCGCTCGCTCGCCCGCCCGCCCGCCCGCCTTTCTCCTCCCTCCGCGGGCAGTGCGCGGGGCTGAGCACAGCAGCCCGAGCTCCGCTGGGGTCAGGCGGGAGCAGCCGCCGCGACTGCAGGCTGCCTGCCTCGCCCCCCGCCGCCCCTCGCCCGGCGCGCCTCTCCAGGAACCTCGCCGCCGCCTTGTCGCGGAGCGGAAAGTCCCGAGGCTGGCGGGGGTGAGTGAGCTCGGGGGCGCCGGGCTCGGGGGGCGCCTGGAGGCGGGCGGGGGTCCGCCCGGGGTCCTGGCGGGGGCGCCGGGCTGGGACTGGCTCGGGCTGGGCTGCAGGATGTTTACCTTGAGGCGCACGTGTGTGCCGCGGGTGGGGTGTTCGGGAGCCTCAAAAGTTCGGGCTCCGCGTTGCAGAAATCGGGGCCCCCACGGGGTGGCAGCAAAGGCGGGGGGCAGGCTGCGCCCCTTCTGCCGGCCCCTAGCGGGCGTCCGGATTTTTCTAGCTGCTGTCTGGGAGCCGACCCCAAAGGGGCCTTTTTGCTTTCCCAGTCTTGCGAACAGCATGTGCGAGAGCTTGACTTTGACCCCCCCCTTAGGCCCAGCAGTTGCCCCCCCGCCCCCCCCCCCCCCGGCCAGCAGCTTCAAGCCAGGAAAATCATCTTAGGGAACCAGGGGAAAGGTGTTGCGGGTCCCGGGCCGCCCTTCAGATCTTTGAAGACCACCAAGCTTCTCTTCCCTGCTTTGGCACCCCCCACCCTGCCAGGTCATATGGCTGGCACAACTTTAAAAGGGGGGGGAGCCATAAGCTTTGAACAATAATGAAGACATGGCAGAAGAAAGTACCCCTGTAAGATTCCTGTTGTATTTGTGCAAGTAGGGGGATTTCCCCCCTCCTGCCCCTTGCAGAAGAGGAGCAGAAACTGCTGGAATGCCTTCTGTGTGTGCCTGTGGTTTAATTAGTGCGCTGCTGCGTCTAAAAGGCCCTTTTATAACATTTGCTTAGTCTTACTCTGGCGGTGGGGAGACCCACTCAGCCACTTTCCCGAGACAGAAACGGGCTTGCTTTTATTCTGCCTTCGGGATTTTGTTTGAAGCTCCTGGGAAGGCATGGAGATTTGGGGGTGGGGGGGAGCTCAGGTTGGCGTTTTTCCAACCATATGTGATTTTTAATGACATGCAAACACTTGTTAAGGGACTCAGATCTCTTGAAGAGAAGCCGATCTGAAAGCGTGTTCTCGCTCTCAAGTCTAATTAGCTCTGGCTTTCCCAGGTTAAAATTCTTTCGTGTGGGAGGCAGCGAAAAAGACTTAGGAATAAATGTATATTCCAGTGGTGCATGTTTGGAGAGGAAGTTAAGCGGATTTTAAAGTCCCGTGGGGGGCGCGGTGGCAGAGTAAAGGTATCGATCTCTGGGTAATTAGCTCACCAACTCTGCATTTGGGGGGGGGGGTCTATCAAGGCAGCTCTTTCTTCCAGACCACATCAGTTCCCCAGCATAAAATCAGAGGATGCTGACATGGGGGGGGGGGGATTCTGCACAGCACCTCCAAATTTGGGCTCCTTCCTTTTCTTCCCCCCTCCCCTGGGTGTCGCCCTGCAGCCTTTTAGCTCTGCCCGAAGGGGTCCCCGTCCCGGTGGCGTGCCCCTTTTGGACCCCCATTTCGGAGGGCTGGGGAAGGGGCGGCTTTCCTGCTTGTCCAGCCGTCCTTCGGATCGCGTTAGATTCTGGCTTGCGGGATGGGACTGACCAGGGTTGCCACCGCGGGTTCCCTCTTTCCCCTGCCTTCCCCCATGGCGACAGAAAGTTGATGCCTCAGCGAGCGTCGTTTGGGAGCGTATTTTCCAGCCCTCCAACTGCACGCCGAGGCTGGATTCCTGAGAGGGACGCCGTTCACAATTTGCCTTGTTCTGTGGTTAGCATTTATGAATTGAGGCGAGGGCTGACGTAATCTCTCCCTCTCGCCACTTCCTTTGTGTGCTTTCTCCTAGTTTATAGGACTGCCCTTTGGCGGGGGAGGATGGGTGTGTTTTACTCCAGACAGAGGCATTTGTCGCTCACATGCTTCTCTGACCCCTCCATCGGCTCTTCCATGTCGGTAACCAGCCCGCTTCTTCCTTCAATTATGGAGAGTTCTTGAGAAAATGGTCTCATCGGCGGAGTTCAGCGCCTTGCTTGTATGTGATGCAGGCGAGCCCTTTTATTTTAATTAAAGTAACAATGCGTACAGCTGTTATGTCAAAACATATTGGCTTCCCTTTTGGCAATACAGAGAATCCGAAGACTGCCTGGAATTAGCTGGTCAAATTTGCTGCGGTCTCTCCTGCCTTTCTGGTTTTTTTTTTTTAATCGCTTAATGGAGGGAAACAGGTTTTTATTTCATTGCGATTTTTGCAGAAACTGAAGCGGCTTTTAAAGACAGAGGGAGGGAAAAAAGGCAGTGGGGGTGTGGATGATGTCTCATGACATGGTTGATAGCGGCTTTCCCCAGCCCGTGCCCTCCAAATGTGCTCGGACTACAATTCCCAGCATTCCATGCCAACATGGCTGATGCCGCTTTGGGCCCGCTCACAGAAGATGCCCAAGAACTGCTTTGAGATCTGCAATGGAAGAAAAGTAGAGGATAAACTCTTCTGTAAAGTAGTGTAAACGAGGAAGGCATCTTGGTTGGAAATCGGCTTGCGCGCTAGACGTGTTGTGTTCTGCCCCGTACAGCCGTGGGGGCAGTATCCCAAAAAGACAGTAGCGAGAGAGAAACCATTCAGAGATGGTGCTCTTGATTTAAGGCGCGTGGCTAGCGTGGACGTGGTTCGTGCTCAGGGAGCCCCTTCAAGAAGGAAATAACCTCCCAGCATTCTGAGCCACGCTGGGTCGCCTGTTCTCGCGAATCAAAACGACAGCTTCTGATTGCTTGGCATGCTGCTTCCGCCAGTCACTAGATCCGTTCCTCAGGAAAGGGTGGCTCCCCTCCTCCTCCTCCTCCTCGGGCTCCCTGTCGTAAGGTGCTGTGTGGCTCATCGGAAGGACACAGAGACAGGAGGGCTGGGAGGGGGCTGGCCTACTTTGTCCCGATTGGCTTTTCCGTGGCAAATCACAGCAATCCGTGTTGAGCTTCGGGGGCTACGAAACATGTTTTTAAGCTGAACGATGCCGTTTCTGAACTATTTTGGCTTCCACTGGTGGGTGTTGGTGGTGGCTAAGTGACTGTAAACCACCTTGCAGATCTGTATGGACGGGTCATAAATTCTCCAAAGCCCTCCAGGCGGTCATTGGTCCCGGCCTTCCTTTATTTAGAATTGGCTTGTAAACAGTCATTCCCTTGTTCGCTTGTGGCAAGTAAGACTTGCACCCCACCGCACAACAATCCGGCTGGACAGCACTGTCTTTTTTGTAAATAGGCATTACTCCTGTTCCTGCCGCGCTGCCGTTTTATTTAGGCTCTTGGAAATAGCTCAGGGGAGAATGTGGAGGCAGCTGGGCCCGTATATTTCTGGGTTGACCCGTGGAAGTATTTGCGAGGCTAAACCACAAAAGGGAGAAGGGCGGGCTCTCTTTTGGAGAATGCAGTGAGGATATTGAGCCCTCATTGTGGAAAAGGAATGAGGTGTTACCTTTGGAGTGCAGGAACAAGGTAACCAAATCCCCCCCCCCGCCCGCCAACTGCCATTTGCCTTTTTGAGATACATCCGTACTTCCTTAACTGCTCCCTAACCAAAGGCCTATTATAATGTGCTTTGATATGGTTTCTGACCTACTTCTGTGAGTAGGTGTGTTGGGCCAGCTTCCATAGCATCCCTGTCATGTGGCTGGGAGATCATCAGGGTAGAAATCAAGCACCTTTCAAGGGCACCGAGTTGGAGATGCTTGGTCTGTATTTTCTGAATTCAGGGTGACGTAAATCCAGTTACAGAACTTTGCTTGAAATGGCTGAAAGGCCTGCCCTGCCTGAGCAATGGGGCAAAGTAGGTGCTTAGAGCGTAAACAGATAGAAGGCGGGGGCACTAGTAGTGCTTAAATAGACAGCAGAGCTGGCTGTATTTTTCTTGTGCCCTCTACATTTAGAACAATTTCATGTAATGTGGTGGTTTTTCAAACTTGGCAACTTTAAGGTGTGTGGACTTCAACTCCCGGAATTCCCCAGCCAGCAGCCGCAATGGGAATAGAGCAAATGAAAAAGAATGTTTTTTTTTTTTAAAAAGCCAGACCTTGTTCTGGGCTTTGCATTGGGGTTCTAGAGGTTCCCATCCCAGTGGATGCCGCACCTTCTCGTCTCGGACAGTGACCCAGCTACCGACTCACTAGACACGAGACTAAATTGTATGAATATGAGTAAGTTTCCCCTCTTCGGGCATTACTGGCTCCGTAACCTGTTGTGTTGCTCTGAGCTTAGATCTGAACGTGGCCTTGGTCTTCTGGGAAGCTCGGAAGTGTGTGGTGCGACGATACCAGGGCTCATGTGCCTTGTAGGCATTGTGGGGAGAGGGGACGGGCAATTACTCAAAGCCACCAAACTCAGTATGCATGAAATTTGTTTGTACATATAGCTAATGGGGTGCCTTGGTTGAAGGCCTGATTAATCGTTAGGATGTCAGATGGAAATGGAGAGGGTGGCAGCAAATGCTTTGCCAGGGCAATCCTTCAGAGAAGTAATAAATCGGCTTGAAAGATCTTCACTGCTCAAGAGGAACTTGGATGCGGCTACAGTACTCTCTCCTGAGTGTCTCTCACACACACGTGCCTGTAGATAAAATCACTTTGTTTGGGGTGCAGGGAACAAAACCTCACACGATCCCAGGACTTCTGCAAGAGCTTTGTAAGGTAGCAAACTCCTCCTGCTTGATCAGGGGCTGGGCTTTGCTTGCACTAGGCGCCTGATGCTCTGGCACCCCACTTTGAAGAAATGGGTTGCTGTTAGGAGCACCAGAAGCTGCCTTGTCTCAGAGAGGCCTGCCTGTCCAGCCCAGGCTCCTCAGGATTGGCTGCATAGTTTCCGGGTCTCGAGCATGGATTTTTCCCTCATTCCTCACCTACCACCTGGTCCTTTCAAATGGAAATGCCCCCCCCCCCCTTGCAAAGGGCTCCCTGCCTGGTTGCAGCTTTCTCTTGTTCGTTCTCTGAACCTTGCACTCTGTGCTCGAAGCTGGGACAGATAATATTTCAAAATACACACCCAGAAGCCTGAGAGCAGGTGGGTTGATAAGCCATGCTCTCGGGCCCTTGCTGGTGAAATGTGGCTTTGTTGTCTTAGCTTACCTGTCTTCCCCCGAATGCAGTATGTCCTGCATATTTGACGCGCAGGCTTCAAGCAGAGTGCCTTCTGCCACGTCGAGGGGTGTCTTCAATCTTTCCCCCAGCAGGTTATTGAACGATCATGCAAAAATGCTGCCTAATAATAGTGCTGCCTGTTAGGCAGATTCTGGTTGCAAATCCCAGTCAGAACTTAAAGCAGAGTCCCATGTATGGCAAAGTGCTGTTTAATGGGGTGCATCGGCAGGCAGTTATCTTCTCAGCTGTGAAAACGAGCGGAGGGAGAATTTGGAGCAATGTGTATTTGGCAGTCCTGCAGCAAGGTGGCTGTTGGGCTGTACAGTCGCTTTCACACCTTTCTGTGTGGTGCAAGCTGAGTCCGGGTCCTAAAAAGAAAGGAGGGTTGTTCATTTGCAAAAATAAATGCCTGGAACGTTTGGACCTGTAAGTTCTTAATGCAGTTTGCCTATGAAGTCTTTTTGGGGGGGGGGGGGGGTGAGAGAAGAGGTTTAGGTTCTCAAGCCCCTTCTGTAATCTGGCCGGAGCCCCGAACGGGTTGATAGGATTGGTGAGAATTGCACCAACGTGTGTGACACTTTTAAGAAATGAGCGACATTATTGTGATGATTTGCGGTTTGGGAGGCGGGCTCCTAAAGCCATTAACCACAGTTTTATATGGAAATGTACAGCTGTGCAAATCAGGTTCCCTCATAATCCTGGTTTGCAAACTCAGTTTAAAGTAAAGGTTTTAAGACTTTATTTTATACATGGATATACTGAGTTACGAGATGGAGGGTGAGGTGCGTGTGTAGGTGACCCTTTGTGTCCAGCTCGTGGCTCTTGGAGAGCCAGCAATATGTCTGTATTTGTCAGTGGTCTTTTTTCAAGATTTTACTTAGTTGAAAGTGTATTAATGCAAGGAAAATGTCAATTTACCAAGAGAATAAATTGAGAAAGAGCAGTACAACAGTTTTTGTTCTATTCTCGAGTGTCATATTCTTGTCCAGAGAGCATCTCAGAAAAGTGTCCTGCCAGATGGCGTGGCAAGTGGTCCAGCTGGGCCTCGAGAAGCTGAGAGATAATGGTGGATTTTCAGTTTAAAACTCCAGTCGGATATTTTCCTGTTTTTTTTTTTTTTCCTGACCGTGTTTCAGCTTTGACCTTTCATTGGCCATTTGTGCCTTTTCTCCACATGGCTGATCTCTGTAGTACATTGCAAGTCAATTTTTATTTCCTCTCTGCCAAGAGAAGGTCTTGGTCCTTACACAAAGGTTCGGCTTCCAGATCCACACTTGGGTTTCTGTTTGTTTTTATTATTAAGGACAATTTCTCATCTGTCGGCAGGAAGAGAATCTTTCCTCTTCCCACCATTTGCAGAAGTATGGGGAAATGAGAGCTGTAAATTCTACATTAGCAACATGACTGCACATTTCCTCAAGGGGGAAGTAAGACTGCAATTTTTTCCCAGGAATGATTCATGGTGATTAGCTTCTTCTATGAAAATCACTATAATTTAAGCGCAACAACCTAAATTTCTATGCCAAGCTTTCAGTGCTGCAGTCGTCCTAAAAGTTAGATGTGGCTGCTTTGCCACTTCAGAGGGAGAAGGACTCTGGACTTGCTCTACTGAAGGGGGAACTCAAAGCTGCGTTGCTTTGCTCATGACTGAACGGCTCTAAGGCTTTTCTCCTGAATCGTGAACGTTTTCGTTCTTACTACATCTTCAGGAAGTGGCATATTCCACTTAAAGCATTGGGCATGATTGTCCAAGAGGGTTTTTTCCCCCTCTGAAACCGTGGAAAAGGGTATTGCTTCTGAGTCTGGAAGCAGCATTAGCCATGGGCAACCTTCCCAAGCTCAGAACAGAGTTTTCCAGTAAGTAGGTTCTTGGGGCCCAACCTGAAGGCCGTCTAGGCAAGCGTTCTTTCTACCCACCCAGCCAGTCCTCCAAGAGGCCGTGGAGCCACCAACTCTTGCTTTGACCTACACGTTCATCATTCAGAGGCACTCTGCTGGTAACTGGGGAGGCTCTGTTGAGCTACCCCAGCTAATAGGTATCGATAAGCCGTTCTCCCCATTAATTTATCTGACCCTGTTCTAAAGCTCCCTAAGTCACAGTTGCTTTTGTCAAGGCTTGATCTTAACCCAGCTCCTTGGCTGCATTGGCAATGCCTGCTTAAGAATGCAGGTTTGTCGAAAGGTGGACCGGCTGTGACGTATGCTCCCTCTTTGAACTTTGCACAGTGGCTCATCAGACGGGATCTGTAGATCAGGCGTGTCGCGGAGATGAGATGCTCCCCTTCTTAAAGCCTCCTGCTGAATGTGAGAACTCACAGCTTGTGTTTTGCTTTGGCCTGGCAATCTCTGAATTCCCTTTTTTGTTCCGTTTTTGGCAGCAAGTGGTGGCTACGAATGTCCACAGCAGGTGCTTCTGTAACATGGCAGTATCAAGGCAGCGCAGAGGAAATTATTGAAGAAGAATGCAGGCGCCTTCAAACCTTGAGCCGCTCAGGCTGAAACCCTTTCCTTAAATCTGGCAGCACATTCCCCGGAGAATTTGTTTTTCTAAGTAGTCAAACCATGCTGTGTTCTGCTCAGTTTCTTCTGAAGTGGAAGAAAGGGGGGAAGAAAAAAAAGGGCCAAGCACAAGGTTCCTTTCCCCTCTCCCTCCTTTTCGGTTTCTTTGTGAAAACAAAGCAGTTCCTTTTGAGACAACTGCTAGCCATGTTTCTTTCTTCCTCCTCCTTTCTCTCCCCCAGATACAGTCCTCTGATTGATTGAGTCACCTTAGGTAGTTCTTGTGTGTAAGCAGTGGGTACGAGATCCTGAAACCAGCGATTGGGATGCGGTAAATCACCTAGAAGTATCTGGCAGGGGAATCGGGAGCAAACCCAGTTTACTGGAACATCCAGGGACTTTTGATGATGCTGAACTAGATGCAGGTCATCTCAAAAACTTTCCTTCGAGTTTGACTTAAGGGTGTGATTTTTTTTTTTTCTTTTCAGTCATATTGATAACAGTATATTTGGCTATAATACGCTCAGGAGATCTGGCCCACTGCTGGTGAATAGAATATAATCAGGCAATGAGATTTTATCGTTCAACAGTTAGATTGGATGCAGGTCTCAGTTGACCATTTTGGGCATGGTTATGTACAGTGTGGGATTTCAGTTTTGTAATTCTGGTAATAGAATTCTCCATCTCTTTTTCTGTTGAGAAAGCAACTTTTCTTTGTATTTTGTACCGCCAGGTAGCTCTTCGCACAATGCCACACTCTTAGTCTGCTTGTCAACAAACCTTATATCAGACCTTCCCGGAGGTGCTGGTTGGGTTACTGGGAGGTATGGTTTAACACATTTGGAGATGCCCGGGTGTAGATTTTAGTTGATAAAACCCTTAGATGGACCTCTTTTGCATAGGGAATGGCCAGATTTGGGGGCGGGGGGGAAAGGCACATTTTATTTCTGCCTAAAAATTGGAACTTACAATTTACCTATCAAAATGGCCCTTTTCTGGTGTTGTTAGGCAAGCTTTCTTTAAAAGTACTGTGCTTCATACCGTTTTAGGACTAGACCGTAGTTTCGGCATATGCATTTTATGGGCAAAATGCAACCTTGAATATCCTTTTAACCAGTCACACCTTTTACATTCCTTGGGGTGCTCATTTTATCTTTCCTCAGTTGGGATTGATTACCAGGACTCTTATTGCTGGCTCAGCCTGTATCTCTGGTATTTTGGCCAGCCATTCCCCTCCAGGTGTGTGTGAAATGACTTCCAGTGAAAACTGAGTGAAATCAAGAATTTTCTTTTCTTGCTTTAAGGAAATTGAGTGCAATCCCAGCACTTGTGGGCTAGTCTGCCAGTTACTTACATCTGGGCCTCTAGATCTTAAATTTTATCTTGCAGGGGGGACCTGGGCAGGGTTGAATAGGTTTCATGAGGTCCTGCCTGCCTTCTTAATAGAAACCCAGTGAATTTCTTCTGCAGACAGAAGGGAAAATGAAAGAGGTAGGCTCCGGCCCTGATTTTTAAAGAGGGGAGGAGGCTGGAAGGAAGACAAGTGATTTGTGATCTAAGTGTCCTGGGAATAGACCATGGCTCTGTGCAGCTGTCGGGAGGAACGTGTGAATGGCAACTGGTAAGCAGGTCTGGAAACTCCAACAGTTGTGGGCTCCCTGTAGTGGCTGAGAAGAGACAGAAAAGTCTTCCTCGGGTTTGCTTGAGAAGTTGGTCTTTATGGATTCCGGCTCGGTTTGCTTTAAAACCATCCGCCCTGCTTGCCAATGTGTTTGCGTCGCTCGGGGTGGCTTACATCAGTGGAAGGCAACAAATCCTGTAAAAGACATAAAGCCACAGCATAAAAGCAGAAGAGAGCTTAGCAGATAAAATAAATGTCTCCCATTTAAAAATCCTCTGCTTGACAAGACCCATACTCTCTAGATCAGGAAAGATTTAAGCAAGCGAGGGAAAAATAAATAAGGCAGGCACTGAGGGAGGGAGCATTGTTAGGGAGGGAAGTATTCCACAATTTGTAGACGCTGAGAAAGGTTTTATTCTCGTTGGACTGGACTGGAACCATCACTGGGACATAAAGGGCTCCCTGGTAGATCTTTGCTGCTGGCAAGGAGCAGGCAGAATGTCCCAGTTTCCTTGGAGCCAGACCCTTTAAGACTGATCGCTTCCATTCATGTGAAACTACTAACCCCATTACATGCCCTCCTCCCAGTTAACAGGCTCACCTCTGCATCCTGGCTCCACCGGTCTCGTTTTGGCCCCCTCAGCTGGGGACGGGGCCTTTTCGGAGTCCTCCCAGCTGCTGCAAAAGAGCCAGGGAGGCTCTCATTTTCCAGATTCATCACACCGCTGGAGAGGAACATCTAGGACATCCTTTTCATCTCAGTCCTCAGGAGAGGCCGTTAACTCTCAGAGAAGTAGTTTGTTGAGCTCTCCGTGGCTGTTAAGCGTGCCATGGGAATAGGGCATTAATGGAATCACCAACCCGTGGATTCTGCTCAGAACCCCCCCGGCTCTTGTGATGGCACCCTTGGGCAGTCAACCTGCTAGAGGCTTCATGCCGCCTTCTGCCCTGCTGAGTTTTCCCAGTCACGTTCCAAGAGCAGTTCCACGTAGAGAATGTGGCAGCGTCCTGTCGATGGAACTTAGGCACATGTTCCTGAGCGGGCCAGTCTGATGGGCAAGGGCCTCCCTGATCCCAGCTGCCCTCCGGACAGCCACATGGGAAACAGGACCCAGGAATGCTCCCACGCAGGAAGTCCGATTGTTCTGAGAACCGCTATCGGCGCCTTTCTCCCAACCACAAAACTTGTGTTTGTCACCATGGATCTGCACTCAGGATCACCATGCACTTCTCAAGATCTTTATTTGGAGAGTAAATTACAGGCTATTTATGCTGTGTGCTGAGGGCTAAACCAAGGGGTGGGAATCCCCTCAAACTCCCCCCCCCCAAATGCTCCACAAAGGAGGACTGAGTACAGCGTAATGCTACTGAAAACTCCGCGCTTGGGGCTCATTCATCAGTCACTTGGTTGTTGATTGGAGTTGTGGAAGGTGCTGTCATAATGGCCTTTGTCTTCCATTTCCCAATTACTTGTACCCCTTTCTAGCTGTTGGGTGAAATGTAGAGAAAGAAGGGTTTAAGATGTCAGGAAGCAATTGTCGGAGAAAGAGTGATTGTGGAGATTCAGAGGGAGGAAAAGATGTTTATCACTCGGCATTACGTGTGCTTAATTTTATGTTACATATGCTGTGTGTGCTCCTATACTGCGCATGACCCCCTAGTGTTACCTGGGACAGAGCAGGATTGTATGGTACCCAAGTGAGTCGAATGGCCTGAATCTCTTAAGAGCCTCCTGCTAACCCATTGACGATAGTTCAAGGATGGGGAATCCGTCTCATTAACAAGGGGGCAGCACTTCCTGTGGCCTCCTCTCCCAGAATTGCTTTGGAAGATTTTGGCTTTGAGGAAGAGCTGCCATCTGGGAGATACTAAATATGATTTTTATTTCGATGCATTGCTTCAGTGTCCTGGTGTTTGCTGCTCTGGAACATCAGCCTCTAATTATGAAGCCTGAGAGGACTTTCCTCTTCATCTATCATTTTGCAGTCTGCTTTTACTTTTGTGATCATTAGCTTTTTTTTTTTTTAGTTTAATGGTAGTGGAATATGGAGAGAATTGTACGAGAGGAGAGGTGAGATGTCTGCACTATGAAGTGAACTAGTCTACGTTTGCTCACACAAACGTGGCTGGCACCCTTTTTCCCCTGATTGGTCTAAACGTCCAGCTAATTTTGAGGCATTTGGGGCACAGCTGTGATTTTGTGGTGCAGTTTAAATTTCCTATGTGGTTGCATTAGCTCAGAGTGTCTTTTGACTATGTTGGGGGAAGATAATACTGGAGAGAGGACTATTGATGGAACGTGCATAGCCCTTCCTTCTCCCACCATTGGCCAGGCTGAGGGAGAGACTCTAATTCAGTATTTCTCAACCTGGGCAACTTTAAGATGGGTGGACTTCAACTCCCAGAATTCCCCAGCCAGCCATGCTGGCTGGGGAATTCTGGGAGTTGAAGTCCACCCATCTTAAAGTTGCTCAGGTTGAGAAACACTGCATCTAATCCAAAGTCATCCAGGGAATTTCTGTGGCTAAGTATAGACTCGAACCCGGGTCTCCGATTCCTATGTCACCCTTTCGCTTCCCTTGTTTGATACATGGAGCATTTTGTTTAAGATTCGTAATTAGTACAAGGTATTGTGTGGTGAGCTGTTCTGAACTCCTGAATATTTAAAAACCAAGCGGCAGAATTTCAGAATAACCCCACCGCAGAGTTTTCTTCCTTTCCGTTTTAATGTACCTGTAAAATATGCAGTTTTGTGCTACTCATTAGAGGCTTCTGGCAGGTTTGGGGGGCATTCAGGAACAAGCAAGGGTAGGGGGTGTGTGTGTGCCTGTTTGTACTCTTTGAGTAATCTTTTCCTATTGCCTCATAGCAAAACACTTATGTAGCTTTGAGGGAAGTTCAAAGGTTGTGCTTTGGGCAGGAAGGATATGTTTTGTTTTAAATGCCAACTATTTATGATCCCATTATTTTGTTAATGCAATAAAGGAAGTGTGGTGTGTAATGCAGTATGTGGCCAGTTGTTAGGGCATTAATGCAACCTCAAAGGATCTGTGGGCCTTTCTGTCTTAATTCCTGCAGCCTATGGTAAAAAGAGGGGATCAGATCTCCATTTCACACATGAATAAGCAGCCTTAATCTCCTGGTTACAAGAATGCTACTGTAGTTGAGAAGCAAAGGCTTTGCAGGGGCGAGATTTCTGCCTGTTGCTCCATCATTAACTGAAATAGGCTGCTCTTGGGGGGGTGGGGGTGAGGAGACAAATCCCCACATCCAGCATTAACACTGGATCATTTTCAGTAATAAATGTGTTTGAGCTTGGTCTGTGATAGGCAGTATTTGTGGACTGAGGACCAGTATGGAAAAGGTTCTCACCCCAAGAAGTTCACCTAGGAACTTCTGACACAGCCACCTCATGTTTGGGAGACGACAGAATAGTAATAAAGAAACAGTGGGCATGGCATGGCATGGCATGGCATGGCCCATAGTTCTCCCACATTTCATTTGAAGGGGCCTTGGATTATGATTTTAAGTCTGGGAGGACAGATTCTGTTTTTTCTTCCTGGCAGCCATGCAGAATTGAGTCTTAAATTGCAGCCCTGGAAGTAAGCCTTGATGAAGTCGATGCAGCTTATTTCCCTGTCAGCTTGTACAGAATTTTGCCTTTAGAGAATACGAGAGAGCAAATGCTCTCCAGGCTGTGATTCTTCACAAGCACTTCTGGAACACACGAGGATTTGTCTTCATTTACATGGTGTCCTTCCTCCCCTCCGACAGTGTGAAATGCAGAAATGCAGCTCTTCCTTGCATTAAGCTAATAACAGTAGTTCACTCCAACATCATGACTGTCATTCAGAGTCAAATAATGCAGCCTTTGTGAAAGTGGATGCAAAGTGCTGTAAAGAGATTCTGCTCACTGTAGAATAAGTCCTCTGTTTCAGGCATCCTCTGTTTTTTTCCCTGGTTTGGGTGGGTCATTTCAAAGTAACGGAGGATTTAAATAGGTAGGTTTGAGTAGAGACCTACTGAAAAGTGGGCAAAAAGAATTGAGTTAGGGCCTGGGTTCTGCACAATGATGGGTAGTCAAAGTCAAATTGGGAATGGAAATAATAGTACTTAGTTTCTGCTCGTGCTGTTTTTTAGATGAGACGTTTTCTTTGCTTTTTTAAAAAATGACTACCTGTGTTGGGAATGCTTACGCTATGCAAATGCTTGAAGTTTTGGCATAGCACTCTGTGTGCCAAAGTCAAATATTTCCTTTCAAAAATTAAGTCTTAGTCCAATGCACTAACACTTCTAATTGTCTCCATGAAAATGATACTGCTTGGAACTCCACCAGTTCTACTTCTGAAGGTAGTTCTTTACATTTTTCAGGAAATGATTTAGCACGTCATCAAGTGATGTAAATATGAGGTGAAAAGATCTGATTCTTAATAAATACGTGGCGGGCATGCACTTATTTCAGATGTCATTGGTCCCATTGGAAATAACATGCAAAATTCATGTGATCTTTGGGAGTGCATCCAGCGACATATAAATTCCTTCCATTCTACTGAGCATTCTGTTTTTGTCTTCCCAGTGTTTTCCCTGGTTGCTTCTCTGTTCTAGACTAGATGGACAGCTTGCTCTATAATTTAAAAAAAAAAGCCTCAGAATTTGTACATGCTTAGCAGCTCATCAAATAACATTTTAGTGGTCGTATTAAGCAGCAGAAAAGGTGTTTTATGATGCAGTGCTGACTTCCTGCAAGCCATCTACCAGCCCACCAGAGCAGGGATGCAGGATAAGTTGCAGGTCCCTTCAGTGAGGGAGGTCCATCTAGTGGGACTGAGAAAAAGGGCCTTCTCCATGGTGGCTTCCCCTGGAGATAAGACTGGCCCCCACCTTGATGCTTTTCCAGAAGGCCCTGAAGATGTGGTTTTGTCAGCGGGCCTGGGAACCCCAGGTTGATAGGGAGCCGATCGAGTGGTTAATTTGAATGTGTTTGTTGCCCCCAGAGGGCTGGGGGGGGGTGTACTGATTTTTTGCATTTGGGTTTTAATTCTATAAGCCATCCAGAGTCACCATGTATGAGTTGGGCGGTCATGATGTGTCAAACGAATCCTATTCACGGCTGTTGACTTTTTTGCTCCTTGGTGTGGCATAATCCTGATTTAACATAGCTGTCTGCCCCAGTTTTAATCCCTCTCGCCAGCTTCCCTGGCTTCTAATCCTTGGTGCTCTCAGGAATCTGCTTAGAGATACCAGGCGGGAGCTGGGACTCGGTGGAAGATCTGGAACTCTTTCCGGAGAAGTGAAGACGCAAAATGTTTTTTGAACGCTGCTTCAAATTTGCAGACCACAACCCACAAGGATCCAGGCCTACCGTCGACGCTGGATTTCAGAATCGGGGGGCTAGATAAACATTGGGGCACTGAGGTACTAAACAGCTTTGCCCCCTAAGGTTTGAATGATCCTTCCAGCATTATTACTGCGCCTCGTGCACAGTAGCTTTTATATGTTTAATGCTTTCTTTCCCAGTCAGAGGTTCTGGGTTCCTGCTGGCTCTTCCTCTTCCTCTGAAGGAGAGGGAATCTCCTCTTCTTCCGAGCTGTCTAACACCTTGAAATAGCGCGGTGCTTTCTTCTGCTTCAGACTGCATTCAGTCCCCCGATAATCATCCTTGTTAGCAACATCAACCCTTTATAGATCACTCTGAGCTAAGTCTTCCAAACAAGATTTCTTTCCCCACGGGAGTCAGAGCTCTGCATTGTCTGAAGCCATGTTATGATTAATATTTTGTGGTTTTCCTTGTTGATGTCATTAGTTTTTGCAGTTAGAGCTTTGGGGAAGACTTGGGCCCAGTGGAAGTGGCGTTCTCCGTTTTAATTTTGCTAATTTGTTCCTCCTGTTCCTTCATATGAGATATCACTAGAGTATATGAACTTGTAGTTAGGGGAGAGGGCTCGGAAATGTGTTTTAACATTTTGAAGGAGGCACCTGAAAATACTTTCCTTATTTTGTCTTGAAAGGTTCTTGGGACAAATTTTGCAGGTCTGCCTGCTCTTGGCTTACCATTGTTCTCCAGGATCAAATCCTGGAGTTATATGAAAATAAGGGGGGTCATGGGCACGAAGAAAAGGTGGGCTTCGCAGGTGATGACATTGATGGGTAGTTTTTTGTCTATGCAGAGCCTTGAATTACGTGAAGAGTAAATGACTGAATAGGTGTGACTGGAAATTGTTGGAGGACTGACCCAAGCCCTCCTTCAGCTGTAGTTTCTCCAAACCCAGTTGCACAGCCTTCCCAATCTGAATGCTGTCAACCATACTAGATCAGCTCCCAGAATTCTCAGGAGTAGCCTCATTGCTTGGGGAATTCTGGGAGCTGATGCCTGCCCCTCTGGAGGGTGCCAGGGTCACGGAAGCCTACATTCGTGTTTGTACCCCTGTGGAGCAACCACATCTTCAGAATGGCTCGCTAGAGAGAGGACCTTGGTGGGAATTGGCCGTAATGGATTTCAAGCCAGCAGAGAGAGGTGGGTGTGATTGGGGTCTCTTGGGCCACCCTGTCAGTTTTCATCAAATGGTTTTCTTTGTCGGAGTCCACAACCCCTGTGTTTGGAAGGCTGCAACTCATTTTCTTGGACGGCTTGCAAAGAGCTCAACACGCTTTTCGTACACTTGCTTGGCGTCCCGTAGCTATTTTGTGCCTTTGGGGAAAAAGTTGCTAGGCATGACTTATCACTAATGCACACCTTTTAAATTGCTGTATCGTTGCCGGTTAATCTTGCAGTGAAAAACACTAAGCTGCTTTGTCTCTTATTCCAGGGTGTGGAAACTGTAACCTTCCAGGTATTGTTGATCGGCCATTCCCAGCATCCTCTTCCATGGGCCATGCCGGATGGGGCTTCTGGGAATTATAGTCTCCCCCCCCCATCCCAAAGGTTAGCTTGAGCTTGAAGGAACAAGCAGCCTGCTTCCCTGAGCAGTTATTTTAGGTCCAGCAAACCCCTTAACCTGAATTCTGGAGTAATGAAGAAATATTCCCAGACTCAGAAAACATCAGTGAGAAGGCTGATTTGCAGGATAATAGAAGCCACAGCTCCGGAAAAAAAAAAAAAGATAAAAACTTCTGCAGAAGCAGGCATGGTAGATTGAATAACTAAAGTGGCCACGTGGTCTCTTCTGTGTTTTGAAAGATGGGGAAATTGCAGAAAGGATGAAAACAAGTGATTTGCGCTCCGTGAGAAATGCCTCTCTTCTCCTCTCTCAGCTCCAGAAGCTGGATTATCCCGTTATCCGGGGAAGAGAGTTTGCTGATGGGAACGCAAGGTCTTGTGGCCTGCCCCGCCTCCCCAAACATCGGCTTCTACTTGGAGGGGGTTATTAGGAGGGAGTGGTTGGGGGCCAGCAAGCAAGCTTTAATTGTGTGGCGGGGAGGGGGAATGTGTGGCTTGAGGAAAACTCAACCAGAGCTACAGTCTGTAAATATATAAGCCTAACTCCTGTTTATGGGCAAAGGCCTTTGATGGCCTGAGAATGTTTATAGCCTTGAAAATACTAGAGGGGGGAGCAAAGGAGACCACAGATTATACACTGAGAAGCCCTGCATCCCCGCCCCCATTTTGAATCTCAGCCTGGTTTATCTTAATCTGTTTGGCAAAGACTCCTCAAAATGGTCTTCCCTCCCTCTCTCTCTCTCTCTCTCTCTCTCTCTCTCTCTCTCTCTCACACACACACACACACTCTCTTACACACTTATTAAATTGCCTGCAAACAGGATAGGCAAGTGGGTCTGGAGAAATATACTAAAAGAGGTGATACCTTGTGGCCCAGGAGGAAATAGAAAATTCAGCAAGGTGTAGGATACGTTGAGGTAGTGAAGATGTTATTCCTGAATGAGAGCTGCTGTTGTCATCTCCTTGGGACTTTCCTAAAGTAAGATCTTGCTTTGTTGGGGGGTGCTGTGCATGGAGACCACCTGTTCATGAAGATCTCAGGGTGCCTCACCTTGCTTTGTGCGTTTCGTTGCTCATCGTTGGCTTAATCTTATCAAGAAGCACCCCTCCTAGGGTGTAAGAGACAGAATTATAGTTTTCATGGAATGGTGGATTAGGCTTTCTGGCCCAGCAGTCCTTGAGATGATGAACAGTTGCTCTCTCTGGGTTCTTGAGCAGAGCTAAATCTTTCCCATCACCTGCGTTGCCAGGATTAAATCAGGGATTGTTGGCATGGGCATCATTTTCCCTGCCACTCAACTTTGGGCCTTCTCATTGCGTGATCTGAAGCAAAATGACATTATGTTGGGACCTCGGTGTGGTTACACTAGATCATTCCACCTACAGAGCTGGCGTGTAGCAGAATTGAAGGATTAGGAATTGAATACTGCATCAGGCCACGCCTTTCTCTGCTTCCAGCCCTGTACAGATCAAGCCACATTGGGCCAAGCAATGGGCAAGAAACTCATGGAAAGGGCAAAGCAACGGGCAAGAAACTCATGGAAAGGCCTACCCATGTTTGGCAGGTGCTTCAAGCCACGTGCTTCAGGGGAAGGCAAAACCACTGAGAGGTGAGATGTGGCATTCTGAGGCTCAGTTCAGGGAACCCAGCCACCCAAAGGGTACGCCAACCTTGCCAGTGGCAGATGGGGTCATTGCTCAGGGAATGTGGTGCAAGCTCAGTGGAAGAGTCTCTTTGCCCCAGGTGAGCCTCTAGCATCTTCAGGTAGGAGAGGGAAGGACTTCTGCCTGAAGTCCAAAATAATTCCTGTTCATTAGTGAAGATGGACG
Organism: Liasis olivaceus; assembly: GCA_030867105.1. Taxonomy (NCBI): domain Eukaryota; kingdom Metazoa; phylum Chordata; class Lepidosauria; order Squamata; family Pythonidae; genus Liasis; species Liasis olivaceus. Next base: position 7,487,434 of record CM061356.1, on the reverse strand, counting down.
ATCAGGATTGGTGGGGAGGGTTACTGCTCTCTTTGGGACGATTCTGCCGAAAAAGAGGCAGGCTTGATTTTTGCATGTTCTTGTTCAAAGTAAGATTTTGGGGTTCCATTTCTCTGGCTGCCTCTCTCTCTCCCTCTCCCCCCCCCTTTTCTTATTTACCGCACATTTTAAATGCCATGCTTGCTCAAAGTAGTTAACCATTAGTGGCTGATTACTAATTTGCTGCTGAACAATTATCCAAATTGGGCTTGAAATGTTGCGAAGCTCGATATGGGTCATTACTAAGTTTAAATACATGTATGGATTTTTAAAAAAAAAAACAACAGAGCATCATATTTAATGTGCTTAATGCAGAAAGCCAATAAAGAACAAACATCCTTTTGTGTTGCAAGCCAGCTGTGATGTTGCAGAAAGAAACAGCTCACACTGGGATAGAAAGGGCCATTCTGAACACCCTGGAGAAACGGGGGGTTAGTTATTGTCAATCTTAAAGCTCCTTTTGTGATTTCGTCCCTGGCTGGAGTTTCCTCATCAGTCTGAATCTGGCTGAACTCCAGCCGTTCTAAACTATCGCTTGTTAGTAAACCAGAGCCATAAGCCATGCTTTAGCCCTAGCTGATTTGAACCCGCTAGGGTTTAATCTAACCAGAGTTCATCTGAATTTGAGTGTAGCAGGAAATCTGAGTTACGTTGTCTGCGCTAGAGAAGCAGGAGAGCAAGTGTACCCAAAGTTCATTCCAGAGGCACTGAATCGTGGGTTAGAATTACACGGGCCTGTGCTTTTCTACAAAAGTGATCATGGTGGCTGCAGACCACGGCTTGCTCCAAGCTGGAGGTTCACCCTTGTGGGAATTATGGCTTGCTGACTTCAGATGTTAGCACAAGCTGTAGTAGTGCTTCTGGCCTCCTCTTTGTGTCAGAGGAGGACAGGGAAAGGTGAAGGCCTGTGTTGTTGCAAGTCACCACTGAGGCTTGTTTGCCGTATGATTAAGGTAGGATTTAAAGCAAAATGTGCTATGTATAAAATTCTGGGCGCTGTTCACTTTAAGTCACCTTTCCGTCCCAGCAAATCGTTTTACAGTAGCTGGGTTTGTTTCTTTTCAGATGACAAATGGCCAGCGGGCCGGAGGCCAAGAAGCCGGTTAGCTCAGCAAACGTTTCCCTGTATCGGTCACTTGCGTGCCAGGCTGGAGGTAGTCTGTGAGCTTTCCTTGAGTCCGTGTTGCACACAGATGCAGACAAACTCCCAGCTGTTCATTCAGAGTTGCCGGTGGCTGGCCCTTTCACTTGGAAACCTCCAGGGCTCTGCGGAGATGCCAGAAGTCATTTGTCAAGGTGGCCGGGGGGAAGAGCCTGACGTGGGAGAGCGGAAGTGTGGCCTCCCTCCTCTTCTGTGGCGGGGGGCAGGAATGAAGTGCTGATGACATCAGCGCTGAACCCCTGCTACTCGGACATTACTTGACCCCACCTCCGCTGAGTCAGTTCCATTACACAATGCTTCGAAAGGCACTGGGTAGTCAAAATGAACTTGAATGCCTGGAAGCCCTGTGGCTGCTTCTCTCATTTTCCAAGTGGGATTAAGGTGTTTTCAGGTAGGAGCTGGCTGCAAGGAGTGTGAGTCTTTCAAGGAACGTAGGGCCCCCTCCCCCTTGTGAAGGCCCAAGGTAGGAGATCGGGTGCTTGTGCAGGTCGGGGAGTTAGGATCCGAATTCGATTGGAAACTGCTCTGTGAGATGAACCCCACATGTCCACCCCTGCCCTCGGTGGGACTTAGGACCCTTTGCTGGGAAGCAAAAAGAACTCCTCTGTTAATAAGGAATGCACACATGCGCGCGCGCACATAAAGAGAGAATAATTGAAAGCACCGTGCGCTGGTAGTCCAAATTCTGTGCTAAGATAAACCTTGATGCAAAGGAGAAAGTTCATGCATAGCATTACCTCGGCTCGGTCTACTGGTTTTGTGAGCTCTTGGGAGGAGCAAGCCACTCCGTGCGCCCCTGGATTTCTTCTCCAGCTATTGTCAGGTCTCACCCAGACTCTCTTCTCGCTTGAGGGAATCTTACAGGTAAAGCCAGACCCTTCTGAGCAAATCCTTGAAAGCCAAGAGGACTAGAACCTTGTTTTTAAGGTCCTGAATGGAACTTGAGAGTCAGCCCATGCGTCAAACGGAGCTCTGCCTGATTCTGCAATACCGACATTGTGCATCTTGCATTTATTCTCTTAGCTGTTTAGTGTCCTGTGTTGCTGAAAGAGGCAGACTTGGTACTCCGAGCGGTCTCGTTCGGCAACTAAAGATTTCCAAAGCAGGTCTCTTTTTGGTGGGGGGGGGGGGTAAACTTCTCGGTACCACTGACCCTTTCTTTCTTTCTTGTTTGTGGTAGTCAGTCTTCGAAAGATCAGTTTTTCAGCATGGTTGATTCTGAAACGGCTTGGTTGCTGGCTGAAATGTGGTGGTTTATATACTTGGTTCAAATGCTTGTGTCCAACGGAGAAGACCATGAAGACGTGTTACAATCAGCTTGTTTAACGTGGGCCTTTCTGCCCCAGGGACATGATGTATGGGCTTCCAGTCATTCGGTTCTCCTTGCCAAACGGGCTCTGTAGCCGCCTAGAGCTGTGTGGGCAAAGCTTGGCTAACCACCTCTGGGAACTTATCCACGCCCAAAGTGGCTTCTGTGAGAATTTGGACAACCAGCTTGCTTTCTCAGAAGTGTTACGCTTCGACTGATGTTGTCCAGCTGGCATAGCAATTGGTGTTCTTTTTAATGGGCGTTGCTTCTATGCATCCTTATTTATCTCCTCTCTTCCTTAGAATATTTGTCATCTTCTCTTCCCTCCCCAGTTCTGTTTTCTTCTAGATATTGCAGCCTGGTTCTTGTGGGCTTCCAAGTCCCATAATTTTCTAGCCAGCATGGCCTTTGCTTAGAATTCTGGGAATTGAAGTTCACCCATCTGGAGAAAGCCATCTGGAGTGGGCCTCCCTAGCTGTGGTGTTGTCCTGGTTCTGCAACTCCCGTGAACTCCAGCCTGATCGGGGATCATGGAAATCGTGATCATCAGATTGGAAGGGCGCCCCGTTGGAGAAGGGCTTCATAAAAAGCCAACTTGTGCTGTTCTTTGTTCACTGAATATAAGAACTGCTATTCCATCCAAATGTTATTTGCTTTCTTGCTGCTTTTCAGTCACTGTCTGCCAAGTGCAATTATCGGGTAGTTTGTGGATCTGAGTTGGACATATTTTGTGTGGGTTTTTTATATCTCTTACTTAAAAAAAAACCTGTCGGAGCATGACCCGGAATGACAGAGGCTGTCTTCATTTTCCATTCATAACCTGGGCTCCATTAATGGCTTTTGCGAAAAGTTCCAGACTTCTTTCTTCCTTTCACGCAGGAGGTTGAGGCGGTCTAGCGTGCTAGGCCTCCTCCCAGGAAAATAAACAGATCTGTGCCAAAAACGTGTGTCCTACGGCCCAGAAGGATAGATTTTGGGGGGTCTGAATGGACAGAGGAGACATTCCTGAGGTTACTCCTAGTACGTGTGGATGCGAACGGTGCAAACTGAGTGGTAGAATGGCTTTGTGGAGCTTTTGTTGTCGTGTGTTCAATAATTCTCCCCCTCCCCAGACAAAAATTACAGCATTCGGGTTTTTTCCTTCTCCCATAGGGAGCCCCCTGCTTCTTTCTGGCAGTAGCCGCCTCCTTTCTAATTTGCCATTTGCTGAAGTCTCTGCCTTTTTATCTTGCAATGGGAGAGTAACAGCCCTCAGAAGAGGCCGGTTGTGTTTATTAAGACTGGTAACACATGACCCATGCAAATCTTGTTAAAAGATTTATCTGTCTGGCTTGCTGGAGGACGGCGCTCGGAGATGGGATCAGGAGGGGAAGCTTCGGTCTCTTAGTTCTGCCACGTGCTTAGTTGCCTTGAGTGCTTTTTGGGTGGATTTCATATTAAATGTAAGATCTGACTCCAGTAGCACATAAACCTCTTAGTGGGCATTAACCAGAGAAGCAGCGTGCAGCAGAATCTCCTCCTAATCTTACAGGTGTGCTGGCTGAATAGCCACCAGGTGATTCCCCCCTTCCCCAGCTGGAGATTTGCACTGTGAATTGGCAAACCTTTCTATCAAGCCTTCTCTTTGTTCCTTGAGATGCATAGATGGGCTTAGGCACATTTCATCCACTGAAATCTGGGAGACTCAGCAGTGTAATTGTTGACCGATCCAGCCATACTCTGTAGCCACCAAATGCCAAGAATCCTGGGGAAACTAGGTTGTCTACATGGCAGATTCCACTGCAACAATGATTTATGGAGAGTTTTGCAACACCTAAGCAGGAGGTAGTTACTGCCGGTGATTCCTCTCTAATTGCTGAAGGGAAACAGGCTCTATCACTTATGCTTTCAGAGGACCATTTTTCAGGTCCCTGTGAAGCAACAAACTGGGTGGACTGATCTGAAGCACAGCGTGGTGATTTCATTGAAAGCCTGGATCATCCATCTATGCAAAATCTTGAGAGCTGGAAACTTGCCACTGGATTAAAGCCCTGGGAACTTAGCATTGTGCTGTCACTCAGCAGCTGGCCTGGTTTGTAGGAATTGGCTCTTGTTATCTTTTAATTTTTGTATTTTCAGCTGTCCCATCTATCAGAACTCTCTCTCTGTCTCTCTGGTTCTTTAAATATAGAAACCGTGAACAGGAAATAATCCTGCACCATCTTCTACCTGAAGCTTTTTAAAAATAATAAAAAAAAAACAGCCATGGTCTTTGTCTTGACTAGTTGGTTTCTGAGTCTTCAAATAAGTGTTGCTTGGTTGAAAAATGATTTTTAAAAATGGTTTGCGTTAGAAAAGTGTGATGGATGGAAGACTTCTTTTCAGTCTCTTCCTGTAGTTTTATAGAGATTAAGTAGGATCAGGCTGAAGATCATACAGTTGTGTTTCAGGGAGGTGGGGCTGTTGATTTGGTTGAAAATTCAAGTATAATTTGTTATTTTTGCCAAGTGGGAATTAATTCTTTCAAGAAAGGAAAACATATTAGCTGTGACAGAAGGAATGACATAGAAAATATAAATAGATGGATTTGGGGGAATGATTCAGGATTGTACCATGAGAAGGAGAAAGGCCCAGTTTCGGGGTTTCACAATGGCTAGCATTGTGAAACCAATTAGAATTTATACCTTGGGACGGGACGTCTTAATGTCTTGGCTGGAGCTGGCATGACTACAACATGACTGGGAGTCCTTGTGACCTACCAGTTGTGGTGTTCATGTGTGTGTTTGGGCCATGCCAGAACTGTAGTAGCAATTTAAGATGCTCGGAACATTTTGGTAAATGGCAGAACTCTCTAACATTCCCAGTACTTCAGTGACATCTGCTTCTGTGATTCAGAACGTTCCCTGCCTTGGTTTGGCTGGTGCCAGACATCTTCCTCCTTCCACCCTTTTGAAATCTCATCGACATAATTTCTTCCAGAATTCGTTGCCTCCTTAGTGAGTGTTTCTTCATTTCATTTCATTTTCCATTTCATCTTCCTTGCAGAAATCCTTGTTCCAGAAAATTATTACAAATCATACTAGCGGGCTTATGTTTGACTCTTCCCCCCATTAGATATCAAATATGGAATAATTTTCCATATAATGCCTCTTCAACAAATGTTTGACATCCATCCGAGTTTGGTTGCTTCCTCCTCACATGAAGCGGGGGTATCATTCCATTTGGCAATCTGAAAAACAAGAATATTGGGAGAGTCAACTTTTTTGCCTTTTTATGTAAGTTTCCAGCATGACAGTACCCCTGTTGTAGGGAATATCAGCCTGGTCCTCTCTCCACTGTTTATTAATGCTACTGCTAGCTGAGAAAACAAAGTTAGCAACAGTGAGACAGTTCTCTTGGTGGTGGGTGGAATGGTGTGGGGTCTGCAGATCTTCTCGAGCAGCTACTTGACACAAGTGTTTTGTTGTTCCCGCCTGATAGGACCAGCCGTGCATCCTGCTCTTCTCCCACATTAGAGGTAGATTCATTGGGGTTGACCAGTGGTTAAGGAAATGCACCCCCTGCGAAGAACCTTTGTTCCTTCCTGAAGCATTCTGGAGGTCAGTGGTACCATATCTGACTTCTTGGGCTTCAAGCCCTGGGGTGGGTTCAGATGGATGCTGGGCGTCTGAGCTCCCATTATAGCAAGTCTGTCTGCCGTTAATGATAAGGAGGCTATCTCTGTCAGTCCTCCCTCTCCCCCACAATGGTAGTCTGAGCCAACAGGCCCAGGCTGCCTATTGGTCCTGTCCCTTCTCTTTACAGTGAAGTTTCCATAATTGTGAGGCTCCCAGCAAGACAACTGGCGTGTCCGAGGAAACGAACTCTCGGGTGTTGATTTTGATTTTGTTAGTTACAGGAGAGGTATGGATTTGGGATCCTGGCCCCCTTGGCCATGCTGCAAATTGAAAATCCCCCGGTCTGGCTCTCGGCAACCATGGCTCGCAAGCATATTGGCACAGCCATGAGTGCTTGGAGCTAAGATGATCAAGATGTCATCTAATTTTTCATATGTCACCTGCAAGCATTTCTACCCTCACCTTTGCTGCTGTTTGGAAAGACTGCGGCTCCCTTGGAAACTCGCTCTCCGTGGGTGTGGCACGGCTTTGATATCAGAGGCCATTTAATCCTGCTTGAGCCTGTGGTGCTGCAACCAGCTAGTATTTTCCTCCCTTGTCAAGTGACAGCAGGAGTAGTCATGCTGACAGTTGTTTTGTGTAATGTGAAAGGGAGCTTGTCGGGGAGGGAAAAATTACTGCAAAACGTAAGCTCCGGAGTTTGCCAAGCCCCACTAAGATTCTCCCACCCTCAAGTGTATGTGTTGCTGCCGTCCTAATCCCATCTTTAAACATCTGTGTAAACATCTGTGTGCCTGGCAATATATGTGATGTATTGGTGTGGTTTACTTCAGAGAACACTTCCCCAGCAACAACCCAAATCATTGCCTTTTTTTTTTTTATATACACTGGTTTTTACTTTTATGGGGTTCCATAACATTCAGGTGCAATTACAGCTGAAGCAGTAAGTGTGCTTAACCCATTGCAACAGCTGGGAAAGAAGGGAGGGGAGTTAAGTAAATGGATTAGCATTGGGTGCGTGATAAGGTTCAGCAACTAGTATGCCTGGCCCCAGGAGGGCTTCTGAATGCACGGAAGCTTGCATAACATCAAGAACATCCATGCAGAGTCCGGAAGTGCTGTTGGAAAGTCGCCTGCTGCTGGATTTTTGGGTTGAGATGCAAGCCAAGTTACATGGCAAAGGCATACTTAGTGGGCCTGTTTACGATTCAACGTATATGAGATTGCACTGAACAATTGCTCAGACCTTCTCGCGTCTCAAAGTTCAGGACCCCACAGAGGGTCACAGCTCTGATACCCCAAAGTTTAAGTACCCCGTGAGATTTGGATTCAAACATATTGTGAAAAACGAGCAGCATATTTAGTGTTTGCCCAACCCTCACCCCAACGAAGCTAGTTATATTCGTGGGAGAGAATCAGACAAATCCAGATATCATTTTATATGGTTGTGAAGATTGAAAACCATTGCCCTAAGCCATTAGGCCCTAGATTAATTGGTTATGGAGCTAGCGTAGAAGAGACCTGGCACTTAATCCTAAAAAGGACCTTGCTTGAGTTATATTACTGAACTGGCTGGAAACAGAGGCCACGGTATCATCAAATTAAATTGATATATTTGTAGATTGTACCCCCCCACCCCCCCAAGTCCAACACAGACTTTTTGACTTCAGGAGAGGAAACTTTTTTTAAAGACTGAGGTGACTGATACAAAAATGAAAGCAAATCGGATTGAATCTCCTCAGAATGAGGGACGTTACGGAAACCCATCAGAATATCTACCCCAGGTCAAAAAAGTCCAAGAGATTGTGTTAGGCAAGACTCTGAAAGTACTTGTTGGGAAAAGGCAGGCTACTTTCAGAAAATGACTTGCCCAAAGAAGGCAAACCAAAAGGAATTAGTCATGCAAGATTCCAATAAGGGAAGCGAAAAAGGATTTTGAGCAGCACGTTGCTATCCACATCTGGAATACTGTACATATAATTCTAACCGCTGTATTTGCAAAAGCTTTTAATAGAACTGGATGAACAGAATGGGGTGCCCAGAATGATCAGGGGGATTAAATACCTGGCCCGTGGGATTCTGAAGCTTGGGAAGTCGGCGACGGAAGAGAGAGATGAACATCCTGTGTAAAACCTTGCGTGGCATGCAGAAACACGAGGACAGGCAGGTCATTCGATAAAGCTGATTGGGAGAAGATTTAGGGCAGTCAGAAGAAAGCACTCCTTCACCCAGTGGGTAATTAACCTGTGGGATTCATTACCTCTAGCCTGGATGGCTTTTAAAAGGGAGTGGGTAAATTCATGGAAGACAGGTCTATCCAGGGCTGTCAGTCCTGAGCGCTCGCTGTTACCTCTGGGTTGGGAGCAGTGGGTCTCTGAGTACCAGCTGCAGGAGAACGGGGGGGGGCGGGATTTATATCTCCATCCCCAGATCTCAGAGGCACCTAGTTAGCCACTTTGAGAAGCAGCAGGTGAAGGTGGGCCTTGGCCTGACCCAATACAACCGTTGCTCTCTTGTTATCGCTAATACTATGATGGCCGGTTCTTCTAACTGTACAAACTGTGATTCAAACCATCTGGCTTAATGCGATGTGTCAGTCCAACCCCTTTGTTTATGCTAAGCCCCAATTCTCCGTAGAAATCCTTTTCTGGTTTATTCTTAAAAGGTCACTTGCTTGAGTACCTTGTGTTAGTCTTTTTAATTTCTGCTGTAGGCGCTGGGCTTTCGTTTCTAGCTTTGTCATAAGCACCGGCGAGGTCCTGTCTCTTTTCTCTTCAGTGCATTTTGAAGCAGAGATCCGCTTTGTTTCTTCCTTCCCACCCCCTTCCCCTCTTTTTTTTCACGGGCAAATAAAAATAGCTGCATTTATCAGCATTGTTTCCTTATGCTATCATTGTAATCCCCGGCACTTTAAAACGTTTGTACCATACACCGTGATGAGCCACGGAAATACGATCTCCCCAACCAAAGGGGGCTGGTGGAAGATTGGCGAGAGCAATGCTAACAGCAGGCTTTTGACACCTGCCTTTTAATGGACCTTGGGAAGTGTGGAAACTGTTTAGAGAGCGTTGCTCCTGCACGCAGATGGAGCATGACAGATGTTGCCCAAGCATTGCCATGGCCGAACTGTGGGTCCTCCATACTTCCTCCCCATGTATATGTGTGTGTGGAATGGTTTTTCCACCGTTTCTATAAAAATTCATGCGCAGAGGCCTTGAAGTTTGAACCAGCCACTTAGTGTCACAGACTTTCTGCATGTAAGGACCCTGCTGCTTTTGATCATAGATTTCCTTTAAAGGAAAAGGAAGGATTTATCATTATCTTACTCCTTTTAGAGGAGTATTCATAAGCTCATATGCCACGCTGTGAGAAAGAATAGTTAAACAAATAGATGTCTGTGTTTGAACGTGGAACAAAATGAGCAGCAGGTTAGAGCCAATGGGCCAATAAGCTGCTAGAGAATGGGTATAGAGCCACCTAAAGAAGTTAAGCTGGCACCATCCGGTGACCTGCAGCAGCCTAGTGCAAGAAGCAGGTATTCCATACATTCATATCTTCTACATGTTTCAGATCTGTACCTGCATCAGCTTTCAAAACTGCCCAAGTCCAGTTGTTCTGCCAGAGAGAAGTTGCCAGTGGTGACTGGAAATTTGAGAAGTTGTGGTTCGAACACTCCTTGAGAGCACCAGGTTGGGGAAATTACTTTAGCGGTTGCCTCTCACGCTTGATGGAAAATCTCATCCATGATCCCATTGTGGTGCACTGGAGGTTGGGCTGTGCTGACCTTCCTCACTTCCTTCTCAAAAAGTATTCCGTTCTTGGGGAGAACTTGGCATCATCTTAGGATTCAGTCAATAAACTTTCACTGAAAATACTGATAGTTTTGCCCCAAGAAGTGTGGAGGCAGAGGAAACATCGGCTTCATCTGTAGGCAAGTATCCAGGAGGTGTGCTGATTGAAGATGACTTTTCAGTCCCATCTCACAGGCTGGCCAAGGAGTTTAATCTTTTTTAAATTGGTCTGTCTATCTCCATTGTAGGACCATTCCCATCTTCTTGGAGAACTATATACTGTCTAATAAGCACAGTTCTTCATCTATCTTCTGTGCAGCAAGTCTCAGGGAGTCATTTATGGCAGTGTTTCTCAACCTCAGCAACTTTAAAATGCGTGGACTTCCCCAGTGCTGGCTGGGGAATTCTGGGAGTTGAAGTCCACGCATCTTAAAGTTGCTGAGACTGAGAAACACTGGTTTACGGGAACTGCTGATTAAAGAGAGGAATATGGGCAAAATCAAGCAGCCTGTGGAGGTGAATTCTGACCAAGGGTTTTGATTTTGGTTGGTCATTCAGACATACTAACAGAGCCCAGTACTACCTATGCCAGTCTTCCCCTTAGTCCCACCTTGGGACTACCATATGCGTTATCCTTTATTTGGGGCTGACGGGAGCTGTAATTTAGAACATCTGGAGAGTGTCCATCTTGTTTGCAGCATCTATACTTCATGGTTTGCCATAGTTTGATACGGTCGTCATTAGAATGAGCAGCAGCGGCTAGGCCCAGGAATCATACCCGGGTGATGTTTTTAGCACATCTGAAAAGAATGCTCCCTGCACTAGAAGGCCTTCTCTGGCTACCTCTCAAAGATGTGGAACAACACTGCCGGCTTTGGGTTTGATGGTTTTGTTTTGGATGACAGGAGACGGAACAAGGATGCACGAGCACACGCAGTGTATTTTGACAGAGATTACATACATTTTGGCTACCCTTCTCTGCAAGCTGTCTGTTCCTTTTGTCTTCTGTGAGTTAGCAAAGGTCGCTCTCTTTCTTGCCCGAAAGTTAACGTAGGTGTTTTGATCATTTGGAGCCGCCCTCTGTTTTGTGCAAGAGGAAAAAGCGGGGATTTATTCACCCCTTCCCAAGTGGCCACATCTACCTTATAGTATTGAGACAGCTAGGAATGGAAGGCACTTCCCCTCTGCTAGCCTAGGAGGAAAAAGAGGAGAAGACCTCTGTGTTGGCCCACACCAAGCTATCAAGGACTTCTCTTTTTCTGGACTTATTTTGACATTGTGAACCAGGCCATTATACCACTCAACAAACCATCCTTTTAACATCCTGGCTTAGAGCACTCTGCAGACCCACCACGTGTCTCGTGCAGCCTTTCCCAACTCAGAGGTCCATTCTGGAGTTGTAGCCCAGAAGATCCAGACTTGGCTTCTTCTGAAATGCTGTGTTGTTAACAGCTGGCCCAGGTTTCAACGAGTCCCTTGATGAGATAAAACTGCTTAGGTTTGTGTACTTTCTTCCACAAGGATCCCAAGGTGTTGACCTGACCCAGTCCAGAAACTGACCAAACCCAAATTTGCTCAGCTTTAGCAAGGTTGTTTTGGGAACCTTCATCTTATGTTTCTAGATGTGACCGTCAGTATTTTGGGTTGTAACTGATGCTCTCTGTGTGTAATTGGGAAACACAGTCTAGCTGGGCAGTGATATTACTGTCACTAGTCCCTCTCCAGGCCTTTTGCTGGTGTAACAAATAAAGATTTTGTCTAATCCTGACGATAAATCCTGCCATCTGCTCAATGGGGACAGAGAGAGGAAGGAAGCAAAGGCAGCGGCTTCCCTTGGCCAGCCGTCTCCGGAAGGATGGACATTGTTGCCTAGAAGGGAAAACTGGTTTCTCTCTGATATTTGCACAAGGAGTCTGATGAAACAAATTCCAAAAAGCCGTCCAGCCCAGTCACATCTCCAATTAGTCACCGCCACTCACATTGCATGCCTTGTTAGAGCCATTTGATGAGGATTAAACCAGCAGAAGGGAGCCTGCTCCCTTGCGAGTTCCACGGACTGCCGCTTTGCAACCACAACTCCAGCGCTTGTGTCGTGTGGCTCATCAGAAGGATCTCCAATTATGGCGCTGTTGCCTGGTGGCGGCACATGTGCTTCCTTGCACGTCGCGGGTCCCTGGCTTCCCGTTGTTTGCCGTGTGTTCGGGTGCTAGCGGCTTTTCTCCCCGGCAAGGGGTTGTCCTCCATCGTCCCACTGTCATGGCTAGAGCATCATTTTCTGGGAGGGCCACTTGGAAGAGGCTATGGCAGGGCGTTAGCCAGCATCAGTCATCACGCCCCACCTTTAACCAGGTCGGTTGCAAATCAGGCAGGAATTTGTGGCATTCAAGTGGTCTGACAAGGAAGGGGGTAGTAGATGACCCCATCGCACAATCTCTGGGGGCTTTGGGTTTCTCTTATTCATAAGATTTTCTGTGGAGAAGAAGCAAGTTGGCTTTGCAGAGCTGGAATAGGTGCAGATGTTGTACATATCTGACATTCTCACCTCCGTTTTCTTGCACTCGGGCACCAACCCTCTTGTGATGTGGAGTGCTAGAAATCAAAACAGGGAGCTATATTAGTCTTTGAGCTTAATGCAAATGCCTGAGCACAGGAGGTACTATTCTGGGGCCTTCTGCTTCGCTTGTCTCAGAATTCCTATTCCTATCCTTGCCTGTGGTGTAAGGATTTCGTAACAGCACCAAGATCTTCACTTCCCTCTCTTCACTTGCACCTGACCTTGTGATATGTAGCTTGTAGCTAAGAATAATTGTGGGCAAGTGACAATGCCAATCCTAAGGGTATACTTGAAGTTACTAATGCACAGTATGCATTCTCCCATTGGTCTCCAGTATTTCAGCACGCACAAATGCACACTTGTGCAAAGCAGCCTGGGAAGTTCTGTGCAGCCTAAAAGTCGCTTTCGTAATTGACTATAGGGAGGTATTATTCCTTGATCAATGTGTGCCTTATGAAGTTTGACTTGCAGCCTCTGATTTCTCAGAATGTATCCACCCCGACTTAAAACATACCTCTGACAAGCCCCAGGATCACTGCTGTTTTTGTATGTATTGCTGGTCACGTTGGCTCAGTTTGTCTTCTACCCCAATTTCTGCAAACTTTAGAACCATTCTCTTGAGATGGGTGGACTTGAATTCCCAGAATTCCTCAGCCAGCATTGCCACCGCTGAGAATTCTGGGAGTTGAAATCCACAGTCAGGAGGGTATCTTCAGGTAGTGTGGTATGAGTGCTGGATTTACTCCACGGAGATTCAGGGTGAAATCCACACTTAGCCATCAAAGCTCCCTGTGTGAGTTTGGGCCAGTCCTTGTCTCTCTGTTCAACCTACCTTCCAAGGTGGTTGTTGTAGGAAAAAATTGTAGGAGGGGTGTACGCTGTCTTCAGCTCCTAGAGGAAAGGCAGTATATAAATCAAAGAAATAAATATTACTAACATTTTCATTGTCCCTATCTTTCTGGGATGCTCCAATCTAGACAACGCAGGCTGTTCACGGGGCTTGGCAATTTTCTTTATTGTGTAGAACAGTGTTTTTTAAACTTGGCACCTTTAAGATGCGTGGACTTCAACTCCCAGAATTCCCCAGCTAGCCAGGGACTCCAGCAGGTTTGAGAGGACCCATAGAGCATTTCACTCATCCTGCTTAGAAAAAGTCTCTAGTACCAGAGCACTCTCCGATGGCATAACCTCTTCGTCCGTGTGTATGCGTAAGATCCTCTTATGTAGCTGCTTCAGGAAAGGGAAAAGAGCTGCAATAATTTCTTCCTTTCCTCATTCTGGAAAACAGGGGTGTGTGAGAGAGGAGGAGAACCTTGAAAAAGGTCTGGTGTTATGACAGCAAAGTCCATTTATCATTTTGGAGGTTATTATTGTTGGGAGTAAAGTCAACCAGGTCTAAGAATTCATTACAGACTCCCCCCGCCCCCCAGCTTTTTCCTTTTTAAAAAGAAGGTTATTAGGTTCTGAGAGGAACAGATTTTGATCTTCAGTTAACTACCATCACTGACCCTTTGATGCTGCAAATATATTGGTCTCTTGAAATTGTTGTTTCCATGATGACACAGCTCTCCTCTTTTCCCCAACACAGTTTTTACCACTAGCTTACCTATGTGTAGCGATGGCTTCATCTGCAATCTGTGTGTGTGTGTGTGTGTGTGTGTGTGTGTAATAGCTCAGCAGTAAAATTCTCTGCCTGAGTTTGCTCATCTTGCTAAGCCCTGGCTTGTTTTAGATGTAGTTTCCTAAACAAACCTGGGAGGCCTAGTTCGTGCATTAAATAGCAGCAGTATAGACCAAACTGGCTGGATTCCCAGGGAGCCCAAAGTCAAACAAACCACATTATGACTTAATAGGACACACTGAGCCCACCCCTCGCCTGCAAGAAGGCTCCAGATTCAGGGCCTGACACCTTCATTTTGAAAGGATCAGATGGAAGATCTGGATCTAAGATCCTGATGAGAGTCGAGCGGTGCATTTCCTTCCAGCGAGGGTAGGCAGTAGCGGCTTAAATGCTGGTATTGACCAGCCTCACAAGTTCCTGAAAAAAAATGGCTCTGCATGTATGGGGTGCTTGGATTCTAATTCTCTTAATAATCCTGTAAGACAGGCTGGCATTGATTTCCTTCTGCTGCAGATATAGGAGCTGAAGCTTGCTTAGGATCTAGTGCTTCGCCCCCCACCCACCCCCTTCTGTTGTTTCCTCATGTCTGTTTTAGATTACATGTGTCCTTTGTAAAGCACTGTACACATTGGTGGAAGTATATGAATAATGTCTTTTTCCCTGTCTTTGACCCCCTCTTTTAAAAAAAAAAGGGCTCTAGGATTGATTGCAAAGATTAAGAAGATGGTTCCAGCTTAGGGCAAGGTGAGACGGATTTGCAGCTGAGCCTCTTAGCCATAGCACACCAAGCTCTGGTTAGTAAGGGCCTGTCCTCTCCGAGGATCTAGCACGCATCTCTGAAGAATGGCAGAAATTTATGAGGTCTCTCTGGGTGCTGGAAAAGTCATTGCCTATGAAGCTCTGTTTTGAAAGCAAGGGGGACATTTGGCTTCACTGGGCAGCGTCGACATTCCCGCTGAAGTCGTGCCCCACCCCTCAGAGCAGATCTGTGCCCCCAGGGTTGGGAGGGGAGCAGGGGCCAGGTTGAGCTTCGAACGGGGACAATAGGTGACGTCAATGAGACGGGGCAGTTCTCCCGTATGGCAACCTTTCCCTGGCCCTAATACAGGCCATCCGATGGAGCTGTAGGATGGCAACGGTTTCTCTCCCCGGGAAGGGACGATTTCAGAACCCCCCTCTCTTTGTCTCCCCAGCTGTTTTTCTGTAGACCATAAAAAAGTGTGTGGGAGGTTGGTACATATTCTGCAAGTGCTCCATTTGAGCTCCACATTTGGATTGGAAGCAGAAAGATTAGTCACTCCAAGGGTGTCTGTTTTCTGGTGGCTTTTTTTAAAAAAACAAGATTTTGTTCCTAGGAGTGCAGCGAAACAATGGTGTCTTCAAACTTTCCAGCGCGTTTCAGAAAACATTTGACGAAATCCCAGTTTCCTTTCAAATAGCTGTTGTCATAACAAGCTGGGGATGTGTGGACAGAGGGCTGTCCCACTGCATGGACTTGGGAGGTGCAGAAGTAGGACAACAGCCTTGCAGGGTAGGTCAGCCATTGCGTACTGCCCATTAGGAACTCAGGAATATCTAATGTGCCTTTATATGCATAAATCCATCCTTCAGGGTCTATAGTCTGTCCCAGGACTGGTTTTATTGCTCACTTGAGCATGCAGTGGATCGTAAGAACGTGAGATAAACGTGTATGTGTTTAGTTGCACCCGCATGCCACAAAATGCTACGATGTGGGGTACTCCTGCTTAGGGAACCCAGCAGCCATGCCTTTCCTCAGGATTTTGAGTTCTCCCTCACCTATCGTATTTCTGCTTCTTTCTCCCCCATCCCCAGTGCTCAGGGTTCTACCCCCTTGTATTTAGAGGCTTCCCCTTCCGATGGTCTCCCCTTAAGACCTTGAGATTTTGGAAAACCATGGGGCTCACCCAGTCCTGCCATTACCTCCTGACTATCTGGGTGGTGCTGTTTTGGCTGCCCAAACGCAGGTGTGCTGACAGTTTGAACGGCAGCAATAAACAGAATTTATATACAAATTTGCAGGTTGTGAAAGGCATTCGTGGTTAATACTGGTTTCTCTTTGTTCTCTCCTTTTCAAGAACCTTTTTAAAACACTGGGGTTGCTGGAGTGGTCCAATTTTTCCTGGAGTTGAGTGGGAAATTCAGAAGACTGAAGCCCAGGCTGACTGTCTACCTTTCACGGAGGCCGAGCCGTGAGAGGACGGAAGAAGGCACCTGGCGAATCATGACAGCAGACAAAGAGAAGGACAAAGAGAAAGAGAAGGACCGGGACCGGGACAAACGGGACAAGGCGAGGGAGAGCGAGAATTCGCGGCCTCGGCGGAGCTGCACCCTGGAAGGCGGGGCCAAGAACTACGCCGAGAGCGACCACAGCGAGGACGAGGACAATGACAACAATAGCGCCACCACGGAGGAGTCCGCCAAGAAGAACAAGAAGAAGCCTCCCAAGAAGAAGTCGCGCTACGAGAGGACGGACAACGGGGAGATCACCTCTTTCATCACGGAGGATGACGTCATCTACCGGCCTGGAGGTGAGAGAGAGAGAGAGAGAGATCCCTTTTCAGCTCTTATATCACACTGTGTGTGTGTGTGTGTGTGTGTGTGTGTGTGTGTGTGTGTGTGTGTGTTCGTTCCTGAGCCAAGGGGCTTACGGTTTTCTTTTTTCACTCCTATTTGGTGAGGAAGGGAAGGAAACAGTATGCTCCCATTTCAGCGATCCATGCGCTTAGGTCTTAATCGAGTAGGCTGTATCCAAGGTGATAGGGTTGGGGGTTCAGAAATCTCTCCAGGAAAGATGAGTTTTAGTTGAGGAACAGTAGGAAACCAGGGGAGGGGGGGCCCAGTGGCCTTCCAGCTCAGGAAGCATCAGGGGAGAAACACTGCGGTTTCTTGAGGGAACAGCTGACCCTTGGGGAGTTGAGGGGTACCAGAGCTGGACAAGAGAAAATTCCAAATGGGGCGTGCTGGGTTATAAGATCAGAGAGAGGAGCCCGTGAAAGTTGGAAAGGTGAAGATGAGGCACATGTACAACATCCCATCCCATCCCATGCTACCTAATTGCATTTTTGTAGGACAATTCCTACAATTCATGTTAACTGAGCTCGGACTGAAATAGCCGTCCTTGAGTGGCTTCATTAGAACCCAACAGTCTGCTTCTCAGGGCAGCCATGACCTCCTGGTGGAAGCTGCCTTGATCTTCCGATTATTTGTAGTGCTCTCACTTCCCCAGGACAAGTGTATTTATCCCTGATTCTTCTGTCAAAAGAGCCAGCGTCTACATTTATGCCTATTCTGTTGTGAAATCATTGGCATGCTATAGGTGCTGCTGGGAGAAGAGAGATGGATGTGCTTTTCAGAAGGAGAGGGGGAAAAGCACCCATGGAAATAAATCACAGGAAACCATTTTTTTAATGTGTTGTGTTGACAGAATGCTTAAAACTTCGCCAGCTTGGAGATGCAAGTAGACCCTGTAGCTTTTTTTAAGCTGGCATTCTGGACTTTGCCTGGAGGCAGGCTGACCATAATGGTGGTAGGTCTCTTAATGGTGGCTACGAGGTTAGGCTGGGCCGCAAGCTGGAATCACCACCACTGCTGCTAATAAAGGGGCACCAAATTCATGAAACTCACTGTGAGGACAAGTTCACCAGGCCAGAACGTTACCTTCTTTTTAATAAAATCTGGCTTTTTCCAGGAAACTTCAGGTTGACATTTAATAGCATTGTCAGAGTAATAGGCCGAACGTTTCCTGGGAACTGCCCTCTTTAGAAGTGCGGCTGTATATTTTGCATTTGCCATTTGCTGTTTCCTTATTTGCTAGCTGCTTTGGGTTTAGTTCTGATAAAGAAACAGATATAAAAAGTTCTTGGCTGACGCAGGCAACCAAGCGTGTGGCTGTTTACGTGCCTCAGTACATACATATCAATCTGGCTATTCCCCTTTGGGATGAGCAGCATCATGCGAAGAGCAAAAGAGTAAGACGTAGTAAGCAGAAGAAATTGGAGGCTAGGGGTGAGAAAAAAGAAAAGGAAATCTAACTAAACTGAATGTGTGCCAGTGCCATTCTTTATCTTTCCCTACGTCTTTGCTTCCATCACATCCATTCACCAATTCATACAAGCCTTGTTGAGCAGTACATCCTCAGGGATTTTCACGGAAGAGTTCCCTTCGGCTATTGAGTCCAGTCCCTAAAGCATTCCTGGGATGGCTCTCCACCTCTGTAGGAACTCACAGCCTCCAAAAGAGCTTTAACCGGAACTCTGTAGGAACTCACAGCCTCCAAAAGAGCTTTAACCAGAACCTGGATTGGTCAGGACACCTGGAGTTGGTTCACATGTGCACTGGTAACCCTGGGCTACTGTACATTTGATGAATGGTGGCCTGTGATGACAATGGGACATATCAATGCAGTCGGATTGTTGGTTGGCCCATTCATATATTGAAAGCGTCAAGGGAAGAGACTCCACACCGGCTCTGAATCCTGATCTCTTTTAACTCTGGTGCTGACGGAGACCTTCAGATCCACTCTCATAACCGTAGTTAAGCCTTCCTTGCCATTTCTTTGGCGGCCGTTAATGGGAAAGTATGCAGTGATGAGTAACATGGGGAGAACTTTTCTTGTGCGTAAAGGTTTCTGATCGCCACCAGCCCAAGAAGCCAAGTTTTAACAAATAAAGTCAAATGAAGCAGACTACATTTGTCGGCGAGAGAGGGGAACAGACTGTTGCTCGCCCCCTTGTCTGTGCTCCTGGGGAGAACGCTTTGCAGAGGTTAGTTCTGAAAAAGGGTGCGCTTCTTGAGGTCAGGATCTCTGGGAGAACTCTTGCCAAGTATGAAAAGAAGCTGTTCGTGCTCTCGGCAGCCTGTCGATCGGGTTCTGATTGACTGGGGGGCGTTCGTGTTCATTGGCTTTGAGGGAGCTGACCTCCACTCAGGACAGAAGAGAAAATAGCTGGGCTGCAATCATAGCCTGTGTTCTCGGAGGGGGAGTAGCTTGCATTGCAGATTGACAGGTACCTGAAGCAAGCCAGTTCTTCCTATGCTCTTCTGCGGTTGCCTTCATAGAGCTACCAGACTCAGATCTTGTCTCTCCTTCACAGCTTTGCCGCAGTACTCGGTAATGTTGTTTAACTTCACAATAGCCTGCCGATGTCCCCATTTTTCTCCCTCTCTTGTTTATTTGAAACTTTGTTAGCCACTTTTACTTGCTTGAATAGAAAGACAGGCCATCAACTGAATGGATGAAGAATGACTTGACTAAGACCTTGCTGCGTGTGGCATAGGAGTTTATGCAGTGCTTTTTTATCAAATAGTCACGTGGATCTCGCAAGCGTATCTCTGGATAGCTCTGCTAGAAAGCTACTACTTTGACGGTCATGGCTAAGGGGTTATAATTCCCTCACTTGAAGGCTAAAGCGGCAGTCCTTGATTCTACTTTGACCGTAGCGTTCTCATTGCAATGTAGGAATGGTATTACTGATCTAGTTTATGAGTCTGTAAAGATTACAGGCTAGATAGAAGCCATTTATTCCCTTTGAATTTCCCTGGTGCAGTTTCTTTCGCTTGGCCCTTCCTCATCCACCCTTCTCTCCTAGTCGCTCTGTGACAAATCTGGAACCCTGATCAGTTGGAGGGTTGGAAGGAGGGTTGAGAAGGGAACAAGCCAGAGTAGCTTTGCCTGTCTGGCTTCTTGCTGGGGTTGGGTGTTTTGATGGTGTATGAAAATTCTCTGGCTTCCACGTTTGGCTGCCTTAATGATGAGTGTCTGTGAAATCCTTTGAATGTGCCCAAGGACTAGATAAAAACTTGACATCTAGGTTTCAGTGCATTCATGGGAATATATCTTGTATCTAGTTCATATCCTTCCTTATTTGTAAAGCATTAAAAATGTAGTACATTGCTCAGGTCACTTGAATCACCACCTCCAGTGGAAAGAGACCACCATAATTGGGAGAGTAGCTGTGCTACAGGCCATTAGACATCTGTTGCTTGTAATTCCATCCTAGGTGGAAGGTGACCTCTGCTTAATAATCCATTGCTCCATCTCTTTCCTTGCCCCTCCTACTCTGAATCAGCTTTGGTGCTCCTTCCAAGCACAACCACCTTATGATGGTTCAGAAATTGCTGGAAAAGTTGTGTAGGTATGGCTGTGCAAAGCCAAATGGGGTCAGTATGCTGCTACAGATGTCTACACCAACATCAAGATGAGTTAAGGTTCCCCTCCCAACAGCTCTAGCCAACAGCATCCTGGCTGGGAGTGATGGGAGTTGGAATCAGGCACACCTGGATGCATCAAGTTGGGAAAGCTGTGCTAGAGGAGAACTGGCTTCTGAGATTTGTCTCTCTTGCTTCACGGAATTCAAGGGGAAGCAAGACCACCCTACTGGTATAGCAGCTAATATGTGGCCAGAAGTCATAAGTTGGGAACAGAACCTTTTGGTACCCCTGCTAAGCTTTTGGC
This sequence comes from Liasis olivaceus, assembly GCA_030867105.1. Lineage (NCBI taxonomy): Eukaryota > Metazoa > Chordata > Lepidosauria > Squamata > Pythonidae > Liasis > Liasis olivaceus. The sequence goes on along the minus strand of CM061356.1, from coordinate 7,466,887 downwards.
CCCAACAATACTTGATGATGTGCAAACTGCTGTAGCTTTAGATGAACCCTCTGCTAAAACCAATTCAGATTCTGGGATGCTCGTTTTTGGTCTACAAAGGCCGATCTTTCTTCTTAACACATAATCGGGTACTTCAAATCAAACTTTAGGTTGATCTATAGCATCAGCTTAATGTTCAGACAGTCAGGTTGTTGAAAGTCTCCTGCCTTGAGATGCTTCCAAGATGTGTGAGGGGCCCAGCCGAGGAGAAGCAGCAGCATGGTTTACCACTGGTAGCAAACAGGGCAATGGACTGACTTGTGACTTTGGGCCACCTGTCTCGGCCCTTTATCAGGCCTTCTTTCCAAAGCGTTTAGGAATTTCTTTGCCATCTGCACCTCACAGTGGATGCATGGAGGCTATGAGGCGTGCTGTGCAAGATTCTTACACATAAGAAGGTCTGAGCTCTGTTTTATCTGTGGAGTGTGCAAGTGGGTGGCTTTCAAAAAATAAAACGAAGAGCTACGGAAGAAATAACATCACCCTTCTTTGGCCACCACGGCTGTTTTCCTCCTCCTCCTCGGGTACGTTAAATTTCAGTGCTGGATAGCCTCTTCTCCTGCTTCATTTTTCATGCCAGCATATCAGGCCTCACCTGCAGAGGTATGGAGGTGTGTCCTGAACCATGAGAACAGCCACACAAGAAGTCTTGTGGTCCAGGAGATGATTCTCAGAGCAGGATTTGGCTCCTGGCATTCCTGTTTTGCTAGCCATAATGACGGCTTGGCTGACATCCCTGCTCCTCATGAGCTCTGTCATGGGAAAAAGGCACTCCGGCTGCAAGGCCTGCCTCTTTTAGAATGGAGCATTTCAGAGCACTTTTCGCTCAGCACACGCAGCTCCCGGGTTACTCCCTCACCTCAGCCCTAACCCTCATCCTATTCCTGTTTTTTTGTTTGTTTGGGCTTGGCATGCCTCTCCCCTCTTTTTATCAGAATGGCTCAGAACAAAAATTGATCTACGACACCATGGAAGAGGCTGTTAAAATGGCTTCCCTTGTCAGTTGGGTGATCTTGCAACACAGCGAAGCCTTGAGGCTGCCTGATGTACCTTTAAGTCTGGCAAGGTTTGAGAAGGCTGCCCCCGTGCTCAGGAATCCAGGTCTCGGCTCCTAACAGTGGAGACACCCACAGGGAGGACCCCCTGTTCCTCCCACAGCACATCAGCAGGACAGGGTTGCTTCTAGTCCCCAGAAATGGATCCCCCATTTTTCCCCTTCCTACCTGCAGATCTTTATTCTCCAGGTCACTTGCCTAGAGACCTTGTCCACAAGCCTGTCTAAAGGGCACCGCTTCACCCATCTAGCTGCTTTGACTCTGAGCAGCAGTTGCAATACACACGCCCGCACACACACGCAGAGACACTAGGAGATAATCATATATTGGACATTGGATTGTTCCATCTCTCTGCTAACTTTGGTATCTTGATGACTGCCTTGTTTTCTAGACATCATTTTTAACTTGGAAAATAGCATCCCGGGGAGGGGGCGTTCAGTTGGATTCGTCTCTCTGCCTTTGCTGAATATACATATGTGCTTGCCCGGCTGCTTAACGAAATTTAGCTCCTCGCACGCCGTGTCCTTTGCTTGCCCTTGTTTCGGATTCAGCTGATGGTTGATAAATCAAATAAATCCACAGGACTTGCCTCCTCCTCATCCAGGTACTTATATGCCTGTCTGCCTAACTGCTCATCTCAGTGTTTTCTCACAATGACTGAGGGCCCCTGCTCCCCCCACCAGCCTGTGCTTGAGGAAACCGGCTAATTCCCCCCCCCCCCCCGAGATGTTTGACCCCACGTCATCGGAATGCCCTTATGACTTTCAGCTGTACCATATTCACAAAGCCAAATCCAGGGATGGGTCATCTTCCTTGTAAACTCCAGCCTTGTGTCCTATTCAGTCGTAAGGAAGAGAACGTAAGGATGCACCAGCAGAGTGCTGTTAAAGGCAATGGGTCACCCTCCAGTTTATGAGGCTTAATTCCTAATGTCGGACTGCATATTGTGGTGGAAGACAGGAGAGCCCCTTGGAGCCCCTTACTCAACTCACTGGATTGAGTAAGACAGATTTGGCCCCTCTCTGGTCTCTGGGAACTCAAAAGTAGGACACTCTCATTTTTGGTGTGATGATCCAGAGCCATTTAAAAGGATCTATCGGGATTAAAATGATTTAATCCTTGAGCGTTGTGGCAGAAAGACAAATAGGAATAAAAGGTAGGCCGCAAAAGCGGGCAGAATGTTAGCTTTGGCAAACAAGAATATAGGGAGAGCTCCACCCCACTGTGATAATTTTTTAAGAGTTTATTTAACTCTGGATTATTTAATTACCAAAAGATTACCTTTCCTGGATTTCAGGGAGCTAGATTTCAACCCCTTTTCTTCTCCAACTCAAAAGGTCTCTGCTTGTTGAAACGGTCACCCTGCCCTCATCTGCCTGTAGCTGCTTGCAAGTCGACTCTGTCAGCCTCGGTGGGAAGGAGGCAAATTCCGAGCACCGACTTTTATGCCAAAGGCGTGGGCACCTTGCTGCATCGGGAAGGGTGTCATGATGCCATTGTCTGCCAGTGAGAAAATGAGAATATTTGCTTCCAGTGAATGCATCAATGTGCTAGTTTGTTGTGGGAGCGCTGTTACAGCAGCAGACCTGTGAATTTACAATGGTCCGGTAAAAGCTTCTGTCTGACAAAAAGCATGCATTTCCCTTCTCCACTTTCCAAAGTTAGAGTGGATGCTAAGGGGAAGGAGCTGATCTCTTAGATCATCGAAGTCATAAGGGTAGAAATCTTCTCTCCAAGGAGATCCACTGACTGGGTTCACACAGCATGGTGAACCCAGGTTAACAGAACCCAATTGCTGTGCCTGCAGCTCCGATAATGTGCCATGCCCGGGTGAATAAACCCAATTGTGACTTAACATGATGGCCTGGCTCACAGAACGTGCCACATCGATGAGCCACAAAGTAACCTCCTTCCTCCCAATTTTAGCCTGCTCTATCTAGCGTGCTGTGCAAACTGAGCCCCCCCCCCGAAGGATCTCCCCTTCCAGGTAGAGGGGAATCCCATTGCTGACTCACCTGGTTTCAAGGTAGTGCTGGGGAAAGGGGACTGAACAATCTCTGGATGTAATGAAGGGAGGGAAGAAAACCACACTTGAGCGCCTCTAAAGGTTCCTTCCATATTTGAGTTTACCAGCCTTTCTTTTGTCTGTGTAGATGCCAGCTGTTAAGTGCTTTGTAGTCGGCTGGGTGCAACCCTCGTGCTGGCTTGCGAGGGGAGGGGGAACACTTAGCAGTTGCGGCACACGCATTTTCTCTCCCTTTCTCTTCAAGTGCTTATTTCTCGGGGAGAAAGGGTGGCAGCCCCATTACAGAGAGCAGGAAGGGTGTAATTTGAGCCTTTGTTCGGGAGCCTGATGGGTGCTCCGGCCCAAGACGATGGTGCTCTACGCAAAACAAGACGCCCGACCCGTCTTACGGCGTGCTGGGAAGGAGGTGATGTCTAAATGTAGCTTCTGCTGACTCCATAGGAAGGGAGCAGGCAGCCGGGTGGGAATTGCCAGCAGGTTACACAGCCCCGCTCTTTCAGCATTCGCAGCTGGCCTGGGGGCGCTCTGGAGTGAGAAGAGCCGGCCGGGTCCTTCGACGCGTGGTTGCTTATTCCAGGTCTTTTGGGTGCTGAGCTGTTGTTTGTTCAGCCTTGCTGTGGGAGGCAATTGACGCCGTTTCTGTACTTTTAAGATCCCCTTGCTCCCCAAGCCCACAGAACCGGTGGCCTGAAACCTTTGTTTCCGTGCACAGTTGCCATATTCCTCGATTTGCCTTCGCGGCCATCGGGTCGTGACTCTCACCAGTCCCAACCAGCATGACTGCTGGCCTAAGCGCCCAGAAATGCCCATGCAAAATGATAAGCCAGAGTTGGAGAGAATCCTGGTTTGTTTTTCATGCCCGTGCATACTGGTCCCTGCTACCCTGCTTGACTACTGCTGGAGGGAAGCACCGATCACAGGAACGTCCCAGGAATTAAAAGCTCAACACCGTCCCATCAAGTACTCCTGCTTCTTTCACAATTCCTGTCCACAAAGGGGGGTGGGGGTGGCGAAGGGGGGCAAATATTACCAGCGTAGCACACACTTATTCGGAAGCAGTAAGCTTAGATTCCCAGCATTCTGGCCAACTGTTTTCTTTCCTCTTACGCCTCCCTTTTCCTAGTCAGAATCGGTAGCATCCTCCATCACAAATCCCAGTGTAGTTGGATTTTAATAGCAGGGCCATCTGTGGGAAAGGCCTTCCAGAGACAGGTTCCCCCACCTTGTAAGGGAGGCGCTGCTTCCTTCTACTCTGACTTGCCCTAGAGAATCTCCATTTGTTAGGTCATAATTAGTGCAAGTAAATAAATGCTTGCCTTTAAAAAAAAAAAAATCGGAACCGGGAGGCAGCAGGGGCTGCTAAATATTTGGCCAAAATAGGCCATTTCCTGTTGATTTCCTGCGCCCTTTCTTTATTTGTAGAGAAACAGCCTTTTTGTTCGTGGCCCTCCGCTCCTCCTCGTCTCCAAGCAAGGAGTGGGCTCTTTGAAGCTGGTCTCCTATCGCCCACCCCTCTTGAGGCAAGTATTTCTGCCAAAGCGTGTTTAGGATTGGATGGGAAAGCTCGGAGGACAAAGGTGGCTGTAAGAGACTTTGTCCCCTGCCAAGCTCTGGGAGAGTAGCCGGGAGCGTTGTTCTTCGGAACCCCTTGCCCGCCCAGTGTTCGGGAGCCCTGCCGTTGAGAAAGGCCCTCGACCCCTAACGCTGAAGCCAAGGGCTTTTGGAAGCATTAGCTGGCGTGCCAAGTTGGGATTTGTTAGGGAAACCACTGAGATTCTTACATGACTGACAGGCAAGAGATCCAAGATCAAGCATCACTTCTTCCGAAGTGTACCAAACGTTGCAGCATTGCCTCCTGGCTGCCAGCTGGCCACCCAGCCACAACGCCCTCTGGTAAACTCTCTTTCTTTGACAAAACCTTGCCCTCGGAACATCCTTGGCCTCCCTGGGAAGTGTGGGAGATTTCCCTGCAAGGTTTTGGAACTTCCGCAAACCTTGAGAGTCCCCCAAGTCTGCAGACATCCCCCACTTGCGTGCACGTGGGCTTATGTTGGCCGGAAAGTAACCCACCCTTGACCTCAGCAGCTTGCTGGCTGGGGAATTCTGGGAGTTGAAGTCCACGCACCTAAACGTTGCTGAGATTGGAAAACACGGATCTAGTAGGTGTCAATAAGCATCCCACCTGCGCTGCCCTATCTCCTGTCCTGCAGACAGGATGGGTAGAACAGCGTGGCTGTGGGGACGGGGCTGCGGTGCAGCGTCAGCTTTGTAAATAAGTCTGCCAAAATTAATAGCCCAGAAAAGGTTTGACTCTCGCCTCCTGATCTACAGAAAGGCAGTAAATCATGAACTGGTCCTGTCAGCTGTCGTGTATGGGGGCTAAAGATTGCCCCTTTCCCCTTGCCCAGAGCAGATGGGAGTGCCTCGTTGCCGGAGGGTGGAGGAGAGGCAGGGAAAGTCTCACCTGCTCTTTTGAGCCAAAGAGGCCAGAGATTGAACCTGGGGCAAAAGCAGAGGCTCCCTCCCCTTTTTGCAAGCCGGTAACCTGCCTTCAGAGCAGCTTCCTAACTCAGTTCCGCCGCTCGCGCCAAGGCTTCCAAATATCTGGGCCCGGAACGCAAAGAGCCAGGCCTGTGGTTCCGCTGTGCACCGTGAGAACAGCTTCCCTGGGAAGTCCTTCGACTGGAGATGGTGTGCCCTGGGTGTGCAAACCTTTACACCTCTCGGGACCAGAAAAGCAGGGGAAACCTGCTGACCTTGGCAGGGACCCATGTGCCAGGCCCCAGGAGTGTGTCTTGCTCCCCCTCCGCCTCATGTTTATGGCACATTCCTGCTTAAGCCTGTTTGTACCACAAGAACAAAAAAGGGTTATAATTTTGTCACCTCCATCCTCCTCTTGTTTGGCTTTTTTTTCAGTTGCATTGTTTCTAACCCTCCATTAAACAGCTTTTCGTGCCACTGCCTGGCGTCAGTTGGATTACCTGTGAACACAACAACAGAAGGTGTTTGGTTTGCTCTCTCTCTCTCCCTCTCTCTCTCTCTCTCTTTCTCATGTCTCCCCAGCACATTTGCATCCTGGCCGAGAAGAGCCAGATTTATTTTATTTTATTTACCCAGAGCCTAATTGGGCTGAGATCTCCTACGGTTAAGTTGAAATCCTCTGCCCTTTTGCTTAGCAAGCAAGCCCTTGAAATCTGAAGCTCGGGAGGTTTAGCTTCTGCTGGCTCAATTAATTGTTAAATGTTCCCTTTATAATAATTATACATTGATGCTTTTGCTTTGGTATTCGCCAAGGAGGTGGCTGAAACTCCCCCTTAACTCCCAGTCTGTTCTTCAGCGGTGCGTGCTCGGTTTTTTTTTTTTTTTTAAAGGCTGCTTTTGAAAACCCCCAAACGAAGAGAGCAAAGGGAAGGGATTTGGTGAGGCTTCTCTTCTTTTTTAAGCAGTCTGATGGTATTTGGATTGGAGGACATGAGTGAAATTGAAAGACAAGGCTTTGGCTTTCGGCCTGCGAGTGATGGGCTTGTGTTTGACGTTGACCCATGTGTTTGCCTTGCTTCCATATATTGCCTTCTATTTGTTCTGACAGCTTCACCAGCTGAGAGAAGCAAATGTGCCAGAATTGGAGAGAGAGGAAGAGAAAGACTCAAGGAAAAAAAAAATAAAATTAAACAGCGAAGGCCCTGCTGACAAACAATTAGCCATTCAGCCTGAATCAATACATGAATGGCAACCACGGCCTGTCTCAATTCTGTGCCATTCTCCCATTTGCTGAGCAGACTTGTTTGTCTGGGGAAAGGGGAGGTTATTGGGATCCTATAGCTGGCTCTTCTCCTTGATGGCTTGTAGATGTAGATGCAGGGGTCTCCGAGGGTGGTGGGACTCACAGGCCACCAGATTTCTATTCTAAGTACAGAGGTGCCCCTCTTCCTCCTTGACTAGCCAGGGATGAAATGTTGAGATCCTATTACACTTCAGGGAGCTCGATGTGTTTTTAAATGGTTGCATCCCTTAACCTATCAGAAAGTCCCCCCAGTTTGGGCCCACCCCAGCTTGAATGGGAAAAAAGCCAGAGGTTGTGACCTAGATCTCCTACAAGCCAAATGTTCTACTTTATACCCCCTCGTTCAGGCATTTTGGTTGGATAAGGCACAATTGGGCGGGTTCATTGTTGACACGAACTCCAAATGCAGTTGTTGCATTTTAGCATAGCGTGTTATGCGGCCGCAACTGGTGCATTTTAAGAACTGTGGCATCTGGCTTCTCCACTTGATCTGGGAATCGTCGGGTCCTGTTCAGCTCACCAAGGTTGTTGAGCCCCAAATTAGACTGCCTGTTTGATGTTGAGCACACGTTGAGAAAAGCCTACTTTGAATGAAGGGGAAACTGTGGATGGTTCATTATTAGTTTCCTGATCATAGCCACATGCTGCCCGCTTGCACTGGGCCCAAAGTGGCTGGCGTCAGCACCCCTCTAGCAGCGGTGTCACTTCTGGTGGAGAGGACATATTGAATTTGGAGTGCCTGTGTTCATTTTTGGATCTGGCGTGATTGATTGATTATGTGCCGTCCAGTTGATATTGGTGACCACATAGATTTTCTCCAGGAGGATCTGTCCCCAACCTGGCCCTTCAAGCCTTCCATTGGTACATCCATTACCGCTATAACTGAGTCCGTCCATCTTGCTGCTGGTCATCCCCTTCTTCTCTTTCTTTCCATTTGGATCTGATAGCCCTGCTTCATACAAGAAGAGGGATCAGACCCTGGTTCTCTTGGCCCAGGAGTTTCCTACTAGGTCAGTCCAGTGGCCAGTTCTCTGGGTGCAGTTTAGCACAGTGATCCAGGGCTGCCCCAGCATTCTCTCCCAGCCCAATCTGGAAGGCCCTGGGGATTGAACCAGGGGCGCTCTCCATGGGAAACAGCATTTCAGTGCTCAGCCAGAGCATTTCTTGAGCATTGCCTTACAGCTGAAATCAAATGCTTGGTTTTGTCTTGAGAAAAAATGCCGCTAGGTTGCATGCTGGGTTCCCCAGCGCATGGCAAGCGCATTGCTTTCGGAGTAGGGAACGCATATCCATCTGCTTCGCTTCCAGGCTACATTTTCAGCTCTTGCATGGAACGCTGCGAGTGGAAAGCACGGAAATGCGAGGGCTGTGTTCTTTGTCAGCCTGGGCTGCTGCTCCTCAAGAGACACGGGCGCGCCCTTGGCTTTTGATCCTGGTAGCCAAGCAGTAGGAGGTGGCCTCTTGCTGCCAGCAAAAAGTGAGCATTACAAGGTGAAAATCTCTGTCTCTGCTCTCTTCTCCACCCCCTTAGCATTAATGTGGCAGGCGTTGTTCTGGCTTTTAAAATATGGAGCAGCTGTTAATGCCTGACAGATGGTGCCGCTCTTAAAGACTGATAAATGGAGGTTGAGCCTTGAAACCATCTCTTTCAACTTTCTGAAAATCGGCATGTATCTTTTTCATGGAACAAAAAAGCAAAATCCTGGGAAAAGCATCCAGTTTGTGCAGGGGAGAATCATCTGTAGTGTTAATCTAGAAAGCTTTGCTTGGCTGCGTTGTGTTTGTGTGTGTGTGTGTGAGAGAGAGAGAGAGAGAGAGAGAGAGAGAGAGAGAGAGAGTGCCCTCCATATTTCTTTCATTGGTTTTTAGGGAATTGTGTTTGTGTTGAAGTATAGAATTTGAGGAGATGTGTTGCGAATGTCATTCTTCTACTCACTATTATTGGAAGCAGCTACTTCTAGTGGAGTTTCTTGACCCAAGAGAGAAGAAGACACCTTGACAGCCTCCTCTGACAATCCTCAGAGAAGTGGAAGCCGTTGGAGTCCTGTCCCTTCCATTATCTCTGTAAATACCCAACAGCAGGATCGTCCTCTGACGCTTCACCAGGTTGTTGCAGATCAGTACATTGTTCCGTCAAGATTCTTTGGCGCCAGTATTGAACTGACATTTCTACGGAGAAATACATTTATGGGGCTGCGAAGCAGGGTCCTGATGCCCAAGACCCCTGATGCTGGAGTTCTGCCAGTTGCTTTGGGGAATTTGCTCTGCCCCACAGAATGGTTCTTGACAAACTGTCACAAAGGTTGAACCCTGTTTTGGGTAACTCCAGAAGACAAGGTCTTTCCCGTCTCCTGCTACAGGATACTTTAAGCTGGATTGAATGGGGGTCCATGCAAAGCACTGTTCCCCCATTGAGGCACCGGAAGCCCCAGATAGAGGCACATAGCAGTAACACTTCATTGTTGTTCTCCCACAGACTGCTGCAACTCATTCTGTGTTACCCAACTGGAAGAGAGTAAGCTAATCTGGGCCAAGGCAGGTTGGGTGAGGATAAATGATGTGGCTCGTGTCACTGATGTGCACAGGGTCCTCCAGCATCTCCCAGCAGGATTGGGAAGAAGTCTCTTTGAAAACAGAGGGCCCCCGATGTTTAAAGTGGACCAAGATGGAGCTGTCGTCTGACTCCGTCTAGGGCAGCTTCCTGTGGGCCAGAACAGTAAATCATGCAGAGACGCAGCAGACGGAGAGCTCTGTGGATGGGTGCCTTCAGCCTCTGATCTCTGCAGGAATGTCTTTCTCAAGACCCACAGCAGCGTCCTCCCTTCGACCCGCACTCGGTATAGATGCCACGAGAATCATGGCTTCGCTCTCGGGGCTTCCTCCCTCTCTGTGTCTTCATCCTAAAGAACGCGCAGAGGGTGCGTCCTTGCCCCCTGAAAGGTCATGCCATTGTCCAGACCGTCTCTCAGATCTTAGGATTCCTCTTCCTTTCGAGAAGGACACGACCAAGGGGCTGGGTGGTGGTGGTGAAGAATATAAGCCTCTTCCCCCTTCCTTTTGTAGAACGCGTATCAGAATCCATTTATGGCTTAAATAGGAACCAGGGGGAAAAACACACAGGTGTCTAGTGTAAAAAGCGAAGTAGCTGCTGTGCCTTTTAGGCACAAGTGCCTCGTTGAAAGACTGCGGGTCTTGATTGTAAAAACGCCGGGTTGATGGATAGTAAACAGCTAGGGCAGAGTTCCTCAATCTTGGCGACTTTAAGATGGGTGGACTTCAACTCCCAGAATTCCCCACCCAGCGTTGAAGTCCACCCGTCTTAAAGTCGCCAAGGTTGAGGAACCCCGGGCTAGGGGAAAGGATGCGCTCAGCTGTTGCAAGCAACTGTTTGAGGCCCAGCACACTTTTGGCAGGGCAGAGAGGGATGGCTGGGACATCTTGCCACCTCCTCCCTGTTTTTCTGGAGAGGCTTACGATGCAACCTGTAAGGAGCCGTTTGGGTTGGTTTTGCCTTCCCCGTCTTCCTGATGGTTGTCATTTCCTGCGGGCCAAGCGGGTGGCAGGCAGAGGGGCTCAGTGAAGGCTGAGCCGGAAGGAGAACGCGTAGCCGCAAAACTGAAGAGGCGGGCGGGGGTCTTCACTGCGCTAGTAGGCGACGTGGAGGGCAAAATAGCCCAAGCATCTAATTCGCCCCTCGTGTGGGTGCCGGTTGGAGGGTTTTGCTTCCAGGTCAGCATCTGGCCAAGTGTCGCAACCCAGAAGGGTCATACCTGGGCTTAGGGCTCACAACCGTGTTTTTCGTCTCTTCAGGGTTGGGAGGAGCAAGTGAACGAAAGCTCTCTGATCCTTTTTCATTACAAAGCCAGATATGTTACCAACCACAAGGGGCAGGAAGCTTTGCTTGAACCCATACTTTCTAAGCCCTGCCCCCCCGCCCCGTTGTTCTATAGTCTTGCCGCTTGCTTTCCTTCCGGTGCTGAGGAATTCTGGGAGATGTAGTCCCTGTGCCTTAGGGGAAATGGGGATCCAGAAGGTTTACAAGGGGCTGTGTCCATCTTCCAGCTCACCTCTGGCCATGTTACTGCTTGATGCTCTTGGGCAGGACCATAATCCCCTTGATGTTAGCTGTGCAGCCGTTTTTATTTAGGGGCTGGTGCTGTTCAGATGTTTTTCTTTTGCTCTTCATAAGGGACACAGCATCAGCCATCCAACCTGGATCGGGAGCTGGGTACTCTTAAGTCCCTCCCTAGCCCTCCTCCCGTCGCATTTCATCTGTCGACAGTTTGCATGAACGTTGGACATCTGTGTCAGAACTGGAAAGAGTCTGCTAGATCAAAATGTACATTAGCTTGCAACGGGAGTCTTCCTTTAAAAAAAAAAAAGCCTGCATCGGAGGCATGGTGGAAAGTGTAGAAGGAAGTAATTGGAGTGGGAAATCATGTAACTTGATGCAGGAACCAGAGAACTGTAGCTTTCATAAAATGGGGAAGGGGGGGGGGGCTCTGTTCCAGACGAGAATTAACTGTCATTAATTTTGTTGAATGGAAATATGTTCCATTTACTGTACAATCAGGAGCTAGGCTTGAATGAGTCCAAATTGATGAAATCTAAATTATACTGACAGTCCATTAAACAGCAGCAGCAGCAGCAGCAGCAGCAGCAGCAACAAACCCCTTAGAAGAAAATGGATTCCCTAGAAGACCAGTTTGTAATAAAAATCATTTGGGGAAATGAGACCCTGCTGCCTTGGCACCGGATCTTTCAAGTCAAGGTAGCAAATTGGCAGGCGCCTTTTCGGAGCTGGGGGGAGGGGGGCACCCAGGGCACGGTTGGTTTCCTTGACAAGGAGCCAGCGGCGTGCGCCTTGAAATCTGCTTGGCAGGAAGCCCGCGCTAAAAGATCAGACTAGCGATTTGTTTGCTGTCAGCGAGGGAGGTGGGGAGGGAGGAGGCAAATTTCCCCCTCTGTACCTGCCATTCTGCTGGCGTTCCTCTCCCATCCCTCCTCTCCTCCCTAGGAATAATACAGATTTCCCACCTCTCTCCCGCGGCCTCCCCTGTGCTTGATCCATAAGAAGAGCCCAGCGTGGCTAGAGATGGTCCTCCTCCTTAAACAGCTCTTCCACGCTTCCCAAGGTCGTTGCCAGCTTCGTCATTCAGGAGTTGGACGCCTCCTTCCTAAAGAAAGGAGGAGAGGGGCAACTTTCGGGTTGTTTTCCAGACTCTGGGTTGTAATGTGTCACTCATTAGGCTTGGGGTTCAATGTGGATGGGGAAGAAGAAGATTTGAATTGTCGCCCTGTGCTTTCACTTGAAATTCAGCCATTCGCTGCCTCTGTGGGCCTCCTGGTGTCTGTAGCTCTATGTTCCCCTGAAGCTCTCTGACTTGTCCCACGTCATTCTTGCCACGAATTCACAGCCTGGTCTGTTCCTAGCCTCTGGACAGCATCTTCAGCGCTTTTTTTTCCGTCTTCCCGACACTTGTGTGCCCACCCTGCCAGCCTTTTTATTAATGGCCTCCAAATCCACCTTCCTTCTGGTTCATTTTGAAAGTCAGGTCTGTCTTACAGCTTCCTGTTTTTCTGGCCCTCGGGAGAGCAGGACTAGTGGACCCTTGTAGTGAAGACTCTTATGAAATAGACTGGCACCAGAGTTTACTTGATTCGTACATAGAGCTGGGCAAGATTGGGGTAGAGCCCAGGAGCAGAAGGGAAGACCCAGAAGGGCTGGGAGAATTGCTGACCACTTTGTGGTGTTTTTTCCTTGTTCACGGACACTGGGACAACCTGGAGAGTTGTGGTATGAGTCAGATGCTCATAGTGATACAAGTTTAAGAATGAGTTGGACCTGATATCCCCTTTTTATCCTTCTGTGCTCTATATCCTGTTCTTGCCCCCTTGCCCAAGGCTCGTCTGAGCATGCAGGCAAAAGTTTGGAAGTGCCCATTGCAAGGGAAGACACGTTAGAGGATGGAGTTACTTTTGCCGATAAATTAAAATGGGAATTAAAACACATATTGACGGAATGTGGCACTTAAAAAAGGGGGGGGGGGGGGGAAAGGCCTGTTACTAGCATGCCAAGACTAGAAGCTTTCATTATTGCTATTACTGCAGCCACAGATAAAGTTAATTGCCTTGAGCTGTTCACAGATCTTGATAAATAGAATTTTGCTGGCCTCCACACAGCAGAGAGCACAGCGGCAAGAAGGCGCGCTTAAATGTCTTTCTCTGGCAGTGTCTATCCTCATGAATAGACCTTTTGTTGTTTGCCTAATAATAAAAAGATGTGTACATGGAGATCCCTGATTATTTCCAGAACGTTCTGAGATGCGCTTCCTCTGCTCTTGTCGTTGAAAATGGCACAAATGGGATATATCATGCAAAGTGCAAATGTTATGCAGATTGTTAATTGTATCCCACTCAAATGTGAAGCACTGACGTGGCCCCTTCGGTAGCATTAGCCTGCCGGGGAGAAGCCAGCAGAAGGAGAGACAAGGCCGTGGAAGAGTTGCAAAGAAGATGATCATGATGATGTGCGGGTAGCAAAGGAAGAAGCTGTTAGCTCAACTTTGAAACCTGAAGGTGTGAGTTGACAGCAGGGGGTTATAGACAGCTTCCATTGATGGCTTTCAAGGAACGGTTTTTTCTGCCCAGGAAGAAAGGGCACCATGGAGAGCCTGCAAGCGTGATCCGTTTGGACGGCGCAAGCTTGGATTGTTATGGTAGCTAAAGCCTGAGAGGCACATAATTGGATTGCATTGACTGTAGGCATCCGGGAGCTTCCTGGGCTTTGAAAAATGTTGTCCTTTTCCTTTCCGGAAGGAAAATGATATCCTTGTTTCCTGATTATGATCAGAAATAGAGCTATTGCGGGGCGGGGGGGGGGGGGATGCTGTTGGTTTAGAAAGCGAAATAAAATGGAAATACTTAGTAAGTCTTGCAGGGGAGAAGGAATGCGGGTCCCCTGCTTCTGTATGGATGAGCGAATGCAGCCCATCTAGTTTTTTGACCTCCCACATTTAAATCCTTGTCTCCCCTGGTGGGTCTGGCCCTCTCCTGAGACCAAAAACCTTTTTCCAGGCGTCCTGATCTGTAATTCTCGTCACCCACGATCGTGGGATCAAGGGAATTGCAGTCCAAGAACATGGATACTTCTTCCCTAACCTGGGCGTCTTCCTGATGGTTGGACTTCAACTCCCAGAATTCTCAGCAATGGCCATGTTGGCTGGAGAGTTTTGGAAGTTGAAGTCCTCCCCGCTTGGGCATCTGAAGGCGCAAAAAATATGCGCAAAGCTCAGTAGTCAGTGATGCGTATTTTGAAGTCCTCGGCTCTTTTTGTGTTAATCCTGCTCAGTCTCCCTCTCCCTCCCCTCCGATCCCTGGCCCTGAATGAATAAACAGAATAAATCTTATGTTTCTTCAGATCCTAAAAAGAACTGCCTTTATGCTGTGCCGTTAGCGGCTCTTTGACCGAAAGGGTTCAGCTGATTTTCCTCCCGGCCCTGTTTCCAGAGAGCCTTCTGACTCGAGCAACGAGGACGGAAATGTGGATGTTTCAAAAAACGCCTGCAAATTTTGCCCGTGCAAGATTTCCTGCATTAATTAGCATAAAGTACCTGCCTACCCAGTTCAGTTTCAGCAGAGTAAGCAATACCCCGCTACATTTGCTGAAAACCAGCGCGAGAGTGTTCTGCCATTGGGAAAGGGCACCCTCTGAAACAATCACGTAAGCCCTAAAAGAGGCTTAACAGGGCTGTGGGTGTTTTAAGTTGGCAAATGGAAGGAAGTAGATAAAAATGCCAGGCGTACCCCCCGTGATGCATTACCTCCCACCTTACACACATCTCTAACACAGCGGCCTCCTCGGATCTGGCCTTCTCCCCTTTAGCTCTGGACTAAGTTCGGTGAGCGCTTTTGAGTCATGGGCAGGGGCTGTCCAAGAGCTGCCCAAAAGCCCTCTCGCCCTTCTTTGGATAGCCCGCAAGAGAGGTGTCTGGTGGGTTCCCATCAGATTCCCGATTTGGGCCGCACTAGGATCGAACCCGTTGACGTGTCCCGCAGCTTCTCTTTCTCCTTGCCCGATAAGCGATCCGATTGCCCGCCTCCCCAAAAAGCAACCAGCCTCTATAGGACCGAGCCCCTCGGCCTCCAAACGTTGATTAACAGCACGCGTGTTGACAGATGAGGCCCCGCACAACAAATAATGGCTTTTGCGTGTAGGCATTTGACGCCCGGGATTTTTGCAGGCCTTCGTGCCCTGCGGTCACCATGGTTACCCTCTAAACACTCCGCAGGCAATGACTTTTTGTTCAGCAACATGGCTGGGATGTTGATGCCAGAGGTCAGTGGCAAATCTATTCATTGGGTTTGGCGGCGGAGGAGGGAGAGCACGACATGGGAGGCCGGAGGGGGACCACGGACCATCAGCTCGGTGGCAGCGGCTTGCTTCGTAGGACAGCATTATGGGGAGAGTTCATGGCCGTTTTTCAGTGCATTCCAGGGGCTGGTCTGAGCGTCATGCTAAGTGCCAGCCCTGCCAGGAAGACCAGACCAGAAAACCAACGCCACAGGAAGCCTAAAACTACAGAGATTGTAGTTATAACAACAGAATCTTGCACCTCTGATGGTGCCAGACCTCCTCTTCTTCCTTACACTCTGGTGACTCTCCCCTCTTACTCACCTGGAGGGAATGGTTGCTCATCCTAAAACCTTGCTAGTTTTAAACAGGTTTGCTAGACCTCCTCCTATGACTGAATTAGTGCCGCTTCCTAATTTGGATCAAATCTCAACCCTAGTTCTTTTAGGGTTCTCCCCTGCAGCTTGTTTGAGTCCTTAGGTTTTTGGAAGAATACCTGGCCGGCAGCTAGCAGTGGCAAAGTATTCTAAAGCTCCAGGGTTCCTCACGTGCAAGAGTGGTTCACTTTTCATCATTTCCAAGCCAGTTCCTGCAACCCTTCGTTTCCCTGCTTGTATGTAATCGTCTGTTCCTTTTCCCCTATTTACGCGAGTCCAACATGGCACATTAAGTCAAACCCTTTGCCGTAAAGGAGAGCTATGAGAGGAGGGCCTTTCTTGCCTATGGTGGCAGATGTGCCAATCTGGAGGATTTCAAGTGATTTCTCAGTGTAAGTGTCAAGGGACCCTGCGGTTTCAGTGTTCCTTCTGTCAAGGTCCTTCCTTGATTGGCAGATTACACATAGTTAAAACAGTTTGCTTGTGGCATCTGTTCCTTCTGTGAGAGCTCGATCACTGACAGGGTTTGGCCTTTCTCATGCATAGGGATACAGTCGCCCACATAGGAATGTGTTAGATGAAAACCGAAATAAGGGGACTAGAGCCGTTTCAAGGCACAAACACACCTGGATATAACTGTTTCCTGATTGCCTTCTTTCGAAAAAGTATTTTTAAAAACGAAGGTGTGAATAACGGACCTTTTAGACGTAGCTCTGAGCCAAAGGGACAAAGTAAACATTAGTACAGTGGTACCTCGGTTCACGAACTTAATTCGTTCCGCAACTCTGGTTGCGAACCGAATTGGTTGTGAACCGAATCAACTTTTCCCATAAGGTTCAATGTAAATACGGTTAATCCGTTCTGACCCCTACGAATTTGGTCGCCAACCGATTTTTGATCGCGTCCCGAATCAAATTTCCCTATAAGGTTCAATGTAATTACGGTTAATCCGTTCTGAACCATATGTTTTTTTTTAAAAAAACCGCAAAAATATGACACAAAGTACAGTATGAAGAGAGAGAAAGCTAACCTTGCTCGACACGACTTCTGGCGTGGAGGATAGGAAGGCAGATGGGGAGGCGGTTACTGCTTGGAGGGAGAGTCCCCCTCCCTACAGGAAGCCGCGACCATGTGTCACGGCAGGGAAAATGGCCGTGGATCCTGTTCGTCACCCGATCCGGCGTTTGCGAACGGAGGCAAAATTTTGAGACCGGAGCTGTTCATGAACTGAATCGTTCGTGAACAGAAGCGTTCGTGAACCGAGGTACCACTGTACTGTCTTGCTAGGCAGGCATCGTTGGCAAAGATTTCTTCTCCTGATTTCCAGTTCTCGGGAGCGGTTCTTTATTCTCCGTTCCCACTCCCAAGCCTCTTAAGAGTTCACAGATGTGTGTGATCTGAGTCGCCCAACAGCTGGATGGCTTTTCATGGATCTGATGAAACAGAGCCATCAAAGCCTATGGATTGGCTCCTCTCCCAAATACACCGAGCTGCTTTGTTCGAGCCGGATCTGTGAATTCCACGTATGCCGGCAGGTGCCTTGATGTTCCTGCCTGGGAATTCATCATAACATTTCCATCTGCATGGATTGTGGAAACCTCTGTAAAAAACCACAAATAGCTCTGCTGAAAAGTTGTGGTTTGCTCACGCTCATCTTTGAGCTCCTTTCCTTCCCCCCCCCAAGCAGATTGAGTCATGAATTTGGGGTTAGCAGTACCAGGATACATCTGGCGAGTGAGAGCAGATTTGTCATGCTCCTAGATATTCCAGGAATGTGTTTCTGGGGATGGGAAGCCAGCAAGGCAGAAGTTCAAGGTAGATAGTGTGCACCGAGAAGGGCGCAGCCAAGCATTTACAAACAGGCAGCCTGTCCTTAAAAACAGTGCAAGAGGAGCTACAGATTGGTTGTGGTTGAACGCTAAGACCAACTTCGAACGATTGCTAGGGCGAAGACCATATTGCCCTCGGACTTTCTGCATCTCTTCGGACTCTTCCTGCTGGAGCCGATGTCCGTGTCTCCCACCCCTGAACTTCCCGGGCCATCTCTTCAAATACTTGACCACAGAGTCGTGGTCTCTATCAAAAAGGAGACGTCACCTTCAACTCAAGTCCCACCCCATCTTTGATAACGCTCTCAGCTCATTGAAACGTCCTTCGATGTCAGCTCGTATTTCCGCACTCCCTGGGGCCATTGCAGCTTTCAAGATGAAAGGCGTATTTCTGTAAACGTACAATACTTTTTGGGGAAGATAAGGCCCTCTTACAATTGCCGGCTGCAAAGAGAAGGAGAAGGTGTGCTATCTTGCCACACTCCCCCACTTCCTCTCCCCCCCCCCCTGTTTTTGTAACTATTGAGTATTCAGGGAAGAACATGAGAAAGGCAGTGCTCGCAATATAATTTTTGTGTGGATTTTTGACAGAAAGACTTCTTGGTAAAGCAGCAGGTACGACGTAGATGGGGGTCAGCTGCAACTTCTGGACAGCTGAATGGAATGGAGGGATTTTTTTTTTAAACAAACCCTCTTCTTGACTCTCCAGTAGATTGCACAGTTCTCCCCCGCCACACACACACACCCCGGTTTCAGGGCAGTACTTTGAATTAGAGAGGCAAGGGGAAGGAAAAAGAAATGACTCTTGGGGGGCTCCCGTTAGAGACTATAGAGAAATGTTATGGACAGGTAGGAAATGCAGTTTGGCAGAAGGGTTAGTGGACAAGGGAAAGCCCCAGAGTGGATGGAGAGGCTAGACGGCCTGAGGGAAGATCGAAACTCTGGGAGCGTTATGGGGAAATTATGAGATTTTTCCAGCAGAAGAGTATGGTAGATGAGAAAAGGGGCAGGGGGAGTGTCGTCTT
This sequence comes from Liasis olivaceus, assembly GCA_030867105.1. Classification (NCBI taxonomy): domain Eukaryota; kingdom Metazoa; phylum Chordata; class Lepidosauria; order Squamata; family Pythonidae; genus Liasis; species Liasis olivaceus. Next base: position 7,448,399 of record CM061356.1, on the reverse strand, counting down.
CATACTGAGGGTGCCACACCTGGAATCTGCGAAGGATCATACTTGGTGCTTTCATGCAGACGTGGCGAACGGAGGGGTAAGACGCAGCGTTGGGCTCTGTGGGAAAGGCACCACGCAGCCGCCGCTCATCAGAATCTTCTTGAATGACCTCTCCAAGCGGAACAGAGCCCCGATATCAAGTACCTCCAGGTCCAGTCTGGCTATTACGGTCAGCCATCTCAGACTGCCCGTCACAGATCCTGGGCGGTTGCTCCAAGGAGCGTTTGGCACTCCGTGAGCCTCCACGCTCTGCCATCCTCAGCTGCTGGGTTTTCAAGAGCAAAGTAACCACAAGTGAGCCGTTCCCTGTTTGTCTGGTGGGGCTGTCGGGCTGCAGCTGAGTAACTCTGCCCACTCACACATGGGGTTGTATATTGTCCTGACCCACGGCCTCTGAGAAGTGACATTACATTTTCTTGCACTGCCCTTGTCCTTAAAAAAATATAATGCCCGGCCTGTGTGTGTGTGCGCGTGCGCGTGCGTGTGGTCACATTTTATAGCCCTGTTTGTTGTAGTCCTCTGCCATATGTGTTGTGTTGATATTCTCTGTTACTTTACCTAAGGCTGAGAAACTCTTCCTCTTTTTTCCCCCCAAGATTGTGTGTATATCGAGAGCCGTCGGCCCAACACGCCCTATTTCATCTGTAGCATTCAAGACTTCAAATTGGTAAGCATTTCTCGCTTTACCTCTCTCTCTCCCTGAATGTCATTTTTCTCTGGGCTGAGGCCCATCGGCCGTGAACGCCCGCCTGCCAAGGGTTTTGTGGGACCCCGTATTTGTGACGCTGTTTGGGACCGCGGAAGCCCAGGAGAGGTCAACAGCAGGCTTGCCTTGATCGATTACAAGCTGACTTTTCTGGAGCCCGCGCCTCGTCGAGTATGATCTGAATTATCTAACTAATTAGCCATGGCTAATCATATCCTCCATGAATTTCCCTCCAGGTGATTTGCAAGGTTGCAGTGCACGGGCAGCTGCGCATTTTCTGAGTTGCCTCGGCCTGAACCCCCCTGCTTGGGAGCCTCTGGACTCTGATCCATGCAAATGGCTGAGTTCTTCGAGCCTGCACTGTAGGGCCCGGCGCACTTTTGGAGGAACGAAGACAGCACCTCTCTGGGACTCGTGAAAGGAGCCCCGCTTTTTCTGGCTTTTGGGGAATTGGTTCATTAAAGCGAACCCAACTCCTCGAGCCGCGATCTCTTTCTTTCCCCCTCAACCGGCTTGAGCAAAAAGCCTGAAAAAAGCCAGGCTGCTTTTATGAGACTCGGAGAGGGGCCGGCCATGCCCGAGGCCCCAGGTCCTCCTTCCTAATTGATTCCAAAGGCGCAGAGCCCTAGTCATTCTTTCCCCCGCGCACATTGTATTTTGTGGTTTCGAGTCAGGATAAATAACCTTTTCGGTCTGGAATTTGGAGAGCACTTTGTGAGCAGGCTCATAAAATGGCTGATTGGGCCACATATCATCCGCCGATTAGAACAGGGGAGGTGGTTCTGCTCTTTCTTTAGTCTCCAGGATGCTCCTTATCATCCCAGCCGCTCTGATCTTTTTTCCCCTGGGTTATGGGTAGGCAGCCAAACCTCTATGGGGTCTGTAGCGATGCCCAGAGACCACCCCAGGTACATTCTGACATCGAACGCTGGGCAGCACAGTCTGGCCAAGTGGATTGTGGAGTTGCGTCCGCCGTTCAGGTCAGAAAGAGAGCGCACAAAAAATCTAAAGAAACACTCACGTATCTCTGTAAACCCGCCATCTGTTCCAAAATGGCTCCAAACTCTTCCTGGTTCCCTCTCTCTCTCCCCCCACGGCTCATTCTTCTTTTCCTTCTGTTTAAAATTGTGTATAAGTTCGGTGTGGGAGAATGCATGTTCTTTCCCTGTTTATTTTGACAGCCTGTTTCAATATTTATATGTCTGCTATTTTTACCCCCCAGAGGTCTCACTTATATACAGTTTCTCCCCTTACAGGTAATTTTTCACATCTTTTAAAATAGTGGACTCAGTCCGGCTTGTGGACTTTGTTCTTTTTTGGGGGGGGAGGGTGTTGCTACTTATTTTTCACCTTCTCCTTCCTTCCCTGCCTTCAGTCTCTGGCAAATTCAGTAATATAATGGCATAAACAGTACTTAAAAAAGAAAGAAAAGAAAGTACAGTTCACACCATTAAAACAACAACAACAACCCCAAACCGTCCGCTTTTAGGCTACTGGCCTTGAATAACATTTTAAGCTCCACTTTTTGCACATTAGCAGGGGCTGCGGTGCTCGGGAGAAAAACGCTCCTGCAAAAACAGTAAAATTACGGCACAGAAGCTGCCCGCTTTGGAGCAGAAGTGCCTGCCGAACAGCCGTAATTGCTCGGGGTATTAGCAGCAATACAAGCCCGAGCTTCTGTTGTCAGGATTGGTCTGATACAACACATTGTCTGCAAAACCGAGCGGGAAGCAGAGCATAATGTCTTTCACGACTGTTGTGTATATCTCGGAGCCTGTCGTGCACTCACCTGCTGCCCCCTGAAACCTCCTCGCCGTTCTTTACATCTCCTGCCGTTGCATTTCCCCACTCAACCCCAGGATATCGGCCACCTGGCCAAGTGGAGTGCCCAACGGATCGCGGGGAGCCGTCCAACAGTGACGCGTGGTCCTCGTCTTCGTAAGTGGCAAACCCCATCTGGAGGCCAGGGGACCTTTCTCCTGAATGGCAGCACTTTCAAGGCCATAATGAAACTTTGGGGCAGGCCGAGGGGCAGGATTTTAAGCAGGCAATCCAGCTGGACTCTCTACTGCTTCTGGTGGAAGACCTTCTAGGAGTTGGGTTGGGAAGAGTGTCCAGACCCAAGAGATCCTCTGCTCGTTTGGGATAACAGTATTGTTAGAGCGCTTTACTACCAAGGCTTCTGGATGCTGGTTCTCATTAACTCCAAGCCTGATCTATCAGTTTTGCTCACCTTCCCTTTTCGCTGGCCTCTTACAGCTATCTCGTTCTCTTGCAGATTTAAACGTAACGACAATTAACTAGCCTTCCATTCCCTGGCCCCACTGTTGCTGAAACTGGTGATGGGGCACGGGTGGGGGCTCTAGAAAGGCCGGGCAGCATCACAGCAGCCCCTCGACCTTAGAGAGATTGCTGGAACTACAACTCCCAGCAGCCCTGGGCAGCCTGACAAATGGAGAGGGATGCTGGGAGTTGTAGATGAGCAGCCTCAGGTCACGTGTTCCCTCTCGCTGCTGTCCATTTTTTGGCACCCAGCATGGCAATGGTAGAAATAATGCCCCTGATTGTTTTTTAAGGACGCAGCAGGCTGCCAAGTCATTTTTCTTTGATCTGAAGCACGTCCTGCTGGCAGGGCAGCCGCAAGATCTAATCAGTTTCCCCGACTTGCAGATCCTAATTTGGCGTAATAATGGAGCTGCCGGAGGAGGCTGGCATCGATCGCTGGCTCCTGGACAACAAGATCTCCTTCTTGCTCCGACATGGTAGCATGCCCACTGTGTGCCTGGGAGAACAGTGCATGACTGCAGGCAAATCTGCACCTTCTGGGTTGATGTATGTTTGGGGATCACTGCAACCCGAGAGGAGAACCTACCCCAGAAGTTGCTGTTCTGCCGTTTCCTCTCATCACCTTTCTTGTGGGAGCTAAAAGAGGCTCAGACTCTAGAGAGCCCCCCCTTTCTTTCCACTAATAATCTGGATGAGGCAAGTCCAGTGTTGCGTTTCCCTTCCCCTTGATGATGATCCTGGGGGGCTGCTGGTTCCCACTTGCTGCACAGAGTCAGGTAGAGATGATGAGCTGGTTTTCCCTGGCAGTGGAACTTTATGCTCTTTCCTTACCCGATCTGGCAGTATTAAAAAAAGAACCGCGTGGCCCTTTCACCAACGTTTAAACAGATGGATTAGCCTTCCTCGTGTTCCATAAGAAAGCTCACCCACCCCATTTTTTCCCCCGTTGGCTCAGCAAAATCGAGAGCATCCCCCACAAAGTCAGGATTGTCCGCCAGTAGAGCGGCTGGAAACGCTCCAGGGGTCATTTGTCCAAGTGATGAAGCACAAGTGGAATGATTTTAAATGGTTCTCTTAAATATGGTCAGAGTTTTAATCGATCAATTGATTGATTGTGTACCATCAAATCATTTTTGAAGGCTAGTGACCACATTGATATACCTTCTGCAGGATGATCTGTCCCCAACCTGGTCCTTCAGGTCTTCCAAAGGTGTCCCCATCCCCACCATAACTGAGTCCCTCCACCCTGCTGCTGGTGGCCCTCTTCTCATTCCTTCCACCTTCCCCAGCATCAGAGCCTTCTCCAGAGAGCTGGGTCTTCGCATCATGTGTCCAAAGTAGGATCATTTGAGGTTGGCCAGTGGGAACTCTGGGTTGATTCATTCGATGATCCATTCCCTTTTTGGGTGGATGGCTCTCCAGTTGCCAGGAGCTCCCCAAAACTTAATCCAGATCTTTGGGTACCTGGAGAAGGAGAACTTCTCTGACCTTAGCATACTAAAATGCCTAGCACAGGGATGGCCCACCTGTTTGTTCATTCCCATAGGAATAGTTGGTGGGATGGAGGTCTGCGTCCCCTGCCAGAGGTTGCCTGGCGTTGGGCTGGATCCTCCCCGAGGGGCAAAAGACAGCTTGCTGTTTTTTAATAGCGACCCCTTGACCGTGCTTTGGTCTTCCCGTATTCATGGAACCCAGAGCGCCGCTTCAGTTGCCGGGCGTAGTTTGGATAAGGTTGCACCTGTGCTGCTCTGTGTGAAAGGAACAAGATGCTCTTGTTTGGGCCTGGGATCCCTTTACAGATCCCCTTCTGTCTCCCCGGCGCTCAAGGCAGCCGCCTGATCCTTGAGAGGCCCGCGGAGGAACTGTAGGAATGCAGAACAATGGGGCTCAGACTCCCCCACTCCCGGGGATTGAATTTCAATGTTAATTTTCCTGGCATGAGTTGTGATGGCTGGAGATTTATGTGGCGGGTATGCGGGTGCATATGCACACACGCACTTTCTTTCACACTCAGTCCAACTGAATAAAGCCCAGAACGGCTCGCTTTTCCTTCACCCTCCTTCGATTTCGTGAATGAAGGGAGTGTTTCAGTCCCTCCGTGAATACCCGTTTGTGCTGGGGTGTTTAGAATCTCGGTCCAGCTGCATCAAGGCATAAGAGGAGCCTTAATGCCTTCAGGCCTAAAATAGCCCTGGGACCTCCAGATGCTTTGGCCCTCGACGCCTCTCGGGCCAGCCAGGCTGAGATCGCTAGTCTCCCAGAAGAGCCGACCCCTACGCCCCTCTGGCGTGCAGTAGTCAGTCCGCGCACCCCAGAGAGACCCTGCAAAAGTAACAGGGAAAAAAAACCCATTCAGATTGGTTGGGTTCTTGCTGGTTGATCAGCTTTTAAAAACTGAACTGCGGCAAAACTCCATTTCCTTGCCTTGACTAACAGCTGAAGAGTTGTTCTCCTGAGGCTGGCAGCCCTCGTGCGTTCCCGGCTGTGCTTTAGTTATTGGCAAAGCAGTCTGAAATTTAAAGCCCCCCCGGTGACCGCCATTCCCGCACCACTCCGTTCTTCCGTGGTAACGTATCCAAGCCCTGCCTCTCTTCCCCGCATAGAGTTTTGGCTTCGAGGCAAACTCGGTATGCCCGGTCCAGAAACGGGCATTTCACCTGCTTCTCCAGTGCCGGAGTCACTTGTTGGTTTGTTCAGAAGCTAGCCCTCCACCTTTCCGTTCTCCGGCGAGGCTGAGAACAGCAGAACAAAAGACTGAATCGTATTAAAAATGGAAGGACAGACGTGGATGGCTGAGATCAGAGAGATCTCTGGAATTTCTTCGGAGGAAGGACAGGTGATGGCAATGGCAAGAGTTCAGTTTAGGCAGCTGTCCCTGGTCCATGCAGGCAGCCAGGAGTTAGACTTGGCTCAGTGGCACCCTACTAATAGTAACACGGCCAAAGATTTCACCTTCCTGAGCATAAGCGTTCCTACCCACCCCTCAGTAGCATCTGTAGACCCCATGGGTGGGACCAAAGGTCCCTTCCATCGGGCAACCGACCTCCAAGGGAACGGGTGCCAAAGCCCACCTCACATGCTTTTCCCAAGAGCCATTGATAAATTGATTCCCCCCGTAAATCCCCTGGTTGGATTCCTCCATTTAAACCCCCTAAGCTCTCATCCCTGACTTTGTGCTTTGTTGGCTGGGGCTGATAGGACCTGTAGTCCCTATCCTTCTGGTTATCTAGGAAGGCGGTTTCCATAAATCACCTGGGTGGTCCTTCTGTCCCTCTTGATGTGACCTTCCAGGCAAAAGGCGACCAGATTCCCTGGTAGGAGGCTGAAGCCGTAGATGGAGCAGAGCAAATGCCCGGTTGGGTTGGGGCTGTCCGCGATGAGCATCGCTGAAGTTGATACGAACGTTAGCTTCCCGCCCAGAAGGTGAAAAAGCCAAAAAGCCAGCCTTGAGGGCCGCCGCCTTTTTCTCTGGCTGTTACTTAAAGCCGAGCCTGCCTGTCGGCCTTTCCTCCCTTCTCCCTTCTCAGCTGCTTGCCTTTTGGAGCAGTGGGGCTGCCTGGGAATATTCAGCTGAGTATTGGCTTTGAAAGCAGCTCCCTGCGTTGCCATCTGCTCCTTCTCACTTAATCCCTGCCGCGCACTGAAGGCGTATTCAATTTGTGGGCAACAGGAAACCCGATTACAATAACCGTGCGTTGATAGAAGCAGCGCGTTCTGAACTTCCTTTCAGAGCCGAACGCGAAGGAAGGGGAACGTGCTCCCGACGAAGGACAAGGGCCCTGCTGCAGGATGTGGGGTTGGCACGGGGCTGTGCGAGGGAGGCTCTTTTGCACACGCAACATGGTGCATCTTCCTCCCGGGTACCTGCGCTGTTGGGGTCTTGCATCATCAGAGGCCGTCCACTGCGTCAGGCTGTTGGCATTTTGGCTGGGAAAGACCCTGGTCTGAAACTCTCCGGAGCTCAGGCCAAGAGTGAACTAAACGGCCAGGCTCACGCCCTTTCCTCTGGTCAGCCCCAGAGCAGGGGCCAGGGCAGTGCCCCTTTTCGGCTGCTGTTCCCCAGCAAGCAAGCAAACCCAGGTTTGACGTCTTGTCGGTGTCTGTGGAGTGTCTGAACCCCCTCACACATGCACACACAGACTGCGTGCCCCTTGCAAAATTACACCTCCGGCCGCTTTTTCGAGACTGCTTTCTAGAGAGGCTAATTAATCGGGCCTGACTATCCAGTGTCAGAAAGGCCTTGCGCAACGGCAGCCCGACTTCACGCTGTGCCCACGACCCTTTCTTCTTTATGCTTGGCGCATCAGCGAACCTGATGCTTTAATGGTACGTTGCGCAACCTCGGTGTCCGCTTGGGGCTGACTCGGGGGGCAGTCCCCGTCACCGAGACAAGCTGTGTGGATCCTCCCCTTCCAAACCCAGGGGCAGATCCCCCACCGCCTCTGCTACGCATGCCTTCAGCCACGGGGCCAGCCTCCCTCAGAAGCAGCTTCCCTATCCGAGCCCTGATTTCAAGGCCCCGGCGTTTTCTTTCTGGGTCTCCCCCGGGAGATGAGGTCGATACTAACGGGGAGTTGCTCTGAAATGCCTTTTTATCCGAGCCCGCTTTTCAGTGGGGGGGGGGGGGAGAGACAACTGTTTTCCAATCTGGTTAATTCTTAACCAGCACCATTCAAGCTTCAGCTCGCTTGGGATTTGATTCGGCACGTGCTGCCTTGAAGACACCAGTGGCGGGATGGGGAGGACGGGCTCTGAGCCCCCCCCCCAAATCCTCAGCTCGTCCGAGGGCTGGGAAAATGGCGGATCCGCTGCACAAGGGAGCGGGTGCTTGCCTTTGTGGCCTGTTGTTCCGTGATTGACGGATGGCTTCCTCTGCTTTCTCCCGGAAGCCTGATTTGAAGGGAGCCCAGCGCAGGATCGCCCCCAGGGTCTTGTAGGAATTTACTGCCTGTGGATGGAAAGGCGGAAGGGCGTTTAAAAAGGAGAAAAGCAAAATGCCTCCAGTGCCCCCGACTGCAAAATCTGGGTCTGCTGACTTTGGGTGGGGGAGCCAGTGGGGCTGATCTGAATGGGTTGCAAGGGGGTGTAAAGGGAGGGAGCAAACTGCCAGGGGCGCGTGTGTGTGTACGTGAATTGTAAGAAGCAGAACCGCCGGAGTCAGAGGCTGGTTTGGACTCTCTTTGAGCCTAAATGCTGTCTTTGAACGGGACCTGGGAATCGAGCAGCCTTATTCTCTGGGTGACCGGGTGCGTGCTGTTCCCGGGAAGCCCAGCTTTAAATTAAGGCGGGCCTGGTTTTCTCTCTTGCTGGTCACAGGGCTGAGTTGGACAGGGTTGCGGATTGAGAGAGGGGCTTTTTCCTCCGATGGCTTCGCCGGGCGTCACAGATAGATCCGCCCAGCCCTCTTCCGGGCTGGGGTGTCCCAGGGTGGCTTCATATCCACCAGCTGCACGAAGGCAGAGTGGGCTCCTCTGCCACTGAATGGACGGTCTTAACAGAGGGAACAAATTGCCTAAAGCCGGTGTGGGCATTTCCTCTTTTTAATGGTTGGCTGGCAAATGAGGATTGACAGCTTGTTTCTAATATGAATAGCTTGAGATTTTAATTTAAACACACACACACACACACACCACACACGCACAATGGGAGGATGCAGGGGAGTCCGTGGGTAGGATCAGAAGGGACAGGCTGTGGATAACAAAGAATTGGAGGTGTCAGTTTTAAGAATTGCTTGGCAGGGGCCTGCATGGTGATTAAATTCGCCGATGCTGTCGCTGAGCTGTAAGGCTGCAGATAACATTCTCTCCCTGTGCTGGAAACAAGAATCGATACCAACTCCTTGACAGGGGCTAAATTATTAAATAGAGCCTTTCTTTACCATGTTTCATTATCTGGGATTTACCTCCGTTGGGGACTTGTCAGTGGGGGTGAGAGAAGAAAAAAGGGGTTACATGCGCTGGGCTCCTTCTATTCACGCCAGTCCCTGCTTGCATTATGCACCCCTTCTGGAGAATCCCCCCCCCTTTCAGATCTCTGATCCACTTCTGCCAGCGTGGCATTCAGCCTTTTTTTCCCCCCCTAAGTGAAGGGTGGGGAGAAGATTACGGCAGGAGAGACCCACTTCTCTTCCTCTTGGCCACCTATTCTAGCTGATTTAGAGATCCGTATCTCGCCTCAAGCCTCTCCAGACACCGCCCCCCTCCAGGTTCGGGGATTGCTTCCAGAGCGGTCGTGTCTGCGTACCCCCCACCCCATCCCCAGCCTCCAGTGCCCTGGCGAGGTTTCATTCGTATGAATGCACACGGGGGCCAGGAGAACCCGTGGGATGGTAACGAAGGCCTGGTGAAAATGATGAGTGTTGAGAGCGGGTGTGAAGCAGCAACTCCGATCCATGATTGTCGTCTTTTCTAGAGCAGTGTTTCTCAACCTTGGCCACTTTAAGATGTGTGGACTTCAACTCCCAGGATTCCCCAGCCAGCACAGCTGGCTGGGGAATCCTGGGAGTTGAAGTCCACACATCTTAAAGTGGCCAAGGTGCTCTAGAAAATGGTAACCCCACTCAACTAATGACCGTATGCCATGGGTGATCCGATACGTCCTTGCGGGGAGGAGCTGTGCGTCCCGGGCTGACTTTTCCTATCTCTCCTACCTGCACGTTCCCTGCGGATCTCTTCCCTCTCATCTATGGGCGTAGGAGTGATTCCTCTCTCCAAACAACCGCTTTCTTCCCTTGCGGCTCACGTTGGTGCAGATTGCTGAACGTCAGCCCTTTATAGTTGCGTCAGCTGAAGCGGTGGGCGAGCATCTTGCTTTCCTCTATTGTAGTAGGTAGGTAGCGGGGAAAATTAATACCTTTTTGCGTGTTAGTATCTGAATCGTCGGATCCTGGCAAGAACCTGGCCACACCACTAGAAAAGACCGGTGCTATTTTCCCCTCGTTTTGCATCTAAGTTTTCAGTCCTGGACCTGTGTAGATCCTAGATCAGATCCGGCGATCACTTTTTCCCTTCTCCAGCAGCAGAGTTGCACGGATGAGGCATTTCCTTGTCGTGCTGTGTTGTGAACACCTTATTTACTAATCTGAGTGGCTCTTTTTGAGGAGGCCCCGGCATCATGCATAGTTAGGAGGAGGAATCCTATCTGCAGATTTTTTTTCCTCCTCCCTATTCCCATGCCAGTGAGGCGAGTCCATGGCTAATATTTGAAAAAGACCTCTCTTCTTTCCCCCCTTAGAAAGGGACAGGATACAGTATCCAAGCTGAGAGGAGCTGGGAAATTAATATGAATTTATTTGCATCCATTGGTGTGACTTAATTGCCTGCATTCTTAATTAAGCAAACCTCTTTTCAATAATACGGGAGTACCCTGGACCTTTCGCATGCCGCTTTCCCCGCAGACTCATTTCCTGGTGCTCATCCAGTGTAAACATGGCCATTTCCTACACCTGGTGTTCAGATAATTGCCTGCTAAATAAAACAGAAGCCAGCTTCTTGGGAGCAAGAGGAAGTGAACACATGCACACACACACATAGGGAAGGAGCTCCTTTTGTGCATCTAATAAAGATTAAAGCCCTTTTTTAAAATTGCTGTCGGGAGTAATTGAAGTTAAAATGAATTTAGACAACTTCTTTAAGCAGGCCAAACTGTAAGAACATCTGTCTTCTTTAAGACTGGTTCTGACCTTTCGGATGGAAATTGCTCTCTCGGCTTGGGGGGTGTGGTGGAATGCCACCCGGGTAGGTGGGCTGGTTGGGTTTTGGTGAGCGCGGCATCTCCGGAGACACATGATTATGCTTCCTAAGGCGCTGAAGAGAACACATTAGCAAAATTTGTTTTTCTCACATTCAAAATGGGTTTTCTTTCCAAGGGAATGTCACAGCGTTTATTATAATGTGAGAGCAGGGGTCTTTGCTGACTGCAAGCTGTTTGGCAGGGTAACAGCTTTCTCCTTCACAGACTGACTTGGGTTGAATGTAGATTTAATTTCCTTCCTTCCTTCCTTCCTTCCTTCCTTCCTTCCCTCCCTCCCTCCCTCCCTCCCTCCTTCCTTCTCTCATCTCTCTCCTTCCTTCCTTCCTTCTCTCATCTCTCTCCTTCCTTCCTTCCTTCCTTCCTTCCTTCCTTCCTTCCTTCCTTCCTTCCTTCCTTCCTTCCTTCCTTCCTTCCTTCCTTCCTTCCTTCCTTCCCCCCCTCCCTCCATCCATCCAGTATCAATAATAGTAGTTGACTTTCAGAGTGCTGCACCCACATGAAATGCCCACCAAGAGTCTTTTTTAACTGTGACTTACTTTTTTTTTTAATGAAATAGCCATAATGGTCTGATGGAAACAAGGGCTGTCTTAACACATATCATGAAACCAGAATCCGATAAACCACACTAGGTCGTGTTAAGGACTGTGGTGAGCGCAGTCCGCCTCAGCGTATGCTGGTGTTGCGGTAGGTGTGCTCATCTTGGAAGTGGAAGTTGGGACTGCAGAAAGAAATCAGGCGTGCAGAATGCTGTAATATCGGTGTATGTTTATTTCATTCAGTTTACGGGGCTTTCTAATTGAGATGGCTCAAGGCATTAATGTTTATAGTTATATTTTTAGCCCTAGAATCAAACTTTGGACAAGCCTTACCCCCTTCTTTCTTCCAGGATGTTTTTCAACTTCTCCATTTGGCCTGTCGTCCTGGAACCAAGAGCTCAGCAAAACCCAAAGGGGGCGTTACTCTCTTCTCCCCCCCCCCCCAAGCAGCAACAGGAGCCTAACGGGTGCCCCCCAGATCTTGTCTTGGGCTCTGTTCTGAAAATTCAGTAGGGTAGATCTACACGATCCCCATACAGAAATAGAGGTGGGTTAGGCTACCTCAAATATGCTGCGTGGGGGATGCAAAATGCTGTTTACATTGTCCTTAATGGTAGGAGTCTCTCTTTATGATGGGGATCAGATGAACAGGGGTTCAGACTCAGACAGGCTGAAACAAGGGTTGCAGACGTATCACTGATTCCCCTGCCCGGTCCTCCTTCACCCAGCTGCCCCGTTTGAGCATAGCAGCTAGGTAGCTTCAGTTCGCTGCTGGTGGTTTTAGCTTCCAGGCCTGGGAAAAAGGGGGGTGGATTTAAAATCAGATCATAATCATTGCCCTGTGTTTGCTCTGCTCCTCCTCTTTTGGAACTCTGCTGGCTGGGTATTTTTTAGGCCTCTCTGCTAAAGAACTAACATCCCCAGATGTGTTTTATGCCTCTTTTTCTCCTCACTGACCCACTTGCTTCCAAGGACGGCTCGGGGCTAGTTTTGGAAAGGCAGGTTCCGCCCCGTTTCCACTCCTTGGCCCTAAACCATTTGCAGAGCAGGCCAGAGAGAATCTGAAAGCTGCACCCCTTCCGTTTCCTCCTGAATTTCAGCCCCCCCAGTAATTTCCAGTTGGGTCAGAAGAGGCGATGCCTCCTAGGCTGCCCACCTCTGCGTGTCTGAGCGTTTGCCCGGTCCCTAATACTTTCCAGCTTCCGTATTTTGACTCCCGAAGCGCTCCAGAGCGACCTCAGCTCCCTGGCCGCGTTTGTGACGGAAGGACATCGTTCGCGCCTCGGCGGTGAGGGAGCCCCTTCCAGCTGGCCAGGTCAGCCTCATTTATCCCAAGCCTTTTGGAAACGGTTGGCCAGGTTTTCCAGCTCCTGCTGGTGTGTTTGTGAGATGAAAGCATTGCTTGTTGCTTCCTGAGCTAACCCTTTTTGGCTTCTGGCGCAGGCTGGCTCCCTGAGTTGAAAGATTTCACACTCCGGAGTGCAAGATTCCACCGGCGTGTGGTGAAATACCATTATAAATCTTTCATCTGGATGCTGTAGCTGTTCAGGGCTTTGCTCTTTTCCTCTCCCTCTCTCCCTCCGTTTGGCTGCCTAACCTACTACTCCGTGTAATTCTGTCTCCTGCATGATGTTCACCTCTGATTAGCAAGGCGTGACCTTCAGTACACTGTTTTCCCACGCAAGGGGCTGCTGGCGCTGGCACCGAAGGGGGGAGAAAACCGGGCATGGAATATTGATGTCTGGAAGGGATTTGTCTGGCTCCTCGGCACCAGGAACAGAGGGAAAAAGAAGCCTTTTTTAATTGATGGCGTTGAGCTGTGATCTTGGGAATCCAGCTAACGAATGCAGGATATTGAATGCCAAGTCCGGCCGTGGCTCTCGTCGTCCTAGGGTGCCCGAAGCAGCTTTCCACCGCTGCCAATAAGAGCCGTGGGAGCTGCGAGGCTGTAGGCTTTCCTGTAAAACAAAGGCAGAGAAATCATGGCTTTCCCAGCCGAGCCTGGCAGGAGGGGTGCTGGGAGTTGTAGTCCCATGACTTAAAGGGCCGAGCAGCCTCCTTCCGCAAACGAGAGCCAGCCTCTGGAAAAGGCTGGGTTGCGAATGGCACCTCCTGGCTTTGGGGAGGCCTGTTGGAGCGACTGCTCCAATTACGGAGAAGTTCAGTTGGGTGTGAACTGAGAGGGTGCCCCTTAAGCCCCCAGTGGGGTCCATCAGTAAAGATGCACAGGAGGGGTGTCTTTAGCTGAGGACTCGGTGCTAGAAGAATTTGCTGAAGAGGAAGAGTTAGTCTGGGAGGAACTTTTCACGGCTTCAGTCTTGAGAGGTGCTCGGATCAGCCGTGTCCCCGCCCGTTCCTTCCGCCTTTGTGAGCCGTCCACCTTCAGCAGGACACACTTCCACAACAAGAAGGCACGCTTCCACTTCCGGCCAGCCTCGAAATTTAAGGCGGCCGTGCGGTCGGAGAGGTGGGGAAGCAGGCTCAGGGTTGTCATCTCCATAGGTTGTGGTTCATCGTGACCAGGCCCTGATTCGACCACCGCGCCTCTCCTCCCGGGCCTGCTTCCAAGCTGCAGTCTGTGTGCCAAGAATCAAGCAGGAAGCCCATCTTTCCACCTGCTCTTGGATGCTCCTTAGTTGCCTGAAAATGGGCAACCGTCGCCTGCCCTTCTTTGAGCTGCTGAAAGGTTTCGGCCTCCCCCTTCCTCCAGAATGCTTGACAGGGGAGGCAGTTGCTTCAGCCAACCCAGATGTTTTCAAAAGCCCTCTGCCCCGGCAGAATGCGGGGCATTTGAACATTAGCCAGTTGGCAACGGTAGCTGTTAAAGAAAGCAGAGAAAGAGGCAGGCGCTGGCAGGCCGGACCGGAATAGCATTTGGGGGGCAAATGTCAGGTGCCTCGGCTTCAGCCCTGCCGTTCGCCAGGCGGGGGCTTCAGCCGCTCTTAATGGGACTGCATGACCAGGGCACACGTTGGTTACTTAGTTAACAGCGTTTGTAATATCCGTTGTGGTTGAGGCGATTGGGTTTGAGAGGGACTGCTGGTAACTTCGCAGGGGCTGCCCACCCCACGCGTCGGGCAGGCCGATCAGGCCAAAAGGCTGCTGGGGGAGGAGACCCTTCCTCTCTTACCAGAACAGGGTGGGGGGCGAGCAGCAGATTTTGGCAGGAAGCCTAGCCGTGACGCCCCCTTGGGGTCATCCCTTTCTTCCATCAAAGAGCAGGGAGTTTGGGGAAAGGGCTCTGGGTGGAGTTGCCCACCCATGCAATTCTGGGTTTTAAGGGCAGCCCCCAGCCCCCCTCCCCCCCAAATATCATACCCTTAGCACCTTCTGTTCCCAGGGCCTTCCTAAGACAAGCCCTGCCAGTTCCGATGGAAGGGCTGACACGTCCAAAATCCTGGTCTCACCCTGGCCGACCAGATGCTGCTGGGAAGCTCACCAGCCAGGCCAGCCAGCAGCCGTGCCTCCGGGATCAATTCTGCGTTTCCTCCGTACTCTGTGTGATGAGCGCCTGCCCGCTGACCCACTGTCTAGATCCGCTGTGGGTTTCCTCTCCCTCTTTCCATGCTGTGTGAAGTCTGTGCACGGGGGCTGATACGTTCCAGGCCGCAGAACCCCGTCTCTCTGCCCTGAAAGCCGGTACTCAAGAATCATAATTTGGTACCGGGGTGGAACTTCGTTGCTCTCCCGTTGGGCTTTTGTTCACCTTCTCCTTGGGCTGGAAGGCTGGGTTCTCTCTCTCTTCCTCGCATCTCCCCGCGCAGGGTACACCCCTCGTGTTTCCATAAGTGCGCATGTGGCAAGTGCTGGCGCCCAACGTGCCAGGTGGTTGAAAAACTGTGTTTAGCAGTTGCTCTTTAATGGTGCCTGTGGAAAGAATGCTTTAAGCTGCGCTACGTAGCGGCAAGCCTTTGGAAGCAAGGGGAGGCTACGGGCAGGCTTAAAAATAGCTTATGGTGGCCCTTCCTTCGAAGCCAGCGTTTTGCAGACTTCAGGTGGCCGGTGCTTAACCTCTGTGATGGTCGGGGGGAAAGGGGGCCGAAGCAGCCCAAGAGAGCAGTTCGCACAGCATCTGTTAAGTTAAGGAATTTGCTGCCACCAGCGGATGGCACTTTGCAGGCGGGTTTCTTGAATTCAGGGACCAGGAGACCAATTGGGTCTCAGGCAGACAGAAGTGGTGTTCCTTCCCCAAAGATCAGATGAAACCCGTCCCCTGACCTGCTGGTTGGACCCAGAGCTCCCATCCTCCTTGACCATCAGCCAATGACTCCAGATTGAGAGGAACCCAGTGCCAAGTTGAGATACATGCAGTATTCCAGAGGCTGTGGGAATCCGTGTTCCTGTGCATTAGATGGCCCGGCTGTATTCAGTGCAAGGATGCAGTCAAAACACTCTACAGGGCGGTTGGCTGGGAGGATGCAGGGAATCCTCCAGAGATGCCACGTGCAGCCTCTTCATCAGTGCCGTGCAACCCGCTTCCCCCCAGGGAGCAGGCCTTATTGGCTGCCGCACTCCAGGCCCAAGTCGACGCAAAGCGCTGGGTCTCCAAGTAGAAGATACCAGTCTAGAAGGAGAAATGGGGCACCCCTGTAGAAGGCTGGTCCACCCTCCTTCGGAGATCTGCAAACTCTGGATCCGGAAGTCCCGAGGCCTTGACTCGGGCTCCCTCCTGGAAGCAAATGGCTGCTTCTCTCCAGGGAAACCAGACGGCTCGTGCGGAAGCGAAGCTTTTCCTCCCAGAACAGCTGCTATTAAAGATGAAAAAGGAAGCGATAGAGGAAGCGATTCCTCAGAGAAAAATTGGCACGGCAGCCCACTTCCACGCCGAAAAGGAAACAGGAGTGCGGATCCTGTTTGCATGAAATTATTGCAGGAACCAAAGGGCTTCTTCACCATACGATGCCAGAGGGAAGGGGGACTGGGGGTGGACTTTGTGACCTCGGTACCCCCACAAGTGTTTGTATGATACGATGCGGCAGTGATATTGTTAGTAAGTTCCGGTTTCTGGTTTTCCACGCCCCTTTCCTGGAGGAGAAGGCTCCCCCTGATTTTCAGCCCTTTCAAATTCATTGGGCACAAAGAAGTGATCGCGCTGACACGATACTGTACAAGAGAGCTGTGATTTGCAAGAGCAGGGCCTTCTGGTATCAGCCAAGAGCAGGTTGCAACAAACTCATGTCTCAGCACATTTTGCATTCGCATCACCTGTTGGGGGATTTAATGTAACCCGCTCTTTGGTGCATCTGTTGTAAACAGCAAAGATTTTGCTTTGCTGCTCTTCTGAGGGTGGGCGTTTGGTTTTCAGACCTTGCCAGGTTAGCAGGGAGGGCACCGTAAGGTGCCCGCAGCTTTCTCTGTCGTTTTGAGCCGTTGTGCCTATGAGGTTGGTGTTGTGTGCAGAGAAATTGGACTCACGGCCCGAAATGGTGGAGGGACCAGACGCCGCTTGGCTATGCGTTGTGCCTGTTCCCACAACCAAGGACACTCTACAAGCCAACATTGCTTTCTTGGCTGTGCCCCCCTCCCTTCTCCAATTGTCAGCCTGTGCTGTAGCCACGCGATCATTCCTACACCGTCAAAAGAGCATTTTCTCTAACTGGGCCTGCCTGCTGTGCTTCCCCGGGAACTGGACAGAGGGCACAGAATTTGATCCCTTGACAATTTCGGCTTGTGTTTTAAGACAGAGATCAAGCTCCTAGACTGCACGGCTCCACGGCCGGCCTTGAAATTGTCTGGGCGATGGCTTCTGCAATCACTAATACTCCAGCGAGGCGGTGTTCCTGGTTTAAAGCGTGGCTCAATATTTGGGCCCCCAAAGTGCACCAGTTTTTATAAAGAATGCTTCGGGGGGGAAGAGGGATTCTGCTGATATGGGTTTCTCCCTCCCCCCCACAATATCTCCTGCTCTCTGAATTGATAAAGCGATACATGAGAAAGGGTATCCTTCTCTCCGCTGGCTGTCACTCTAATCATATTCCAGACCCCTGAACTCCAGCTGCTTCGGCCTGGCTTCTGTTTCTGAATCTGTTTTGTTCTCGGAAATGATGTCAGGGCAGGAGATGTGCAGTTTAAACAGGAGGCAGGTGGGCTTTTCATCAGAGAAAAAGGGATCTGCTTTTTTGGGGAAATATAACTCTTTCCTTGCCCACATGTGCACCCTCCTTTCAATAGTGCTCCTGAAAGCTCATTTGGAACCTGCTGCCTTTACGTCGGGGAAATGGATGTCCGTCGTATCTCGGGTGCCTTGGCGTGCTCCATCTTCTGCAGTCTTGCCTGAATGGATCGGTTGGAGAATAATCAGCTAAACCCTTTCAGGCTCCTTATGACGGGGGACCCGTGGAATTGAGCAAGGCGTTTCCAAAATGCCGCGTTCCACAAGAACCCCATTTGTTAGTGGCTGGAAACCCTATATGGACTTTTTGCTGGAAACTGGAAAAGATGAACTGGTGATTTATGGGTTTGAGGATTAGAAAGGGTCGATTGTGGAAAGAAGGGAGTTGGGATGTAACCTTAGAGAGAGGGGATAAAATTTGAATGCCTTTATAACTGCTGTAAGGAAGATCGGAAGTCGTTCTTTATATTTTGCCTTTTTTTCTCTTTTTCCCCCCTATTTCTCTCCTTTCTCTTTCATTGCTTTATTCCTTTTCTCGCCCCTTTCCTTTTCCTTTTCTTTATTTTCTTTTTCCTTACTTCCTTTATTTCTTCTTCCTTTTTTCTTCTGTAAAGGTTTCTTCAATGATTTTTTTTTTAAATGCTGGATTCCTTTTAAATGCAGACCGAAGAGAGAAATCTCCTTCTCCCTCCTCACCCATGCCAGAGGAAGGCCCCTTATGAGGGTTGCAGTGGCTAAGACCTCAGACTGGGCGATCCGGGTTCTAGCCATGTTGTCCAGTGACAACAGGCCTTCCTTACATGGGGCACCTTATCGGGGTACCTTGGGAGACAAAAGGAATGGCATCTATGCTGTTGTGATCTTCTGAGAGCAAAGACAGGGATGCAGATGGGAACGCCGCCTCTCAAAACCAAGAGTTCTTTCCCATCGAACCACTGTTCCCGAATCAACCTTGTGAACTGACCAAGATTTGCAGGCTCCCTAATAAACGCAATTTGCCTCTTTGAATCGGAAAGCCCTGGTTCTTCCTGCCATCGGATTTGTGACCAATTGGCCCACTTTACTTGTATTGTCAGAGGCTTTCAAGCAGAGGCTGTGTTCTTCCTCCATCCCCATTGCTGTTTGAGATCTTTTCAACAGGAGCTGGTCCATTGAATGACCAAATTCAGTTTTGATTACAGTCTCTTTGGGCTGGAGCAGTTCACTTGTGGCTGATTCCTTAAGCTCCTTTGCCCACAATATTTTTGTCATTTCTACTGCCTTTTAAAAAACGGTGCCAGCCATAGAGCATTGCAAGCGGTTTCTGAAAAATCTTGATTTTTTTTTCCCGACACAATGCTGCCACTGGCTGGAGTTTTTACAGTATTACATGTGCTCCCCCCCCCCCTTCAACCAAGGCTCCTACCATTATAGCATGATGAAGGGAGGGCAGAGAAGAGAAAAGAGTTGATGCAATCTGGAGCTGCAAAATAATACAGGAATGGAATTAACTGCACCCATTACTTAAATAACTTGCTAGGCTTCTAAAGCACTTCAGAATGGCATTAGCCGCCTCACGAGAACCAGAATTACTTCTTCCTCGTGGCTGTGTTGTTAGAGCTGCTGAATCTGCTACCTGTGAATGGTTCTGAATATCACATGGTAAAAATGCCTTTTCCCCCCCTATTTCCTGGAGGTGCAAGTACTAATAAGCATGTGGGATTCTCATCTAAGGAGATGAACCTTAGTTAGGGATAGAAGTTTAAGTTAAATCAGTTAATCTAAAGGCACCTCAGGATGAAGAGTATCTGTTCCTTGCTTTCAGCCTTAAAAACAGCCATATTTAGAGGAAGCCCAGTTATTTAAGTGCTGGGTGTCAGAATTCTGGAAGGACAAATTAAGACCCTGGTTTACTTTACTATCTACCCATAGGCAGGCAGACACTGTGTACATGTAGACAAGCAGGTATTACAATCTGTCCTTGCTGGGAAGAATAGTCTCCGATACACGTATGTGCCATGTTCTGTTTTCCTTATCTAGTCTTGCCACCAGAGTGGGTCTCTCTTCTTTCTCATCTCCCTCCTTTGATGGGCCAAATAACCCAGTTTTCTTGTAGCTCCTTGCCACGTCCGACAACATGGGAATGTGTCAGCAGGCTAATTCAGATCCCTTGTCCATAACAGACGTTTCCTTCCTTTCCTTGCAGAGCAAGCGGGACCATCTTCTCATGAACGTCAAGTGGTATTACCGCCAATCCGAAGTCCCAGATTCCGTTTACCAACATTTAGTCCAGGACCGACACAACGAAAACGGTAAGCCGATCTCTGCGGGCGGAGCATGCTTGGTCCGTTTGAGTTACGTTGCATTAACGTTCCGTTTTTTCCTTTGGAAAACTCGTAGCAGCGGACGTGGCATCCCACGGCTGCCAAGTTGCAGTCTGTTAAGCATCAGCTGTCCAAAGCATTAGGTGCCTTCATGCCTGTTTGTGACCAGGTGGAGAAGACAGGCAAAAAGGGAGACTCTCAAAAGAAGAAGGTGGAGTGAAATCCTGGAGCGTGGAAGCCTCCATTTCTGTTGCTTCAGATTTCTGGACTTTGGGAAGATCTTTCCCAGGCCTGCTCTTTTCCTTTGAACACAAAAGCTAGAAAACCAACTTCAAAGGAAACATGGAAAGGCAACATCTCATTAGCACAGCCACTGCTGGTAGTTTCCTCTTGGTAATCTTGGGCTGTGCAATGTCTTCTGGGGAAAGCTGAATCTTTGTGGACCTTTCAGTTCCCAACATTGCATGCAACTGGTGTAAAAGGAAGCGATGGGTCCCAAGAAAACCTGGAGGAAAGTAATCTGGGATCCCTACTTGAGTGGCAACATAAGAACTGCCTTATACCAGGTCCCTCTGTTAGCATCGCCAGCTGTTCTGGCTTGGACCATCTGTCCAGGATTTATCCAAGCAGATCCTGGTCTCTCCTGGCATCTCTTCACGCCAAGAGCATGAAGATCCAGACCAGGATCTGTTCCATGCAGAGCAAAATCTTGGCTCCTCCTCTGACATCTGAGCATTTTGAGCGGCCCTTTGAGAGCTCCAGAGAAGCCCTGCTAGGAGTGTGCCTTAGGTAGAGTGGCTGCTAGAAGCACCACTAAATGCGTGGCTTTCTTTCTGCAGATTCTGGGCGTGAGCTGGTTATTACGGACCCAGTGATCAAGAACCGGGAGCTGTTCATTTCAGACTATGTTGATACTTACCACGCTGCTGCCCTCAGGTGAGTGGCTAAAAACCCACTGAAGAAATTGTTTGAAAACCTCATTTTAGAACCTGGCGTAATTCCACTGCGTTCAGGAAGTAACTTTCCTATCGTGCCAGAGGTGGTCTTTCTTTGCTGGCTGGGGAATTGTGGGAGTTGAAGTCCACACATCCTAAAGTCGCTGAGGTTGAGAAACACCCATCTAGAGCATTGGGAACCAGCTGCATTCTACACAAAACTTACAAGGCTGAACCAAAACAGAGTGACTTGGAAGGCATTTGAAGGTTCTTTGTTCTTTGTGTCTTAATCCAGGTGCAGTTGTGCAGGGGTGAAAAATCTGTTGCCCTCCAGAGGTTGGGCTGTGTCTCTGTTTCTCAGTGAAAAATGGGTGTCTTAGGTTTCCAACTCAAACTGTGCACCTTGTCAGTCCACACAGTTTTTCCCCTCTACCTGGGGAGCATCGATTAATCTTTTACCTCCTCCTTTCTCCCCTTGACGAGTTGAAGAAATGAGGATCCACTTCTGCTGAATTCAAGCAAAAAGGACGCCAGTGCTGGGCCTGTTGTTCTTCTGTCTTGCAGGACAGGGCTCCTGTTGAAGCGCGAATGGATTGATTTCCCTGCCCATCCTACACTGATGGCAGGGGGTTCACCCTTGGCTGAAATGGCGCCTTTGAGTCGAATCAGTCAGAGCCCCTCTATCAGAAGTGAACCCGCCTCTTTTGGCTTGGATTTCTTGCAGGTGGCTCTCCTTTCCCTTTCTTCCCCTCCAAGATCAACTTGGAAATGTCCACTGGGGGAGCTGGGATGTCCACAACACCGGCACGAGTTGGATACTGCCAGGAAGTCTACCACGTCCTTCTGATCAAAACAGAAAGGGAGAGCAGGAACTGGCGTGAGGTGGATAGATCAGCTGTGCCGGACTTGAAGATCTCCCCTCTCCCCCTAGACATAACACGCACACATGTTCTTCTGTGTAGTTTTTCTCCGAGGAACCTGTTTGTGTTGCTGTGAGGAAAGATAGAGGGGCGCTCTTCTTTCCTCTGCAGATGCAGAAATGCCCCGGTGTTGGGCATGATGCCCTCTAAGAGTTCTGACTGGAGAGGTTGGTGCAGACTAGCCTTCCACCACCTGGCACTCTGTAGATGTGTTGGGACGACAGTGTATTCCCCCACCCCAGCTGATTAGGAATTTGAGAGTTGCGGTCCCCACGTATCTAGAGAGCATCAAATTGGGGAATGCCACAGACACTTTCAAAACCTTCAGGTGCTGCCAGTGGCATTCTGGAAATTGTGGCAATAATACCTTTGTTGTTGGAAGAGATTGTGCTGAAGGAGGAGGCGGAATAACTCTACCAACTGTCAGTAGGTGGGCCATCCTCTTACAGGCCTGTGAAAGAAAGGGACTCTTAGCCCATCATGCAAAAACATGCCAAGATTCAGAAGCTTCAAAGAGACCCTAACACGTTAATCAATGTGTTCTGCTGCCCTACAAGAAGACAGATTTGGTGTATCTTGCCTTCCAAGTTTACAGCCTCCCCTGGATTCCCACCAAGGATGGCCCTTGGGAATTCTGGAACTGTAGTTGCAGCTGGAGGGCACCAGGTTGGGAAAAATAGGCCTATCTGGACCTCATTTCACCTTCCACAGTAGCCACCCAAGTCTCTGGAAAACCCACCAACCTGTAGGGTTGGAATCCCTAGCCCAATCTTGCTACTGCTTCTCAAAGATCAATCTTCGTCCTCTGGGGCTGTTCTCCTCCATTCATATGGGGTTGTTCCTGCAGTTCCCTTAGCAAGAGCCCTTGAGATGAATAACTAGTGGGCACCTGTGGTGATGCACAATTAACTATGTTAGTTTGTAATTAAGATGGCCGTGATAATATGCATGTCCTTTGTTTTAAACTATGTTAAAAAGTTTTTTTAAAAAGCAACAGCAACACACAAATTGCTTTGTGACGACTCCCCTTTCCCACTCACGTCCTCGATATTCTTTGCGAGTCTGTATTCCTCTGCTGGTAGGTTTTTCTGCAGATCGTAGCCCAGCCTTGGTTTTGCATGAAAACACTCATCTGCCCACTTGTCCTTTAAACACAAAATTCTGCTCTTTGGCTCTCAGGAGCCACAAGCACCAGTTTTATCCATAACCACCCAGGGAAAAAATAAAGCGAGTCGATTAATTTAAGTTGCAAGTGTGGGAATCAAGGCAGACTGTGTCCGAGACTGCCGACAGAAAGCGAATTCCACGTGTCCATGATTGGCTTGAAGTCATCTGGGATTGCGGGCATCTCGTTTAGCGGGTTGCTGGGTTTTATTTAAATAAAAATAGCCCATTACAGCTCTTTCTTTATATAGAAGATTCAGTATCTCCATCAGAGAGAGGAGGAGTTTCTCAATCTGGACCAGCGATGTGGGTCTTCAGGGCGCTCTCAGCTAAGTAAGCCATTATCTACCCAGCGATTCCCAACCTGACATTCCTTTTCCCTCCCTTCTTTGCAGGGGAAAATGTAACATCTCCCATTTCTCTGACATCTTTGCTGCTAGAGAGTTCAAAGCTCGAATGGACTCTTTTTTCTATATACTGGGCTATAATCCAGAGACAAGGTGAGTTGGCTGTACTTTCATCAATCAAGAAATACTTCGGCTGCCCGTAAGAGGCCGGAGGACATGTTTTAGTCTGGGTTAAAGGAGGGGGGAAACGTCCGGGCAGGTGGCAGGTATGCGAAACGCCAAGGCCTGGCCAACTATTAGTTCCTGAACATGTGGTTTGAAGCAGCATCTGCGGGGGTTTTGAGTTCGGATTTAAAGCCCCACCTGTCGCGCGGCTGTTGAGATCAGTTTGATTGGTAGTCGGTCAAGGCGGGGGCTTTTTGTGCTGGCTCCCTGTCCGGTGTCTCTGGACCTTCCCCACGAAGATGCCAAAAAATGGCCTGTTTCAATTGCGGTTCTCTCCATGCTTTACCGTGACATCCAAATGTTTTTTTTCCTGTCGCCTTCCCTTTTCCAGCAGCGTTTCACCTTCGGTTCAGCTTTGTCATTGCCGTAACAACACAGGGTGCGATTTGCGGGTCTGCTCTGGTTTAGTTCGCTGCTTTGGCCAAAAAGGTAGCTCGTGATTCAATCAAGGAAGGGGGAAGTGTTTCTCCTGTGGCCTTTCCCAAGGCGCCGTGGGGTGCTGACCTCAGATGTGGGGGTGCAGCACCTCCTGACGTGGTGCAAGCCCACCGAACTCCCTGCTCCCCTAGCAGCCTGGGGCCTCATCCCTATCGCAACCACCAGGTTTACGGGAGGAATATTTATTCATTGATTTGTCCAAAGAATATGGCCACCCATCTCTCTCTGGGCAGTGTAATATGTGGGTGGCCACACAAAGGGTGCCAATCTCTGTCTGAAGACAACCTCCCTCTGGTCCAGCATTTCTCAACCTTGACCTCTTGAAGATGTGTGGTCTTCAACTCCCAGGATTCCCCAGCCAGCCATGCTGGCTGGGGAATCCTGGGAGTTGAAGTCCACACATCTTCAAATTGCTAAGGTTGGGAAACATTGCTCTGGTCAATGTCTGGCTTAATTATAAGCAGGGACAGTGCTCTGCAATGAAGCCTTTATACTTGAAATTTGAGCAGCCAGGCCGGGGGGGGTCACCTCTTCCGGTTTCCTGTTTATGTAGGTGTAACATCTGCAGATGTGCACGATGCTACATTTGAACCAAGAGCCGGACTGAGAAGCTCTCCGGAGGCTCAAATTTTGTTTCGTTTTCACCTTCCCGGGGACCAGCCCCCAGCAGTTAAAACTGGGGGCCTTCCTTGCGGGCTCCTCGGCTTCCTGCCACGCCGCAGGCTGCCACGCACTCCCCTCGTGTCCTCGCTCCGTCGCCGAGGCGTTATTGACGAGCTTTCTGTTGCCTTGAGCGAGCAGACTCCGTAAAAAAAAGAGAGAGAGAAAGCGGGCATGGCGTTTTATTTATCCCCGCTTTAAAAACCTGCTGAGCGCAGTTTAAGAGTCTGGGAGACCGAGGCTGCCGTGGCGCTTCCCCCCCCCCCCCCCCCCCGTTCTCAAAGTGATTTGCGTCTTCCGGAAAGCGCACCGGGGTCCGCATCGCGAAAAAAATGCGGTGATAGATGATGGCAAATTGCGGAGCTGCGGCGGAGGATTGTCTCTGCAAAAGAATAATGCAAACGGCTTTGGGGGGGTGCGTGCATGCGTGGGGGCTTAAGCGTCTCCTACCAAGGTGCCTAAAAAGCATTTTAAAGGCAGTGATATATGAAGAGTCTGATAGGAACCGTATGTTCTTCTGCAGTAATTGACCAGCTGACGTCTGGAGCCGTGGGCCTTTGAGGTCATCAGTAGCTTTGCGCCGCGCATTGATCAGACCCAGGAGCTTGAATCCCACCCAGGACCGGGCTAGGGAGGAAGGAGCCTCACAGGCAGAGCCCACCGGTCTTGGCTCAGGGGTGGGGAGAACCCCGGCCTCCTCTGGCCCCCACCCCCTTCCCTGCTGGCCGGAGAGTCGCAACTCAGCCACGCTGGGAGAGCTGCAAGATCTCAGCCCTTCAGCTGGGGAGGGACAGTTGCGCTGGGGAGGATCACTGCAAAAGAGACCAAGTGCCAGCCCTTCGAGGTAGGCCAGGTCAAGGAACAGGCACCACGGAGATTCCAGGGATGCTGTTTTATTGCTGGAGGGTGTTATAACAGAATCACGGAAGTCTGTCCAAGTTTCTCTCTGATCCTTCTTATACTGAACAAAATCCAAGCGGGGTGATTTTGAGTTTATCTCTGGACTGTGCAAATCTCTTAATGGTTCGCTCCTTCGCTCCGGCCTTCCCCAGGATCAGGTCCATGTTCCTTTACATCAGCCCTCCTCCCAAGTCCCACGTGTGAATTGACCTGGCACCACCGCCCCTCCCTTTCCTTCCTTCCTTCCTTCCTTCCTCCCGCCCTCCCTCCGGACTGTGTTCAAACTGGCTTCCTTCTCATCACAGCTTGGTGTCAGTGGCCCTGTTGGGGTGGAAGGCCACCCCGGGGGCATCGTAGGTCCTGGCCCCACCTGGGTTTTGGAGTCCTCTAGGAATCTGCCCCAGCCATGAATGTGGACTGAAGCGTTTGGGTGCCGCAAAACCGCCGGCCATTAGTTCGGACCGTTTCAAAGCCCGACCCGGTGGCTCCTAGGCCTGTCGGGGTTCAGCTTCCTGGCTGCCCGGGCCTTTGGGATTAGCCTGTTCGGAGGGCACCGGGTTGGGGAACTGCGAGTCTCTGCCCGGAAGGGTTGCACTTGATGGAAAGCCCGCTTCTGATATTCAGCCGTTCTATTTAAAACTTGACATTTGCATCCAGAAGCGTTTTGCTCTCTGAGACAGATTAAAAGCGGGGTGTGTGTGTGTGTGAGAGAGAGAGAGAGAGATTCCCTCCCCCTGCAGCCTTCCTCCCAATTCAGGGAGGGGGAAAGGCCACGGGATTGAGCCAGACCTCCTTCCCGAGCGTTGCCTGTCTCAGATTCCCTAGCAAAGGCCCCACTTCCCTGCACACTACCTTGCTAGGCAAAGCCATAGCTGCTGCCGCCGCGCCGCTGCTAGTGCTGCGGTGCGGCCCGCCCGCCCCGTGTCTGTTGGCGGTGCTTTATTTACGGAAACAGAAGGGGGGGGGTCACAGCACATGCTCAGTGCTGTCAGTCTAAGGGCGAAGTTTCTGCGTCCTGCGTGCAGGCTGAGGTCACCGCACAAGCTCCGCGAAAGCTCTCCCGGGTCTACCTCGGACTGCATGGGCCTCCATTTTGATTAGTTAGCGGGGAGGGGGGGAGCAAGCAGACTCCCCCCCTTCTTTTTCTTCTTCTTCTTCTTCTGTTTTGTTTTGGTTTTTTTCTCCCGGAGCCACGGAGTGGCAAGGTCAGGTAGGACCGCTGCAGCGCCCAGCCGAGGCTGTCACTGTCATGGACGACCCGCTCGGCCCCTTCAGGTAGGCAGACGGCCCCGGGGCCTGGCCCGGGGAGGGTGGCAGCTGGCCCGGCAAGGAGGGGTTGGTGGAGGGTGGCTGGCATGCTCTCGCTCCAGCCCCTTCCACCCCCCTGCCCCACCGGCCCAGCGTGCGTGTCCCAGAATGGGTGCTTGGGGCTGCCAACGCGGGTGGGCAGGAACAACCAGCCCTGAGACTGTTTCCTCCTCCTTCTCCTCCTCCTCCAGCCCCAAGCCCACCTGCTCTGCCCGACCTGCGGCGCCTGCAGGGGCCGGCGGGGGCCTCCGAGAGGGAAGGGAGGAGGGCCGCAGATCCGTGGCCATTGGCTGCTTTGGAAGAGGGACGGGACTGGCCCTGACAGCCAGCCTGCTTGCTTGGGCAGGCTGGGACTCCGGAGCGGAGAGAGGGCCCTGCGGTGGGAGGTTTCCCCATGCAGGGACGGGGGAAACGCTGCTGGACGCCAGGCAGGTTGGCTTTTCTGCTTAGCAAGCCCTGAACGAGTGCATCCCCCCGGGAGAACTTTCCACGGGGCAGATGAAGCCGGGCCGCCCCTGCGGTAGACGTGGGTGCGTGGCCGCCCCTTTCAGAGAAGGTGGGGAGGGATCCAGCCCCCGAGGCTTGGAGCAGCAGGAAAGCCCCAGTCAGCAGGCATTCCTTTAGATGTCGATCAGACCCATTTCTCAGAAATGCAGACGCCTTTGGTACATTTCTGCAGAGGCTGAAGCCAAACCAGGACATGGGCCTTGTCCCTGGAGACTCTGCATTTGCTCTGGGGCTGAGGCTGAGGCTGGGGAGGGCAGCCTTTTGCCCGGGCAGAACACGTCAGGATGAATTCAGCCGCTGCAAGTGGGCAGAAGGAGTCAGCTGGCAGGTCCTCGCAGGAGCACCCACTCACCCTGTGTCAAGCAGCACCTCTCTTAGATGGAGCTGTATCGTATTGTGGGCAGAACTGTGTGGGTTTTCAGGCCTGTGTGGATTTTGAAATATTTGGACAGGTAGCAAAAACCAAGTTGCTAGTCCTCAAGGTGTAGCATCCCATGAAACTTTAAAGTGAAGGCACAGTTTTGACCCATTACAGGTTAGGCCTTTAGTGTGCCAATGTGCTGTTCCACCCCCCTTTGCTGCCCTAAATTCCTTATCCATCTACCGTTTTGTGCCTGGAATTGAGGTATCCATCATTTTTTGCAGCTTTTCGGAGGTGTATATATAAAAAGACTGCATTCTTTCAAGGGCTAGTATATTTTAGCTCAGGATTTGGTGTTAGCTGGATAATCTAACCAGTCCCAAGCTGAATCGAAGTCCAAAGTGTGTATTTGTGGAAGAGATTCAGACTGTTGTTCCTCCCCACTTCCCCCCTTTTCTGCAACCATCGCACTATTTATATTTTTCTGCATCGGAATTACTTTGACTCGGGTTTCCTACGTGGGCTAAGCCGTCCTGTAGTTTGCTTGACTTCGGAGGGCTGTGTGAACTCAACCATTGTGGCTTATTCCCCAAGCCGTGGTTTAGCGAGCCATGCCTTAGGGCAGTGTGTGAACCTAGCCAGTGATGCAGAAACTGCCACTGGAACCTTTTTGCCCCGTGCATCCAATTATTTTGCACCTTCCCGGGATCCTTCAGGCGAAATCAGCCGCACCCCGGGTCTCTGTTGGCAGTAAAGACAGACTGGGGAGCAATAGGGTGCCAGGATGCAACCTGGAGGTCGGTGGGCCCCTCCCCACTTTCTGGAGCCACTCAGGGCGTTGTCAGAATCCCGAACTCGACACCCTTCTCCAAGTAGCAAAGGGGGCCTGAAATCCCTTGAAGCGGTCACCAGAAGAGAGTTTTTCCCAGCTGCGAGACGAGAGAAGCGTTCGGAAAGGCAAGACTTCTTTAGAAGGACGCCTGTGATTAATAAAATCAAAATCAGATTGAGGGATTCTCCCCCTCCCTTCTGCCAATTCCGATGGTATCTTTGTTTTGTTTCGTAACCCCGTTTTGGGGGCTAAGCAGCAGCTGTTTGTGGTGGCAAATGTGTACTGCGGTCAAATTAAAATTCACACAGACCAACTGTCCCGAAAGCAAAATCCCCGGCTTTCAACAAGGATCGAGAAGCGGGTTCAGAGGAGATGTGGGTTCAAATTGTTCCAGTTCTGCAGGAGATCAAATGCTGGTCCCCCCCCACCCCCCACCCCCATAGAGGAAAGCCAGCATGGTCTGAATTGGTGAGCATTCACAGCAACCTTATCCAGGAATAACGCTGGCCAAATACATCTTTAAGCCTCGTGCGTCATTCACATTGGCACAAGAAATGCCTGGGTGGATTCCCACGCATTTGGGGGGCCCCATCCCGATCCCTCTGGGAAGCTCACGGTCGGATTTCTCTGCTCGGGAAGGCCCTGGCCTTCCTTCACACGTGCCTGCCTTTGCTTTACCTGTTTTGGCGGAACAGCTTCCCACCTACCACTTAGGAAAGAAATTGAGGATAACCCGCCCCCCCCAATGCAAACACTGTCAGTGTTGTGTTGGCGTCCTGTAACTTCAGAGTGGCTAAGGGGAATAGAAGTAGGTGTAATTTCAATAATTAAAACCATTAAAACATTACAATGTATACATATAGGCAGCTAAGGGGAATAGAAGTAGGTGTGGATGGCAAAGCGGGTTAGGATACCAAAAGGACAGGCCAGGCGTGGGAAGGGGAGGGAGGCACCACCAGGTACCGGGTCAACACATTGGGTACGTTTGTGCGGCCTTAAAATTCGTGGCGCGGTTCCCCTCCCTGCGATTAGCCAAGTTCTCTTAGGGGCTTCGGGGAGGCCCAGCGCCCCAGCCTCTTGCTGCCCGGGGCCCCGGGCCCTCCAGGACTCAAGCGGAAGCATCGGCGCTTGGTTCTCTCCGAGGGGGCCTGCGGGCTTCCTGGCCTCGGAGCTGGCATCCGGCCTCGCGGGTCCTGACGCGACGGCCCTGCCTGGTTCCCCCATAGAAGGGGCCCGGTTGGGCCAAGGCGGCTGGGCGAGCAGCGGGGTGAAACACGCCCTCTCGCTCCTTCCTGGGGGAGCCTGGGCAGAGCTCTAGCCCGAGAACGTTTCCTGGTTCTGGTTTAGGTTGGCATCGGGGGTTAGTGGGCATAGGCGGATGGAGGGGCAGACAGAGGGATTTTAACCGTGCCGCCGGGCCCGTTACACCGGGTTGGGGATCAAAGCCTCCTGTTAATTCCCCCCCTCCCCCCGTTAATCCCCTCCCAGAAGTGCAATTCCCTCTCCACGGCTGGGAGGGGAAGCTGCCCCCTTCCTTTTTGATATTCCTTTGCGGTCTTCCCCTGCCCGTCCTGTCCAGCCCCTGTTTTTATTTGATAGACGACAACGTTTCCATGGCAACAGGTTACTTTTCAAAGGGGGAACATCTTGTCATTATATTTAATCCACTGCGGCTGAAGAAGGGCTGAAATATTAAGTTGTGGTTGCCATGGCGACCACTTTGTTACATCGGTTTCCTTTGGTGTTGGATTTCGCACCCTGTGCCCGTTCTTCCGCTGACCCCCCCCTTTTATTTTCATCCCTGCACCCTTTCCAGCCCCCATCCTTCTCCCCACGGAATAAATAAACCCCACGCCCGTCGCTGTGATGGACAAAAATCCTCTTTGACGGTTATTTTTTTTTAAAATGCCTCTTTGGTGTTATCTTTCTCCTAAAATGGCAAAATAGGTGGTCTGGAGATATTTGGGTATTCTGGGATGGGGAAGCCGTTAGAAATCGTGTAGTTTTGGCGGGGGGAGGGTTCAGCATTTCTCTCCCCTTCCATTGGTTTTCCTCCTAAACGGCGCCTTCTCTTAAGCTCAGAGAAAAACAGAAAAAGGGAAGGATCGGAAAGGAGCATGGGGGCTCCTGGGAAGGAGCACCGCCGGCATTTCGTTCGGCCTGCATTTCTCAGCAGACCACCCTGGCGTGGGTTTCCCCATTTAATACATTCGTCGGACCCCCCTTAGCCCCGGCGTCTTCCTCTTCCAGTTTGGTCGCCCCGTCTCGGCTCGACAGTCAGCTGCGAAGGGCATTTGGAGATCCGCGCATTAGGATAGCGTGCCCATATCCCACCTGGCACACAGTAAGGCACCCGTATCTGTGCTTCCTTAAAAGGGTCAGCAGGCACAGGAAGGCGGGGGAGCCAGCTGTGAAACAGCCCCTTTGAAACTGACCCGGGTGGGAAAGTGGCAAAAGCTTTTGCTGCTCTGAGGCCATCTTCCTCTTCGCCGAGCGCTTGTGGGGTTAGGGAGCGTGGGCATCCCCGGAGCTGAGAGTTCGGCACACAACCAGCCAACTCTCGATGTGGCTCGGCTTGACCTGTTTAGGGGATTAACCCATCACCCAAGACTGGCCAAACAGGCGGTGGATGGAGCAGGGCAAAAGGGTGCTGAGGCGTCCAGTGCAACAATGCCCCCTGCTTTTCTCTTCCGCCTTTCGTGCCCGGGAAACACCCGCATGCCGGATAAGCGAGGCATCCGGCCCCTGTCCGTGTTGGTCCTCGGCAGCTGCCAGTCGCCGGCACGCTGCACCTTACTCTGGAGGCTCCGCAGAGGCTGAATGACTTGCATCTCCGGCCTGCTTTTGAAGTCATCTTAGAAAGCTTTGAACTCCTGAGATGAAAGAGAGACTCAGCAAGATGTAGGCTCCTGGGGCTGCCAAGCCTCACCATTTCGTTGGGAAATCCCACCGGGCTCTGGGCTAACCCAGTGGGGAGAACCTCGTCTCTCTCCCCGCTTCCTTCACACAGGCAGATATTCCATCCTCTTCCTCTTCCCTTCCCATGCTATTTTTCTTCCTGAACCAAAAAGCTTCACTTCCCACCATCACTTAGGTTCCTCCTCCTCCTCCCCATACAGAAAGCTTTCCTGCCGTTGCTACCTCCAGATGTGTGGGGGTTGCAGCTCCCAGCCCTCCCAACCCACATCAGCCCAACAATTTGGCACCAGCAGGCTTTGATGGCACAGGATTACTCTGCCCCTTCGGTGAATGCATTCCCCAAAGTGCCACTGGGATGGCTCCTCTCTTCCCCAAACCCTTGAGAAGCAAGCGTGGCACCAAAACGGGGAGCGTGGCTAATAGCAGGCATGCTCTTTCCCAGGTCCATGCGCACGGGCCTCCCAACCCAACCACGTATTCCAGTTCCTCTAGCCTGTTTCCTTTGCAAACCCAATGTCTTATTTCTGTGCTGGAGCATATCCTGTTTTCCTTTTGTTTCTAGCCCAGAGTATATGAGATGGGTGGCCACATCGATAGAATATAAACGCCCATGCCCGATTGCCCTGGTTTCTGTGCTGCATTCAGCTGGGTTAGGGCACTCCTCAGGTCTGAGTTTGCCAAGCCGACAGAAAAGCTTAGCCCCTTTTTCGGTTCTGACGAAGATCACACAGAGGGCTTTCTGTTGTTGTCGTTGGAGGCTTTTCTGGGCAGGGAGCCATTGTACAGAAAGGTGTTGGAAGCAGCGAATGGCTCAAACAGCTTGTTTTCCTCGCTATCAACCAGCTGTGGAAGGAGAGAGCTGGAGCTGAAGAAAAGATTACACCGAGCCGCCTGTCTTTGGCGGCTCCAGGAACATCGGTTTCTATTCTTGCATTTTTCCCCCTTTACATAATAACCCAGCTTCCTCCTCCTTGCCTCGCCGCAAACTCCATAGAGAGAGAAAAGGAACATAATGCTGGAGCACGTTCAGCTGTGAACGTTGCCATTTTGAAATCAATCCGGCGCAGCAAGAGCCCCCGGGTACATCACAATGCGCTCACAACCTTGAAGGAAAACGGAGCGTTGAATGAAACGCTGATCTGCGGCACGTACGGTCGGGCTGCCGAATCGATTGGCCGGCCTTCCCCGCATCTCTGAGCGCTTCCTAGTTGACCAGTTGCTGGTGATGAGGAAGGACACACGGATGACAGGTGGGCGGGTGGGGACACCCGGCAGCCCTTCGGCCAGTCTAAGCAGGAAGCCTGTCTGTTTTTACTCCCAGGGCTGGGAGTCAGGTGGAGAACAGAGACGCTTAAGACAACCATCATTCTGCAAGCCTGCCTCGGTAGTCTTTCTGGAGGGCCAGGAAGTGTTAGATCAACACGGTCCTCTTGCTCCACAGCAGTCTTTGAAGGGAGGACCCTGTATCGGCAGGTCAGAGCTAAGGTAGGGTGACTGGACTAAGGAGTTGACCCGGCGAGCTTCACACCCACGAGAAGCAAAGCGCAGGCCCCAGGGCGCCAGCCAGGCAGTGGGGTGCCGCCCAATTCCTGAATGCCACTTTTGAATCTGAGGGGACCTGGTGCCCAGGAGACCAATCACGGTGGGCTTGATGCTGGCTGCAAACCGGCATGGCAGATTCCTTGAAAAACCCGCCTTGAAGCGTTGGGGCCGTCTGCGTGCAGCTGAGGCAGAAAACGGAGGAAGTATGCCCTGAGGCTTCCTCGCTTTGTAGTTTATTTCTCAGGTTTGGAAGGTGGGGCTTTCAGGTCTGAATAGGGACCCCGGACAGTGACTTCACGGGCAGAATCAGTCATCATCCTTCCAAGTGAGGAAAGGATCGGCTCTAGGTTTCTTTCCTTTCCTTCCTTTAATGCACGTTAAAACCCAAGGAGCAAGTGAGGTGCCCCGCCGTCATCTAACCTGCATCTGTGCCTTTGGGAAGCGTCGTGCCTCGTGTTCAGATGACACGCAGCAGAAAGAGGATTTGCTTCATAGTTGAATT
Organism: Liasis olivaceus; assembly: GCA_030867105.1. Lineage (NCBI taxonomy): Eukaryota > Metazoa > Chordata > Lepidosauria > Squamata > Pythonidae > Liasis > Liasis olivaceus. Next base: position 7,415,105 of record CM061356.1, on the reverse strand, counting down.
GCCACATCTGGGCGTTTGAGCACAGCTGGGGTGGGGGATCGGTGACATTCCTCCAGGAGCCCAGCGCTGCTGGGAGTTGTCGGTTGACATCTGGGAGGCTTCAGGTTTCCTCCTCTGGCAGGACAGGGGCATGCTTATGCCCAGTCTGTGTGACCTTACTTACCAGCTCTTCTGTCTCTTTCACTTGCAGGAGGCTGAACAGCACCCAAGGAGAAATCCGGGTTGGGCCCAGCCATCAGGTAAGATTGCCCTGTGTTGTGAGCATCAAATGGGGGCCTCGCATCGCTGTGCGTTTTTCACAGAAGCCGTTCCGCAAACCGGCCCGGTCGTTCAGCAGACCTTTCTTTTGAACCTTTCCACCTCGGCAGGATTTGAAGAATTGGCCTTGTTGGGGCCTCGTTATTCGTTTGTTTTATGCGGTTTGATGCCGCCTGACTCCGAACGATTCTGGGCAACTCGCAGTGCACCAGACAGTATAAAAAACAATTAAGGAGAAGCCACAGACAACAAAACCATCTAGAACAGAAGAGAAAGGAAAAGGAACAAGGTGGCTAATGTGACAGACGCCCCCAAAATCTCACCGGCTCCCATCCAGCAAGGACATCCAGGCCTTTAAGGCCCTCTGGAATGCCGGAGGGAGCCACATGGGTCTCGGGGGGACCTCATCCCAGAGGGCAGGTGCTGTGACAGAGAAGCCCCACTCCTGATGGGTGACATTGCTTAAATGGAGCAGCCTGGAGCCTGCCAGCCCCGTCCACTCCAACTGGCCAGGCAGACACCATGGGAGATAGGTGGTCCCTCAAATAACCAGGCCCTCTGCCTCATAGGGCTTGAGAGCCACAGCCCGCTCCTTGAATCGCACCCGGAAGCAAACGGAGCCAGTGCAGCTCGCAAAACCTGGGTGTGACGTGGTCATACCGAGGCATGCCCCTCCCTGCTCACGCTGCTGCACTCTGGACCAGTTGAAGCTTCTGAGGGGTCTAATAGTAACCGTCATCACCGAGGACAAATTAAAGTAAAAACAAGTTTTAAAAGCGGGCTCCCCGCCTCCCTCCAAATCACCAAGTCTATCATAGACTTGCTGAAGCCGGCAAGCTCGTCACCGCTGCCTGGTTCAGCTGTGGCCGCATCGCTCCCGTAGACCTGCTTGCAAGGCTTCTCTAAAACAAAACTGCTCAATGAGAGAAAGGCTTCCTGGGGCTCTCTATTTTGCTGGCTTGTCTACGGTGGTACCCGGAGTCTGGATTTGGGTCCCTGGCAGCAACATTCAGCGATTCCCATCCATCGCTGCGCCAGCAGGGAGTAGCAGCCAGCTCAAACCTTGCAGGGGGAGCGTCCTGTTGAACAGTGACATTGCAAGGCACGGGGCTTTTTTCCCCCTTAGAAAGCAAATTGAGGAAGAGGAGGATACAAGCAGGGTGTGCAAAAGGCCTCTGGACTTGTGATTACTGATCCCGTGTGCCGGTATCAACTGCTGCTTTTCGGAGGTGCTTTGCCTTAGAAATACGTTAAATACTTACTAGCTCAGGAAGCTGTTTATGCCATGTACTCATCACTGATGACACGATTAAGGCTGCGAACTGAATCTTGCTTACATTCCTTTGTGTCCAATTCGTTTCTCTGCTCTAGAATTGTCTCTGGACCAGCGGAGGGGTTTGAGTTCCCAGGGCCAGGTTAGGGAGACAGAGGAGCAAAGAGATTCCTTTTCATAGAGGAAGGCCTAACTTCTGGGCATCTGCAGTTTGGCCGTAGATATTTTGAGAGATTATGATGAAGCTGTGACCTTTTTCCTGCTCTGTGCAAAGGGTCTCAGCATTTTATCCACCTTGGAAAGAATTGGTCTCTGCGTTACTGGCTTTAAAACTGTTTAGCTGTGCCGGCTCACATTGGTGGCACGTGAAATGCTTAGAAAGAACAGGGTGGGACGCAACCCAAAATATATATATCTTTTCTGTTTGTTCATGGATGCTCTGCTTGGTTGTGCGAAGGCAGTTCCGCTCCTTGCAGGCAAAGTGGCTTTTTTTTATAACTCAGACCTTCTTGCTTGCTTTAAAAGTTCGCATCAAGCATCAGCATCTAGAGAACGTGACTAGAGGTTCTCTGGTTTCTGCCCTCTCTCTCCAGGCCAAACTCCCTGAGCTGCAGCCATTCCCTTCAGGAGATGGGGACGCGGTGACGCGTCACGAGGAGCTGGTCTGGATGCCTGGGGTGAACGACTGTGACCTGCTCATGTACCTGAGGGCGGCACGGTAAGACAAAGCTAATAGAGTGCAGGGACGTGCCCGCTTAGGACCTCGTGCAAACCCAGGCGTGGGGCCCCTCTGCTGTTGCTTGAAAAAGAAATGCCATTGCCTTAAGCGTCCGCGCATGAATGCAACTCTAAAGCATCTCGGCACTTTTCTCAGGTCAGGGAGGAAGTGTGGAAAAAGCTGGGCTGCTTTTTCAGGCGGAGAGAGGTGCTGCGCGTGTGTCTACGTGAGGCCCAAAGCTTTATTTCTGATTCACTTCAGAAGTGTGCCCAGACCTAGTATCGTTGCCCTAGTGGCGAGCTGCTGGTGGCTCTCTTGGGAAGAGATTAGAATCCAGATTTCTGCTCGCAAAGACCTTTTTGAATCTATTTCTGGGAATAAATAGCCCCCCTTTAAATGAGGGAATTAGCCCTGTGAAAAATCAACCGTCGGTATCAGGGCGGTTTGGCGCATTTGCTTTCGCTCTGCTTGTTTAACCTTGAAGGTGTTTTCAGTGCGCTGAAATTATATTTGTTTTTGAACCTGAAGGAGCATGGCGGCTTTTGCAGGAATGTGCGATGGCGGTTCGACAGAAGACGGGTGTGTGGCGGCTTCCCGGGATGACACCACACTCAACGCGCTCAACACAGTAAGCCACCTTTGCCTTTCCGGAAATGATTTTCCAGCTATTGCAACTGAGCACCTCTCCCCACACCCCAAGCTCCTTCGCAACCTCTCATTGGCCTTTCACTCTCGCAAGAGCACTTTTAGCTTTTCCAAAACCACAAGCCCCATTTGGCCGTCCCAGCATCATACTGGGAGATCTGTTCTCCCTCCACTCCATCTTGGCAGCCCTCCCTGGCTGTGGCTTTCCGGTCCAGAGGAGGGCAACCTTGTCCAGGTTGAAGACCACAATTGGCCCTTCTTGAGTCCAATCCCATGGCCTCAACGCCGTAGGTAGGCAGAGCCAAGGCAGATAAATGGGTGGGGACAAGAAGCAACTGACTTCATGGGGATGAAGTTAGATTTAAGTTAATGGAATGCATTCCACAGGATTTCCCCTTAGGTACTGGCCAGTTTTTCCCTTAAGTCAGGCTGAAAATTGCAAAGCAGTGGAAACCTTTGTAGAAGCTCCAGGGGCCACCTCCAAGGTTTTGAGGACCGCGTGGGGCCCCGCCATCAGGTTGTCCCACCCTTGCTGTCGGACAACAAGCAGGGGCCTCTCTCAGGCCTGCGTCTGGAGATCCATTTAGAAACGCAGAAGGAAAAGGGGGACTTGGACTCTAAACTAGAAGTCAACAGCAGTGAGTTTTAGTGAAATGTTTTAGGCAGAAGACAAAACCTGGATCCTAGTTTTCTGCATTTTTACCCTGGTCGTTCCCTCCCTCCAATAGCCCAGCTGCAATCAGCTTCTCAGAGTCCTTGACTCCGCTTCATGGCTTCCCCTGCCACGGCTCCAATTTCTCTGGGAAGGCCTCTAATCAGCCAAGAGCGTTGGGCATTCAGATGTTCTCCTCCGACTTGTCAAAAGCCCAACCCTGATGGAAATCATTGGCGTTGCAGCCCAGCCTCGTTTTTTAATTGTCTTCCTAAATCTTCTCGCAGACCGACTCAGCACAGGAATTTTGAAACTCTGGGCCTGGGGAGAAAGGGGGCAGTGTCACTTGGCGGGGGCTTTCTCTTTATGTATTGGCTTCATTGTGCATTTCTAGCCTTATGAACTGGGTTTATAGCCTTTGGCATTCTGGATGTGGAAGAGAGGAGGGAGGAAGCAGCCACGTACGGTACTTCTGCATGGTCAGGAGCAAATGAATAATTGGCTTGGAAGCTCCCGGTGGTTTAGGGTTAGAGGGTGATCCCTCCAGGTACCCCTGCAGTGAGACCAAAGGCAGTGTCTTTCTGGTGGCTCTCTCTTGGGAGAGCACTTGCCTTGGGCCTCAGTTCTGCCCTCTCTGGAATGGACAGAGGAGAGGCCTCTTCTGCCCAAATCACACCTTTCCTTTTCTGCTGAATGTTCACGCAGTGGGCGGAGGAGAGGCCAGGAAGGGGCCAGCGAAACTTAGAAACAGGAGTAACAGTAGTCATTCCTACTGTGTGACTGCGGCTGAGCTGGGGTAGGCCTGATCAGAGAATTAGAGTCAATCTGCCCACCTCTTGAAAGAACGGGTGGCAAGCCAGGGCAGCATCTTAGAGGTGGTTTTTGAAGCTGCTGATTCCGTGTCAGTTCTGCTTTTGATCACTTTCAACTTCACGCATCTCAGTTGGAGGTCAGCCTTTCGAGGTAGGCCTGGTCAACAGACCCTGCAGGGATTCCAGGAATGCTAGTTTATGGTCGGAGAGTCTGAAGAGAACCTTGAAAGCCTGTCCAAGACCTTCACAGTCCCTTTTGAGGACAAAACAGTCAAGATGAGGCTGTTCAAAGCCTCTTTCTCGCAGTTCCTACTTTCTCGGGGCTGAGTGGCTGTTTCCCCCTCCCTCCGCCATCTCAAGGCCAGACATAAATTCCTCTGCACTACGGTGCCAGGTTCTTTTGGTGTCACTGATTAGACATGAACCCAGAAAAAAAACACAGAACAAACCAAGAAGGAGTGCACGACACACGTCATGGATGTCGCTCGGGAGGGTTCAGATGCTCAGAAAAAACTTGTTTTCATTACGCCAAAAATATCTTTCTTTTCTGAGTAGTTTCGCTTTGCTAGATTCAGCAGTTCTGCACAAGCCAGACCAGCTCGCAGATCCGCCTCGAGGTTGGGGGCAGAGAAGGAAAGCCTTCCGCGTGCAAAAGCCTGCCTGCGCTGGGGTCAGCTCTGTGGCTCTGAGCTCGCCATGCTAGTCCATCCGTGCGGCAGAGGGCAGGAGGAGAAAGAAGTCTTTAGCAAGGGGTTAAAAATGGCAAACGGGAGTAAAGGAGCAGGCCCAGAATTGGGGTCAGCATTAGCTGCAGCTCCCTTTCCCCTTGGAGACGGGTTGGTGTCCCTCGGCCTCTCTCAGCCCGCGGGTGACAGGTGGCTAGTAGCTGGGGTGCCATCTAGATACCGATCTAAAAACCACAGGAATTTTTGCCTCCTCAGTATGACAGTACCAAGTGTAGGCTATGTTTTCCCAGTGTGAAGGGACGGATATCTTTACGGATTGGCGGACATCTCTTAATGCCTGTACATCTTGTCTGTCTTCTTTTTTTCCCCAAAGAGTTTCTATCTTCCTTTGCCTCCCTTTATCAGGTGGTCTTTTCTGAAACCACTGCAATGACGCTAAAAGAGGGTGAGAGGCGGCACGAAGCAAGGGGTTTTGCTCCTATGCGGTCCATTGCCCTGGCTAAGAATTGAGGCTTTTTCTTAAAGGGGAAAAAAAGGAAATATTTAGAGGGCCAAGTTGCCTAAAATGACCTCTGCGAGGGAGAAGTGATCCACTCTCCGTTACCTGCTCTGGTTTGCTTGGAGTCCAATTCAGCGTGTAAAACGTTGACTTTTCAGCACTGGCAGATCTGTCCCGTCTTGTTTCTGATGCATGGGTGGGACTCGGTTCTGGCTTTGGTTGCGCTGAGGGGCGTGTGAGTGTTTAGAAATGATAATATGGTAAAAAATTGATATGCTCTATGATTTCTTATTATGGAAATACAATAAACTTCAGAGCAGCACTTCACATAAATCAGTCCTGACAAAGTTCTTTGCCAGTGTTTTATTTATGTAATAACAGGGTGCTGTAACCCTCAGCATGATTTATTGTTAATTACACCCAAAAGGAATGGAGAGAACCGGGGAACTTTTTTTCGCTGCACAGCATTTATATGAGCTGGTGGAACACTTCCTTCCAGCATCTATCTGCTTAACGGCATGGCTACATTTTCCCTCCCTCCCTCCCTCCCTCCCTCCTTTCCTTCCTTCCATTTCAAGTGGTATTTCTAATGCTTTTTCTTCAGCACATCTAGTGGGATGAAAGGAGATCATTTGCAGAAATGGTTAGGAACGAGGCATGTGTGTGACTGATGCTGGCTTAGCCTTTTAGTCTGTTAACTGGAAATTCTTGAGGGTGTGGTCACCCCAGTCTAGAGTTGGGAAAAGACTGTTTTAGAGTAGGTAGATCAGATATAGACTGGCAGTCAGACAGACATTTTCATCAGCCTGATCTGAATGAGATTTAGCCTCAAAGAGCTGCCTGGATCTGTATGTTCCTACAGCACCCCCTTCAGGTCAAAGAGAGGCATGGCCCGTATCCACCTTTTTAATTTACAAGGCTGGTGATTGGCCAAGGTGATCTTCAGCTGCCACCTTTCAAGCCTCACTCGGATCAGCAAGAGGTGACTCTTGGGGACGGGTGAGCCCCTTCAGAATGTAGGAGCTTATTGGCGATGGAGGGTCTTCCCTGTCCACCAAAGAGGGCACGTGGCCGGGCACGGGTCCTCTCTTGCAACCACTCACTCTTTTCATTTTCAAAGAACACCCTCGGGGCCCATGTTGAGCCACAGGCCTTCCTGAGAACAGACGTGATGCCAGAGGCTCTGCTTGCAGCACACCAACCTCCTATTTCATTTCCTTTTATATAAGATGATTAAAATTAGCATAGGACAGGAAGCCTGGTAAGCTTCAGAAACACTGGTGCAGCTGACTTCCGGGTCTCTGGGTTGGATCCTCTGCTTGCGACCACCGTGCCCCAGACCCTTCCCTTCTGGAGGGTCCTATCAGCCTTTCCCCAGTTGAGGATATTCTCACTCCTCATCAGTTCTCCATTCAGGTGGACAGTTGAAGTCGGAGCCCTTCTGGATTTGGAGTAGGGACGCTTGTACGCGAAGTGTCTGCTCACGTCTCCTCCCTTCCATTAAAATACCTCAGAGTGGGTCTGTGCAGGTATATAAACAGACAGGCAGAAAGTCTTATGGCTCCCCTCAAAGAGCATCAAAGGCCGGAAGACGCAGGCCCTGCTCGCCTTTAAGAGCGCATAAAAGTGCAGATTGGCGATAACGCCTTGCAACACACGAATACAGAGATTTCTTTTTTTCTTTTCAACTCTCTTTTTCATGCTTGATAGGGAGGGGGAAAAAAAAAAGCTGAAAGAATTCCCTTCTTCCTCCCATCAGAGGCCGAAACAGCCTTGGCCTTTAATATCTTGCAGCCTTGTAAATCCGTTTCTTAATTAAAATTCACAGGCGCTAAGCTCACGTTTTATAGCCGCGTCTCTGTGTAATTTTACTTTAGAATTTGCACTCGCATTCAGGCTTCTGATGTCCTCTCTTCCCTTGATGGTGTTAGGATTTGAAACACACCCTACTTTAGTCTCAAAGACCCCTAAGGGTGAAGCTGAGTGTCTTGCTCAGAATTAGAGTGGGGGGGAAATCCTCTTTTTTATTACTGAGGTGCAGCCTATGGGAGGGCTGTGCTAAATTCCACCTGCCCGTAGCTTCATGTGGTGCATAAGAATGCCACCCGGGCTCCTTTGCTAGCCCATCACCAAGTACCAGCCGACTTACAGGAAGAAAATGTCCGACGGGGAACAGGCTGGTGCCAGGCCACATTTCTCTGAGCGTCGCCTGTTCCTGTTCCTGACAACTGAGGTGGAGCCAGGCCAGGGACTTTAGGAACGCCAGGAACTTCTTTACATAGTACCTAACTGACCTCCTCCTGGCATCTCTAAGCATCAAGATGCCGCAGAAGCGTCATAGCCCTCAAGGGGGTTCTTGGGGAACCAATGCCGGATTTGGATTTCAAAACCTTGAGTTGCTTTTATAAAAGCGTCGCGTGCCACTTTTTGACCAAGGTGGGGTGGCAAGTCATCTGCGTGTTGCCAAGTCTTGCGTGGTGAGTCGAGCCCAAGCACGGCCTTACGGAGGTGGCGGAAGCTCGAGCCCCACGTGCCTCGAGACCCCTTCGGGTTGCTTCTTTGTGGGAAGGTGGGGAGGTAGCCCAGCTGCGAAGGAGCGCAACATTTCGCTCCCTTCCCCAAACCCGCAGACGCCCTTCTGAGATCTCGCAAGGTTCTTAATGGACTCCCATTATTTAATACGGTCCCCGAAACCGAGTCCCAGACGCTTTCAGGCGAGGCTCGTAATGGCGGTAATTGGAGGAGAGTGCCGTTCCAAAGCCGGCGCCCCCAGATGCGATGCCGTTCCGATGGGGAAAGGTCACCAGGAAAAAGGGGGCCTTTAAATGAAGTTATAAATTACGAGCAGAGAACAATATTTTGATGCGCGAGACCTGGGGATGTCAGGAGTGGTGGGATGTAATTCACGGATACATTACCGAACAGAGGTGGCTGACAGCTGAGCCGTGCCAGGAGGAGGATGGATTGGCTGTGCGGAAGGCGGTTCTGTTGCAATGCGGGCGCCCAGATGCGCGGTGGCTTCCGCCCCCACCTTCCCCTTGCCCGGCACGCTATGCTAATCAGCCACACAAGGGTGCAGCGCTTTTTAAGGCCTCTTGCAAGATAAATGAGGGTCGGCAAGGCGCGGATGGATCGGAGCTTAGTTCTTCTTCCCCGAGCTTGAATGGCGGGGGGGGGGGTGCTGCTGCGAGGAGAAAGCATTACCATTTAAAACATGTGTATTGAAAGCCCTCCCTCCCTCCCTCCAGTCACAGGGAGATTAAACCAGGGCATTGATGCTTAATTGCCTGCATTGGAGCCTTCAGGAAAATCAAAATATATGGCGCAGTCTTGAGAATTTCAAAATATTGATTTCACCTTCCCTCCTCCCCGCTTTTAAGCATCCATCTCTAAGGCTCCCTGGTTGGGGGAGGGATAGTTGGGGAAGCAACAACGTGAATGCCTCCTGTCTTTATTTTCCTTCGGCCAACTTCCGCCCGGGTTCAGAACCGTGTACATAATCAGCGCATCTCTAAAAAGGCTGTCGGCCGAGTCATTTCTCTTCCCCATGCACTTCCCCGCTTCTGAGCGAACGTCTTTGGAGTCTGCCGATTAACGAAGCGCCTTGATGAACGATTAGATGAATGGTTGGTTAGCTTTCATTTTAGCCCATGGTGGCAACTCAACCCATTTGGTTAGTTTTACGGCCCCGCGTGTCACGCTCAGGAAATGGGATAATTCATGAACCGGATGGAGGGGGCTGGAATGGGGTTATGGGTAGGTCTGCTGAGTCATGGGAATGACAGGGGTCATCGGTTCTCAGGCTGAGGATGCCGGAGGAACCTGGAAACGTTCCTTGTCTCAAAAACGGAGACCCGTCTTGGGTCTGAACTGCTAACATTTCCACTCTGGCTCTGGAAGCCTCTTGGAGAAGGCTTTGGAAGACGGGGGGAGAGGCTCTCTCAGGTCGTTGCAACTGATCCAGCTTTCTTTCTCTCCCGCAGCTACACGAAAGCAACTATGACGCCGGGAAAGCCCTCCAGCGCCTGGTGAGGAAGCCCGTCCCCAAACTCATTGAGAAGTGCTGGACGGAAGACGAAGTGGTGAGAAGGCTCGCTTTTCGGCCCGGCTCTTGTTTGCCTCGGCTCGGCCTCTCGTCGCCCTTGCGCAGATCGCTCCCTTCGGAAGCTGGCGGGAGGCAGGGTTTCCCTGCGCAGCCTGATCCCCCGGCCGCCGGGTCCCCACCCTGGCAGCCTGCACCAAACTCAAGAGAAGGCATTGCTCTGCTACCCCCGAGCTCCCTTTTCAGCGGAGGAGCTCTGGAGGCCCCTCCTAGTGGTCTTGCTCCACTTACCGCTGGGTTGCCCACTCCAGCTTCCCACCCGAAGGGCCAGTGGAGCGCCCAAAGACAAGACGGGAAGGGCTCCTCTGCGCCTTTCCTGCGTTACCTGAGTTCGGCACCATCAGTGGGTTGGGACTCTGAGCCAAGCCTTTGCCTGACCCACCCTGGCAGGACTCTGAGGTCCAAAGAATGAGGCGGAGGGCTGGAGCAGGGGGTGTAAGAGCCAGGGAGAAGGAGATGAGGGGGGCAGGGAGAGAAAGTCTTTTTTCCCCCTGGAAAGGAAGGGAAACGCCAGGGGCCAGATGGCTCTAAGAGGAAGGAAGGGTATTGAGAGTCCTGCTCCTGCTCCAACTGTTGCAAGATTGACGTGCCCATCCCTGGTAAGATCCAGGGGCTGACCTGGGAAGGTATGGAAAGGGACTAGGCGCAGACCTGCCCCCTTTGGATCTTGCCAGAGAGAAAGAGAGAGGAGAGGTTGGCTAAATCCGATAGACTCTGAGCAACGCTTCTGATCCAGGTGTCACTGCGCCCCGGGGTGCTTGGGGGAGAGAGGAGGCCAGCCGGAGCCCAGGCGGGAGGCGCTCAGAGCGGGCCTCTCTTAAAGGCAGGCATCAGGGTCTCGTAGCACCTCCCGGCTGCTTAAGTGAGCTGTGCTGCATTTCCCCCTGTCCCATCGCTGCTTCGGTCCCGTTCCCCAGCATCAGAGAAACCAGAGGGAAGCAATGAGCCTTGTCTCCGACTTGGGTCTCCGAGGCGGGGCGGGCTTTGCTGGCCCCTTCGCATTCAAGTGGCCCCCGTCCCTCCCCGCCGCCTTCTCATCAGCTGGGAATTTGCCCCGTGCCAGAACCTCCCGTCCCCGTCTGAATCCTCTTTCCTCCCCCCTCCCCTGCTGCTTTTTTATACTAAAAGCTCCAGCGATATTTCAGCGCGGGGCTTTGATCAACAGTCGGCGTTAAAAGACAGAGAAAGGCGCTCTCGCCTACCACAAAGGAAGAAAAGCTCGTTGTTAATGAAAAGCCGAGCGATGCTCCCAAAGAGCTGGCTCTGCGGGCGCAGGGAACAGCCGTCATTAGCTCTATGCGCCGCTGTCAGTTTTGGTTCATCTGTTCGTTTCTCCCCCCTTGGTCCACCAGCCCACAGACTTTCGAGCCCGGCTCAGTAGGCCTCCAGTTGGGGAGACCCCCCCCAAAATGATCTTCCTCTTGTGGCCTCTGATTGATCCCCTTCCTCAGGTACGCTAAGATTTTCTCACAACTCAAGCAGCTAAACATGACTGATAGAGAACCAAAGTCCCTTTGGTACCCAGATTTTGCCAAATCTTGCTTCTGCTCTTTCGGGTGAGCAAAAAGGCAGGAAGTAACTTGGAACCATAACAGCCACCACCGTAATAGAAAGTGGGACACCCACCCATTGCCACATTTCAGTGCAGACAGGAGTAAAGCCGAACCGTCAAACCATAAATTCAGAGATGCTTTTATTTGAGGAGCGCACGGGCTGGAAATCGGCAAAGCTGTTTCCTATCGTTTCAGGCAGAAGGTGCAGAAAATTAGGCTTAGCTTAATCTTTTTTTGAAAAAAGGAAACCACCCAAGCCTGTGGAAAAAAGCTGGAATTTGGGCTTGCCTGTTGGTGCAAGAAAGCCGTGCCCTGTTTGGGATCGCTCCCTTGCTCACTTTGGGCCTTACTGTTCCTTCCCTTCCCATGTAAAATGGGGCCCCCGTCGCTTCTGTGCCTTTTGGTTAAGATCAAGTCGGCGTGTGAAAGCTTGCCTGTGCGCCCACTGTCTGTAATGAAACGTCTGCAAGGAAACAACCAAGCTCAGAGAGCCCCAAGGACTCGGTAAGAGTATTTTTAGCTCGTCTTCGACCCTTCCTTGAAATCTAACCCTTAACCGAGCTGGTGCAATGCCCTGGTTTGAAAGGTCTTGGTTTCAGTTGGCCGTCCGGAGGCAAAATGCCTCCTCCTCTCGGCCTCACCCGCCTCCATCCAAAGAACGAAGCCCCCCAAATCGGGGCTCGTCTGCCCTTCGCCGCCCGGGCATTTGGGCGCATGCGGAAAGACAGCAGGGGTCTCCTTTCTTTTTCCAGCGGGGCAGGGTGGATCCGCTCCTTGCAAGATGAATAACGCTGCGCAGTGTGGCTGTTCCAGCAACGCATTGCGCCTCGCTTCCAAGGCCGCGTTTCTGCATTTTTTTTTTTAAACTGAGACGGCCCGGGCTCTTGGCCGTCGGCTGCGATCTCCCCGTCTTCGAAGGCGAGAGAGCTGAAAAGGCCGCGTTTATTCTCTCTGAGCCATTTATTCCATAAACAAAGGGGACCGATCCCACAATCCTTTGTAGTTCCTTAGCAACATGGCTAAGTTTGTTTTAGCTGGCTGGGTGCGCAAGGCACATTTTGTTCCTTCTGTGTATAGAAACACTGGAAGCACCACTTCCAAACACGGAACTTAAACAAACCTGCAGCCCAGATAGCAGGAAGCGGGAGGAAGAGCGATCTTTACTCCCCAGGCGAGTTTTAATAGCTCCCGTTCTGGGTCTTTCTCCTTGTGAGATCCCTGCTGTCCGGAAATCTGAGCCGCAAGCGGGCAAAGATGCCTCTGGATTTGTTTAATCCCCCCCTTCGTTGATGCAGCCACCGGGGGAGGCGTGTCTTTTTCAGAGGCGAGAACGCCAAGCGGGCTTGGCAGGGCCTCCAGGCTCTGCCCGACAGTAGGAATTCTCACCCGGCCTCCACGGCCGGGAATATCTTATATCCTGTTCAGAACATCTGGGATTTTACGGGCTATTACATGCCTGCGCGCTCCTGTTCGGAAGTGCGTGTAGATGCAAGGCGGGCTCCCTGCCGTTCCCACACACCCCTGATGTTAGTCGTGCCGTTGCGCATCTCTCTCAGCCCTGCATGTTGAGAACGCCTCCTCCAGCGCTCTCCGAGCCCCCCTCTTTGCAGGAAGGGCCCCGGGGGCTTGGGCACAGAGCAGCCAGCGAACCTGAGCAAGCCACGATCCGTTGCCCCCTTTCAGGTCTCTGCTGCCTACTGTTTGTGCCTCCAGCCAATTGTAAGCCCCCCTCCCCCTTCTCTGACCCCCTTCTGCTCTCCCCTCGGGTGCAGACGGGTCAGATTTCACAGCCTCGAGCTGTCGGCGCATAGATCTGTCCAAACGGCCCTGGCGCTGAACGGTAGTGCTCCACGCCTTGAGAGGGGCAGGGGCAGAATAATTTACGGGAGGGAGCCGAAGAGAGGTGTTTAAGCGCAGGGAAGGGCTCGTCTAAAGACGGCCTTGGAAATTGGCCGTTGGCAGGGGCCTCCACTTGATCGATGGGGTCTCTTTTGCAGTCATGTCCACAGATAGGTTCCCGCAGATGCTGCTGATCAGAAAGATGGAGACTGACAGCCCAGATTAAACCCAGAACAGGCTCTGGGATGGGAACGCTGTTGGCTGGGTCTGCGCGTACCAAACCAACAAGCAGAACTTGGATCTAGGGCATTCTGGGAAAGGTGTGGATAAACCCATGCTAGGATTCGGCCTCCCTCTCTCCTGCTTTCTCCCGTGGGGTGGGGTGGGGTGGGGTGAGGTGGGGGAACGTCTCCTTGCTGTAATTGAGGACAGCCTTTGGGGCCAAAATGCCGGGCTGCTTCTGAAGCCATCTAGTGGCTGAACTCCGCAGAGGAGACCCCGGTTCTGGGCCCACCTTTCTGTAGAGCAGTCGCTACCCAGGAGCTGAGTATTCATCCCGACTTCAAAAACAAGAAAGAAGCTAGAGGTGAGAGCTTCTGTCAGTTGGGGGCATGAGAACCTGAGCTGTAAATGCACGTTCGCAAGACGGCAGCCCGTGCTCGTCCGTTGCAAAACTGGAGAAGTCCCAACCCGGCCAGGATGCCATTAAAATCGGCGGCCCTCCTTTTCCAGCCGCTTCGTCTGTTACCAAATCCATTCATCCGAGAGCAGCGTACGAGGCTAGGAAAGAGATGCCGAAGCCGAAAGCGAATGCCTCATGCTCCCCATCTGATTAAGGACTTGTCCTGGGTATATTCGGCATTTTCCTACATGAAAGATCTGTGCAACGATTCCTTCAGATGGTTTGACTTCTGGTTTGATGAACTGTCGAAAGGGAGCTGAAGAACAGCCTGGGCTCAGGGGCATTTCGTTTGGGGCTTGACCCTGAGTGCAGATGCGGCCATCATGGCCTCTTCGGTTAACCATGGCTAAGAAAACCTGGCTTGCGTGTGAGCTCAGCTCGTACTGAGCACAGCTGGACTCTTCTCGTGTCTTTCACTTCATCAGCAGGAAAACACTCCCGTGGAAGAGCTTTGTTCTAAGTCCAGAGAGATGCATAGGGTACCTCTTAATAGGCTAACTGGAATTTGTAGGGCATAGCCAAAGTTTGCCACAATCCCCGGTTGCATTTTGCGCGTGCGCCTTCACATGGGCAGGAAAACAGAGGGCACTTTTCCCTTCAAAGAAACGCTGCTTTTGTTAAGAAATGCTGTGAAAGGCAAAGGATATCTGGTTTTGTGCAAGCAGCCACACAAATTATTATTAAGGAACTAATTTTGGTAATAGGCTTCCCAGCATGAGTAATAAACAGGGAGTTTAAACGTTGCTGAGAAAAGGGATTAGGGTGCCTTAACTGGCTTTGGAAGGATGAGAGTCCATTATAATTATGTCTCTCTTGAAATAGGAAGCTATTCTCTGGCTAAGAACGTCTCATTTTTAATGTAGGAAAGGCTTGGGGGTTTTTCTTTCCTTTTTTTTAAACTAGCCCTTAAATCCTTGGATCCTTTCGTTGAGCGGAAACAGCATTCCCAGAGATTCGGCCTGCATCGTTCTCTACCCACGGGCTCTTCTGATGCCAAACAGGTGGGGTGCCCTGAGACGCCCCACCGTTCCCGTGTCCTTGACTTTGCGTTTGGAATTTGGAATTTCCATTTCATTTTTCCACCCAGTTCGTGTCGTGGATCCCAGCCTTTGATCTCCGCCTCGCCGAGAGCAAGCCATTTGTCTGTCTGTCTCTCTCTTTTTTTAAAACATCCCCTGCGATGGCCTTTGAAAACCATACTTCAAAGAATGCCCTGTCTCGGGCCACTTTCCTTCATTCAAGTTCTGTAGCTCCACGTTCAGGAGGTCTGAAAAATGAGCCTGCTTCCCGTCAGCAACCATAATAGAGCAGGTGAAGGAAGATCAGCAATCCGTCACTGCCTGCCTCCTTCCTTCCTGCTCTGTTATCTAAACAGTGTGGCTCTTGAGCCTTCTTCTGGGAGCTATTATTTAATTTAAGTTTGTTGAGATGTCACTTTTCCGGTTAATAGGCTTCTCCATGTGTAGAACGCACATCTAATCTAAATATTAATCATTTCTTTATCCTTCCAAGGCTCTTAATTAGTTCGACGGGTAACAGAGCTAGGAACACTAATGATGATCCGGTTGGATGGAAGGTCTCAGAGAAGAGCTCGGAGAGGGCGTAGACTTGTAGCCAGTGAAGAAGCTTTGATGAACCAAGTGCTGAGCAATCCCAGCCACGAGCCACCATTTGGGCGAGTGCTTCTGCTGGAGGGTTGTTCCGTTTCCCTCACTCCGGGAAGGCTCCTGAAGAACGGCGACCTTAAACCCCTGGACTATGAACTTCCTTCAGTTCATAGGATGGTCTTCTGAGTGAGTGTTATCTGGGATCATGGAAAGTGTGGACTACAGGACAAGCTTCCAAGAAAGCTGAAACTGGACAATTGGAATTGGGAAGAGGTCGGCCCCATGTGGAGCTCACGATGTCATTGGGCCAACAAATCATTTTCTCCCTTTCAAATCCAGATTTCTGTCCGGTCCTGTTGGATTTAGCTTCTTGGCTCCCAGGTGTCTGTTGAATTCCATGTTCCTGTCCTCTCCCTGTCGAGATTCATACCGCTTATAGGCTCTGTTGGGTGATATTGGTCACGCGGCAGCTCATGCATTTAGAACAGCCAGTACATGCCACGCTTTTACTCTCGGCTGGCTTGGAATAATTTCAGACTCTCAAATCAAACATTTCAGTTATGAATTGGAATCAGGGAGGCGTGGAAAATGGGCTGGAGAAGAGGAATACCGACAGCATCCTTTCTTTGACGCTTCCATTTCAAGACGTGTTTTGGAAATGAGTTTCTCCCCAGCCCAGGAGTGAGCAACACAGGTCGTGTCTGAGCAGGCCTTTGTAGGATCCGAGAAACTTGTGAGCCACCGTGGACCGTTGGAGTGAACACTTCTGCAGTTCCTCTCTGTCCTTTCCTATACCTTTTCCCTCCACCTTTGGGGACTTTTTTGAAGGCAAAAAAGAAAAAAAAAATTGGCACAGTTTCCTCCTAAACAAGATGTTTTTATTCAGAAGCTCCTATTTTTAAAAAAAAAGGCAAACAGGGAACTTATGAATCATCTGCTCAGAGCAGTAAAGGATTTTATAAGAGCTGTTCTTCATTCGACGCTGCCAAGTGCACAGCATGAGCCGGCCCATCCCCAGGAACTGGACACCCATCTTGTAGGAACGGATCGGTCGCTTCTTAAATGCTTCAGATGAAAGCGTAAGGGAGGCTGAAATAAATGGGGGAACCCCTTGCGGCGTTGCAGGGAGGTGTGAGGCTCAAGATACAAATTTGTAGGGTCGCTCTGTGTGTCCCCAGGACATCTAGAGCAACTTCGGCCAGAGAACCTCTCCACTTCTTAAATGAAAGTCTTGAATTGGGCATGGCTTTCCTTCTGCCCCTGCGAATGGGTTGCTTCTGGGGGCCAGAATCCAGATAGTTGCTTCAAGAGAGACTTCAGGCCTGCTAAGTCCTCTTGTCTTTCCATGGCCAGGTTCCTCCTCATGTCTGGATCCTTTGGGGAACTTCAGAAGCTTCTGAGATATTTTGCTGTTCAGGAGACACAAGTCCTGACGTGGATGTAGCTCCTCCAATACTCCTCGCTCAGGGAGAGAGCCGTGGAAACAGTACAGATCGGGTTTCTTCCAGGATGGAGTCCAGCTTGGGTTCTTGCAGAAGAGATGAAGGCTGATCACCGTGCTAAGTATTTGCAGCCAGTGAGTTGGATCTGTCACTCAGAACAAGAAGCACCTTTGATACATGCTCCTAACCATTTTTTCTTACCCTCTGTCCCTCTAAATAAGTTTTTTTTTTTTCTGGGATCCTCACCTGTTTTGTAGCCTCCTTATTGGCATTATCAGCTTTCCAGACTCCTTAAGACCGGTTCTCCATTGACTTTTCCAAGGCAACCTGGGGAGGGAGACCTCCCCGTTCTTGGTCTGTTGAATGGCACGTGGGCTCCTTTCACCTCCGTGGGGCTCTCACCCTCTCAGGATGAAGTCTGCAACCCTTGCTTTGGATGCGTTGATAAAAGAAAAGATGTCTGTATCATTCAGGAGTGGTTGCTTTGACAGAACAGTTTGCCCTTAAATGAAACCAGGAAGGGAGGCGTGCCATTTTTCCAAGGGTTCATGGCTTCCACTTCACCAACTTCATATCCTGCACTTTCACTGTTCACCTCCCCTTCCCAGTTGGGTAAAGAAACCCAAAAGCTTGAAAGCGGACAGCGTTCTTTCAGTTTCCTGCAGCTCGGGACAAGTCCCGTCTTGGGCTAAAATGGTCTGATTAAGCCAACAAAATAAGCCCCAACTTGTCAGCTCTCACGAGCAAGGCAGATGCCCTTGACATTTTCCCTCTTTCTTCAAGCAGGTTTTTAAAATTTTCTTCTTGGAGCAGCTGCGGTTTTTCAAAGCACGCTGCTGGTGGGTTAAAGTTGTGTTATAAGAAGGAGTCCCAGTATTATTTTATTTTTTTGATTTTGCTCAAGGGCAACAGGCTTACGGCCTTCAGGTGGTCGGTGGGGTTTGGGTCACGTCCAACTCTTTCCTCCAGAACCAAACTCCCACGGCATCTCCAAGATTACAGTCAACATCCACAATTTGTCCGTGAACAGTTTGGAACACTGATGATCCCAATCGTGAAATATAGTATTTCTGGTTGGGTTAACTAAGTAGCCAAAACAGTTGCAGTGCTGCCCATGGATCTGGGGATGCCTCTTCATCTCCATCTTCATCATCATCTCAACACGGAGATGTTTTATTGTGTGAATGCAACACTTTGGCTACTCCTTGGTGGTAAGCCAAATTCTCCTCCTGAACCTCTTCCTCCTTGAGGGTAGCTAATGGCGCATTTAGGAACAGTGTTGCTTCGTGGAGGAAGAAACCATCTTTAGCAGAGTCCCCTTCAGGCGAATGCTTTTAATGCTGGCTGTGACGTTCAAAGAATACACCTCAAAAGTCACTAATGAACATGGAGCTTTCAACACGGGAGAAATGGAGATGCTGCTACTGCTGGGTGAAATTAAGCCTTTTAAGGTTTGGGCCGTAGCTGGTATGGGAGCCATGGAAATTAGGAAGCAGTGCTGACAGGAGCAGCAAATAGTAGAGCCAATTTGAAGACTCTGTCTTGGATTTTACTATCTGGTGAGCAAAACAGTTGACTTACATCCTCTCGTGAAGAATGTCATTGAGAAGGTGCTGAGGGTCTCCTAGCAATGTTTGAGTGGGTACCTCCTGGGTGCAGCGAGGCGGGAGCAAGCTCGCTCTGCGGGGCTGACCATGGGTAGGTCTGCGTCTTCCTGCCCCAGCTTTGGCGTAGCCGTCCAGTTTGACTCAACCAGTTGGCTGTGGTGGCTCTTGGATCTTTTGGGACCCAACTTTCATTTGAAGCAACGCTGGTGGAAGACAATGCGCGTGTCTTGTTCCTTTGGCGCACAGCGTGGTGGTTGAGGACGCCTGTGATGGCTGCAAGACTTGAAGGCCAGCAGAAGACCCCTCTGCAGAAGGGCACCATCAGCTGAGGACCAGTCAGCATAAATTATGGTCTGGGGGCTGAGGAAGAAGAAAATGGAGTGAGCGTCTGCTCCTTTGGAGGCCTGGTGGTGGGACAGCTGTTCCTCCTGGAATCCTGCTTTCGCTCTGCATATGTTTCTTATTACCCTGGCTTCTGTACTTAGCACTTTCTCCAGCGTCGTCCTTCCTCCGCCACTGCAACTCTCAGCGTAGAAGTTTCCAGCTCTAGGGATCAAAACCATTTTGGCGTACGTGAGCGCTAATCTGGGTTACGGGAACCTCAAACCCGCAGAGCAAGAAGTCGCTAATGGATCATTTTAAAAAATCTGACCTGATTTTATTCTAAGAAGTCTTTGCTGTCAGCTCACGGTGGGAGACCTTGGCATTGTCCAGGAGGACTGTAGCGTGCTGGAGAAGGCTTGCTGGTGTTGAAACTGGATAAATCCAAATTCAGTGGGGTGCTGTTGCTTAGAAAAAACGCCTGGAAGGTTTAGCCAGAGGTCTTTTGGGATTTTTTCTGTATTCGGCAACTTTAATGGAGCTCAGCTTTGGTGTGTTCCCAGGCTGCTGAGCCATGGCTCTTCAGCAGCTACCTTTTGGCTCGCCTAGGGCGAGTAAGAATGTCTCCCCAGGCGATTCAACAGGGGAACCGTACAAAAGTTGGACCAGTGCCTCCATTGAAGCTTTTGTGTGGAGGGGGGGACAAGAAGCAAACGAACAATACCATTCTTGTCTTAATGCTGTTAGTTTTATCTGTATAGATCTTTTATTGTTTCGCTTCATTGCTTGGGGACCAAGATGCCACCTTGTAAGGCATGTGTGTATTAACTCCTGCCCTTTTGCAGCTCCGGGGGGGGGGCACAAGGTGAGTCCCTAAAGCCCATGCACAGCCTCATCCAGTACCTGGTTTCCATGGAAACAAGTCCCAAACCGCATTCAGTGGCGTTTACTCCCAGGGAAGCACCTGCCTAAGGTTGCAACCTGAATTAAGAGCCAGGCCTGAGCAGCCCCTCAGATCCATCAGCTTTTTGCCATCGCGGGAAAGCCATAAGGCGTTAAGTGCTCGGATGTCCCGTTTGGGGATGTTTTGACCTTAAATTTATAGTTGGTTTAATCCTGCCCTGGGTATTTTGTTTGGTGTTTGCAGCGGGGATAAATTAAATCATCAGCACGGAAAGAAGCAGGATAGGAGAATGGCAAGCCCCCACCCCGCCCTGCTGTCTTGGCTTCTGGCCGCTGGGATCAAGAGGCAGGTTCCGAAATGGCCTGCATAATGGCCCTCCATCCTTGTCTGGAGCTCGCCCTCTTTGCCGCTTCTGGGGTCCTGCGGCTCCAAGCAAGGACGGAGCTTGGTTGGCAAGGGGGCAAGACAGGACCATGGATTCCCCAGGCACCCCTGTTCGGCCAACTTCGGCTGAGTTCAGAGTTGGTTGGTGCCTGGATGGGAGACCACTAGGAAATCTCACGGCTCGGCAAGGAAGCCAGCCGCTTCTATACTGTGGCAAGGAAAATTCCTTCCCCCTTTCCCCTTCCCTTAACTGGCCTGCTGTATTAGGGGGGTACTTCCCCCCTTCTCCCTGCCCACCACCCCTATCGCCCATCGATCCCAGGTTGTCTGGGCGGTCGCCACAATCCTCCTCCACGTTTCAGCATTGAAAAAGGCAGGCAAAAGGGCCCCACCGCCCCCTGCCGTTGGCCCGAGCACCCCACCCCGGACTGGGGATGCACCTCCAGGAGCCGCTGCGCCATCCGTCCCTGGGCAAGGAGAGCGTGCCCGCTACACTCGGCTGGGCTGGGCTGGGCTGGGGCTTCGTTTCTTCCCGGCTGGGCCAAGGGAGGGGCCGGGGCCCTTCCTCCCCGCCAGCCCCCGGCCAGAGCAGAGCTGTTGTTCGCAGCCTCTTGGCTGTTTGTCAGCACTTCTCCGATTTCCCCCTGGCGCTGTTGCCTGGCAACCCAGGGCCAGAGCCACCGCGCCGGGGCTGGCGGGTGATGGATGGCGGGGCCGGCGGGCAGGCCAGAGCTCGAACGGGAGCTGCTGGCACGGCGCGCGGGGCGGCCTCGGCCGGGGCGGGGAGACGGGTGGAAACGCATTTTTACTTCAGCTGCGAGATTATTCCCTGCAGTTCATCGGAAAAAACGCAAGCGAGGGCGGCCTGCCCGGACGGTCCCTCCAGCCCCGGCCTACAGCAAGGGCTCTTCATCTGGGGACGAGGGAGCCCGTGCCGGGTTGCGCGCGCCAGAGCACGGGGCTGGAGAGGGACCGTCCGGGCAGGCCGCCCTCGCTTGCGTTTTTTCCGATGAACCGCAGGGAATAACCTCGCAGCTGAAGCAAAAATAGCTCTCCCTGACTTGCTGCGACGACGCTGAAGCTGTAAGTGCTGCGGCTGAAATATGTGGCCCTGCTGTGTCCCAGTAGCAGGAAAGGGATCTTCCTCCTCCCTGGCTGGCGGAAGAACCACCTTTTCAACGCTGAACGCCTCCCACCTTCTCTGTCTTGAATATTTGGGGCAGCTCCTGAAAATCTCGCCCAGCTATCCCATTAAAGGAAATAAATATTAATTGTAAGGCCAGAAGGTGAGCATTTCCCTTCTGGACTTAGCTGTGACCCCCCCCCCCCAGAGATCACCTTGCCGACCCCTTTAAGGGCGTTGGACTTGGGGCAAGCCTGCATTGGAAGCCCTGTGGTGTTGTCCACTAAATAGGGTTTTGTGTGTGCATCTGAGTCAGCGTTGACTCCTGGCGAGTGCCTGGACTAGTCCCTGCAGTTTTCTTGGCAAGATTTCAGAAATGGTTGGCCCTGGCCTCCTGGTCGCCCAGCTGGCTTCGTGCCTAAGGCAGGACTAGAACTCAGAGCATCTCCCGCTTTCTAGCCTGGTGCCGTAACCACGACACCAAACTGGCTCTCCACTAAATAGTTAATAGGAGCGTAATGTCCATTGGAAACAGTAAAACCTCTGAAGCTGGCATGCTGTGCATTGCTCAAAAGAGCTAAGCCTTCTCTTGCATGCACCTGTTCCAGAGGGCTGGAGCACCATTCGTGTCCCACTATTTCAGGTGCCCGCCCGGAGGGTCACCAGGATCCAGTGTGGCTCTGTCTTACGCGTGGCGGCTCACTCCCTGGCCAGCCTGGTGAGCTGCGTCTGCCGGCTTCAGAGGTGACGCCAGAGGCAGACCCGGTCTGCTTAAAAACGCACACGCGGACACAAACCCCAAAGTCCTGCCTTGCTAGAAGAACCTCGCGCGTCTTGATTCCAGTGCAAATAGCATCTTGTTTTTCAACCCGACCCGTGGACGCTGCTTGGCTGTGACAATCTGGCCTTTGTGAGACTGTTGAGGTTTACAGATAAGCCAGATGCTGCTCGCCCTTTCGCTGTTCTCTTTTTTCTCCTGAAACCAGAATATCTCTGTAAATCCAAGGGAAGGGTGCGTTAGTAAGAAATGAGCAACGGGGTGGAGAGGGACTCAGAAAAGGAGTACAAATCCCCACGTGGAAAGGTGTGCTCGTCTTCATCCTCGCAAGCTATCACAAAACCTATGGTTTTTATTTTTCCTTATTATCTCAGGGCCTCGCGCAGTTCCAACTCCTTTGCCGGAGCAACAGCAGGCTTGAAAAAATCGGTCACGGTGCATGGATAAAACCATTTCAGGAACAGAAAGACTTTGTAGACACAAACCTTTCTCAGGTGTTCCCTATCTAGACGTCTTGCCCTGCCAAAAGTGTGCAGGGAAACATGTTTTCACGTGCTTCCTCTTAAATCAGAGGGCCATTGGTGCAGCCGGTGTCCCGGTTCGCACATTCGGGTAATGCAGCGCTCGGATCGCCGCGCTTTGCTGAGTCGGTCGTCCCGATGGGCAGGTTCGTGGATTTCTTTCAATCATTTCTTTTTATACAGTTCTAGGTAGTGTAATGGAACCCCAACAGTCGCAATAAAATGCGTTATCGGTTCTTAAAGCCGCCGTCTGATTAAAAAGAGCCACAGCATTACGGGTCGAGGGCCCTCCGGAAGGGAAAGCTTTCTCCAGCTTTCCGAAGGCTTGAGGCTAAGCCTGGCCGACAAGCCACAGTAGCCGTGTTCACACAACCCTCTCAGCCCAGCCCACCCCAATCATATTACGGCTTCAGCGTGGCACGCCAGCTCAGGGGAGGGCAGCAGAGAGCGGCTGCTGGCTGCCTTGCTCCGGCCGTGGGTTGCGCCAAATCGAGCAATTCGGGAGGGAGCAAACAAAATGGCACCACGCGAAAGCGCACGGACACACACTCGCGGCCCCGATCTGCCGGGCCCGCTTGGCGTCCTCGGCCGCCCCTCTCCAACAGCGCAGGACCCCCGGCCTGCGTCGCAGCATTCTGCTCGCCCCCTTGATAAACGTGCCATCTGAGCTCCGTTAGTCAGAACATAATGGCTTTGTGTATCTTGTCACGCTATTTGTTTCGGAAGATAAAATACGGGGCCTGCGAGCCGCACATATGCAAACACTGGCATGCTTTATCCTAGCCCCTGCTCAGTTATTTATAGCCCCCCCCACCTCCTGTTTACACACTGTGGCAGGGACACCAGAGAACCTCATAAATTATGTCGCAGCGGGTATGCGGAGGAGCATCGACGCCTAATCGGCGGAGGGGGACCCGCCGCTCAATAGCCATGGCAACTGGTTTTTTGCAGTCTCGGCCGGCCACTGACCCCTCGCGCCAGAGGATTTCTGATGAGCGGTATTATCCCAGCCGCGCCACGTTCCAGAAAAGGCGCCTTTGGGTGTCCCCTGTTCGTTTTCTCCCAGTCCTTAGATGTGGGCACCCATAAATCTACATGGCCCTGCTTATCGTAGCATTGCTTAAATTAAAAAGACCTTAGAAGGTAAACGTTTTCAAGAGGAAGTGGTAGATGTTGCAGAGAGGCAGATTTGCAAAACCAGGGGGTTAGGTGAGCCCTCTTCCCGCAGGTCTTTTCTGCCCCGTCTTTTTTTCTGTTTTTGAATATCCTTGCTCTGTCTCTCTCTCTCTCTCTCTCTCTCTCTCTCCTTCCTTCCTTCCTTCCTCATTTTGCAAACTAATCTGGAGCCCTCCTTTGTCTGGGGCTTCCTGCTGGAGGAGGCAAGAGGGTTTCGATTCTTTTTTCATACTTTGCCTCGTTGCAAGAGAAGAATGCCAGTCTGGTCCATTGACCGTGTCCCCTTTTGGACAGGACGGTCAACACAGCGATAGATAAAATCCTCCGTGTTGTGTTCTGGCAAGCTTTTCTCCTCCTTGAGTAAAGATGAAAGTTGTTCAAAGGAGGTTGCGAACCATTTAATGATAGGATGTGGCGGGGGGGGAGTGTAGGGAGCACAGAAAAGGGATGCCTATTTAAAAAGTTATTTTATAAAGTCATTTTTCTCACCTGCAGAGGGAAGTGGCCAATCCATTGACGATCCAGGGTCTCAAGTTAATATTTTAAATATCAAAATCGGGCACCACGCCAGCCTTGAAAATTCATCTAGCATGTGACAGCAAGGCGGGAGATGCACTCGCCCCTCATCCGGGGTGGGGGGTTTGAGACATGGTGAATCCACAGGTGCCAAATCAGTAGATTGGGGGTGCCAACCAATGGGGGGGGGTCCCAAAGAGGGACCCCAGAAATACTTCAGAGAGGATGGGAAAGGACAGACGAGAGTTGAAAGGGAGTGGCTGGAATCCCAATTGCAGCCCTCTGCGCTGCAACCTTGTGTTGCACAACCACTCTGGATAATAAGACGTAAAATGAATTATTGCAAGCTGTGATTAAACAGAACTATTAACATTTCCTCTGCCCTCGAATTATGCTCCAGCGTTTGGGATAATCTACCAAGTCTGCAGTAATAACACTATTCCTCCTCCTCCTCCTCCTCCTCCTTTAGGTTATTCAATTGACTGTAGCCACTTAGTTAAATTGATGGTTTTTAAACGAGTTCCTACTGCAGCAGAGACAGCAGGGTTATCAAACCATTTTCCCCCCCTTCTTTTTGGCACTTTTGTCTGTGCAGTTTGTTTTTTGCCCAGGCCGCTAAAGTATAACAGAAACCAACTTAGCCCTTTTAGGGGAGAATTAAAAAAAAATCTAGTCCATGAGATTTTGGGGAGGCGCATCAATTCAGTTCTGAACCAGAGGCGGGAAGCCCTTCCTTTTATCCGCCGCCTGCCTTTTGGGGATGGCGAAAGAAATGCCCAGAAGCGTCGCCTAGACAGGGAGGACGTTGGGCTGTTTATAAAGCCGTGGGACCTCCGTAAGCAAGTCTGCCTCCTCGAGGGTCCATCGGAGGAGGACGGTAGCTTTTTTGGGCCACTTTGGCCCCCTTGGTATTTTGGGCGCCGGCTGTCGGCTTTAGTGGCGTGTGACCCATCCACAGGCCCAGGAAGACCAACCCGCTCTCCTTAACGGGGTGGCTTTGAGGCCAGGCTCTGCCCTGGCATCCGGGCAGCGAGGGAACTGTCGGGCAAGCAAGGTGAACCGTGGGCTTTGCACAGGGCCCCCTTTCTCTTCCTGGGCAGGCACGGAAATCTCCATTGAGGGCTCGGGAAGCAGCCGTCGCGAGGGGGTCGGCGAGCCGTGCTGGCAGAGGCAGGGCCCTCGGCGTCCAAAGCGGTGAGCCCAGGATTCCTTGGGAAAACCTAATCCAGCTTCCTGCGGAGAAGGGCAGCCCCCCCCCCGCCTGCCCTCCAGAAGCCCTTGCCCACAAGCCCTGATTGGCGAGGGAATGCTGGTCAGTGGACCCGAGGCAGCGGGCAGGCCCAGCGGGGCTACCCCAGGGCCCGGGGGAACCCAGCGTGCCTCTTGGCGAGGGCTTCCGAGTGCCAGGTCAAGACGATCCGCTCGTTGAGGCTGAGGATGGAGGAGGTCTACCGCGGGCGGGCATTGGGGGAGCTGATCTTTACCCGCGTGCTGATCTTACAAAACCAAGACCCGTCTGGCCTTTGCAGGCGGCTTTTGAGTATCGCAGGCGAGTGGCTTGAACTGCATCCCGAATCCTTAGGACAGAGCCGTTGAGATCGATGGGGGGACGTTAGCTGGGCAGGGTGGAGGGCGTTGCAGGCTAAGGTGGATTTCGGCGGCCTTTACTGTGCCGTGGCGCGTCTGCTTCCCTCTGTGGCAGGGCATCTCCTTTCTCCACCGCCGCCTCCCTCCAGCTGGGGCAGAGGAATCCGAGCCCGGATTTGCGACCAGCCTTTCGACCAACCTGGCCTTACGTCCCTTGCAGTCCTGCTCCAGAGATGCAGCCCCCCGGACCCTCCTTTGGGGTCGTCGGGCCAACTGCTTCCAGAAAGGGGGGGGCAGGGAAGCGGAGAACAAGGGTATAACCTGAACTGTGAAAGATGGGGGGCTGATGTCATGGCAGACTGGAACCCCTGTTATCCAGTGGGGGCTCCCGTTTGCTGTGAGGTTAACCCCCCCCCATATTTTGCCCTCCTGCGCCCCCTGAGCCATGCTGGACGGGGCGGGCTGCGCAGACACCCCCCCAAAGCTGAGCCTCGGCCGGGCTGCCTGGCTCTGCTTCGGCTCGCGGCTCCGGGGAGCGCAGCAGCCCCCCGCCCCTTTCCCACTGGGGCCGAGCGTCGCGCGGGCCCGCCTCCCCGGCCGCCGGCCAGGGCCCCGCCTTGCCGCTTCGCCGCCGCGCAGGCTGCCGTCCGCCAGGGCGGGAGTCCGCCTTCCCCGCCGCGATCCAGGCCGCCTTTTGCAGCGCGCCGGCGGCCCCGAGATCACATGCTCCGCCGCCGCTGCCGCCGCCGCCGCCGCTCCTTCCCCGCCCGCCTCCCTCCCTCCCTCCCTCCCTCCTGCCGCCCTCCCCCTTTGTAGTGCCAGCCTCCCCGGTGGCGAGCAGGATCCCCCGGGCCGGCCTGCCCTTCCAGCACCCCCGGGCCCGCTCCGCGCGGGGCGCCGCCTCTGACCCGCAGCCTCGGGCGGCCGGAGCCGGGCTGTGCCCTCCACTCGCAGCTTCGCAGGTCGGGAATCCCCCCTTCCCTTCCCTTCCCTTCCCTTCCTTTTTGCAAAGGGCAGCATAAGGGGGGAGCGCTCCGCTTTGGGCTTCTCCTTCCCAGGCTTTTGGGGGAGGGGGCCGCTCGCACCCCTTTTTGCAACTCTCGGAGGGGGGGAGAAGCCCCTTCCAGGATCCCCCTCCCCCTCTGCGTTGGAAACGGGGCTGCCCACCCCCCAGCTCCACTTTTGCACCCCCCCACCCCACCCGGCGAGGGCTTCAGGAGAGGTTTTGGATCCGCGAGTAACGTCAGAGAGAGAAAGGAAGGGGGGGTGTTTTGATAGGGTTGCCAAGCCGGATTATTTGCAAAAGTCGTGGAAGACTTTAGGAGCTCTGGATCCCGCAGCGAAACGCGGCCGGCCGCCTTCTCTCTCTCTCTCTCTCTCTCTCTCTCTCTCTCTCTGGAGGGGAAAATGCAGGCAAACAACCCCGTGTGGTGGTTCTTACTTCCCTGCAAGCAACCGGTTTGGACAGCTACTTTTTAAATTTTAATCCAAAAGGAATCGGCAGCTTTGCTTCTTCACAGCAAACGAAACATCCTCTTGATGGCTGATGGCGTCTGGTTTGTTTTCTAAACCACACTTTTAAAAATAACCTCAGGGCCCCAACCTGGAAATTAGCGTGTGGATGAGGGGAGGGGAGAAGGTATATGAATATATTTTCCTGCAGCTCTTGAGCCTCCAACTTCTCGACTGTGGGAGTGAAAAGATCCCGCTCGCCCCCCACCCCCAGGCCCACTGACGTGCTATTTTTGTTTTTAACGCAGAAGCGGTTCATCAAAGGACTCAGACAGTACGGCAAGAACTTCTTCAGGATCCGAAAAGAGTTGCTCCCCAATAAGGAGACTGTGAGTATCCCTGGACTTTATGTAACTCGCTTCCCCCCCCCCCAAATGCCGTTCTGCATTCCTCCATTTGCTCTGACGGAGTCTTTTAACCCTCAATGGCCCTTCCGTGAGATTGGAGTTTCAGATCTGCTGCTGGTTCAGAGAAGTGTTTCCCCAAACTTCTGGGGCCAACCCAGGCGTGATTTCCCCTGTGTTGGCAGCAGACATGGAGTAGTAAAGTGTTTGGCGAACCCGGGAGGAAGGAGGGGTAATTTAAAGGACAGCAGTGTTGAAAGCGATTCTGGCTGCACCTCGGGGAACCGAGGTCTGTGTTGGGTGGATGTTCCCTCCCCTAAATCAGAGCTGGTTCTTTCATTCTCCTTGATTCGGTGAGTGGCAAGGTGTGGTTTGGTTGGCTGATGTTAGGATGGCTTCTCCTTCGACCTGCGCAAAGCCTTTTTTCCAAAGGTTTTGCTGTCATGCTTGGAGGTGCCGGCCCGGGCTGCTGGGGGGACCCCGGGAGAGCCCTGGGCGATTAGGATCGGCCTCCGTCTAGCACTGACTATCTAGAAGCCTCTGGATTCCTGTGGCGATGCTACTTGGTGTAGGCCAGAGCGGCATGAAAAATAGGTTTTCCTCCTCTCGCATTGTGTAGCCAAGAGCCGCCAAGCCGCCGGCAACGGAGGCATTTATTTCCAGGGCTCTGGGAAGCGGCATTCTGGCTAATTCTTAAGCCCAGCTTGGTGACGGTTACCCACAGGACAAAATTCTTGTTTGGTTTGTCTGAACGGAGGCAGGAAGCCCTTGTGCTCGTGAGTCATGCTTTTCATTTAATGCAGTAACTTGGACCTGGAGGTTTTTTCTCCGCGATACAAAGGGCATCTGTTGAGCCCCTGTGTTATGACACGAGGATCTGTCATTGAGAAGAATTAATTGCAGCGTCACATGGATCCGCCAGTCCGTTGGGACGAAACACTTCCTACAAAGTTGTTCCTTTTTTGTCGTGGTTGCTGGTCTGACCGACAAATGGTTATAAAGGGCAAACTCATGAGAGGACGAGAACGCTTTGCATTTTAATGACCTTTCTCTTTGGAGGAAGGTCCTGTGGAGAAAAACAGCTTTGGAGAAGTGAACATTGCACACAAAGAAAAGAAAGAAATGGACACGCTTACTAAACAAACAGCATTGGCCTTTATCCGAAGCTGCTTTCTCCCTGTAACCTTTAGAAGTATATTGTGAGCAGATCTTTTCTGTTTTACGTGCCTTTGAAACGAGCGGAGTAATTTCAAATTATTTTGACAGTTTTTCACTCTGTGCTGGGAAACAGCTGTCATACGTCAGCCCTGTTTTCTCTTCGCGAAAGCTGGGGGGGGCGGTTCGGTGCACCGGCAGATGCAGATATATACAGATCTATATTGCAATGGCCAGTTGGATTATGGGGAAGGACACTGGACTTGTGGGACTTTGAGCTTGTCCAGATTACAGACTGCATTCCTCCCTCTTTTAAAAACAGACTGAAAAACTGGACCGGGATGAGGTTGGTAAAATGCAAATTTGGGATTCTGTATTCAGAGGTCTGCCTTTTTTTAAGCCCTCGAGGCTGAAACTTTTTAAGGGCCGAGGAGATGAGATGCTGCTGATTTGATATGTGTGCAGGCCCCTCAGGCTGTAGTGGTGAGTAACCCCTGACTTTCCTGGATGATTTAACCTCTGCATCCCGCTTCTTGGTTTCTCAGCTTGGCAGAGGCTGAGAAGCACAAGCTACAGGTAGTCCCCGGGTTAAGAACACCTGGGTTGCAGACGACCCGTAGTTAAGAACGGAGCCTATTGTAGCAAAATTTGAGTTAAATACCCAATTATTCGGGTTAAATGCACAATGGTTCAAGTTATCTACACATTACTCCTTATGCAGTACTATACAATAATACTTTCCAGCTTACGTACAAATTCGACTTAAGGACAGACCTTGAGAACGGAACCCGTTCCTAAACTGGGGACTGCCTGTACTATGTTATGGTGCGGATTATGTTTCAGGGTTTAAAAACAACAGGTTTGGGTTTTTATTGCAAGAAGGTAACTCGGATTAGACCGTGGTGTGAGAGGGCTTGTCTGCTGACCTCTCGCTTTCTCCTTCCGCCGAAAATATTTTCTTTCCTCCCTCCTCCTCTGCTTGATATTGAGAGGGGGAAGATGGTCAGTATCATGTCAAGTGGGATTTGGCGTGACCCGGCCTGAACTTGCCAGAGAAAGGCCGAAACAGCCTTTGACCACTGGGATTTCCATCCAGGCAGAGAGCCGCCTTGTCACTTTGTGGGCACCCTTGAAGAAATGCTAGGTCAAAGGGGCCTATAGTCGGGTTGGATATTGCGAGGAACCATTTGGGACTTCATTCCTAAAAACAAGATGTGGGTTGTTGCCCATTTTGAGCCACTAGACTCTAACCCAGGATCAGTGAGCTTGAGCTCGACTCTGACGCTGGAGGAGGGGGATGAATGGAAGAGCCCTCTGCACTCCCTCAGAGGCCGTCTCTGTTTAAACGTTTAGTCCAACCCTTGACTTTGAACTTGGGCACCCAAGAGCGCCGGAAGTGCTGGAGGTAATAGAGCAGAACTGGCTCTTTGAAGTGACTTAGTCAGGACCTGGAAGGAGCAAAGTGCATGGCATTTAATTCCCAGTTTAAACTGTTTGCATTTCTTTTTCCAAGCCGAGCTGCAAAAAAGCAGACTGCCCAAACTCAGTTTCATGTGCATTGAAAAGAGCGGTGGAAAAGATTCCTAGATGTCACAACAGCAAGTTCATTGTCTATTTTCACCCAGGGGGAGCCTCACATTTATGTTGTTCAACTAGAGGATCCTACCCTTTTTATTTCTGTTTTAAACTTGCTCCAAAGGTCAGGCACTACCTTAGAAGAAATGTCCCCTTCCTTTCCATGCTCAGGAGATGCTTTTTCCTACTACACGTGTTGGCCCCTCTACCAGCAAGGGACCGGATGGGAGCCCAGTCAGTATCGTTCCAGTCTATGACAAACTTACAGGGGTGTAATTGATGGAAATCCCCACAATTAATCGATTGCTTCAGTTGCGTGACCAGAAAAAACAGCACAAGGAAACGTCGCGTCCAAAATGTGCCTCGCTAGGGTTATAAATCCGGTCTGGAGTAAGTCTCCGTGATTTGGGCGGCCTGGTTTCGGCGGGTCTTGGCAAGCGCGGTTGCGCCTCGGGCTAGGCCAGTAGCAGTGCCAGGATCCAAAGCGCGGGTCCAGGCTTCGCACGTCGTGCTGAATCAAAACCAGCTCGCTTTAGGGCTTAGGCTGCATAGATGAACCGAGGCTCATGCCTTTCAGCCCCAGCTCCTTGGAACTGCCTTTCTTGTCTCTAAAGCCGCGTGAAATGCACTTGAGACCCTCCTGTGCAGAGATTTGGTCCAGACCTGCAGATTTATCTAAAATACGCCCCATCCGGCCAGCTGACTCCACTGGCCAGGCTTTTAAGGAGCGACAAAGCCAGCCTGACTGATCTTTCCTCTTGCTGTTTCCGATGAAACACTTTTACTCATCTCAAGAAAGCCGGCCAGCAGCCGTGCATACAACCCTGGGGTAGGAGAAAAAGGCTTCTTCGACTGTGTCGTTGCTTAATTCCTTCCCAGGTATTTTGCTAACCTATTTCCCCAGACTATTCTGTGGTTTCTAAGCCCAAAATGCATTGCTGGCTCTCTTCTTTTCCATCTCTCTCTCTCTCTCTCTCTCTGTATATAAGAGAGTATTTTTAACTTCTAAAGGAGCCTGCAGCAAGAGATAGAAGAAGGAAGAATGTTTGCTTTGT
The DNA here is from genome assembly GCA_030867105.1 of Liasis olivaceus. Lineage (NCBI taxonomy): Eukaryota > Metazoa > Chordata > Lepidosauria > Squamata > Pythonidae > Liasis > Liasis olivaceus. The sequence goes on along the minus strand of CM061356.1, from coordinate 7,383,779 downwards.
AAATCAAACTTCTGTGAATAGGCACATCTGACAGAAGCGAGAACCTCCTGCCCTCCTCGCGTATTTCAAAGCCGTTTTGTGTAACTGCGGGTGAGTTCCTGGTGGGCAGGTTTTATATAGCTGTACCCAAAAAAAAAAAAACCCACCCTCCTCTTCAGGTTTTTATTAGCCATTTCTCAGAAACCGAAGCCGGTCCCCGTGAGGCCCGTTGAAATCAAAATGCTGGGCTCGGGGATTGAAAGGAGACCCTTCCAGAGGGCTGAGCTGGGCCCAGTGAGGAGCAGAAGAGGCCCGTGTTTGAAACTGGGTTTAATTCACTTCGTAGAAATCAGGCTGTAGATGTTCCTAATCAGCTTGCCCGCGTGTACCTCTTTAATTGCACGGAGATAAGCTTTATTTTATTTATACACTTGTGATCCCACCATCCTGCCCTTCTTGGCTGGGTTTACTCGCTCTTGAGTGGATCAGCATCTTTCCACTCCCGGTAGGTTTACCCCCTCCCTTCTCCCCATCTCCCCTTCTTTTCTGATAACCAAGTTTCTGTTTCCCTTCTTGCTTCCGTTATTAAAGCGATCGCTTTCTTCCGATTATGCCAGCTGTTCTAGAAGCCGGCTTTGTTCTTTCTTCCCAGAGGTTTGTGTTTACGTTGGAGTAACTGATTGAAAACCCCCCCAAAAAACCCAACCAACCTAATCTGCTCAATCACTACTTCTTAGGGCCTACTGCAGGTTTAAATAATTTGTTTTGTAATAAAGATCAGACTGAAGCTTTTGCTAAGCCCGTAACTGTGGGTGAGTGAAACACGCATCTCTGCCTTCTTTGCACTCAGAATTATGTCTTAAAAATCAACTAGTTCTTGAGTTGGGGGGGGGATAACCCTTGGGGGCCTCCATAAGTTTGGGATTTTAGCTCGCCATCAGTGGGAGAGGCTGTGAGGCTGGAATAGCTCAGGCAAAAGGCTTCTACCCCAAACCTAGCCTTGAGCAAAAGGCAGGATTCCCATCTTCGCCTTGATTTTCCCGTGGCAGATTCCAGGCAGCCGCCACAGGACAGAAAAGCGTGTTGCAGAGCGAGAGCGGCTCGAACGTTGCTCACTTAGCTTTCGACCTGCAGGGAGGGTTTGTTTCTTGCGTCCTCCAGGCTTGCTTGTCACCTTTGGGTTCTTGGCCGGGGGGCCGTTTGCACTTTCAGCCGGCTCACCCCACCCCCGGAGACTGTGGCTTGCCTCCCCTGCCATCAGAATCCGTTCCAGTGGAAACCAAGGCGTGGCTTGGGGAGAACTGGGGAGGGGGCAGCTGTTGCTGATCATTAAGAGAGCTGGAAAGGCATTGCCTAAGTTGTAATGGTTGCTTTGGCGGGGCGGGGCGGGGAAGCTGGCTCCTTCACTGGGGGCTGTCAGGGCAGGTTGTGGGGCAGAGCAGGCCAGGTTGGGGGTGCATTTGAGTTTCTGTAGCTGGAGGCTCCCGACAGGAAGATCTTCCTTTGTAGACTTGGGCCCCCGTGAAACGGCCGGCCTCTTGGCTCATGAATGTGTAATCTGGTGTTTCGTAATCCGCCGTTCGCCCGTGTCCAAAAGCACAGCTCTCGCCTCCTCCTGCCGCTTCACGTGGCCTGGGGGTTGCGTGGGGTCACTGTACTATCTGTCCCATGATCCTGCTGCAGCCTCATGGGGGTGCTACGTCGGCCAGCGAGCTGGAGTTAGCAGACACCCTCCTTGCCCCAGACTAGAATTTCCCCAACCCTTCGATCCCCCCATCCCGCACCCGCTTTTAGCCCGAGGTTGTTCCAAAGGCGTCTTACCCTTATTTCTACAGCTCCTGGCCTTGCACAGAGTTCCCAGACCTGCCATGTAAGCATCCTTTAGCTGCTGAGGCGGAAAGGCCCCCCCACCCCCCGCCCCCAGCCTTTCATAACTTGCGTGCTCTCGCTCTGCCTCTGTGTTCCTGATGCACCCGAAGCTGAAATTTTCCATTAGGCTTGGAGCGGCTGCCAACATAAACAAGCACGGTTTCTTTTCGTTCCAGCCCGCCCTGTTCCTGCCAGCGCTTCCTCTCTGTGGATATTACAGTAGCAGGGGGTTTGATTTTGTGAAATCGCAGGCGGCTCTTCGGCCTATTCAGTGGATACGGCGGCGTTCGCTTTTTCTTCTTCCTCTTCCAGTTTTGGGCCTGGCAGAGTACCTTCTGCCGCATCGTCTGTTGCAAAGGATTACGAGAGGCGCCCAGATTCAAGGAGGGTGCACCTCGCTGGCCTGCTCCTGGATGCGGGGGGGAGTTGGTATTTACGGAGGGCGATAGGAGAGCCAAGGGCTACCTCTACTGCCAGCTTCGTCCTAGTCTAAACCCATCGGAATCGATTACCCCTTGAAATGCCACCACCACACACACTTTTCATTTGCTTCTCTTGGCCTAAACTACCACCTGCAAGATTAAACCCGTGTGTCAATCAGCTCACCCCAATTGCTAGCCTGCAAAGGGTTTGACTGCCCTCCACCCACCCGCTCTCTCGCCAGCGCTCGATGCCTTGTCGCTGTGGCGACCAGGTGAGCACCGAAGCCAGGCAGGAGGCGGCCGCTGGCAACAGATTTGCCTCCCTCCGCAACCCTTGCCTGCATCCTGCCTGCTCAAGCCCCTACCAGGGACGGGGAGCTGGTCTCTCTGCCCAGAGTCAGAGGATGTCTCTGCAGGGCACACAGAGACATATTGGTGTCTGTCCCACCCCATTTTAAGCGGTCTCTAACCTGCTTCACCAACCCTGGGCTGGAAGATCCTGGTCAGAACAGAGATGCAAAAGATGAGTGGTTTGTGGAGGAAGGTCATAGCGTCTCTGGTACGTTGCTGACAATCTAGGTGAAGAAAGGTTGGTTCCTTATCTGCCCCTTAAAGCAGCCTGCAAAATTAAGTAACCTATCGATTGGGGGGGAGGTTAAACTTGTCTCCTTTCCATTCAGTAGCTGTAATAGTTTGTGTTAGCCTTTTGCTACCATTCTAAAATATCCAGGAAATGTGCAGAGAAGCACCAAGGCCACAAGTAAAAGGTGGTTAGAATGGGGGATCCTGACCAGTTTGGGGATGTGGTAATCTATCCTGGTTGGTCTTGGTTTAGGTTTCAGTGGTGAGGAGCTGGTGACTGAACCTGAGGTTCAGCTTGCCACATTAGCCAGCAGCAGGAGGCCTTGGCCGTGGCTTCCGTAACTGGCGCTTTGCATAATCTCATGGGTTGACTGTCCAGGTTGGGCATGGCCGTACCGTTTTGAGCTTCAGCAGTGGGCAGAATTTGGAGGTGTCTTTCAGCCAGTAACTCCGTTTTCCAGTGCTTTCTGGACCTCTTAGCTGTTCAGCCACTTCCATGAAAATCATCTTTGCCCAGGAAGCCCCTCTCCACCCCCCGGTCCGCCCTCTCTGCCGTCGTGCGGACTGCAAGCAGAACGTAATCCCATTACCGAGAGGACTGTGCTCCACCACCTCAAAGAGAGCTCAATCAAGTTTCAGCTAATTAAGCATATCTGAACATGAAGCATTAACACCAAAATAGGAATGAATTTCACCCACTCCGCCCCTGTAAGTTTCCAGGAAGAGCCATAAGCTGCCTCCCAAAATGCTGTAGAAATACGAGGACTCTCTGCAGGATCTACCCGCCACCCCCATCCTTTTATCGCTGTGGTCTGGGTCCTTCCCAAAAGCACTCGGTTTGCAGTGAAGACGGGCCTTTCGAACTGGTTTGCGGTTCTCTCTTCCTTCCCCTGTCCCACTACGTGGTTTGACGAGGCTCTCGAGTTGGGAACTCTGATTGCTTAGAGAGGACTACAGTTCCCAGGGTCCTTTGCGGCAGTTCATCTTGAAGGTGAGCACAAGCTCAGTTTAGCCAGCCTTTTATGGCCTGGGTGCCCAGTGTCGTACTCAGGGGCTGAGTGCCCCCCTCCCCACAGACACATACATATTTCTTGATGCCATTAAGGTCCCTGCCCCTCCTATTTTATTTTATTTTATTTTTAATTGAAAAATCAGCATGTTGCAAAGCAGGGGACTAGCCTCAAGCGATCGGCTGTATTTATAACAACATCCTACAGACCTATAGGTATGTGCAGAAATTAAAAGAGTGGGTGGCTGTGGCAGTCTTTCCTTGGCCTTTTGGTAGCTGGGTATTCTGGGCTTGGCCACACCTCCCGTGCAGCCATTTTGTGAGAGTGCCCACAACGCTCTCCATTTCCCCGGCCCCCCAAGGTTGGGGAACTCTACCTTCTAGGCCAAAGGGGATGAAAGTGCTCCTAGTCCCTATGAAGATGGAGCCCCGTGGCCCCGGGGGGGCCTCCCCACACACACCGACATCAAGAAGGCACCTTCTCCTTGCTGCAGCCCCCGTCTCCAAAGGTAAAACCAAGAGCCCGCTTTCCTTCCGCTCTCTTTCCCGTAAGCCGTAAATCAGGCCAGGTATTTGCGCCGGCTCTGCTTTCTAGTTAGCTTAGGAGGGTTGAAGCCCCCAGTGTTTGCTTTCTTTCTGCAGGTTTACTGTGTGTTGGAAGTAAAATATTATTGCAAGCACGAGGGAGCCATTAAGAGATTGCCTCTGATCCTGACTCGGAGCCAGCCGCTTCTGGCGTGCGTTTAGGAGGAGAGAGAAAGACGCTGCGGTAGAGAGGGAAGGGGCGCCTCGCTTTCTCCGGGCACCCCGCCTTTTCTTTCCCAGCCTCGGGCAGGGTTTGGGTCACCCCCAGTACCTCCTTTCCTTGTGTACACACCTAGCGCTCCTCTTAAGATGTCTTCCATGGTTTTGCTGGCCGAGTCCTTTCTGAATTTGCTTTAGAGAGATTATTCCAGTTCCTTTTTTTTTCCTTCTTCTTCATTATTTCCATCTTCTGGTTGGTGGAAAATCCCCCCTCCTCCTCTTTTTTTTCCATTTTTACAGCCAACCTTGTATTCTGTGAGTTCAAGAAGATTGGAACTGTTGTCAAGTCTTCAACATTTCTCCTCCTCCTCCTCTCTGTTAAGGGCCAAGTTAACCTTTCCTTATTGGTAGGAGCTTTTTTTCCATGCCCGAAGCCAAAGAGCAGGATATTTATATACTGTTATTCCTGTCATTTGGTGATGGCTTTATTTTTAATGTTACAGGCTAACAAATAAACACGCGGACTAAATTAGCATCGTCAAGGCGTTGGCAAGCCACTTTGAGCAACGCATTTCAAAGTGGAAATAACGTTGACTCTAAAATGCAAACTATAGGCCTAATTTAATGTTTAAACGGATAGATTAGAGCCCCCCCCCCCCATGCTCTCTTCTTTAGTTGGGGAAGGTTGAGCTAATAAGTCCTGATCAGGCTTTCTAAGATTGGAATCCCCCGTGATACTTAGGGAATGATATTTAGGGATACTCCAAAAGACCAATGTGTGTGTGTGTGTCTGTGTGTGTGTGTCTTCAGCAGACAAAGTCACATGGAAAGGTCCTGAGAACTGAACATTTAAAGACATGCACCCTCCAGATTGTGCTCTCTTGACATTTGCCCCAAATGCTTTTTTGCCCCTCTCTCCCACTTGGAGAACCTCAACTCCCTTTCTGCCAGCTTCCGGAAGATCTTCCTCCCGGCTCATTTAAGAAATTCTCCTGTGCTCTTCCAGCCTCTTTGACCCTTTAAAACCAAGAAGGGAAGTCTTGCAGCTCTAGACGTTGAGCTTCAGCTCAAATGAGGAAATCCGAACGGCCTCTCTGCTTTTACAAAAACATCCGGTTTGAAATGCATATGCCTCCTGGCCAGTTGGAAGAAATCAGATAGGAGAGCTGCAGAAGGGGGGAAAAGGCACCGTGTCTCTCCCCAGTCTTTTCCCTCTTCACCTGCCTGAAACGTCCCCTTGGGCATGATCTTGGGCCAACCAGCTCCTAATGGATCTTGGATTGTTCACTCAATGAAAAGTTGAATGTAGAGCCATGATGGTGGTCTGGCCTAGACTTGTGCTTCACGGAAGAGCCAAGATGGTGTTGAACAATGCAGAATGTAGTAAAAACCAGGTTGGATGTGGGGTGGGGTCCAGACTTCCTGGCACCTTTCAGAACATGGGGGCATTTTGAAAGACTGCCTTGCATGATGATCATCATCATCGTTAGCAGCAGCAGCATCACCAGGTGGTTGGCACTTGTACATTGTATGCCCGTTCCCAGCAACTGACTTTGGCAACCCAGCTCTCAGTGAACAGACAAGGCTAAAATCTTAACAAAGTTGGGGAGAGATTGGCTCTTCCTTCTTGTTTTATGCAAAACCCAGGAGGTTTTTTTTTTTTTTTTTAGTTTAGAGTAGCAAAAAAATAAAATCCTACTTCTCCCATTCTTAGAGAGGTTATAGAGATTGATTGATTGATTGATTGATTGATTGATTGATTGATTATGTGCCATCAAGTTTTTTTTGACTCCTAGTGACCATATAGATATACCTTCTATGGGAGGATCTGTCCCAGCCTGGTCCTTCAGGTCTTCCAACGGTGCCCCCATCTGCACTGTAACTGAGTCCCTCCACCTTTCTGCTGCTGGCCCTCTTCTTCTCTTTTCTTCCGCCTTTCCCAGCATCAGAGCCTTCTCCAGAAAGCTGGGTCTTCACATCGTGAGTCCAAAGTAGAATCATTTGAGCCTCGTCATTGGTGCCTCAAGTGAGAACTCTGGGTTGATTTGTTCGATAGGAAGGAAGACCTTAGTGGGCTTGTGGAGAACTTCCCACTGAGTTTTGTCAATGAGAAAAGAGATGTACTTTAGATTTTCTGCTTCTCCTGTCCAAAGACTGTGCTCTGGCCCTGCCCATTTCATCAGGAACATTCAATGCCACACGAAGCTGGAAACTGCACCAATCCCTTCTGATACTGTCTTGTTTCTTCAGAACTTCCTGTTCCATCCTCTGATGCAAAGATGATTGGGTTGCTTATCGAAAAGGATTATTGCAAAAGTGATTTGGGGTGGCTTTCCCCCCTCTGTTGAAATTTCTGGGCCATCAGGGAGGGATGGGGGGCCCTGGAAATCCCCCCCCCTTTCTGTGCTTCCTTGAGTTTTGTCGCTGGCAAGCTTAACTTTGCTTGTCCTCTCCTCTTTCACTGCAAAGGAAGAATCTTGCAGGGGCTTCCAAACTTGGATGATCTACTCATTGGAGTCTTGCCGAAGCTCTCCGCTGGAAAAGGGAACTCTTTAATTATTAGTAAAAATTGATTAGTTTTAGTTACTTTCTGGAACCAAATCTGGAAGCAGCCAAGTGATTTCAGTGTGCTTCTGTTTCCTGACTGATCCCGTAAAACATGGTTTGTTAAATGTACTGCCCACATGCATGATGCTGTTCTCAGCCTCTGTATCTCAGTATCAGACATGGACTTAACAAACATTCATCCCTGTTCTGACTGGTGTAACCTCAAATGAAAAAAGGCAGTGGATCTGTGGAGGAATAAATGAGATGGAATATTTATGCTTGCTTTTCTAGTAAACCTTAAATATAGCCAATGTAGTGTGTATCCCGTAGTTGTTAACTGTAGGATCCTTTGTAAGTGTGCTAGTGTTTTGTCAGTGACCCTGTAATTTAGACATATAATGGAAGGCCTACCTGATACTCTCCAGTTGATCTAGGGCTACTGTTTATAAAAACTCCCAGGTGCCTAGTGCGGGACCATGGACTGGGAATTCTGGGAAGTGTAGTCCCAGGATATTTGCTGGAGGCAGGTTGGCAGAGACCTGGCTGTGGCTGGAAGGGGGAGTTTTACTTCTGTCTGGAAGGTTCCTGGTTGAGGTTGCTTGAAGAACCTTGGCTTGGTAAGGGAAGAGCCAGCCAACTTACAAGGTTGTCTTCAGCTGCTCAGTCTTCTATTTAATTCTAAGCATGATTATCTATTTGGGTTGATTTCTCCTTAGGTAGAAATCTATTTACAGAACCAGAGTTGGCCTGTTCTGCTTTTGGCTTTTCAGGGTGGAATGGGGGAAGGGGCCTCCTTACTATTCCCCCAAACAGAGGTCTTACAAACCAGGCGTCTCCAATGCCAAACCAGGGTGGGTGGAAGGAAAGCGCTGGACGGAGTAACTGCACAAAATTGCAGGATGGGAACTACTCAAAATTAGGGGCATTTAGGGGGAAACTGCAGAGATCCAAAACGAATGACGAAATTCTGCAGAAATATTTTCTAGCCTTGGGAATAGGCAAGCTGAGAAGGTTTTGTGCCTTTCTGCTCCTCCTCCTCCTCCTGCTATCTGGAAGGTACCTGGTTGAGGTTGCTTGAGGAACCTTCGTCTGGTAAGGGAAGAATCTTCCTCATTCTGTCTCAGCTTGTGTATCCTAGCTATAGGCTTTCCCTCTTTCCTTGAGTCTAACAGTAATACATATGCGTGCTTTTCCAGGGAAATTCAAATTTCCATAGAGATTCTGGTTGCACAGAGCAGTGCTCCATCCATAGTTGCCAGTCCCTATCTTTGGATTACCATTCACCCCATTGGCAGCTTAAAGATTCAGTTGGTGGCGTGGAGATTCAGTCCCAGTCATCAGAGGGGTTGCAGATTTGCCAACTTGGGCCCTCCATGGCAGGCACCACAGGGACACGCCTAGGAGCTTCTGAGCTACGCCAAGCAGGTCTCTGGGTTGTGGGCAGGAAGGGACATTCTGTGTTGCGACAAACAGCAGCTCGCGTGATTTTTGGCAGTGCCCTCCCAGGGGTCAATTCACCAAGCAAGGTGGGGAGGGCTTCTCCCTCCCCCTTAGGTGGACAGATGGTTTGGGTGGTGGGCCCACTGGCATTGATTTGGCAGAGCCGTGGTGGAGCCTTCCTCCTCCTCGCTTCCTTAGAGCGTAGCGCTTCCTTTGCTTTTCCCGTCCCACCCTGTTAGCCAGCGCAAGGCATTTCTGGAAGATAGTTAGCTTGTCTCAAGAACCCTGATTTCTTTGCCGTGGAGTGGGGCACCAAGGCCGTGCCTCCTGGGCAGCCGTCCCTTTCGCTGCTTGTAAACTAGCACCGCCCGAGCGCCGTAATGGCTGCCCTTCGAAAACACAAGCAGCCGCTTCACGGGAGGGCTGACGTTGGGATGGTTAATTTCTACGGCTGGCCTCCACCATTTCCCAGGCCCCAAAGATGAGAAATGCGCACAAATAAACCGCTCCGAGTGTGTTCATTAGCTTCTCTTCCAGGGCGCTGTCCTGAACAAGGACGTAATAACTTTGCGAGCTGCATCGTTGGATTTTTCATCTTCTTCCATTGGAAGAAGAGCCCGCGTTGCTTCTGACATGTGGTTAAGGAGCTTATTGATCTGGCAGTCCGAGGGCCTGCTATTATCCGGTGCCATTTGATGTGTCCAATATTTCCTGCCCTGTTTAGAAGTGAATTCTTGGGTTGCAAGGCTTTTCAAGTTTATTGGGAAAAAAAAAAGGAAAGGAAAAAAACAGAGAAGAAACAACACTGTGATCAAAAGAGGAACAGAGTGTTAACACTCTCATCTGCGTCTCTGGATTTATGCGCTGTTTAGACAAGAGGAGGATGTCGTCTTTGGAGAAGAAATCTGATCTGGTTTGTCTTTCATCTGTGAAGCTTTTAACTAGAGCTACTCACAGGCTAATTCTTCAGAGCAGGAATAAAAATGAACTTGGGAGCAGTGGAAGGATTTGAAGGGAAGTGTTTATAGCTCTCCTTTCCGTGGTAACTGCCGAACCGAAAGGCTCCGTTGAAAATCTGGAAAGATTTGGTTCTAGCTAAAACTGTCGTAAAGGGAGAGCGAGGAGACTGCACGTAGATTCACGCCTAGCCTTCCCTCCAGAAGCTCGAGATGGCATATATCTCATTTCCTCCTCCAATTTTATCCCCTCAGCAATAGCCATTGCATTGTACAGCCAAGTATGAACATCTGGAGAGGACACAGAATAGCAGTGGGTAGTTGCAGTTTTAGAAGATTGCTGTTTTTCGGTGGCGGGTGGTATCCTGAGGTCTGTATCTCTTCGGCCTTCCCCGCGCAAGCAAGCAAGACAAGAGATGGAGGAGGAGTGAGAACTGCCATAAAAAATTGCATTGTGTCCTCTCAGTTCATTTCTTTGTTTCAAACAGTCCTCTTTATTCTGTAGTTCCTGGTGCGTGCTGAATATGTCCAAACTGAAGTGTGCTGTGGTTGGGGAGACATGGCTGCTCTTCGATGTGCGTCGTTTAAAAATTATTTATTGTCCCTAGAATTTGAGATGTTCTCAAGCAGCACATTGGGGTGCTGTTCTCTTGCACTCACTGCTTAGTTTAGCACTCTGTTTGGGCTTCCTCTTATCATGGGAGTATGGTCAGAGGATGGCACACTCTCTTTCCGATAATAGGCAATCATTTTAAAATGTGCAGGTACAGAAGATCCCTAAAAATATTCCTTCAGCATGAGGTTTTATTGTTTTCTTAAAACCTTCAGCAGATTGTTGGCTGATCCTTCCGTTAGCTTGCTAAGTCATCTTGCTTTGGTAAAAAGGCATGTTTTTGGCACCACTTACATCAGAAAATTAAAACTATGCAGTATTGGACTTGAAGAATACATGCATTGTAGTTGTTTGAGCTGAAATCAGTCTATTTTTGCTATTTTTTGCTTTAGCATTAGTTAAATTAAATAATTTTTCAGGCACCGCAGCCCGACCCACACCAGGTCATAGCAAGCGGAATGGAAGAGTGGAACTGGAGTGAAAGATGTAGGGGAGTTCATTAAAAAGCTATATGAAATGTCCACCAACCTGTGAGCTTTTAGATTTCTAGTCTCTGGTGTGGATTCCACAGCCAAGTAGCCCTGTATCTTCTGGAACTCAGCAGATGAAATCCACCCCATACCTTCAAGGTGGACTTGCCAGTTGTGACCCTACTGTTTCCCCATGGATGTTTTGAAAATGTGGGATCTCTTTTGGACTACAATCTCCCAAAAAGTAAGGAAGAGCTGTGCCCCAAAGGGAATGGAGAAATACAGGAAAGTATCTGAATCCATGATGATCTCTCCCCTCCCAACCTGGCACAGAATATACAGCCAGGGGAACTTCCACAGGGCATCACCTTTCATACTGCAATCACAGTATGAAGGTTTCCATTTTGTTCCTCTAGCCTAACGGGCAGCAGGAAACCACTGTTACAGCCTGCCAACCCTTTGTACCCGCTGATCTATTGAGCTTCATCCCGTTAATAATAATTCTCTGCAGCATCACCCTCTTGAACGTCTACTCTTGGCAGCTTTGTTCTTCGACAGAGATGCCCACAGCATGCCATGGCCTGATGACTAGACACACAAATGATTGGTTATGAGTAGCCACACTCTTGTCTTCAGAGAACCATTGTGTGTGCATTAATTAAAGCCCCTTAATTAGACAACAGACCTTTATGAGAGGTTTATTTGTTGTCTCCTCCCCTCCTTCGATGCCTTCCTTCCAGCTTTCCTTGACTTTCCTCATCCATCCTTGACAATGGAATCTCAGCTTTTTACCAAAAAGTTGGTCTTTCATTGAGTGGCCCAATTCCTCTCAAGTCCCCCTGGCCCTTCTTTTGCCTTTGCCTCTCAAGACCTGATGAAGCACATTCACAGTTCCACAGTTAGCAAGGGTGCCAAACCAGACAAAGCCACCTGGAAAAACCTGAATGAGAAACATCTTTGGAGGATCACTGTTTCCATTCTGTAGACTGTCTTGGAAGACACAGAACAGTTGGATGGAAAAGGGTCTTTTGAAGTTCAGCATTGGAGGGGTTCTGATTTACAGACTACTGCAAGACTTCAAAGGGAGATAAGATTAGGCTGGCTCGAGATAAAACTGAACAGGACCGTTAAGGGTCAAACTCAGCAGAAGAAACCCAAGAAGGATTATGAGTTGAGCGAAAAAGCTTGTTTTGTCTGCACAGATGTAGGAACTTGCTTTGTCATTGTTCCAGAGATGAGCTAATTCTCCTTTTTCCTTGTTTTTATTTGTTGTTATCATTGCTGTTAGCAGCTCACAGTTTCTACTCTTAGGCTTGATGTCGTTTTTGCTCATCAGACCCAAGGTGTCAACGAGAGAATTTCCAGCAACCCCAGGCTGATGGGCTCCCTTTTTTGTGGCAACACAAAAATTCTCTTTTTTTCCAGTTGACTGTCTTCTCATCTCTCCCCTATTATGGCAAATTGTTATAAAATTGGAGCCTGCCTGCCCTTCCACCTTCTGCCAGAGCATCTCACGTGACCTCATATGTGGCTCTTCTCAGAAAAGGCTGGTATGGATGGTAGCTATGGCAACTGCACCACAATTTAGTTACCAGTATTAAAAAGAAAATAAGCCAGAATAGATCTCATCTTGAGTTTTATTTACTTCTCCTTCCCCCTGCACCCCCCGCTGTGCTGTTGGAAGCCATCCCTGGATTGAAATGGGAGGCCAACAGTGTGCGTGGCAACCCCAGCGAGCATCTCAAGGAGGACTGAAAAGGGGGCACCGGATCTGCATTTAGAAATTGGATCTCTTAGTGCTGAGGAAGATGCTTAAGAAGAACGTTGGTCTGTGCGATCGACAGAAGAAACGGTTGATCCAGAAGTAGGCCCTGAGCTATTCATTAGAAACCTGGAGGTCCACAAGCTTAAAAGATGTGGTCTTCAGCTGGGTAACAAGTAGTTTGGTCAGCCTCGTCAGTTTTTTCCTAGAAGAGGAATATCATGCTTCTAGTAAACCAGAAAAGTGTGAATTGAGAAAGGGTGTTGTGTCATCTCTTTGAAGTTCTTCCCATCTTCTTTTATCTGATTCTATCTGTCTGATCCTGTAGTATTAAACAGGTATATGAAATTGCTTGTGTGGCTCAAGGGAGAGAGAAACTTTGAGAGAACGGCTACTCCTTTTAACAAGAAATGCTGTTATTATTGCAACAACACCATTTTTCTGGATCCCACTGGGGAAAAAATGGCCGTATTTGCAGCTGGGAGGTTAGAGCGTACGTTCCTCCAGGCTTACTAATTTTCCGGAAATGATAGCAAAGCTGATAGGACAGGTTGGCAGGGCCACGTTCTTCCCGTCCAGCCGTTGGGCATGATTGATTCCTTAGTGCTCCTTCTCTTTCTGCCACGTCCACCGTGGACTCCCAGGTGGGCCTGAGTCGCTGTTGGGTGCCATTTTTGCCTCCTGTCCCCTTCCTGGAATGAAAGCGGATCCTAACCCACCTTGGTTTTGTGCAGGTGGTTGTTGTTAAGCCCTACCCAACGGAGAAATGCAAGTCACTTGTTGGGAAGTTATGTTGAGACTTTACTGCCTTTGGTCTTTAATATGTCAGTGGTTTGAATGAGAAAAGGCTAATAAAAGGGGGGAGAGATTTGGGGACTAGCCTTGGCATTTTAAAGACCGTTGTTGTCTTAATCAAACAACCTTCGCCTTTGCATTAGATCTTGAAGACTCGGTGGTTACTTCAGAGATGTAATCCGGTGTAGAAATATCTGGAAGTACACTCCATTAAACTCGGGGAGGGTTGCCTTAATGAAACAAGCTTCACTGTAAAAAACACCAAGTATTTCTGCTCAACTAAGCCAGCTCTTCAGGGTGACCTCTGCATTTTTACCAGCAAGCCGAAGTTCTTCTAAAGTGGGCAGCTGGAGCTTAGAGCCACACCTTGCTCTCTAGACAGAGGAAGATTCTGCAACAATTGCAGAAATCCGCTCTGGTTCTCTTTCCCCCACTCCTTCTACCCAAACCAACTTCGGAACAACAGCTGGAGCTGAGTTGGCCCCTCTGAAGTTCATTCCTGTTGAGCAGGGAGACCTCCTTTGGTCTTCAGAATTAAAATCAAGGTCACCCAGCATCGCTGAACCTTGTGCTCAGTGAAGAGTTTGCTTGCAGACCCATTCCCCACCCACCCATCCACAGAAATGTAAGAGCCCCCCCCCCGCTTTATCCCCTTATCGTAATTTTCATAGTCCCTGCATCAGATACCCAAAACGAGAATTAGTAAACGAAAAATGAACAGGATACTCTCTTTAGATGGTAAGTCTGACGTGGGGAACAGCTTCATAGCAAGCCTTGCATTAGGCGACAGATCGAGTTCCTTCTGCTGCTCCCTGCCCTTTTGTCGTCAAGATAGTTTGCATGAAAACAGCCTCTGTGTTGATCCTCTGCTACTTCCTGTTTGGGAATCCGGGGCTGAAGTGTTGGGAGAAGCTCCTGAGCCCTCTGCAGACAGAGGATAGAAAGTCTCTGCAAACAGAGGGTCTGGACATGGCATGGCTCCCCCTTTTTAAGTTGCTAGTGCACGTGGATTCCCCTTCACCTCTCACTGCCATCGATGCCACCCCCATTCTGCTACTCGGCTTCTTCTTCAGAATCTGTTCCTTCACAGCCAGCCGGATGGCTTGTCCCTGTAGTTTGCTGTGCCTTTGCTGAGAAGCAACACCTCCTACGCTTCAGACAATGATTTCCCCGGATCTTTGTACTAGAGGTGTTCATCTTGGCACCTTTGGCAGGAACAGGACATGCTCCTCCGTTTCCCATCCTGCTACCTTTTCAGGAGGTCCCTACCCAGCAAGTTACACTCCCGGTATCAGTCTGGGAGAGGTAGAAAAAAATCAGTGTGGAGACTTACTACGGGGGGGGGGGGGGACCCACTTTCGAAACCCCCTCCACTTTACAACAAGAGAAGATGACCCTTGGTGGTTTAGGTGGCTTTAAGTGGTATTAACCACTTAGCCTAATCAGGTTAGTATAGGATGGAAAGCTACCGGGAAGACCCAGAACTGTAGGCTACACAGGGAAGTTGAAACTATCTGATGTCAGCAGGCTGTTTTGCCAACTACAGGGTTCGGTAAGGACAGTAAAAATTGAAAGAATTTTAACTCCTAATGGCTGGAATCTGCCCGATCCTGCCTCGGTGGTATGAGAATAGCCCTCCTGCGCAGGGAGGTGGCGGCGGGGTCTCCTCAAGATTTACACCCTGTTTTGCGTGGAAGGCCTGGTGAGGCATTTGGAACAAGCAAGGGGAATGAAAATGCCACCGATTTGCAAGTTGGAATAAGTGTTTATTATGACAAGTGTAATCTAGTTTTAATTAGCAAGGTGCCGCGCAGCATGTTGCTTGCTGTTCGGTAGCAGTTTCTTTCCCCTCCCCTCCCCTCCCATAATGAATTTTTTTTTAGTAGCTTACGGCTTTGTTTCAGTGCCACTGAATTATCACAGATCGAGATTAATGAGGTTGGGATCTCATGCAAAAGAGCCTGAAGTCCTGCTTAAGACACAGTTAGGGGACACCTCAAGTTCATATTCTAAAAGCCAATCGGGGATAGAGACGGAGAAGCTGCCCCGCTTTTTAGGTCTGACTTGCAAAAATGGGGGTGAGGACAGAAATCTCTCTCTTAAATTAATCGGATCTGATCCACAGGCCGATCACAGCACATGCGTCTTGCTGCCAGAAACGACGTGGATGCAGTTCTTCAAAATAAACATCTCATTTTTCCCAACTCTATTGTGCTGGATAATTCCATTGCTCCGGAAAAAAAAAATTATGAAAAATAAGGTTGACGGAAGCTTTTTTTCCTCTCGGGCAGCCATTACACGCCTTCCGTGGAAAAGAGGAAGAGGGAAAAAACATTTTCTCTTAACAGCCTTTCCCTCCCAGCTCCAAGATGGATTTCCCTCCAGCCGCTGTCGTTCAATTATCACCTTGGGAAACACACACAGATATAACTGATGATCCCTTAAAACAGCCTGCAGTCTTTGCCCCCCTCTCCATCCCTCGCGTCTCGCCTTGTTCCCATCATTAAATGTAACACTGCCAGCCTACATTATATAGGGTGACCCTGATGGGCTGTCACTTTGATGCTGCACCAAGATAATAAGATTGCACAAGTAATGAAGGGCAGATAAATAGGAAAATGTTTACAGCGTGGAGCAGGAGAGCGTCTCGGGTCCCACGCCTCTCTCGCTTCGCAAGCCCGGCATTGGGGTTTGGCAGCGGCGGAGGAGGAGAAGCACCGCCTGTCCGAAACCCCGTTGACAGAATTTTAGCAAAGTGAAGGGAGGGAGAAGGTTTAGGGCAGTGTTGTCCAAACTTGGCCACTTTAAGATGAGTGGACTTCAACTCCCAGAATTCCCCAGCCAACACTGGTTTAGGGGAAGCCATCCCGTTTAGCTAAAAGGAAGTAGGGAAAGAAACAGGAGGACTGTACAAGTTCTTCGCAGAGAGTTGAGCCATGGAGTCACTGGCGTGAGATGGGGGCTCTATTGGTCACTTAAATAAATTTTCAGAAGCCGACAAAACCCGTCGAGAAAGGTTTGGCCTGCTCCCCAAATCGCCCAGGGTGGTTTCCCTTAACCTACATCAAGGGAAATCAGCCTGGTGCCTCCCAGTGTTTTTGGATACACGCCTCACTCCCCCTTGCTGTGGGCTTCTTGGCTGATACTAAGAACCAACGGCCTGGGTTTCTCAAGGGCACCGATTGCAAATCCAGGAAACAAATCGCGCAGACCGAGATCGGCTTTGGAACAAATCTTGTTTAGCGTTGCTGTTGGATAAGAGAACGAGGACCTGGAAAATCTTGCGTCCCCTGTTTTTTTGTTTTTTGGGGGGCACTAAGAGCTATTTTAACCCTTTAAACAAAAAACTCTCCCTTCTGCTTTGCATGAGTCATTCTTCCTCTTCTCCCTTCCTGTCATATGGCTGGTCTTTTTCTGGCTCCCTGTTCGTGTGTAAATATAGCACAGCCATCCACCCCGTGAAGCTGCAGGGACCGGTTGTCACTAATTTTAGCGGGCATGGGAGGCTGCCTTTCTGAAAGCGTCAGTTTGACCTTCCTTGCGTAATTCTGCATTCTGGCATGAGGTGGCACTCTCGCCCGCAGGGCCCTTATTCCCAAACTGAGCCCAACCCGGGCACCCATATTCTCATCCATGTCCCCAAGGAAAATTGATAGCTGCAAATGGATCAAAAGCCGCTTTTGATCCCCATACTGTGGCTGAAGCACAAGGAAATAACCCCGTACCTTGTATAAATTAATCTCAAGATGGTTGCTCTTACACCCTTGGCCAAATTTTGATTTCCCTAGCAACCATAGAGCCAGGGCTTCTTGGATGCTACTAATCTGGGATTAATTTCGTGTTCTTTGCTTGCTGTAGGGCCGGCTTCAGAACTCGGCTTGTTCGAGACTACCGAGTTTTCTGGCACCGCCGCTAAATTTGCTCGATGTCATTTTAAAGACATTTTAGAGCCACCCCCTCGGATCCCTGGGCCCAGCATCTGTGTTCATAGCTCAAAGGGAGGTCCCAGTTCTTGGGAACCTGGCAAAATTCGATCTTGGCATATCACGGGCAGCAGACGCTGGCATAAACTGCAAGAGAGTATGTCTAACATACGTGCCTCAGTTCCCGCCTTGCCTTACAAGGTTTCACTGGGCTGGCTTGGGTATAGCCCTAAACCGTAACATGCCAGTACAAGAACAAGCTACATTTGTCCTGTGGTCCTGCTTCTCCTCCAGCTTTGTGGAGCAGTTCCGCATTTAATTGCCCCCATTGCCCAGACCAGAGAAATGTATCTGTGGCTGAGTTTCTCTGAAGCTGTCTGATTCTCAGGGACCACAGTTCACCTTAATTGGAGTTCCGCGTTGGACGAGGTCTTCGAAAAGCAGAGAAAGAAACCCCCCTTAGACTGCTGTCGTATTAAGAATTGTGGGGCTTCACGTTTAGAAACCAGTTTAGAAACCCGGCACGTTCAGGATGGTGCGGAGAATTCTGATCGTTCTTCAAATTGCCACCTTTACACATTTCTCCCGCTGACCTACCCTTGAAACCTGTTGCTTGATTAGAGCCCTTCCCTGGCCTGCAAGTTCTGTGCCAGGACGTCCCTCGAAGAAGAGAGGCTAAAGTCTCCCCCGTGGAGAGGACAGAATTATTTATAGGGTTATTTTTTCCTTTTCCCTTCTGCTTGTCCTGTTGTGATCTAAGCTGCAGGCCTGCACAACTAGACCTGCCGCTTGAAATTCAGGCCCTGGATGGCAACCCGTTGGGTGGGAGGTCTCTCACTGCTGGCATCCGTTTCCCAAGGATTAGCCAGTCAAGGTGGTTTGGCTGCATTAGGCTCCAAAGGCCCAAATACCTTTAAAGGGAGAAAGAGGCGCCGCATTCCGGTTTTCAGTCTGGAGGCTTTTCAGCAGGAATCCACACGTGGGATCTGCGCACCACCCTGCCAGATCGAGGGATGGGAATCTAACTGGATCTCGGGAACTACGGAGGTTTTATTCTTTCTTAAAAAACAAAACGGGATAACGTTTCTCCATCCGAGTGTGTGTTGTTAGCATGGATACGTACAGAACCAACAGCTCAAGGCTTGCTTCAGTTCCTTTCCTCCAGCCCCTGTCCTGGCTACGGTTAGGAGACACGGTTTCGTCTTCCATTCTGATTTGCTCGGCGTGGGCACGCGCGTGGCTTCGTATTCCCTCCTCTTGGGAGAACTCTGCTCTGGGGAAATCAAGCAGCAATTATTAGGGGTTGGCTTACTCTGGGAAGCCACGAGAGGTCCTCCAAAGGTAAGCCGGGGTGCTCGCGGGCCGGCCTTTCCGGGGGCAGATCGCAGGCCCTGCCTGAAGCTTCCTGGGTTGCGAGGCAGGCGCCCGTGCCCCTCCTGTGTCTCCCCAAGGCAGAATGAAAGCTTGGGTGTCCTGACACCTCTGGTACTCTGCCTCCCCTGGAAAAGCACCAATAAAGAGATGAAACGAGGAAAACGGGTGGCTCTCCGGCCAAAGGGTCAAGGGGGCAGCGGTGAAGCGCTCATGGACTCACCTGCCACGCTTCCAGGCCAACGATATGGGCACAATTAAAAGCATAAATCTGCGATTTAGGAGGAAACGAAAGTGAACATGTGGAGATGGCTTGAAATAATTCTTTGAACATTTCTTTCACTGTTTTACTCTTCTTGTTTGCAAACCTCTTTGGACTATGAAAGGTTTTGCGCCCTGGCTTCTCGAAGGAGGAAGACACGCTGGCTGTAGAAGAGTTGCCTGGCAAAGGCATTTTAGGACCAGGAGGGGTCTCCGGCCCCATTGGCCACGAGACCACCCTCCCTCGCCAAGCGGGCAAAGGGAGATCAGCCCGTCCCGCGGAGGACCAGCGGCAGCGGCTGGCTTCTGTGCCGCCAAAGAAAACAGCCCACCAGCTAATTGACAAAGCAGCCCCTTTGTACGCAGGGCCCCCTTTTGATCAACGATTGCTTGTGCTAATGTTTTGGGCCGCGATGGATTTCCCGCAGTCGCTTTCGTCCCTGAATTTATGCATGAGGGATGAGCTGCCGTGGCGTGCACACGCTCTGCATGTTTGATTGATGTTCACTTGGCTTGACTCGCGGGGTTGCTGGGAGCCGGCCTGCCTCCCAGCCTGCAGCTTCACCAAAACTCCCTTGACACGTCCTTTGTTTGTTCCAGCCCCTGCCACCCACGCACCCTAATCCCCTCGGATTTGCTCTATTCCAGCATTTAATTCCTTCGCCAGACACAGTCGCTGTTAACGGGGCAGGGAGGAGGCCTGCCCGGCTGCACCGAGACAGAGTTTTCAGACCCACTTTGACCATCTTGCCCCTCGCTCACTCAGATGACCCGTCAAAGTTTCAAAGGAGCGAGTATCCGGGCGTTGGCCAAGCAGCAAATTCAGTACGGTGTGCCCGCAATTCTAGCTTGCCAATAACAAACAAGGCCGAGGTAGTCTTGTTTGCAGAGCCCCTTCGAGGCTTCCCTTCGTTCCCTAAATTTTGGTCTTGCGGCTGTTTTGAAAATCCTGTATTTTAATGTTGGGAGTTCCAGGGCTTGGAGACCAGACTGAGAAGGAAGCCGTGGCAGAACATTTGTGCGTGCGTACAAGAAGACAGCGTAGATGCATCTATGAAGTCAGTGCAACTGAACCTAACTCTAGGAAGATTCTTATTTTTACAATTCTGCTGTGCCATGTTTTGTCTTAACCATGGTTTGTGCATAAGCTACTGTGCAAGGGCTGGCTTCGTGCAAAGCAGTCAGCTGTGGACGGTGGTTTACAAGCCACAAGGACTGCCTTCAGACGTCTTGTTAAACCACAGATCTCATTGTGGTTTAGCATGATGCAAAACCAGCTATTAACTCATACAGATTTGGCTCTGGCCCAGAATCGCTAATGGCAGTGAAGTGTGTTTCTCGCTCTGTGTGTGTGCTTCTCTGTGTGAGTGTGTAACCATTGAAAAAAAACTCCTCCCTAAATCTGCCACTTCCCATTTCCCTTCTTTTTGTTCAGTTAGCACCTTCAACATCCCCTGCTTTCAGGATGATCCTTCTCCCTCTTTCCCCCCAACCCCCGTTTCCAGATCAGTAACCATCTTAGTTTGGTCCCGGCCACACAAGAAAGATCCCAGGGCCAGAACTTGTATAGTGGGCTAACGCTGCCGTTTGTGATGGAGGATTGTTCCACTGGTGAGCAAATATTCACTGTCATCTCCTTGTTAAATAAAAGTGCACAAGTGTGACCTGGGGCTGGTGTGAGTTGACCAGTGAAGGTGTATAGAACCTAAGCATCATCATGTGAAATCGAGACTTTTTTGCGTATCGGTAGATTATTCTGGCTAATTGCCTTTCACTAATCCATTTTGTATGTTGTAAGGGCAACTTAGTAAGTCATCCCAGATCATCAGACTGCCCGGTTCTCACTTGACACCTACCTGGGTATTCTAAGATAGCAGGTAAGACAGTTCTGTCCGTCAGGAACTTCACATTTCACCTTTTCATGAGTTGGACCTGAGCAGATTATTACTTGCGTCCCATCTCAGGGCCCGTCAAACAGTGGGCCACGTGGATTATTTGGAGTAATCCTAAAATACTCGAGAATACTCCCCAGTGCTGGTCCTTATGAGACCACGTGTTAATGTTGTTTGTGTCCTTTTTCAGTGCTATCATTGTAGTGCGCACACACACACATTATCTCTCCGTCCTTCTGTCTAGTTATTTCTCCCATCCATTCATCTCTCCTTCCATCCCGTTTGCTTGTGGCGACGCCATCACCCTGGAGAAACGTTTAGGCTTCACCCCCCAGAAGACGACTGAGCCCTGCCCAAATCATAGCGTTGCCTTGTCATTTACACACAGCCCTCCATTTCCAGCGTGTCATTGCGGACGAGCTTGAAGCTCCATCAGCGAGCCCGTTTATGTTGTGGCTGTGAATTTTAGCTACCGGGAGGAGGCCAAACCTGGCACGTGGGGTTGAGGTTTGGAGAGATGACTAGATCATTCAGGGGTTCAAAGAGAGGGAGACATGCACAGACCCGTTTGTTCCAACTCGTTGGCTTCCAAGAGGCTGGTGAGGACACCCCCAGCTCGCTTGTAACTTGAAAGAGTCGGTCCTTTTCCCCCTCGCCACTTGGAAAACGATGGGGTTTCAAAGCCCAGCGCAAGGAGATGAAAACCGCCCGTCGGGCTTTAAAGCGCCGCGTCACACCTGCCCGTTTGAATACGGCCTGCTCCGGTTTTTGAACGTAAGCCAGATTCATTACCCTGTGGAATTACTGCAGATTTCTTTTGGCGTGCGCTTTTATTGCCTAATTATCTGAACATCGCGGTATATATGAAGGTTTTAAAAAATAGATTGCCTTCTTACGGCTTCAGTGTTGTGGGAAGAGCTTTGAGAATGAGATAATGGGACGTGTACTTCTGCAATCCCAGGTTATCCTCTGCCCGCCCGCCCCTCTTTTTTTCTTTTTTAATTATCCGTGCATAGAAAGAATTAAAGTTGCGGGGTGGGTCGTTCTTATCCCTTGTGATGGTAATGCCAGCAGTTCAAAACAGCGGATGGGAAATGCAGCTCT
Source organism: Liasis olivaceus (assembly GCA_030867105.1). Classification (NCBI taxonomy): domain Eukaryota; kingdom Metazoa; phylum Chordata; class Lepidosauria; order Squamata; family Pythonidae; genus Liasis; species Liasis olivaceus. Next base: position 7,362,040 of record CM061356.1, on the reverse strand, counting down.
GAAAAGGAGAGTGGATGCGAGTCATAAACGTACCGGCTTCCTGGCCTTCCAACCCCAAGTCATTAGGAACCGGTTCTGCAAAATTCCTTTTTCTCACTGCCCCCTTTGGGTCCCCACGGATCTCCGTGGCAGTTTAAGGGGGACGAAAGCCTCCTGTGAGCCCAGCTCTGCTACATCCACAAAGTTTTCTCGGTAACAAAGTGGAAGTGGTGTGTCATTGCTTTCTTTCCAAGATGTTTGTTCAACATCCCAGTCTAACCGACACCTCTGGGGTCATTTAATGGTCTCCCATCCACATATTAGCTGGGTCAGACCCTACTTAGCTTCTCGAGCAGCCGAGGTTGGCTAGGTGCTGCCATCTAGCAGGCTTCCCTAGAATAACAGCATGTTAATTAAACAAGGTCTGCTTCTATGCTTTGAAACAGAAGGGGGCTTGGTTTAGAACCAGGGTAGGCTTGCGCTGATTTAACCACGACTGTCCCTCTTTGGTTTTGTGCTTCTTCACAGCCCCTTTCGGTGGCAGTTGGGTACCCAGACAGTCTGCAATTCCTTTGAAATGCACGTGCGTCACTCTTGGGTGCAAGATGGGAAAAGACAGGAGGCAGAACGTGGAGGAACAGGATGCCGGGGAGGGGTTATCGTTCCCCTTCTCACATCCAACATCATCGTATTTTAGTAAAGAAACAATACCTAGATGGGGACCGAAGCGTGGCCTCGGATTGCTCTCTGGCTGAACTTTGTTGTAGGAGGACTCGTTCTCCAGAGGTCGAGGGACTACAAGTCCCCCAATTCCTCCCACTGGGCATGGTGGCTGGGAAATGTGGTTCAGCAACCCTGGGGGGGCACGGGGTCCCACCCCTCAGGAAGACTGTTCCTTGTATTTCTTCTGAATCTAATCCATCCCTGAACGGTTGAAAGAGCTCCTTCTGGAGTTGTGAATTTGATACCCGAGAGAGATATGGCGCTACTGTTGGTTAAATTTCGTGAACGAATTGAATGAATGTTCCTTTTTTTTAATACGTTGCTTTGTTGTTGTTGTTGTTGTTGTCATTCTGTGTTTTATTATTCTTGCAAGCCATTTAGAGTCCCCCGATCGAGGGGCATCCAAGTCGCTCTAATCAAATAAACCCATCTGTCTCTGCAGAAGACCCCGGGTTCAACCCCCAGCTAAAAAGCATATTTGATAGAAAAATGTAAAGGAGCAGGAAGGGGGTGATAGGAAAAGCCTCTGCTTATCATGCCCAGAAGGCAGCTGCCAGGGATGGTAGATAATACTTGAATGGACGATCCCTCTTTGGTCTGGCTCCCTCCCCATCTAAGCTTTCAGCTCCAGCAGCTTCGGTCTGGATCCTTTGAACGCAAGAGTTGTAGTTGTCTTGCTTGGATCAGGCCCAGCCCAGCCCCCTCCCTGGCATCCTGTTCCCCCAAAGAGCCTTCCATAAGCTTCTGTGCTAACCTTGTGATCTCTTTCCCCAGGGAGAGCTGATCACCTTCTATTACTATTGGAAGAAAACCCCTGAAGCTGCAAGTTCCCGGGCTCACCGCCGGCATCGGCGACAGGCCGTGTTTCGGAGGATTAAAACCCGAACAGCTTCCACTCCGGTTAACACTCCCTCCAGGCCTCCGTCAAGCGAATTCTGTAAGTAGGAAGCCGAAAGCAGGGGCCCTGGTTGTCGGTCACAAACCGCGCTCAGAAGCGCCAAAGATGAATAAAGAATAAAAATTGAAATGAAGTTCAGGAGCACATTGTGAGCAGGACCCAGCCGTGGAGTCGGGATGCAAAAAACTCCCCCTCATTCCTTCATTCTCAAACCACAGATGGCTTTGAAGCCTCTGCTGGCAGAGGGGGAATCTGAGAGAGGGCTCTTTGAAACTTTGATTAGGGTCCAGCACTGCCGGAGCGATGTAAATTCAGCCAAGAGACTAAGTGTGTGTCTGTGTCTCTATACAAACACGACACTCCCTAGCTAGAGAGATTCTCCTCCAGGTCATGTTGTCCTGAATACCGTAGAAGGACGCTGACTTTAGCTGGGGGCCAGAGATAAAACCCTCTCCCCCTCTCCCAGGCGTGACCCACACTCACAGCAGACCCATTTCCGGGCTCAGTGGCTCTTCCAGGACAGGAAGGCCCCTCTGGGGAACTGGACTGCAGAAGGGTGGGAACGTCTTGCTTTCAAGCAGGCCCCCCGAGGCACTCGGATGCGTGAAAAGCCACTGGGTTTTGTACGGGGAAAGTTTAAGGCAGCGTTTCTCGACCTTGGCATCTTTAAGGTGTTGCTGGGGAATTCTGAGAGTCGAAGTCCGCACATCTTAAAGTGACTGAGGTTGAGAAAGACTGGTTTGAGGAACGATCAGAGGCTTCCTCGTTGTAGATTACCAAGTTTTCTCTTCCACCTGGGGGTACAGCTGGGGGTCGCAGGCAGATTGAAAGGTGGGACAGCTAGAAGGGCTTATCTTATACCCTTACACCCTTATACCCTCGGCCTTTCCCCAGTCCATCTGATGACTCAGTTGCTGTTATAAATCTCTTCGTCTTCCGGTTGCCGCAAACCACTTTCTCTTTCTTCTCTTTTTTGAATAAGCAGCTGTGCTTCCTCCCCTTGCGGTGTAGCCCCCCCCAAAAAAAGGGGAAGGGAGAAAGATACTCTGGCTCAGTTTCTTTCTTCTTGTCCTCCCTCCCTCTCTCCCTGTCCCCCTGTAATTCCCCCCAGTGGATCTGAGTTCAGCCAGCGAAGATGATTTTGACAGCGAGGACAGCGAACAGGAGCTGAAGGGCTATGCCTGCCGTCACTGCTTCACCACCAGTACGTATGTTTCGGTGGGTCCCCTCCCTTCCGCCACCGTGCCTCCTCCAGCTGAGGCCGCCCCTCCTGTTTCGTAAGGGAGCCACCCACCAGTCCATCACCCACCGGTCCGGATGGGCGGCCCCCCGAATTCCTAGCCAGCACGACCAGTCGGGATCCTTGGAGTCAAGGGCCTCGTTCACAGAGGTGTCTAAATGTGCCAGGGGGTTCCAGTTTGCTCCACCTCTATCCTCCCCAACAGCCCTATGAGGCAGGCCAGTGTTCATCTCTCCCGAAATCTGGGACTGTCCTTCTTTTTGCCCCTCTGGGGTTGATCACGGTCACCCTCATTTTATTTATTTATTTTTTTTAAAAAAACAGCCTCCAAGGACTGGCACCACGGGGGACGGGAAAACATCTTACTCTGCACGGACTGTCGCATCCACTTCAAGAAGTACGGCGAACTCCCCCCCATCGAGAAGCCAGTGGACCCACCCCCCTTTATGTTCAAGCCGGTCAAAGAGGAAGATGACGGTCTCAGTGGGAAGCATAGCATGAGGACAAGAAGGAGTCGTGGGTCGGTAAGTCCCACCCAGACCTGCTCTTCTTGGAATGGGCTGACAAAGCAAGACGCCGTGGCTCTGTGGCACGCTGTCCTTTCGTGGGCCCAGCTGTTTTGGCTTCCCTGCTTCATCAAGGACTTGAGATCTTTCAGATTCTCCAGGGAGTCTTGGGGTGACGACGTAGCCTCCTTTTTTCCCTTACTTGAGATGCTGAGGAGTGGAAGAAGTCCACCTGGTGCATTCTGGGGCTGGAACCAGACCTGGCATGGCGGGAGCCATGGGAGTCATTCCTGCGGTCAAGACCCCACTAAGCCCCGAGTTGTCCTTGACGTTGAAATGGTGGAGACCCAGGAGTCGCCGACCAAAACAAGATGGCTTTGAGAGAGAATAGGCCAGCCTATTCGTGTTGCGGGCCAACGTTGGGCCTCCTGGAAGCAGCCCTCGATCATGCCTTTCTCTTTTAACCAGCAGATGTCTACACTTCGCGGGGGTCGTAAAAAGCAACCCACCAGCCCAGATGGTAGGGCCTCGCCCATCAACGAGGACATCCGATCCAGTGGTCGTAACTCGCCCAGCGCGGCCAGCACATCGAGTAACGACAGCAAGGCGGATTCGGTCAAGAAATCCACCAAAGTACGTTGTGGTGGAAGTTCGTGGTCTCTCCTGGTCACTCCCAGGCTTGGAGCAAGCCGAGACAGAAGTCCAGCGTGCCTGATGGAGCTGGGCCTTGGAGTTCTTTTCCTGCTGCTCTAAACTAGCAGGGATGGGCAGATCTCAGGCAGATTTCGTCAACCTGGGCCGCTTCCAGATGTGGAGATGGCCAGAATTCCTCAGCTGGCTCGGCTTTGCTGAGGCTTCTGGGGGGGGGACGTCTTCTGGAAGTCGCCCAGGTGGGGAAACGCAATCTAGGCCTGCTCTCCATGGGATTGGAAACAGATTGGGAAGGACTTCTCTGCTTCCAGTCTTGGGGTCAGCATTTCCTGAAGTTAAGAGGAAAGGTCAGTTTGAAACGATGATTGTACTAGTCCGATGCACTTCAGTGGATCTTTCGGTATGGTCCTTCCTGAACTGAACGGAAGAGCCTCCTTAGCATCCCTCAGCTGGGAGAAGTGCATTATGGGAGAGTACCAGCCAGGGCCTTCTGTGTTGGGGCACCCCATTTCGGAAGGCTCTGCCCTGGAGGCCAGACTGGCGCCATCACCATCTGACTTTGAATGCCTGAATCATCATCGTTATTACCACACATTTTAAAGTAAACGAGTACAGTTGTGCCTACTGTTGTTTTTAACATTTCACCATATTTTATGGGTGGTATCCTACTGAAGAATCTCTAGCTAGAAGATGCATTATTTCTGTTTTAACTCATTTGAAGAAAAGGCCCAGCATTTTAAAGGCAAATTCTGTGCTAGGAATGAAGGGCCAGTATTGTAGCATCACCCTGTTGCTCAGCTAAAGGGGGACTTGACATATGACGGGAAAACGTAGTGAGAACTTCTTCTCCACTGCGCAAAAGGGATTTGCCGCCACCAGAGGCCTAATGGTCACAGTTGAGGTGGTTTCAAAGACAAACCGGACAGGCCCAGGATGGATGAGGTTCTCTCTCCTGAATCCCAAGCAGGAGATCTTAACGAACAGCTTCCGGGGTTGACAGCAGAAGAGGCTGATCACCCTCCTAGCCGTGATTGTGAGCCTCTTAAACCAACCGTCATCCCCTGGGCTGTTCCAGACGTTCTTAACCTCCGGTGACCTTCCAGCGTGCAGCTGAAAAGCCACAGGCCCAATCCTGCCCCGTCAACAATGCCCTGGCCTTGCTCCCTCTGCTACTTCAGGAAAATCCCTTGTGCTGTTAGCACTGAGTGGGGAGCCTTTATGAGGCCAGCGGCGTTAGCCCCGTCGCTTCCCTCTAATCGTGTCGCTTTTCCTTGGCGGCAGAAGATTAAAGAAGAGGCTTCTTCTCCTCTCAAGAGCTCCAAGCGCCAGCGTGAAAAGGCAGCGTCCGACAGCGAGGAACCCGACCACATCAATGCCAAAAAAACCAAAACGCAGGTGAGTCCCTTGGGGAGCAAGCTGTTGGCACAGGGCAGGGGGTTCGATGGAAGCCCTCTTGAAGCCGGGGTTAGGGACGGCCTTGGATTTCAGATCCAGCCTCGGCGGTCTCCAGCACGCACGGGCAGGCCGTGGTGCTGGCTCTCCGGGGGGCTTGACGAGGTGGCCAGATGGAAGCCATGAGGTCCTCGGAGACCCGCCTGGTCCGTCATGGCTCCCCTCCGCCTCCGTGGGCTTAACCGGGAGGGCGCTCTGGGGGATCCGGTCCTCGGGCTGCCCCAGCTTGACCGCTCCCTCCTCCCGCCGCAGGAGATCAGCCGGCCCAACTCCCCCTCGGAGGGCGAAGGGGAGAGCTCCGACAGCCGCAGCGTGAACGACGAGGGCAGCAGCGACCCCAAGGACATTGACCAGGACAACCGGAGCACCTCACCCAGCATCTCCAGCCCCCAGGACAACGAGAGCGACTCGGATTCCTCCGCCCAGCAGCAGTCCCTGCAGGCCCCGAACGGCCCGGCCCAGCCCTCGGGCCCCCTCCCAGCCCAGCTGCCCCCGCTGCCGGCCAGCTCCAGTGCCCCCTCTTCCACGGCCCCCCACGTGCCCCCCTCAGGAGCGCAGCCCCCCAGCCAGCCTCTGGCTCCAGGCCTCTCTCATTCGCACATCCAGCAAGCCCCTTCTTTGCACCCGCCGAGGCTCCCCTCTCCTCACCCCCCTCTGCAGCCACTCACCGGCCCCCCTGGCCAGCCCCAGGGCCCGGCCCTCCCCCAGCCGCACCCCCAGGCCCCCCTCCACGGCCAGTTGCAGGCCCTCCCGCATGGCCTCCCCGCGCAGCCCCTCCTGCCCCACCCGGGCCCCGCGCAGCCCTTCCCCCTCCCGCCGCAGGCCGCCTCAGCCTCTTCTCAGTCTCAGGGTTCCCTGCAGCCTCTGGCCACCTCCCACGCCCACGCGGCCCTGCAGGTCTCGTCCGCCCAGCCGGCCCTCCAGGTGCCCTCCTCGTCCCCCATGTCTTCCCAGTGCCCCCGGGAGCAGCCCCTGCCCCCCGCCCCCATGGCGATGCCCCACATCAAGCCCCCGCCCACCACGCCCATCCCCCCACTCCCCACACCGCCATCCCACAAGCACCTCTCGGGCCCTTCGCCTTTCTCCATGAACTCCAACCTGCCCCCGCCACCCGCACTGAAGCCGCTCAGCTCCCTCTCCACCCACCACCCGCCCTCAGCGCACCCCCCTCCCCTGCAGCTGATGCCCCAGAGTCAGCCGCTGCAGCCGTCCCCGGCCCAGCCGCCCGTCCTCACCCAGAGCCACCCGGCCCCTCCCCAGCCCTCCTTCGCCCAGCACCCGTTTGTTCCTGGGGGGCCGCCCCCTGTGACGCCCCCCTCCTGCCCATCAACTTCCACGCCACCGTCAGTGCCAAGTGCCCCGACCCAGGGGGCTGTGCCCACCTCAGTGGCCTGTGGCGGAAATGTCCCCGTGGTGACGGCCTGCACAATCCCGTCCATCCAGATCAAAGAGGAGGCGCCTGACGAGGCCGAGGAGCCCGAGAGCCCGCCTCCCCCCACCCGGAGCCCCTCGCCAGAACCCACCGTGGTGGACACCCCGAGCCATGCCAGTCAATCAGCCAGGTGAGGGGGCGGAGCTCGCCCTTGTTGGGAGACGTGGAAACGCCCTTCCGGATCAGCCAGCGTCAGCTCGTGACACCTGCGTAGCTCTGTCTGCGTAGCTGGAACACAGAGGTTTTGGACAGGCTGGGGGGACCTAGATGCCCAGCCACTTGTGGGGTATTCAGGAAACCATGGTTAAAACGTGGCTTAGTGCATCACACCATAAAATCTCAGGCCCTTAATGATCAAGACAGTCTGAATAATGCAGAGAAGAATCAGTAAAGAAATAAGGTCCTGATCGTTCTTCCAACTGATGTTCTGCTGGAGGGGGGTAGATCAAAGATCCCATCCCTACAATAATGGGCATTGTAGTTCCAAACGTCTAAGAAGTACTCTAGTGCTGCGTAGTACCCTTGTGATTTGTATGTGTGTACATCTGAGTCTAGAACAAGGAAAGCAATAAAATATAGACCGGTATCAATCACGTAACAATATCATAATCAATTTCAGCATCCCAGCTCTCCCATAATAGGGGAAAAGTTAGCACAAGGCATCTCTGGTTCAAAGGATTGTTCCTCCAAAACTTTATTTCCAAATTCGGAAGACATGGCTAATATCTTGTCTTCCCCCACAGTTCTGGTTTTCCCGGCTTCTGCGCGTTTTAGTTCTGTGAGAATCTCCCTTCATTTTCAGGCTCCCCCTGCTTTTTCCGTGCTAATTGCTTGAGTTCCTCATCTCCCCCCCCCCCGCAACCTGCAGGTTTTACAAGCACCTGGACCGTGGCTACAACTCATGCGCGAGGACGGATCTGTACTTCATGCCCCTGGCAGGCTCCAAGCTGGCGAAGAAGCGGGAAGAGGCGATTGAGAAGGCAAAGCGCGAAGCTGAGCAGAAAGCGAGAGAAGAGCGGGAACGGGAAAAAGAGAAGGAGAAGGAGAGGGAACGAGAACGGGAGCGCGAGAGAGAGGCCGAAAGGGCGGCGGTAGGTTTGTCCGTCTGCGAAGGTGGGGTGGTGGGACGGGGGCCGAATCCGATTCAAAAAGGAAGGGAGACTCCGTTCCTCCAGTGAGAAGATCTCCTGCCTGAAAATGGGGAGCAGGAAAGGAACGCCCAGGAAGGCGATTATCTAGAAAAATAACTCCTAAGGATTTCTTGGGGTAAAAATAACTCCACCCCACCAGTTTATAGGAGTCCATCCTGCCCAAGAGCTGAGCTTACAGACCATGCAAGGTCATACGTGGGTTGATTTGAACCCAATCATTGTGATCTGGAAGTCATCCTTTAGGAGAGATGAGAGATGATGGATGGATGGATGGATGGATGGATGGATGGATGGATGGATGGATGATGCACACATGTACATAACATACACATATACACACGCGCGTGCAACCAGCTGACTTAGCGACTCGGCCATGGCTTAATGTGAGATAGAAATTCAGAAGAGATTGGTTGCTCCAGCAGGGGTTCCCAAGGACGCAGGTCACGAGTGAGGCTGTGTGCCTTGAGACCTCCAGTGCCTGCCTTCCTGCGGGAGATGAGCTTTCCTCTTGATTCCCCCACTGTTGCCTTGGCCAACACGCTCCAGGATGTTGCATGACCCCAACAGGGATGGAGAATGAAGGCCGGCTCAGGGGTGTCCTCCACGAGCAGCATGTGGGCTTTCCTGACTCTAGACGAGGCGGGTGTTTAAGTGTCCGCTTGGCTCTGAAGCCTTGCGTGTAGTCAGTTCCTCCCACGGCAGGAGAATTGGGGGAGTAGAAGACACCTGGGCTGCTTTGCTGGAATCTGCTCTAAATGCCTCCCTTTCCTCCTCTCTGGAATAGCAGAAAGCGTCCAGTTCCTCCCACGACGGGCGTCTCGGAGACTCTCAGCTGAGCGGGCCGGCGCACATGAGGCCATCCTTCGAACCGCCCCCCACCACCATCGCAGCCGTCCCCCCATACATCGGGCCGGACACCCCAGCCCTACGGACGCTCAGCGAGTACGCGCGTCCTCATGTCATGTCCCCCACCAACCGGAACCACCCCTTCTTCGTCCCCCTCAATCCCACCGACCCGCTTTTGGCCTACCACATGCCGGGCCTCTACAACGTGGACCCCACCATCCGGGAGCGAGAGCTGCGGGAGCGGGAGATCCGGGAGCGGGAGATCCGGGAGCGGGAACTGCGGGAGAGGATGAAGCCGGGTTTCGAGGTGAAGCCTCCCGAACTCGACGCCCTTCACCCGGCCACCAACCCCATGGAGCACTTTGCCCGTCACGGTGCCCTCACCATTCCCCCGACAGCAGGCCCGCACCCCTTTGCTTCCTTTCACCCCGGGCTCAACCCCCTGGAGAGGGAGAGACTCGCTTTGGCGGGCCCTCAGTTACGGCCCGAAATGAGCTACCCGGACAGACTGGCTGCCGAGAGGATACATGCCGAGCGAATGGCGTCTCTCACCAACGACCCCTTGGCCAGGCTCCAGATGTTCAACGTGACACCCCATCACCACCAACATTCCCACATACACTCACATCTGCATCTCCACCAGCAGGATCCGCTACATCAAGGTGAGACTCCGATGACCGGCACCGCCCCTTGGCTGAGTTCGAAGACGATCCCGGGGCAAGGGCGCTTTCTCAGTGCGCAGAGCACCCTCTCCCTGGCAGGAGAAGTGTAGCGCTTCAGGATGAGCAGAGTTCGAACATAGCCGTAAAGTCGGTATTTAAGGGAATCCCTTTCAGAGTTTGGTTAGAAATGCTGGTTCCCGCTACCCTCCCCAGGAGATGTTCTCCTACCTACCTGCAACGTCTTCCTTCCCGTCTAAATTCAGCTTCAGCGAGAGCCGGGGGGATCCAGTAGACACCCTGGGCCGCTGTAAGGCGTGGGATTTATCAGGGCTGTAGGCTAAACCAAGAGCTTATTCCCGTTTTTTGCCAAAAACGCTCCACAGACAAACCTGTGGCTTCCTTCAGCGCTGAGCTCAACGCAGAGAGCCTGTTTTAGCCACTGGGGAAGCTGGCCCAACGTTTGGGAAGCAAACGAGAAAAATACCAACCCGGGAATGCTGGACGCAGGAATGAAGAAGGGAACAGAAAGCCCTTTTCGCATTTAAAGGCCTTCAGACATCCATGTGGGGAATAATAGGGCACTTCAGAAGTGCCCTACGGCAGACATGGGGAACCTCGTGGCCCCAAACAGGAGGGAACGTGCAGAAACTTGCAGTTTCTGAGAATGAGATCCTGCGGCTCCTGATCCTTGCAGTGCGGGGAGGTCCTGATTTCCCTAGTGTCCTTTGGCCTCTGAGTTTTGGTGTAGGTTTTGCTTGGTGCTTTCGAGGCTGCACACGGCTTGCCTTTCCACACTGGCATCCTCTGAGCCAATCTCTCCGCACCAGGAGGGAGGCGGTGGTTCAGCCCAGGGGCCGGAAATGAGGCCGAAAGAGAACCAGGGTTCTTCAGTCCCATCCTGTTCCTGCAGATGGCTTGCTCAAGAGTAGGGGCACTGCAAAACCACAAGAGGTGCACAGAGCTCCCAAGGAGGTGCACGCGCATGGAGGTGACTTCTCAGTCCAAGGTCCTGGCTTGGGAGGCACTGGGGGAGCCCCTCTGGTCGGGGAAGGATGGTGGTTAATGGATTCCATGGTGGTGCAACTCTTGCAGGACTGGTCAGCCCTAGGCTAATATTTGAAACCTGTTGGCCAAGCTAGATGAGAGCTGCGCTCCCAGCATCAGCCAAGTCGGGAGGCTGCTCCGGTCTGAGGGCTTGCCTTGAAAAATGGTACGGCGCCTCGGCCAGAGTGATAGGATCAAACGCTTCTGGATTGCTCCTTGCCATGATGTGGCGTGCACCGTTCCCAGAAGACGAGGGAGGGGGGTTGGATTAACACAGAACCTGAGCAGAACCCAGAGGCTTGAACCCTGGGTGGGCTCTCCCTGGGAGTGGGATTGGGGAAACTTTAGAACTGGGATTCATCAGCAGCCGTGCCCGGGGAAAGAGTCTTTGCGGGCAGTGTTGCTTCGACGTGCAGACGCTTGGGCTTCAGGGTTCTCCTTAAGGCAGCGGCTTTTTATCGCTGCGCGATGTTCTCCTTTAACATGGTTTCTTGCATCCCCCCCCAGTCCAATTTTTTCCTCTGGTTAGAAAATGGCCCTCAAGCCTTGCTTAGCTCGATGCTCATCAGGCACAGCCTCGGAATCTGTGTGCCGTTGGCCCTTGCAGCCCTGCGGCGTGCAAAGCAACATACTTGAGGAAAAAATGCCCCTGAGCATAGAAAAAAGGCCATTCTCGTGCCTCATCCAGGGCCAGTCCGCCTGGCTCTCGTGAGTGGGTCCTCCTACGTTGTGCGTTAAATTTGCTAAAGCTTTGAGAAGTGGGATGGAGTTGCTGGTGAAGAAGAGGAAGAAGAGTGACAGCAAGTGCTCTGTCAAAATTCTTTTCCAGGGGGACGTTCCTTGTTCCTCTTTCCTCGTTTGCAACCACTGGCAAGCCGCTGCGGCTTCAGACGCGCCGGGCGGAGGAGGAGGGGGTTCCTGATAAATGCCGGTGATGCTCGGCCTTGCCCAGCTAATAAGGATGATTTGGATTTCTGAATGAAATCGGTTTCTAAGCAGGTGGTCATTTCTTTCTCCTGCCCCCTCCTGCCCCCCTGGCCTCTTCCCCTTTGCAGGTTCAGCAGGACCCGTTCACCCCCTCGTGGATCCCCTGGCCGCCGGACCGCATTTGGCACGTTTCCCCTACCCTCCCGGCACTATCCCAAACCCGCTGCTAGGACAGCCATCCCACGAGCATGAAATGCTGCGGCATCCGGTCTTCGGTGAGTGGCGACCGCTGGCATCGCGGGAAGCTGGGCTTCGCTCACCCGCAGGAAGGCGGCAGGCTGGGTTCGCCGTGGTCTGCGTGCTGCAGCCGCTGGGTTCCCTATCGGAACAGCCACGTCACGGGCTGGGGCGGTGGGTGGACGTGGCCGAAGCCCCGTCTAGGTGAGAGTTGGGTTTGCCAACAAGGCCAGCCCGGTGCCTCTGGCACGCCCACTAGTGGGGCACAGAGGTCCCAGGGGGTGATCTGAAGGAACCGCTTGCATTCCCCAATAGAAACGCTGCCAGGTTTTGCTTGCTGATGGACCCCGACAGACAGGGACCACACCTTGTGGGTCCAGTATACCCCTCGCTATTTCCAGCCGTCTGTTTTATTTTACGCGGGGAATCGAGAGTCAGGTGATCCGGAGGGAAAGCCGTTCGTGATGAGGCCGGCTGTCCCCTCACTCCGTGCCCCCCATAGCTCTCAGTGTCCTGCTCGCCACCGGAGAGCAAGATGCCTGTCTCTGTTTCTCCCAGGTGCCCCCTACCCACGTGACCTCCCTGGCGCCATTCCTCCTCCCATGTCAGCGGCCCATCAGCTGCAGGCCATGCACGCCCAGTCGGCGGAACTTCAGCGACTCGCGATGGAGCAGCAGTGGCTTCACGGGCACCCCCACATCCACGGGGGGCACCTTCCTAGCCAAGAAGACTATTACAGGTAAGGGACACTTCCTGGCAGCCACCTCCTCCCGCAGTCCACTGGCTGCCTCCGAAACAGACGTCCCGTTCGCCCACTTGGCTTCTACTTTCTGCTTTTTCTTTTCCAGCCGCCTGAAGAAAGAGGGCGACAAGCAGTTGTAATATCTTATTTATTTGTACCGCTGACTACTCAAGATCCCGGTCCTCGGGGAGAAACGGAACGTGTCTATCTCGAGAACTGCCGAAAAGCAAAAGGATTCTCCTCCGCAGAGGACGCCCTCTCTTTCGCACGGAAAACACCCCCGCCACACGCCCGCCAGAAAGCCCGACATCCCGGTGCATACGTTCTGTAGCGTTCATTTGTAGAAAAGATTTCTCAAGAGCCGTTCAGGAGTCTCCTTGCATGACTAACCCTGTTAAGAAGCCTTTTTTGGGGATTGCGGGGGGAGGAAAGACAGTACGAAACCGCTGGCGTAGGGAGAGCAATTGTTCAAATGATTTCCTCGGGCAATCTTGGGGCATCGGTTTGGTATGTTTTGGGGCGTTGTTTCGATTTAATTTTAATTTTCTTTTATTTTTTTCATTTTGAGTAGGTGCTAGTTTCAGGTTCACAACCTCTAATGCAAGCCACTGTGCATAAAAAGTATATTCAATTTATATATATATACTTAAAAGAAAAAAAAACAAGAATTGCAAGTAGGTGGCTTAACAACCTCTGAAAATCCAAGTGCTATAATAAGAATTTTAAAAGAAAATCTACTTTTATTTTAATACATTGTAGGCAAACGTCATAATTTTAAAGAGAGCTTTCCAGCATGGCTTTTTAAGTCTGTAAATAACTTTTTCGGGTTAGGGGTTAAAAAGATGATTATAATTTCCACGAATTCCTGATTTTTGCCTCTTTCCCAACCCTACTCCTCATCAGCAACGTCATAAAATCATTACTTCTTACCTGGTGTTCACGAGAATATAGACTTGATTTTTTAATATAAGAGGAATATATATAAGCAACCCTTTGATTCAAGAGAAGGGAGCGCCATAGGTCAGTAATTTCAGAATGGCTGGTAGGAGCAGAAGCATTAAAGGGAGTTGCAGGGATAATGTAAAAAAAAAAAAAAAAACAGTTGTTTTTTGCACGCACGTTGTGTGTGCACGTTCTTTTATTTAATTATTTTTGTTCCATGAACATCCTATTCACTCTCCATCCAGTAGCTGGTTGTGTTACAAAGCAGTTCTGCAGCAGGTATATATTTGCTCTGTTCCTGCTTGACTATACCACGTCATCACAGGTGCGTGGCGCGCGTGCACACACTCCTTTTCCTGATTTTTTTTCTTATTTTCTTCTTCAAATCACAACCGTCTAGGAAAATTTTAAGTGGCGTTTGACTGCAGGCTCCACTCGGTTAGCGCCAGGGCGACTGGGTTCGGGTTCGTTGCGGAGGGGGGAAGAGGGTCTGAGCCAGTGCGTAAATTAGGTCTGGGTGTTTTGAGAGAAGCTGAAGGTTTTCAGGGCTTTCGAACAGGTGATAAAAAACGCAGCCCTCTCCTTTGGCGGCTCGACTTTGGTAAGCCGGAGGTTAGCGGATTTTTCTGCGCTGGCTGTAAATGTAGTTTTAAGTAGCCTGTGGTCTTCCCACAAGGGCCAATCGTGCAGGAAGACTTTCTCTCGCCTCCTCTCCAGCCCCGGTCCATCCTGCGGCTTCTTTGGGGAAAAGGCGAAATCGGGATCGGCGGGAGGCGAAACTCCCATCCGGCCTGTGGCAACACTCAGGAACTCGCCCCGCTCGGTCAGAACGGCTGCCTTTTCACGCAAACGTAACGCCAGCGCCCAGACTCAGCTACCCGGCCGCTGGCGGGATCACACTGTGAATCCTGACCCTTCCCACGGTGACGTTAGGCAAGCTTTCCAACCGGGGGGCGGATGCAAAGTGGACTGGAGTGTGCGCAGCGTTGCCGGTTACGTATCCTTTTAGTTGCATCCATCAGAAACCTTTGCTGTCCTGTGTCCCCCCTCCCCCTGCCCTTATTTTTTGGGGAAAGCCAAGGTTTCTTTTAAAAAAAAATCCACCGTATCGTACTTCTTTCTCAGGACCCTCTCCACGGTTCGAAACCCCCTTCTGAGCAATCAGTTTCTCATTTGTAGCCCGCCCCCCGCGTTCCCCGTGCAGTCGGCAGATCCCCAACGCCGGCCCGCGTCTCAGTTTCACGGGACGGATCTGGCTCGGCCCATTTCGATTTGCCGGTGGGGCCGCTTTTTCACTGCAATTACCGAGACCGCAAGGGCTGATCCCACCCAGCCTGGGATTGAGCCTCGACGGCCAGTTGGATCGGCGCTGGCAACCCGGTGGGTCTGCCCACCACCGTGGCAAGGTAGAACAGTTGCAACCAGCCTCGGGGGGAAAGAACGGGGCTGCGAAGCACGGAAAACGTTTCTGCAAGTCAGGTGCAAAAAAAGTTCTTTTCAGAACTTTTATCTTAGCCCAAGCTGAGGCTAGAAAGGAGCAGAAGAACCTCGAGCTCAGCCGGTATTTCTGGAGCGCAAAACACTAAAAAGCAGAATAGCCCACGGTTGGGATCAGCTTTCTTCCAGCTCCTCCTGTTCGTTTGCACGAGAGGGGGAAATAATCGGATTTCAACAGGTTTCACCTCTTCTCAAAGGAAGGTGGGGGGATCGGTGAGCGAAGACCCCCTCGGGGGAAGCGCGGAGAGCGGACTCCAAGGTACCGACCCACTAAACCCCCCACCGGAGTTCATTTGCAGTTTTCCGGTTAATATTCTGAATCATTCCAGGGTGGGGGATCTTTAACGACAGTGTTATTTCTTCCCAGCTTTTTAACCATCACCTTCCTCGGTTGGAATCACCTGATTTTTTCGCGGTTAACTTCTTGCCGAACATTCTCGTTTTTTAAAACCAACCCTTTTTTTATTATTATTTTTTTCCCCTCGCTCTGATTCCCCCCCACCTCCCCGTTTTGGTGGATTTTTGGTTCTCACCAACCTGTCTCTTGTTCAGTGTTGTCATGGTTCGAGCTCTACCTTCTGACAGCTACATTTATATATATCTTGAGGCTTAGTGTATATATGAGTAGTTTGCCATGGGATAACACAGTGTAAAGCAGAATAGAAAACCCAGAAGTTGTGAATTCTGTGTTCTCTCCATTTGAGTATTTTGTAATTTTTTTGAAATATTTGTGGACATAAATAAAAACCAAGCTACATTACCTGCCCTTGCACTTTCTTTGCACGCGCGCGTGGGGGTGGGCGTGCGGAGGCGAGGAGGGCACGAGCGAAGAGCCGTCGCCGTCTGCACGGGGGGGGGTTGCACTTCCGACGTGCGCCCGTTCCGTTCACCGGGGAGAAGCGGACCCGCAGCGAGGTAAGGTGACTTTCAGCGGGCGTTTCTTCCGCACCATCAAAATGCACCGTGAAAATAATATTCCCCCGGATGTTTAGAGCGCCGTTTGGCAACGTGGTTGGAAATGGGGGGGGGGGTATCGTAGGCTGCCCCTCCGGCCCCCAAATCGGCTAACCGAAATCCGCATCACGGAGGCTGGCCCGCGGTGAACGCCCACGGATGTTTAAAAGGAGGGAAGGTCTCTGCTCGCGAGGAGCTTACAATCTCCAGTATTGCATTTTTAAAAAGAAGGTGCAGTGGGAAGGGCTTGAGGGCCAGTGCGGGACCTCCCCTCCCTAAATGGCAGCTAATGATGATGATAATGCCCAGAGGATGATGTTTGGAGGTATCCCTGGCTTCAGCCTGAGGGCTATGGACTACAGCCCCCACAAGCCCCAGCTGCCCCAAAACCCAGAGGCTGCTCCGACCCTCCCTGCGGCCAGGCCTCCTCTAGGGCCCGCCCCTCCCTGCCCCCTCCCCCTCTGGGCCTGAGGCAAGCCGGTGCCCGCAGCTGCAGCTCGTCCCGCTAACGACGGGCAGGCGCCAAACGCCTCAGGCCTCCCGGGCTGCAGCCAACGGCCCCGCTTCGGCCCCCCAGCCCTGAGGGCCCCTCTTTGGCCCCTCACAAGTCTGCCTTTGAAAGTCTCTCAGGGTACGTGAAGTGCCCCCGGGTGTGCGATTCTCTGCCTGGCCGTGCCGTGCGTGCCCCTCCACCTCCACTCGGCCCTTCCCCCTCCAGGGTCTCCGGGTGGTACCCCTTCCTCAGCCCTGGCCGCGGCACGGCCCAAAGGGAGCTCGCGGGGCGCTAGTCCACAGAGAGGAGGCCCAGGCCTCGAGGCAGGCGGGAAGGCGCCCGTGAGGCGGCTGGGCACGGGGGCGGTGAACCTGGCTTAGGGCTTAGCGTCAGCGGGCGGCTTACTCAGCCACCAGCGTGGGTCGAAAGGGAGACGGGAAGGGGGAGAGGCGTGTGTGTGCTCGTGTGTGTGTGTGTGTTTATTATGCCCTGGAGTCAGTCTCGGCTCCTGGCGCCCGTGCAGTTTTCTCTTTTATCGCGCCCGGCACAAGCGGCACGCAAGGCCAGCCGTCCCACTCCAGCTGTCTGCAGCTGCCGGCCGCGGCAGAAGCCATCTGGGGGACCCCCCCCAGCAATAGTGGCTGTGCGTGCCCCATCCTTGTGAGGGCACACGTGCTCCCTCCCTCCCAGACACGGGAGGGTGGGAGGACCCGACTTAATCCATATGAAATGATGATTCGGCTCTGCCCAAACTGGCTAGTTCACAAACTCTGACCCCAGTTCCCGGCTAGTAAGTCAGCGAAGGCAGCGGCTTTAGCTAATGGTGTACCCTTACAAGAGGTTCAGGTTTTTCTGATGCCCCCCCCCATGGAAAGGGCCCCCCCAGTCATTTTAACCAACCGGGCAATAAACGGCCTGGCACTCCCCAACACCCAGACAGGCTCCGGTGTGCACAATGAGGACTCAACAGGGTTTCTCCTCCGTGCCACGAATCATGCCCATCCCAGCGCCAACAAGCAATGGGGTGGGCCCATTTGCGTGGGCCTCCCAGCTCCTTTTTTGACGCACTCTCGCCAGCCTTGCTCCTACGTTAACCACCCTGGTTTGGGCCACTTCGGCCCTCGCTTTTCGTCATTGGCCCAGAGTGCCAAGCCGAGCACCGGGGCAAAGGCTGGGCGCAGAGGGGTGTGGAGCGTGCAGGCAAGGCGTGGAGTGTGCAAAGCCTTCCAAAGCACGGTGGCGCCCGAGGTGTGTGCTTTGCACCTCCGCCCGGTGGGAGCAAAGTGCAACCAGCCTGCGTCGAACAGCTCACGGGCACTTCTCGAGGCCCCGATTCTGCGGCTTGAGGGAGGCGCCTCCTCGGTCGGAAGCCTGTGTTGAATTGCACGGCTGGCCGTTTATTCAGATTATAAGTCCTGGGCACTGAGCAGATCTAATTGCAGCTTCTCTTTCTCCCCCCTCCTGCTCCTTTTCTGTCTGTTCCACAGCTGGAAACGACAGCCGGGCTCGAATCTCTCTCTGCGGCTGCAAAATGTCCTTCATCTAAATGTAAATGCTGCCTCCTTTCCGCCGGTTGGCCCTTGCTCCCCCCACTCCACCCCCGGGGAAGATAGAAGGTAATCAATTTCTATTCATCTCAACCCCAGGCTTTGTCTTAATTCCGGAGGGCAGATGTTGCATTTGTCCTGGGCGGGAGGGGGCGGCAGGCCGCCACCCCGGGGAGGAAAACAGCGTAAAGGCCGGGTTTAAACACAAAATAGTCTTTAGATTTGGGAAGAGCGTCAGGGAAGATTTCTGAATTGTAGAGCAGCTCTACAGGGGAACAGTCACCTAAGGCAGGGTTCCTCAACCTTGGCGACGTGAAGATGGGTGGACTACAACTCCCAGAATTCCCCAGCCAGCTGTGCTGGCTGGGGAATTCTGGGAGTTGAAGTCCACCCATCTTCACGTCGCCAAGGTTGAGGAACCCTGACCTGAGGAACAGATGCATTCACACAAAGGCAGGTCAACCTTTTGCTGGGGACCCCTCAATACGGGGTCCTGCTCGGCGCCATGCATGAAGAGCCCTGCCATTCCCCCCTCCCCACAATACTCACATTTCCCACAGTGCCCTCAAACTAGAAGAGTTCGCCCCAAACTTTAAGCTCTCCCTGACCACCAAGACGGGAATCTGTTGCATTTATTTATTTTTGGGGAGCCCCGCTTCTGTGAACGAATGCCAGTGTGGGGTGTTTTTTAAATGCTGCACCAAGTTCGGAAGGCTGGAGCCACAATCTTTAATCCGGATTTAATTTACTCATCTCTCCCGGGTTTAACCCCAAAGCCTGCCGCATTCTTGGGTCTGACCAGCAGGTGGCGGCATTGGCTGGAAAACAAGCTGCGATTCCCATAAATTGAAGGGAGGAAGTTGAGTCTTAAACACTCTTTTGACCGGTTTCTCCATCAAGCTGGAATTAAAATGGAAATTCCGCACAAAACCATTTTATTTATTCGCCCGCTGTTCACTCCCAAGCGGCCCTGAGCCACTTGCAATACGGTAAAAGGGTCTTCTTGACACGTTGATGTTTAGAAATTCCAAAATGTCTCTGGAGCCCCAACTTACCAACTTCTGGCAAAGAACATTGTGACATAAAGCTAAAAGTAGCTTCTTTTTAAGAGAAGCAAAAGGAAGGAATTATTTTGGTGTAACACAGGCAATAGATACGCATTAATGTCACCCTTACCCCATCTCCCATCCCTGGGCTCAGAATAACTTGCTTTTGGAAGCCCCCTGCTATCTTAACACTACAATATTATTATTATTATTATTATTATTATTATTATTATTATTATTATTATTATTACATAGTCTACCCGATAGTTCTGGCTGGATTTGGTGCTTTTGACCATTGGATCTTCCCAAAAATCTAGCATAGCTTAAAGATGCCGTCATAAGAATCAGTTCCTCATGAGACGGGCCATGTCCGAATTTGAAATACAAATAAATAAATAATATTCTCATAATTTTCTCATTGATGAGTTGAGATTCTACCCGTTCTTACTGTGTCCAAGTGCTTTTCCAGATCTTACGGTATGGCACCCCCTCATTTTAAAATATATGTATATATATTGTTGTTGTTGTTAGTATTATTATCTCTGCGTAGCTTCCCAAAGATTTTGGGAACAGACAAGTTTTACAAGGGCAGGCTGGGCAGATAAATATTTTTAACAATATAAGTAGCTTCTCTTCCCATCCTTTGGCTTTTTCCAGGGGCCCCTTCCTCACTCTGTTGTGAGCCACACTCAAAACTAAGATTTCTACGGTTCCCACTTGAATTACTTCCAATTATTTAGCAGTCCAGGGCTAACCGTTCCCTTGTTTCTCTGCATATCTCACGGCTTTACTTCCAGGCTCTCCTTGGATGCAAGGGCAAGCCATGGAAGCCTTAGCACGGTGCTTTTCAAACTTGGCCACTTTAAGATGCGTGGACTTCAACTCCCAGAATTCAACTCCCAGCATTCCCCAGCCAGCTGATCGTCCTACCCAGCAGGCTGGGGAATTCTGGGAGTTGAAGTCCACGCGTCTTAAAGTGGCCAAGTTTGGGAAAAAACTGCTTTAGCAGCTTCCTGTATTTGAACACCAGAGGGAGCTGGCGCTCCAGTTTTGTTTGCTGGTTAATTTGGAAATCCTTCGCATTTGCTGCTCAGAACGAGCATCAGGCCTTCCTGAAGCCATTAATGAGTCACCTGGGGGTCTGGAGTAATAGAACCGCCTCTCTTGCTCCCTCACAAATACGGGGTGAGGAATTTCCAACTTTTCTGTCTGCGATGAAGGATGAAGCCGGTGGCAGCGTTCACGCAACATGCTTAGCTAGTTAAAAGACATCGTGGCTACCTTCCTCCCCGCCAAGGTGAGTCCATTTCAACTCTGGGTAAGCTGAGGCTTGTGCTGGGCGAGATGATCAGCTTGTTGCATTTCGCACACCCAGAAAAAGGGTTTAGCTCACTCATCTGACTCTGTGTTGTACAGCTGGCCACTGACCCTCCAAACATTTTTGCACGGACTCTAATCATTATTTGTGATTCCCACGGGCAGGAGGCAGGTGCTGAGGGTCTCCCTCAAGTCGCACCAGCCCGCAAAGCCTTGAACGCAACAGGTCGGGTTTATCACGTTAGGAAATAAGTGGAAGTATAATACCTTGCCATCAGAAGAGAAGAGAGGCGTGCATTATTATTCAGCCTAGTATCTAAAAGTGCCTTAATGGGTGGGTGCTTTGCAACAACCCCCATTAAGAGATTTGCTGGCTCCAACTAGCAAATTTGCTGCAGCCATCAAGGGGTGCCTTCTCTCATTTGGACAGCAGGGGGCAGTCGAGCCACACTCAAAACTAAGATTTCTAGGGTTGCCCCTTTGCACGTATTTCCCCCTTTTCTCCTTTTGGAAGAATGACCCTTTTTGGTGGCAAAGACCAGCCTCCCTTCAGAGGCAATACGCAAGCTCTCTCCATCCCGAGCGGTTCCAGGTGCACTGGACTGCACACCCCATCATCCTCAGCCATCGTTAACGTAGATTCTGCCTTGGCTCATCCAGAACAGCTTTCCTGGCCTTGTTAGCAATCCACAGATGGTATTCAGAGTCTGGGCAACAGACGGACTCTCCCTAGTTTTTAGAGCCATGCAAGACGGCAGTTGCATCGCGCCGCGGGGGGTGCCGTGTACATTTTGTGCGAAGAGATGCTCTTTTCCTAATCCGACCTTTCTGGATTTCCATGAGTCACCCAGTCCTGTAAAATAAAGTCTTGTGATATAGGCAGAAGGAAAAGGTCTTCTCTGGCTTTGCACAACAGTTCTCCATACGCGTCCCTACTCCTTTGCAGAGTGGTGCTTTTAAATCAGGAACAGGAGCAATAGCGGTGACCGTGCTGTAGGATCGACCAGTTTTGAGACGTATGGGATAGCTGAGTTAGAATCACAGAATCTTGGAAAAGTCCCTCGAGGCCGTCCGGACTGACCCGTTGCTCAGGGCAGGAGTCCGAATTAAATCATCTTAGGCTGTTAAATGTCTGCTTGGGCATTCAGTGTTGCATCCACTGGGCAGGTAAGCTGCTCCATACCGTGAGGAACTTTTTTGCAGCCTTTAATTGGAATCTGCCCTCTTGTTCCTGATATCCATCATGCTGCACTCGGGTGCGAGGCAGGACAGGACCTGACATCCTTCCGGGGATCTAAACTTTTCGCCACACGCTAAGCTTTAGTTTTAACCTCGGTTAGGTCTCTGGGTCCAGGCTCTTTGGTGAGTTTTGGGTCTAACCCTAACCCAGAAAATGGGTTAATTCCATGACCAGGTTAAGTGTATTGTCTGAACATCATCATCATAAGGCCAAAGGTGCAGAGCTCCTCCCTGAACCTTTATTAGCTCATCTCTTGCCTTCTGAAATTGCGTCAGGTCCTCTTTCAATCCTATCCCCTGTAGGTGGATCCACAGGGACTAGAAACTTGGATGAAACGTCCCGCGCTCTGAATTTGTGCATGTAGGGGATCCTATTAAGCTCCTTTGCTCCTGCAATTACCTAGGGACACTGTTCTCCAATCAGGAGCTTGCGTTGTCTATTTGCATAATAGGTGTGGGTGTTCCCTGCCCCAGGCACCCTGCTGTCGCCCAACCCATCTGGCTGAAAAATCGCAGCTCGCTCCCATTTGCTTCTGACGTGGACTCGCAGATTTAAAGCGGCTCTTCGGGTCTGGGGCTCCGAGCCCAGCTGTGTTTGCTTGACTGTTTCCAGGCACAGCTGGCAAGCAACAGGCGAGGGAACAGCCAAGCTGAGCGAGACAGGGAAATTCCAAGCAGGAATTCTGGCTCGTCTGCAAAACGTTTCCCAGGGTTTGCGGCATCACTGCTCCGGCCCTCCAATCCATCCTAGCTGTCAACAGGAACTGGATTTCACAGTTGCAAGTATGTAAACGCAATTGTGTGTCTGGCCCTCGCCGCCCCTCTCTGCCAAGGGAGGCGCTGCCAGGCGGCGAGCAAACTGCAGTCCATTTGTGACGCAAAAGGCCCTGGAAATGTCCTCACCACGCATAACCCGGCCAGCCTCGCTTCCCTTGCCAAGCAGAATCCTCCAGCAAGGGTGGAAACCAGATTCCCTGTGCGCCCTAAACGTCCTGCGCCAGGAATAGCACGGCCCGCCCTGAGAAGAGAGAGATTCTGCAACCAGCATCCACTGTTTAGGCACCTATTCGCTTTAGTTCTTGCAAAACCATCAAGGGGCTTGCTTTGCTTCGCAGAGTCTTCTCTTCACCGTTTTGCATTACGGTTCCTGGAATGGCTTAAGGTAGCGAGAGTTTTTAACAGTTTAAAAACTTCTGGTTTCTAAAATGGCCCTTGACAGGGAGGAAATGGCGTATCAAAGATGCTTCCGATGGAGATTTTAGAGATCCCCTATCAGAGGTAGTTGGCTTATCAACTAAGCCACCATCGGGGTTGGTTCCACAGGCTCAGCCGTAAACCATGGCTTACAAGCTGCAGGGCCTGGTTTAGGTAACATACGAAGGAAAAGCCCAACAAATCAGATTATCATAGTATTGCTTACCAGGTCTCTCTGCAGCACAATTCTGTTGTTAAAAAAGAGCCTTTGCTCCAGAAAGGGCAGCTGAGTTTTTTTAATTGGCCAAAAGCCCGACGACAAAATTTTTCAGCCAGATTAGCCTGTTTTTAAGGGTTTAGCATTCTGCATTGGTGGGGTTAGACATTTTCTGTAGGTTGTTTGCTGCAGCCTGAAATCTTGATCCTCACTGCCACATCCTGCTGCAGCGGCCACTCTCGACCGCGTTCCTGCCCACCCAGCCCCAGAAGCTGCACGCTGGACCGGGGAGAAATACCGCCGTTAACACAGTGACCCCTCCAAAGTTGGGTAACCGGGAGAAAAAGCAGTTTTAACTTTGATTCATGAGTGCTGCGAAGCTGTAAGCTGAATTCTGCTCTTTCCAAGCTGAGGAACCCGACACCCGGTCATGTTTCATTTGCAAAGGTGCCGTTAAAAACAGACCTTGCCTCTTGGCTGGCTGTCCGCAGTTCATTTGGCAGGCCAGTGATATACTGCATGGCAAAACTGCTGGCAGGGCCGGGGGGGGACTCAGCAAAATTCTTTAAATCCACTTGGCATCACAGGGAGCTGGGAAACCATGACCCAACCCAGCCTGTTTTCCTTCCATACGTTCACTTGGATTCTGCTCAGAGCTGCTTGCAAGTAAATATTAGACGTCTACGCATCGGGGTTCAGTTTTCGAACTACATTGCGCACACTCATGGATGTGCAGAACAGGTTGGACCGTCACGGGTGGGACGTCAAAGGTGCAATTTTTGCAAGGAGTGGGATAAGCGAGCCCACGTTCCATCTAGCAAAAGGGTGGTTGTGTTCTCACCTCCAAAGGTACCACGAATGCACCTTTGTACTTGAGTGGAAATGGACCATCACCGTTCTATTTATTTGTTTTTATTTATTTATCGTATTTATACGGCCACCCATCTCACTCAAGGTGAGTCTGGGCGGCGTACAACAATTAAAAAAACAAGTGCATAAAAAACTACCTATAAAAAACAGTAAAAACACACCTTTTCACAAGGACCACAGGGAAAAAGCACAGCGCGCAAAGGGGGATAATTTTCCGTGTCTCGGATATATGTGAGGGGTGGGATCCCCAGACCAGGATGCACGAGATTTACAACAAACTGCGCAAAAAAGTTTAACCAGCATTTCGCACCAAGCCGGGTTAGGTTAGCAGAGTCCTTGGCCTTCGCCTATTTGGCCCTATTATGCTGATCTCACTTTTCATCAGCAAGACACTCTAGGTGCTTGGCATATCGGTAGGTGTAATTGCCAAACCTTGGCATATAGGTCGGTTTCGTGCCTGGGTATGTGTTGAAAGTTTTATTTATGGCCTTGCCAGGTGCTTCAGGCAGGATGAAAACCCAGCAAATTAAAATCATACATTTCCCACCTTCTTTTCGGGCGTGAATTGCCACCCAGAACTAGAAACTGTATTTCGGGGGGGGGGGGGGGGAAGATTAAAGACAAGCGTTTCTCAACCTGGGCAACTTTAAGATGGGTGGACTTCAACTCCCAGAATTCCCCAGCCAGCACAGCTGGCTGGGGAATTCTGGGAGTTGAAGTCCACCCATCTTAAAGTTGCCCAGGTTGGGAAACACTGCTCTAATGTTTGTGATGTGGCCACTTCCTAACCTTTCAGCTTCCTTGTGCACTTTAGAGAAGCTGTTGGGGCGGCCGTGCCTCGGCCTGTTGGGTGAATCAGCTGTCAGGGTTGCCAAACCTTGGCTTACCGCTTTGCGCTGTAGGCGATCCTAGCCAGTTGTTGTTTATTCAGTAAACATCGACCGCCGTAACACGTCCCGAATCCGAGCCCGCTACGCCGCCCTCTGAAACCAGCGCGCACACCCTTTTCGCCTTCCGATAATTAAAACCTCGGAGGAACTTCCCTGAAATCTCCCTTGTTTTTCCACCCCCAAGTTATTTTAATTGCCCTTTCAGAAATAAGGGGAGAAAACCAACCGCAAATCACAGGAGGCAGAGAGGGAGGGAGGGAGGAAAA
Source organism: Liasis olivaceus (assembly GCA_030867105.1). Taxonomy (NCBI): domain Eukaryota; kingdom Metazoa; phylum Chordata; class Lepidosauria; order Squamata; family Pythonidae; genus Liasis; species Liasis olivaceus. Next base: position 7,337,078 of record CM061356.1, on the reverse strand, counting down.
AAATAAAGTAAAATAAAGTGCACTCATTTATTTCCATGGAAACAGCGGGGAGGCCAAAAGCGAATGGGAAGCCACTTTGCAGTTTAAAACCTCCCATAAAATCATTTGTAACGTTCGGTCAGCAATTAAGCCATTTTTCTTCGCCCTGCTTAGACATTGCCTGTCTCCTCTTGATATATTTATTTAGTGCCACAATTTTTTTTTCCTTTTCCTCTGCCGCTTGCAGACAGGGAGCTTTCGAAACCACCGGGAGAGGCGCCTTCTCCCGGCCTTCTGTCTGGCCTTTCGAAGGACCGGGGATGTTGAATTTATCCTGCCTCCTGAGCCAGGCACCCTGACTGTTTTCTCTGGGATCAAATCCTAAGGTGTAGCCTTGGGGTGCAAACGCGGGCCATTTGGACGCGCCGTGCATTGGCAGAGGTGCCACCCTTCCCAAATTTCCTCCGTCCGAGATATACGCGAATGGCACGTCTAAGTTCTCCTGGGCAAAGCCACCAGCCGGCATCTCTGTTGTGAACTGCTGTTCTTTCTCTCCTAAAGCTTTTCCCAATGCAAGAGGAGGGTCCGCTTTTCAGAAGAGGATGCCCGCCGCTTCTCTGTGTGAATGTACTACTTCAGTCTCGGGTGAGGAACTGCTCCCATGCTAGGATTTATTTAACGGGCCGTGGGGTTTTTATTCAGGAAGCCAACCCTCTGCTTGTAATTTAGAGGAGCAAACATTCAGAGCGCTCAAAAGCAACGTTGGTCCTTTTCCATTTTTCCCCCAACTTTTTTTTTTCCTTTTCTAATCAAGCACCCTGTTCCTTTGCTCGGTTTCAGTCCAACCGGATGGATCCGATTGGCCCATTTAGAGTTTTTCAAGCGTTCGGACGGTGTTCGGTCCCATCTGGAGTTTTGATGGTCACAAAGATGTCTGAGCGAGCTTTTGGAGAAGAGTTTGGAGAAGGAGGTACCCCTGTGCAAAAAAAAAAAACCCTCAGAATGACCAATGGCCATTCGAGCAAGGCTTTTAAAAAGTGCACGTACAGATCTATAATTTTTAGAGGCTTGTTTGTTTGTTCCATTTATATAGCCACCCATCTCACTTACGTGACTCTGGGCGGCTGTTAGCCCTTCATGGTAACCCAAACAAGAAGCCCAACCAGGAGTACTAACTCCATCTTTATCGTAAGAGCAGGATCTTGCAAGACTGGAAGCATTTCTCCCCTCCTTTCCTTTTACCCTCCAGAAAACTAGGGAGGGTCCCTTCTGAAGCACATCCCACGTTCCCCCCTCCCTCCTCCTGTGGGCTGAGATAACTTTTGCGCACCGGTTGCCCAGTCTGCAGCTCTCCCAAGGTCGTCCCTACGTGCCATTACACCGTCTGACAAGGTCAAAACTCAAAAAGCAATGCGAAAAACAGCCCACACCTTGCAACGAAAAGCATCAAAACACCCTAAAAACAATGAAAGCCATAAAAAAACGCGATCCACGAGAGTGCCATCCAGTCTGCTAACAGTATATGGAAAGCCACCCTTTCGGGTTGTCTGAAGGGTTCCTCTCTTCCACCCGTGACAAAAGATCGGTCATATCCTCCTTTCTTCCAAGGGAAACCAAACTCAGGTGCTTATCTCAGTGGATATTTCAGGAAAGGAAGGTTATCATAACCACGCGCGTCTGCCGTTCTGCGTAAATGGGATGCGGTTTACCGCAGAACCTTGCGCGAGAAACTCAGATCACATAAAGTCCATCGTTTTTTGAAGGTTTGGATTCGCCCCGGTTTCCGTCTCCTCCTCCCCAACGCGATGCCTCGGTTGCTTTGTTGTCGACGTGGGCCTTTAGGGGATTCGCCCTGGAAGAGGGCGATAAAATCTTTAAAAGGCACCTTAATGTCTTGGAAAGCAACATCAAAAGTCAAGATATGGCTTTGGAATCAACAAGGTGCCACCTGAAGCTATGAGATTTGAGCTTGTCAAGGGAAGAGGGAGAAAAATGGCTCCTTTTCCTGCAGCGTGAACAGGGCTGGGCCACTGAAGCATGAATCCCACGTAGAGGGATTAAATTTGGACTTTGCGCAGCAGAGGCGCAGCAATCGATTTCCGGAAAGGCCTCCGCAGATGGGGGTACTGGGTTGGCCCGATGCCTTTGCACATCTGCACTCCTGAAGAGACGTGCGATCTAATTAGCGACCATCGGGGAAGGAGTGGGCTCGTTAAGGACCAGGAAGTAATAAATAAAATATTACAGAGCAGAGGCAGGAGAACCAAGAGGCAGAAGCGGGGTGTTTGGAAAACTGCCTTTGAAAAACGAGGAATGGGAAAGGACCCAGGATGAAGTTAACTTGCAAAGGATAAATGCCAGTTTTTGCCTCCCTAGCCTGTGCTCTGCAAATACGGGAGAGAATGTCCTGGCTCCTTCTCTCTTGTCCACCCCATGCATAACGTGATAAACCTGCCAGGATGTTGCAGGTTTCTCTGTTTAATGAGCACAGAGCTGTAAGGACAATGCCCCCTTGGTTGAAGCACGAAATCCAGCCCTCAAACACCTCCATTTTCTCGGGCGTTCTTGTCATCAGAAGGTTAATTAACCCTCGGTCTGGGTGTGCACAAGACATCAATCCCTCAGAGCAGCAAACCGGTTGGGCTGGACTATTATGCCAAGCCACACGCACACACACGCACACACCAAGGAACACCCTAATTATAGTTAACACTACCCCAAGTGGGCATGTTGTGAAGAGGCACGCGTAGGTGTTTCCATGACCTGATAACCCTGTATAAATGCAGTCATCCAGTCACTGGCAAGTAGGCTAGATTGGGAAGCTAAAATCGTTCCCATTGGAGGCCCGTCTGTCTCCAGCCCTTACCTGCCTTCCAGAAAAAGTCGAAAGCGGGGTGTCATTGTTTCGGATGTATACCTGTCTGATATTCGTACATTTTGTTCGTTAGAGTGAGTTACTGAGGTCCTGTTTTGAGCCACAGGGTGTAAACCGGATTAATGAATAATAAATAAAATGGACAATTTAATCACCCAAGGGTCAAGCCTGGCTCGAAGAAGACTTTGCCTGCACCTTTGTGGCTAGGATGCATTATTATTATTATTGATGGATCAATTACGTGCCACGAAGTCATTGTCGGCCCTCAGCAACCACATATTATTATTATTATTTAGATTCATAGGGCTGCCCATCTCAAAGTGACTCTGGGCAGCTAGCACCATAAAAACATCAATGCGGTAACAAACAGCAGAAATAGTAAAAGCGCTCACAACAGGTTTTGCAGGCGTGGTACTGAGTTAGGCACCTGCGGAGGCCCATCCCCATACCAGCTCTAGGTCCTGGACAGCCTCTGGTCCTCTTCCCCTTCCGCTTCCTCTTCCCCTTCTTCTTCTTCTTCCTCTTCCTCTTCTCCTCCTCCTAACTAGGCACTTTCAAAACGAAGAACAATAACATGGAAGAAACAAATAAGGTACATCCAGAAGGAACGTACACAGCCCTCCTCAAAGCAACCCACAGTCTCCATGCCCACCCTACCCCAAGGCTGGGGAAACAGTCAGATTTTCAAGGACTTTTGGAATATCATCAGGGTGGGAGCCACGCGGGATCTCCAGGCGATGCTCTCCAGAGACAGGTGCTGCAACAAGGAAGGTGCGCTTCCTAGGTCTGGATAGCTGGCCCTGTTGAATTGACAGGCCTTCCTCGGGTGGAAACGAGCAATCAACATAAACTGCACGCTGAAGTACCGCAAAACTGGAATCGCTGCTTTCCTTCCAACTTGGCACCCCTTGGAATCGGGCAAAACGGTCCTCCTGTTGAAGAAAAAGCCGGCGTGTGGAAATGCCTCTTTTCAAGGGGAACGGAGGGCAAGTGAAAATACTGCACGGGGTAGGCATTTGACAAGGGGAAAATTCTCTTGGAAAAGAAGAGGAAGGGGGGAAATAATGAAGGACACGGTTGGCAGAAAAGAGGAAAACCGTACAGGGATGCTCAAACTGATGCAGGAAGAGAGATTTGGAAAAAGCACCCTGGAGATTCAAACTCTCCAACTGCCCCCTGGCTGGCCCTGGCACCCAGGGAGACCCCCTTAGAGCTCCCTGGCAGATTCTGCCCCCCTTGCCAATAATTCTTCCTTCTCTTCGCCTCTCTTTTTAAAACGGGCAAGCTTCCGCTTTCACAAATTTGGGAGGTGCTATTGTAAGGTTGCAGTAAGGGAGGGAGCCGGAAAAGGGGGGCAAGATCAGCCCTCCCCTGCCCCAAAGAAAGCTGCCTGACCTTTCTTATTCCTGCTGGCTTCTCCTCCAATTTTGGGCCTGGCAGAAATAGGAGAGAAGGAAGTTCCCCCTAAGTTCCCCGTTTCTCCTGGCTGAGCCATGGATAATGAGGGGAACAGACAGACAGAGGAAGGCTGGTCACACTAGGCATTCCGCTCCCCAATTAGCCAGGCACTAATTGCTCGTTAATAAGGCTATACCTGCTGGGGCAGCTGGGCCTCTTGACAAGCTTTGCAGCTGGAGATGCTGGTTGGGAGGGCGGGCGGGCGAGCGAGCGGGGGAGCAAAAGGCGCTTCTCCCTCCTGCTCCTGATAAGGATAGTCCTGGGCTTTCAAGCTCTCCAGCAGTTCCGCTCCTGGCTCCCTTCACACATCCATTAGCCCGCTGCTGGCAGGGCTCCTTTGGGGTTTCCTCCACATTCCTGGCATTCCCCCCCTCCTGGCACCGCAGGCCACGACATCAACAGGCAGAGGAGGAGAAGAAGGGCAGCAGAGCCGAAATGCTGAGCCAAGGGGCAGAGCCGCAGCAGCGCAACAGCTGGAGAGGGAAAATCGAGTTACGCCCCAGACAGGGAGGGCTGGATCTTGAGATAATGTAGGAAAGTTCTCGGGGGCCAGCGCAGTCGTCCAAAAGAGCAAAGGGACCAGCCCTACGTTGAGCAGAGCGAGCTTTTAGAAAAGCCAACTGAGCGTGGTTGTTTACTGAATCGTGATGGCTGTGTTGGGGTTCCAGGGACCGCAGGGAAAGCTTTTCCCGAAACCTTTTCCCAGCAAAGCCCAGGGCATCTGGGAATCTGTGGGGTGTGTTTCCTCAACCCTGCACCAGGATATACCCCAACCCTCTTTGGAATTCTCTGCTTTCTTCGTTTTAAAAAGGGCTTTTTTTAAAAAAGGGAGCGGTGTGCAAGCGGGAATCCACCCCGGGGAACCAGCCTGGGAGCTGGGAATCTGGAGAGCCATCTTGCTTAAGATAAGATGTGGGCGCTATTCAGATTCTGCATCACATCGAGCTTGACCTTCCACCAGCCACGAAACCCAATTCTGCACTTCTGGGGGTGGGGGGGGTGTTTGTTTGTTTATTTATTTATTTATTTATTTATTTATTTATTCGTTCATTAATTATTAAATTTTTATGCTGCCCATCTCCCCCAGAGGGTGGTTCTGGGCGGCTTACCATTAAAAGGGTTCCTCTTGGTACAGGCAAAAAAGGAGAGGTTTTCTTTTTTGAGAAAGCAGCATTTGGGATTTTGCATTGTTTCCTGCGCCAGTCCCTTCCCTGTGGTGATGGGGACAGATGTTGCCTCCAACGGAGAGGTGCCAACCGCAGTCCATGAAGGAGCAAAATCCAAGAGTGACTCAAACACTGCCCAGCCAAAGGAGGGTCGAGGAAGAGAGGCGCGGGATACACCACCCTTGCCCCCTACTCATTCCCCTCCAACGTGCTGGGCTCCACCCCATAAAAATGTATCAGTTCCGGCTTGGCCCGTTATCAACCACAGTTTGTGGCTAAGCGTTTTTTGTTTTTTTTTTTTTGCAAACCTGATCGTTGTGTTTTTTGGCACCCCGAGCAAAGCAGGCCAGGAGTGGCCTACCTAACCCCCGAAGGGTCTCTTTGATAGGAGGAAAAAGGGTTTTCCTCTCTTCCTTCCTCGCCCATCGGTGTGCTCTGCCCCTGGGCTGAAGGTTTTGTGCTCCAGTGTGGGGACAAGAGTGTATTGTGGCCGTGTTGCGCTTGTGTTAAGCGTGGGCTGTGCATTGCCCCAGGCGCAGCTAAGCCTATGAAAGGCCGAGCACTCGGGAGCCCCACCTTCCCTCCACCCCGCTGTCTTCTTTTCTTTCCTTTTCGCAGGATCAGAAAAAGCAAGCCCCCTTGATTGGCAGTCTAGCCCAGAGCAAAACCCTCGTGGCATTCAAAGTCCTTGGACCACTGCCAAGGCCTGTCCCTGAAGTGGGGAGGGATGGAGGGCAGGGAAGTGCTTTGAAAATTAAATCTCCCCAGAGCACACAAAGCTGTGATTTGACCTTGGGTTAAACCCAGCGGAAGAGAAGCAGAGAGCTCCGTAGCTACTAGAGCTCGCTCTACCCCTGGCCTCAAGTAAGTATTTGCCAAGAAGCAAGGCGTTTGGAGAAAAGAGAGGGGCTGGTTGATTTTGAAGGTCAGCATCTTGGATGGAGCAGAGAACCCTCTCCGGGCCCATTATGTGCACACACGTGGGCGCTACCTGGGTTTTTTCTAAGGCCTGCAGAACATCGCTTGCAAGTCCACCAGAGGAAGTCCTCTTGGCCTGGCTTGGCTGTGGAGACGAGCCTCACTATTTTGCACAGCTGCTTCTTTCTGAACCTTGGTGTTGGAGAAGAAGACTCCTGAAAATACCATGGGGAGCCAAGAAAACAAACCGATGGATCATCAAACAAATCAACCCTAAGTTCTCACTTGAGGCACCAATGACCAACCTCAAATGATCCTACTTCAAATGCATGATGTGAAGGTCCAACTCTCAGGAGAAGTCCATAATGCTAGGAAAGGTGGAAGGAAAGAGAAGAGGATGACCAACAACATGGTGGAGGGACTCAGTTACAGGGGCAATGGGGGCACCCTTGGAGGACCTGAAGGACCAGGTTGGGGAGAGACTATCATGGAGAAAATGTGGTTGCTGAGAGTTGACACCGTCTTGATGGCACGTAATCAATTTTTCTTCTTGAACAATCTTGTGAAGTTATACCAGAGATGCGAGAAGGTTCAAAATGAGTAAGAGGCAAGTTCCGGGGTGCAGAACCATGCAGGGGTACCACTGAAAATGCATAGCCAGCATCCATTTCAATCCAAGGGCTACACTTTAACCTTAACCCACAATTATATTTAGCCTAAACCCGCTTGCCATCTCGCCAGGGTCTCAGAATGACTTACAGAAATCGATGAAGATATGGCCCGTGAAGAACAACAGATGGAAAGAGGGAATTGGGGGGGGGGGGGGGGAGTAGGCTTAGATGCTAGAGTATTGTGGTTTTAAACACGGTTTCTTTGATACAACCACAACTGCCTGGGTTCCACAACCAGCTAGACCATGGCTGGCCAAAGACCATGGCTGAGCTTGCACAAGACAGTGAGTCACACGCAAACAAGCCACCCAACGTTGTGCGAGGGTCACGTCCGGCGCTCTTGGAAGCCCCTCAGAACGGGGTCGGGCAGCTTTAGAAATCCGACACGTAAAGCAATAAATAAACCAGCCGCCGTCCAAATGTGCTGTGAGAATGAAAATAATCCTGCAAGTCTTCTCGTGAGATTTATAACAGAACATGGCCTCCGTTCAGACCCACACCATTCCAGGAAAAATGTCATGCCAGATCTTCCGTGGCCAAAGCGCATGAAAGCGCATTTTCCCCAGCTGCCCTCTTCTGCCGCGCCCCGGCCACCCCGGAGCAAGGTGCGCAGGGCAGAGCCGGCGTTGTGGTTCCTCTGGCCCCCCCAGTTTCGCTCCTTCCCCGTGACGGCTGGCTATTTTTGTCTGTGGCTCGCAGCATCACTGCCCTGCCTCGCCTTTCGCTGCGGCTGCGGAGAAAAAAAACTCCAGCCAGATGGAGCTGCTGAGCCCACCCGCCTAGACCAAGCTGGGGTCGTTTCTAATTAGGACTCGACGCCTTTTTTCCTCCTGACAGCTAACTCAGGGTATCCAGGCAGCCCCAGAGGCACAGCAGAAATGTGAGCCACCCTTTTTCCCCCCTCCCCTCCCCTCCCCCCCTCATTTTTTTCTCTTTCTCTTTTCCCAAGCAAAATTTTAAAAAAACCTAGGTCTGGGCGAGCAGGCCTCCGATTTCCAGACTTAAAGGCTACGAAGCATGGGAGCTGGGAAGGTCTGGGTTCATGCAGCTTTGGAAGAAGGGGACATCGAATGCAACCCCCCGGGGAGTCTCCGAGCCCTGTGGCCATAGGTTGGCGTGCTTTGGACCCTGGCAAATGTTCCTTCTGTCTGCTGGGCACACGGCCCTCAGCGCTTGAACCGGAGCCATCGTTACACTGGCAGAAGGGGGAGGCTGTCATTTGCCGAACGTCCTAACAGCAGGTTATTCTTCTCTCTCCCTCTTCCCCACTGCCCCGTGCGCCCTCCCTGAGACGTCTGCTGGTCTTCGCCTCCCCCAGGTCAGGGCGCCGGTCAACTGTGAATCGCCCGCTGTCTTGGGTCAGAGTCAAGAATGGCAGATGGGCTCAGCCCTCCCCGGGTTAACCTCCCGCTCTGGCCTCTGCCCCAAATCTCCCCTCTCCCATAGACCTGGGGCCTAGTCCGGTGGGGAAGTGAGTCAGCATCGGAGGAAGGAAGGAGGACAGGGAAGAAAAAAATTCCGGATTTTTTTCAGCCGCAGCTTGGAAGGGCGGAGAGAGCCCTGACGTGGTTGGCATCTGTTTGCCTTGCTACCAATGAGTAATTGATTCCCTGGAGTTTTCGCCATGCCCGGCCCTGTTGCTCTCCTGCGCATCTGACGGGTTGAGAAAGCCAAGCGCCTCAGCTTCCTCGGGGTGAGAGGGAGGTGGCTTCAAGCACAGAAAAGGAGAACTGGGTGTGTGTGTGTGTCTGTGCATGTTTTTGAAACCCAGGAGCCACATAACGTTGCAATCAACAAGGGTGTTCCTGAGCACATACAGAGAGCATTTGTGCGACTGTTAAACCGTTCCATATAGCGATCGGGAGAGATCAAAAGATGCCATTCTCGGTAGTTAAAGAATAAGTAGATAAATTAAGATGCCCCTTAATTTAGCTTTGCGGTTGCTTCCTGGGATTTGGGTCCCTAGGCTTCCTGGCCCACCGCTCTCTTCCTGTTGTGCAGCCCGCGACCCACCTGGTGCAGACTTCCCCCCCCCAATTCCATTTAAATGGTGACCTTTATTTCCAGCTGCATTTCTTCGCGACATTCCAGCTTTACAGCTTTTCGCTGGAAGGTCAGCCAAGGGCCCCCGCGCTCCCCTAGAGCGGCAATTCAACATTTTGGGTCCAGAGGGCCGGCCCCAAGCGGTTGAGGCTTCAGCACCAGATATTTAGGCCCTGGGACATTTCAGCTCTATTCGCCACAGGCTTCCACGTCGCAGCAGCCTTGAGACGCTGTTTCTGGGAGTGCCCGATTTCCTAATGATGCAACACTTTTGCAACAGCAGCTGGGGTGCTACAGGCCTCGGTTTCCCTTTGGTAAAACGGGTGCAACACTCAAGACTGCAAGGCAACACAGAAGCACATCTCAGCTCAAGAACGGACAGGGCCAAAATGAAGAAAAGGTGGGCGGTTTGCCATCCTCTTCTGTTCCCTGCGTGGTCCTTCGGCCGGCTGCAATCGCGCCCGTAAATTTTCCACCGGTGCCAAAAAGAACCAGCCAGTTCCAGAGGGGCAGAGAATGGGGTTGGGGGCTTCCCATTTGGGGTTTTTCAGCCCTCCACTTTCTTTCCTGCACACAGAAACCCAGGAGCGTTTCCAAAGGCAGACGTGACATCAAGTCTCTAGTTCTGTAGATTGCTTGTCCTTGGCTGACAATGAGGGGGGGAAAATGGAGTGCTTACTTTCTGTTTCTCTTTTCCTGGAATGGCCTACTTTCTCCCAATTTTTGTGAATTGTTGTCTGTACAGCCTCATGGTCAAGTGCGTCGATCTAAAAACACCTAAAACAGCTCATCTTTGGCACATTAATGCGTGTTGCTGGCTAATTCTTTCAGAATCAGAATACACTTATTTGAAGCTCACAAGCACTGTTTCCTTGCTCTTCGCTCGTGGCAGTTTCCAGATTAAATAAATACTTCCACGCTTCCACTGGAAGTTACAGGGGAGTTGCCACGGATCATCAACGTTTTAACGTCTGAAAAAACTTTCTCAACAGGTTGGGCTGTAAGTCCCACCAGTGTCTCTTGGAAATGTTTGAAATGGAGTTCACGCCACAGGTAGATCTCATTCAGCCGCACTTGCGCTGCTAGGCAGCCCTTTGAGTGCTCAAGAATTCCTGCAGCTCCATTGATACAGGCTACAATAACCGAATCTTAAAAACCTGGTGGTGTTTCTCCTTGCCTCCCTCTTATACCGAAGAGAATCAAGGCGGGGCAATCCTGACTTTCTTTCTCACCGTTTCCTGATTTTCTGAGCTAAGCTCACGTTTCATTGAAGGTCTCTGAACACCTTCTCCAAGGTCACCTCTCTACAGAAGCGTCCCAGTTTCATTATCCCTGCTCATTAGCTGGCTTTGGAACCAGAACTCAGAATAAAACAGGAGAAACACCCGATATAGACCTTCTGGAGTCTCCCTCCTCCATGGTGAGTCTCAGCCAGGCACTTTCCCGTCTAATGTGCCCTCTTCTTGCCTTCTTTAATGGGTTTTCTGCAAAGAAGATAGTTGTAGCTGTAGGAAAAGACTGGAATGCTTACCACCTGGTGATCTAATCCCGGACACAGCAACTTTGGGCAGACAGTATTTTTATTCTGTTTCTACCCTCTGATGAATTGTAAAGACAGTGCTTCATTTGCACGCTGCTGGTGCAGAGCAACAGCCATTTTTATCACACATCTTTCCTCTTTCGGGCTCGATAGTTCAGCTGTACCTACTACTGGTGGGAGGAAATATAGGTGAAATTATCTGTGCTGGTTTACAGTGTAAGAGTCCCGGGAATTCTTTTGGGAACACCGGAGGCCTTCTGCTGACAGTGCCTGTTTGCCAAAAACAAGGGCAATTAATTATCTCTGCTTTTCTTTGCAAATGCATGCTATTTCAACAAAAATGTAGCAGTAGGAGCAGAATATTTCCATGGCTGATAAGCCCCCTGCGAGGGAGAGGTTGGCACCTTTGCTGTTATGCCCCCCCCCGAACAACATTGGGAGGACAACACGCTCCGCGTTTCCACTCTACGAGATGCCACGCCAGCGCCTTTTGAAATAAAACCACCCAAGTTCTCTTGCTCTGCCAAACGCAGAATTCTCAGGCCAGCCACACCATGGTCCGCTTCAGGTGTGCGCTCCCGGGGTGACAGTCAACTGAATCCCAGGACAGCGAGAAGCAAATTTTTTCTTTTCACAGATGGGCTTCAGATCTTTGTTCTTGCACTTGCCAGCTGGTTGGGAGAAGGAGATGGGTGTGCAAGCGGGCTCTCTCTCTACTTGACACATGTGCATTCAAAACCATTCTGGCTTTCTCACTTTAGGATCCAGATAGGGCTCACATCTTGATCTAGGATGGAGAAGCTCCCCAGACAGTGGGCAGCTGATGGTTTTGTTGGAGGACAAAGCCCAAGCATTATTTAGCCAGATGGTTGGGAAGGAAGGAAGGAAGGAAGGAAGGAAGGAAGGAAGGAAGGAAGGAAGGAAGGAAGGAAGGAAGGAAGGAGAGACAGACAAGGAAGGAAGGAAGGAAGGAAGGAGAGACAGACAAGGAAGGAAGGAAGGAAGGAAGGAGAGACAGACAAGGAAGGAAGGAAGGAGAGACAGACAAGGAAGGAAGGAAGGAAGGAAGGAGAGACGAAGGAAGGAAGAAGAGACAGACAAGGAAGGAAGGAAGGAGAGAGACAAGGAAGGAAGGAAGGAAGGAGAGACAGACATGGGAGGAAGGAAGGAAGGAAAGAAAGAAAGAGTCAGACAAGGAAGGAAGGAAGGAGAGACAGACGAAGGAAGGAAGGAAGGAAGGAAGGAAGGAAGGAAGGAAGGAAGGAAGGAAGGAGCTGGCAATTGCTCAGAGAGGGCTATATTTAACAACTCACTAAGAGGAAGTCTATCCCAAACCTCAAAAGATGCGATCTGACCCACAGAGCATGTCTCCCTCGGGTAGGGAAAGGAAGACCTCTAAGTATATTTGCTGGTTTATATACAGCTGTATATTTCATTCACCTGTAATTTAAGTCTGTGACCCTCTTTAGATTGGACCCCAAACTGCTTGGGTTCACACAACAAGCTTAACTAGATTAGCCAATATGGGTAACTGCAGAGTATCTTCCTTAACGGCGGAGTGTCTTTGATGTTCAAAAGTGCAGCCGAGACGAACGTGGTTTGTTGGTCTCTGCATTTCCCCTTCAATGCTGAAAATGGATGTGGCTAGAAAAACGAGCTAGAGGGAGCTTTCAGAAAAGGACTTAAGCAGATTTATCTTGGCTTATTCTGCTCATGGTTGTTAGTAACGGAGATTAGGTGGTGCCTGCAGCTTCAGGAATAGTCTATCTTGTTAATATCGCCTTCCTGTCTTGTTGGTGGCTGTTTGGGGAAAGGAGAATAAAGTGGATGCATTTGAATCTGGATTGCTGTCTTGAGTCTGCTGTTAAGTTCTTTTATTACCAGCAATAAAATATTATCATTGTCCTTGGTGGCAGGTGGAAGTTTTAGCCATGATCCTGGCAAGGATCCAGCATTCACCTTACTCCACTCCTGTCTGTCTTCCTTTTCTGGCAACGAAGTTTCTGTGGCTCAGCTTGCTTTTTGCATTGCCCCCACTTTTCTGTTCTAATGTTTTTCGTACTTTTACAGATTTCACAGCTCCTTGAAATAACCTGTTCCCATTTCCTGATTGTCTTTATTTTATCCATCCATCCATCCACCCACCCACCCATTCATCTGTCCAGTTTTGATTCGGACATCCGATTCCAGGCCAGTTAGATGAAATTTCCAGATTAAATTGAACAGGAAAGCCAGATTGAATCTTCGAATTGGATGGCTCCAAATTGCTCGGGCAATTCAGGACGGCTTTCTTCTGAATTGATTTGGAAAACAGAAACGGCTTGATCTGACCCTTTGAATGATAGGGTTGGGCTCGATTTTCTGAATTGATTCCAATTACCGTACTCAGTTTGCCATCCCAGCTGAATCAATAGATTGAATTAGAGCCTCGATAAAATAAATTATTAGCACAAATGGGGGGGGGGGGAGCAATTAAATACAAGATACAAGAGTCATCCTCCCTGCCCAAGCTTAAAATGTTCGGAACTAAACTGTAATGATTCAGGAGAAGCAAAGCCTTCTCCTCTCCTTGGCCAATTTAGGAGCAAATTGGGGGATTCTCAAGATGATAATTTTTCTGTTCGTATAGTTCACCAGGAAGTTGGGTTACGTGCAACCAAGCTGGTGTGTTCCAGCTGTGAATTACTGCGTCTTGCCTGGAAAGTTGGAGGTGGGAGCTAATGTGGGGGAAAGAAAGAAAGAAAATCAGAAGAGCCAGGCCTCTTGTGGCCTTGAATGTGATCCACAAGCTACGGCTGTCTTGGGGCTGATGGATTTGCTGTCACTTTTCCCTGGCGTGAAGTGACAGATTTTCTGCATCGCATTCAAACAAAACCAATAGTCGTCCATCAACCCTGGACGGACAGGAGCAGATGATGGAGGATGGGCAGCGAGCGTGGCTTGCAAAACACTTCCCAGGTGGTCCTTGCTCGCTGCTGCTGGCATGGAAAATTGGTCCGATGGGAGTGCCCGGGGGCCACGGAGAGGTGGCATCCTGAGCCGTGGAAAGCAAGAGTGCTGTAGGCGTGACAGTTACTCCTCTTACAGAAAGTCCTTCTTCCACACCGCACCCCACCCCACTTTTGTCTCACGCCTTCTCAGCAAGAGGTTGTCATCGCCATTCGGGTGACAGCCCCTTTAGTTCAACCATTGGCCCACTGAGTTTAAAAACGGGCAGGAAATCATTTCCAGCATCTTTCCAGAACGTTGGATGGGGGTTTCTCCCAACCCTTCTTGGAAGGAGTGGATCCAACCTGGAATCCTTTGCTCTGTTGCTGAGCTCCAGAAGATATGAGCTTCTAGAAGATCTGGATTTTTATTTTATTTTTTATTTTGGTATCTCCCCAAACATTGGTGGTATTATCAATCCACTTCTGGGTGAAGGTCTCTTCCTTGAAGGTTAGGGACCATAACTGACCATCTTGGCCCAGTTCAGGTTGGTAGATAGATATCTTTTTGACTTCCCCATCTAAGGTGGAGGGAGAAGGACTGGCCCAAACTCATCTAACCAGCTTCCATGTCTAAGGGAGAACTGGAACTTGGGCTTCCCCATTGCTTATCCAGCACCTTTCCCACCACACCACATGGGCTCTCTCCCAAAGATATATGGGGCAAAAAGCATAATTTGTCTGTTTATATTTTACACCCAGTTGAAAGGCTCTTCCAACAGTGATGAACAAGACAACAGGATTGGGGTTGTTCATGGATATGCATTGACGCATGTGAAAGACCAAATACATGTTAAGGAACACATGGAGAACATCTGTAGAGACCAGGAGAAGGAAGAATGAATGGAAAAGTAGGAATGTTGCCTCATTTTAGGGAGAGATGGATGGATGGATGGATGGATGGATGGATGGATGGATGGATGGATAGATAGATAGATAGATAGATAGATAGATAGATAGATAGATAGATAATTTCTGTATAAAAAGGGTTGCTTTTCCATATGCAAAGAAAATACTTTTTTCTTTTGCTGGCTTAGAAACTTTTCAGCATCATTCTTCTCTGTGGTGTTTTGGGAAGGGATAATTAATAATTAATAATAATTAATTTTCAGTCATTTATTCTGCTTCTAATGCCACCTATTGCCTCTTTTTTCACTCTGAAAAATATTCGCTGTATGCCTTAATCAGGGTGTTGGGGGAAGTTAAAAAAAAATCCTTTTATTTTTCCTACCTGCTTCTCAACAATGATATTCCAGTTCTCTGAATCCTTTTTCTGTCTTTTTCTAAACAGGGGTCAGGCTAAAGTTGTAATATATTTTTGGAGGGCGTAAGGCTAAAAAATGTTTTTAAAATTGGGGTGCTGGGGGTCATTACCTGGAAAATAGAGCATGTTAAACTTTGCAGAGCCTTTACCCTTAAATTTACTCACTTTTTAACCTCTTGTGTGCAAAAAGGAGAGAGAAAAAGTCCTTCTCCAAATTGGCAGTTTGCCTCTGAATTTAAGTCACACCATTTTGGGAGACGCCAGAGGCTGTGAAACGGAGTTAGGGGTCATTTGGCCCCTCGTGCTAAACCTGGATATTTTTGGTGACAAGCAGGCAGTCATTTTAGGAAAGGCAAAACCAGCATTGAAACTCAGAACAAGAGGATCCGCGTTGACCCCAGGGGGGTCTGCAACACAAAGTAAAATGCACTGAGGATCAAATGATTTGATAGTTCTGTACCTGAATGAAGAATCTGTCAATTTGGGATTCTGCCCAAAATTATGCAGCAGGCATTCCTTCCCTCATGTCCCTGCATCTGTTTGAGATTTGAAATTGGAATCTACGTTTCTGTTTTTCTAATGTATGCAACTGTGGAACCAATTTCCATAATATTCTTTATTTTTTTTCCAGTCTTCCCCCTTCACTTACAGCAGCCCTATGCATTTTCATTAATGGGATTTATTTTTTTTTGGTGTGCATTTCTCCTAATGTGCACGGTAAAATTCCAAGACATAGAACCAGTCAGAGGAAGACTGCATTTCAATCCCCATCTTGATTCCAGAAGTGAATCTTGGTAAGTGCTTGTTAAAATGCAAACTCAGTGAAATTCAACTGGGCATTAAGCATTCAGGACACGGCTGAATACTAGAATCTGATGTGGGTTAACGATGGTTCGGCTTCCTCATTTAACGTCTTGAAGAAAAGGCTTATTGTCTGAGAGATGTTAGAGGCAGGGCTTTCCCTAGAGTCTTCAACTTCCAAGATGTTCTTAATTAAGCTGCCGTTCTTGACCTGTTGTGCATTATTACAATACTTACATTTTTCAGTAGAAAATATTTAAAACCCCAGTTCAATTCCAGCTTGCTTCAGAGACTCAGCGTTGTAGTTTTCTGAACAGTAATGCGAAAATAATTTCCCGGGGCTTTGTTTCTGATGTGGTTTCCTGGTGGTCTCCTTTCCTAATATTCACAAAGTCTGACCCTGCTTCGCTTCAGAGCCCAGTCCACGTTGCTGTGCTCTTTTCCTGTACTTAAACTGAGTAATTCAAATGGTTTTGAGCTATGCCGACGTACACCAATGCTTTCACACCCACAGCTTGCAAATAAAGAAATGAATGGCACGCAAAGGTGGCTTTACCTAATGTGGAAGACTTCCTCTTTTTTCCTTTTTTAGTTCCAGCTAGAAACTTCGTTCTGGAATGAAACTGGACTCTTAAGCATCTCGTCTTGACCTTTGCTGGATCAGCGCAACTTGGGGCAATGTTTTTTCTCGCGCCATTTGGACCTCTCTTAGCTTTTTCCATATTTCCTTCCCCGCTGCAGAGCAAGAAACGCGCGCGTTGACTGGCCTTGCCATCTCTTCAAGAAGATGGCCTTGCCTTCTCTTCAAGAAGACCTTTGCGTCTGATGGGCTCCGGGTCATGGGGAAAATTGTGCTGACGGTTCGGCTCTCCGTCAAAATTTACATCTCTTTCCTTGGAATCCAGGCTGGCCTTGCCCGCTTGCAAACCCATCGCTTTTCGGTTTCTAGGTTTGTCGAACAGAAAAAGGAGGGGGGCGCTGAACCGGGTTTTGGTGTGTAATTGACTTTCCGCACCTCCCCAAAGTTCCTGGGCAGCCTGTAATTTTGGTCGTGTTTCCATGGCTGGGAGGTTTTATTTCCCTCCCTAACCTGCCCATGAATTTTATCTGGGCCTCTGTGATTTATGACGCCGGAGTCCTGGCTGGTCTGCAGTGCCCTCCCTTGGAGGTTTCTATGTTTTTAAAAGCACTGATTGGGGATCCCCCCCCCTTCAAATATCCATCTCCCTAGAGAAATGACAAATTTAATTAACTCCCTTCTCCACTTTTGACCCCGGTGTGTAATTGTGAGGTCTTCCTTCAAATAATTTCTAAATATGATTTCCATCCCATTCTTCTCCTCCTCTCAGTTTTGGTGGGATCCAACACCCGAGATAAAACATGGACCCTCCCTTTCGATGTGATGCCTCTTCGCTATGAGAGTTACTTGGTAGAGACCAAATTTCCAGAAGGTTAATTCTGAAGCAGAGGAGGAAAGCTACGGTGTATTTCATCATCTTTTCCAATTGAGGTTCCCCTTCAAACTGCACTGGAGGTGAACTCATCGAGGTCCTCATCTGCACACAGGCGTAGAGTACACACGTTCTTAGGAACAGAGATGTAAGGTTTTGGCAACTTGCTACAGAGAGAATACAACATCTTTCCGCGGGAGAGTTAGTTGTTTGCACCTCTGAGACGTGATGGCAGATGCCAGCTTGGGCATCTTTAAAGAGAAGTCCCTTCCATTCACGGAGGAGAGCATGATCCATGGGTACCAGCTATGGCGATCAGATGTTGCCTTCAAAATCAGCTTGCACGTTTTCCAGATTGGGGTATCCAGTGGTCATCTATAACAACTGCGTATTGCACTGGGTACTTTCATTGAAGGGTGAGCAAAACAGAAATTAACCTACATACGAGAGGCAAAATACATTTCCTGACCCGTTCTTTCTCTTGTGGCTTTAGGAAGACGTTTCCACCGATTGAATTCCACTGCCGAGCTCCTTGGATTTTTCTTGCTCTGTCCAGTCCCAGCCGATGATGACGATGTGTTAGGAGTTGCCTCTTCCGAGGGCCCAATATTTATATATTTGTTTATTCATTCGGATCTCCTCTTCCATTATGACCTGCAGACGTGCCTGGGGGATGGGTTGGGAAGTTGCTTAGCTACTTCCACGCTTTGGTGTGTGCTTCTGTGCCGGGTGTGCTAATAGATCATGAGACAACCTGACGTGCGTCCCATCCGGCGTCTGCAATTATTGATTTATTAGCCTCTGCAGGAACTGTAGGGAAGAAGGTGATCATTATCAATTGCAGCCGGGAAAGCAACCCCCCAAAAGCAGAAACAAACCCAAAGCAGGGCATTTTATAGGGCGTTTTTCCAAGGGCCAAACCGACACGAGTCCCAATGTTGCACGTAGGAAAGAGCTCATAGATATTCGGTGCTTCTGGATCTGAGCTTTAGGACGGATAAAGATTCTTCGGTTCTGCGTCAGAGTGATGTTTGTTTGTTTGTTTGTTTATTTATTTATACGTCGCGCTTATATATCCTTCTTAGAAACGAAATTTGCTCATCCCTTTCTTCAGCTTTTAAGGACAGGCACGTGCAACGCTGGTGCAACTCTCCCCATTTGCCGTTTTTCAAAGTGAATCTCACACTCGGTTCTGTTAATAACGGTAGCTGGAACTTTGGTCAAAATAAACTTTCGGAGCCGGCTTCGTCGTTCCACAAAGTGAGATGGCAGCTTCAGCGAGTTTGGGCATCTCGAGAAGGTAACAAATACCTTGTTTTTAATCTTTCATGCTCCGTTTTTACTGCCGGGGATAGAGAGAAACATGCGATGTTGGCTTCCTTATCCACCCAAATAATTTATTTGGCTTCGCTTGTTTGATTTCTTAGTCTGGCGGCAAAATATTATCGGTCAGACCTGAATTTTGTCATAACTAACTGAGTTCTTCTTCTGTAATGGAGAAAATAAGGCATGTAAGACAAAACAAGGCCGATCAGCGCAAGGTGCCTTTTGGCTGTGACATATACAGGTAGTCCTCATTTAGTGACTGCCTCATTTAGTAACCATTCACAGTTACGACGGTGATGAAAAAGTAACTTTACCACCAATCCTCACATTTACCACCTATACTGTAAAGCAAAGGAAAGCTGAAGTAAGATCATAATCACTGTCGCAGTTTCACTTAGCAACTGATTTGCTTAATGACTGAGTTGCTGGTCCCAATTGTGGTCGCTAAACGAGGTCTACCTGCATCTCAAAAACGGGCTTCTCTGCCCTCTGCAAAAATATCTACAGTAGTCTTCCTTTTCTTTTGGCCCTGGGGAGGATGGTGGAGAATGTTAAGCAGTCCTCACCCATCACTTTTGTGCAGTTTGCATTACTAAACAAAGTTTTAAACCTTTCTATCAGTAATTAATTGTTAAAAGCAATCAGATTACGAGCGGGAATAAAGAACCAGCCAGCCTTAACTCATGCTTAGTTTATAAATGTCAGGGTTCATTGGCGGTATTTGAAATGCAGAACACAGGAAATCTTTACAGGGAGAAAAACTGCCCACTAAAACCCCAGGTTTTTGCAGCCCCCCCAGATCCTGTCACTGCGTGAAATTGTGCGCGTTGTTGAAACGCCAGCGAGATGCGCAGGTGCAACGCCGGAGGAGGAACGTGCGGACGTCTTCCGCGAAATTTCGCCACGATTGAAAATGGACTTCCGTGAAGTCTCCCCCCGTTTTAATCCAGTATCTTCCCTACCAGACCTCATGGGTGGGGTGGCCAACCCACACACCACATGGGTGCAGAGGGAATATTCAGGGTACCTGGGCGTTTCTGTAACCCGGAAATCGCGTGCGCATTTTATTATTTTGGCCTTTATTTAAAAACAGCATCAGCAAGGGACTCGGTCACCCCGCCTGTTGAATTAATTTAGCGCTCGACGCCTTGTGCGAATTGGAAGAGCGGGTCAGATGGTTATATGCATCGATTAAATGAAATAAAATAGGCTATAGGAATCAATAAAAAAAAATAATGGGGATATAGCCGACGACTGACGGCGTGAACTGCACCGTCGGCAAGTTGAACTGGATTACGACGGTCCCCAGCCTGGTGCGTGCTGGGACTACCTGTCTCTCCCCCTCCCCAGGTACACAGGGAGGCGGGTTCTGGTTGCCAGGGCAACCGTGCTCTTCCCCATGGCTTTCCATGCTCCAGAGCGGAGCCCACACCTTGCAAACCCTTTCAAATCAGCTTTGCGCTTATCCCTCATCCCTTCTCCAGGGTGGTCCAGCCGCCGCCGCCGCCAAGCCAGGAGGGCTGTTTTGCGGATTCTCCTCCTCCTGTGTGCCCGGAGGTGCCACAGCCCAGCTTTTGATATTGATGGTTTGAGACTGGGGGCCAGTGCCCCGATTCCTCTCTGCGTGACGAGGCCTCCAGTCAGCAGAGCGGAGACCGAGCGCCGGGCCCATCATCACCGGGGCTTTGTTGTGGAGTGGCAATCGCTTCATCATTTTGTCAGGCCCATCATTTACGCCGTTAATTCCCGGGCGGGCAGAGAGGGCTGCGATGCCAGGAGAGGATATTCGGGAGGGACAGGTGCAGAGATGAATGGGTTTCACGGATCTCGGTCCAGGAAATTGGCCATTCGGTTCTTCTCCCCTTCAAAGTGGTTTCTGAGTTTTTGACAACCTCCCCTCCCTCCCTCTTCCTCCCCCCCCAGTCTTAACCAGCCTTCTAAATTTTCCGAACTGGTTGAAGGTTTTTAGATCCCTTCCTCACAAATCAACAGGCTGGAAACCCAAAGAAGAGTGGGGGGGGGGGGGGGGAAGGAGGGGAAAAAACACACTTTGCATTAGATGGATGGTGTTTCCTGTTTCCTTCTTTCCTTCTTATGTCTCTCTCCTTCCTTCCTTCCTCCCTCCCTGCCTTCCTTCCTTCTTTCCTCTGTCTCTCCTCCCTCCTTCCTTCCTCCCTCCCTGCCTTCCTTCCTTCTTTCCTCTGTCTCTCCTCCCTCCCTCCCTCCCTTCGTCTGTCTCTCCTTCCTTCCTTCCTTCCTTCCTTCCTTCCTTCCTTCCTTCCTTCCTTCCTTCCTTCCTTCCTTCCTTCCTTCCTGTCTCTCTCCTTCCTTCCTTCCTGCCTGCCTGCCTTCCTGCCTTCCTCTGTCTCTCCTCCCTCCCTCCCTTCCTTCCTATGCCTGTCCTTCCTTCCTGCCTTCCTTCTTTCCTCTGTCTCTCCTCCCTCCCTCCCTCCCTATGTCTGTCTCTCCTTCCTTCCTTCCTTCCTGCCTGCCTGCCTGCCTGCCTTCCTTCCTGCCTCCCTCCCTCCCTCCCTCCCTTCCTGCCTTCCTCTGTCTCTCCTTCCTCCCTCCCTCCCTCCCTCCCTTCCTATGTCATTCCTTCCTTCCTTCCTTCCTTCCTGCCTTCCTGCCTTCCTTCTTTCCTCTGTCTCTCCTCCCTCCCTCCCTCCCTATGTCTGTCTCTCCTTCCTTCCTTCCTTCCTTCCTTCCTGCCTCCCTCCCTCCCTCCCTCCCTCCATGCCTTCCTGCCTTCCTCTGTCTCTCCTTCCTCCCTCCCTCCCTCCCTTCCTATGTCTTTCCTTCCTTCCTTCCTTCCTTCCTTCCTTCCTTCCTTCCTTCCTTCCTTCCTTCCTTCCTTCCTTCCTTCCTCTGTCTCTCCTTCCTCCCTCCCTCCCTCCCTCCCTTCGTCTGTCTCTCCTTCCTTCCTTCCTTCCTTCCTTCCTTCCTTCCTTCCTTCCTGCCTGCCTGCCTGCCTGCCTGCCTTCCTCTGTCTCTCCTTCCTCCCTCCCTCCCTCCCTCCCTTCGTCTGTCTCTCCTTCCTTCCTTCCTTCCTTCCTTCCTTCCTTCCTTCCTTCCTTCCTTCCTTCCTTCCTTCCTTCCTCCCTCTTGTTAGTTTGCTTTGAAGGGTGGGGTCTTCTCAGCTAAGGCTTAGGGTTAGGGTTCCTAAAAAGGTTCCTATCTGGGTGAAATTCAGGGTTGAGGGAAGGAGGAAACCAGTTTACACAAACCAGGATTGGTGGGGCTGGCTTCAAGGAGAATAGGTCATTGTGCCTTTGAATGTTGTTGCCACAGAGCAAAACCAGGGGCTGCGTTCTGTCTAGCGCAGTGTTTTCCCACTTTAAACAGAAACCTGGTTCAGAGATTGGATTTCCCATCACCGCCAACTGATTCAAAAGTCTGCCTTGAATCTGGGTGGCTTCATGGATGCATCCATAGCGTGTTCTTGGCGGTGTCATGCAAATCTTTGGTTGAGATTTTCTGCATGCAGACATGCAGTCGGAAGTCCTTAAATTCAGATCTCAACCTTGCCATGAACTGAGGAGAAGACAGCCTTTCCTTGAAAAGCAGATAGGGCTCAATTTAGGGCTTCCGTCTATCACCGTGTTTCTCAACCTTGGCAACTTGAAGATATGTGGAATTCTGGGAGTTGAAGTCCACATATCTTCAAGCTGCCAAGGTTGAGAAACACTGCTCTATCACATATGTCCTAGCTGTTGCGTATCTGCACTGATATGTCAAAGAAACCCTTGCAAACATTTGTTTCATGCCCAGTTTTTATGGAAGATGCTTTGCAGGTGTCATTGTTCAGGTGTTAGCGCCATTAAATCATTTCTGTTTTGTTTTTCTGTAAGGGTTTTTCCCTAAACAGAAAGGTGCAACTCTAAAAATGCAACGGTTCAGGTCCTTCCTCCTTGCATTTCATGGCCTGTGAAACTAATATTCCTGCCTGCTCATTTTTAATGCGCGTTAGAAGAGAAATTTGGGTTTTAGAACTCCATGGTGCCTTGTAAATAGACTTTTCACCTTACTGTTTGACTTCCTGGGAATAGGACAGGGTTAGGGTTAGGGCTGAATTTCTACCTTCAGCATTGTAGGTATCCCTACCCCAACACCCACGAAGTCTGGCTTAACAGATAACCCTAAACAACAATTGGTTGGCTTAGTTTGAGGTTCGGTGTGGTGTAAACTGGTTTATCCACCATGGTTTAGCCAGTGGGCAGCATGCCAGACCACTATGATTCAACCATGGTTAAAACAAGCCATAAATAGTGCACGCACACACACCTACACACAGATCTTGGAAGTTCCCTATCTTAGCTATCTTCTGTGGGAACAAGGCAGGGTGGAAAGACTTTGCAATGACATTCAGAATAATTAAAATTCCATCTTCCTGCCTGAGCCTCGAGCCCTTGCTTGACCACGATGCTCAATGCCCTCATTTAACTCAAGAGCAGCCCACGCATCCCTTCTCAGCCTGGGGCAGGAAGAACGGTGGCCGGGACCACGCAACGTGGTAGCATCGTAGTTTCATCCATCACTCTGAATTGTGCGGCGGGATAAAATCATTCCTAGAGGCCTAATGACAGATTAAATCTGGTCTGGAGTAAAGAGGATTAATAGTTATGCACGCATAGAAGCAATCAGAAAAATGGCTACAGCAGGGATTTTTAAGAAAGAAAGCTCATTAAATACAATAAAGGCAATTGGTGGGTGGAGGTAGGCTGGGTTTATAATTTATCATGCTGCACTGAACACTTTCCTGTGATGTGCAAAAGATCCTTAATTGGGTCCAGCAACTTCTGGGCGGCAAGAAATAAATAATGTAAATGCTTGAAGGCTTCTGTGAGTCCGAAGTGCCCTCCAGCGAAGGAGGCTGCTTGCTTATCTCTCTGAGAGTCGCTGCAGAAGGGCTCGTGGCCTGTTGTGACTCTGCACGAGTCACTGCCGGTTTAGCCATTCTTGGAAGAAGCTCTCAGTGGTTTGTACAGCTTGCTATAGCATTGCCAATCTTTAACAGAGACTACCCGTTGCGTCTCTGCATTATCACACGGGGAAGTGCCTGCTAGTAGAGGAAGTTGTCTTCCTGTGTAACTTTGTGTAATAAGTGCGTCTGGAAGAAGTTCCCTGAGAGAACTGAGAATGTCTAATTTTTGAACAAGGTTGCCTTGCGTGCCTTAGACTCACCCCTTAATTTACTACAGAATTACCTTCCCATGGAGGGGCCTGTCTGGCGTATCTCTCCATGATTTCATTATTGCAGATATTCAATAATTTCAGAACACTTTTGAAACAGTTGCACCAGCAAAGCTACCTGGATTTAATTTGCTTTTCCTCCATACAGTTCCGTGCAGTTTTCCTGATATTCAGGAGACCCTGATCGTTTTAGGACTGACTTTGTGTAATCTTTTCACAATTTACAAGTAAAACTTAGGAGAAGTCTACATTTATGCCCTTAGTGTTTAGGACAACAGTGAGATCCAGCAACTAAAAATAAGAGAAAAATTTCTTATTCTTACCAGAGTAGCCCCTTAGCGTTCTTCTATCATATTGATAAGGGTACTTATTTGCTGTTTATAATATATCTTGCCTTGGGGAGATTAAAAGAGGAGTTACCAGCAAAGCAAGGCTAAAACAATTAAAATGTCCAGAGCGATCAGCCCAACCCAAACCCTCAAAACAGACCTGAGCGCCCAAACATTTAGTCTGGCTGATAGAAATCTCCCACACACCTCTAAACCGCTTTGAAAAAGGAGATTAAGAAAGATGCAATGGGAACTGAGAAGAATTTTTGAAGTCCCATGGCAAAAAAACTGGAACTCCCCACCCACCACCGTCGATGAAATGAGAGGACCCAGCGTGGGCTGCCGGGGAGGAAATCTAAAGGTCTGACTGTGTTTCACCAGCACGTAATTTTCAGCAATAGGGCACCCCCAAACCACGTTTCCAAGCCAAGGCTTCTAATTTCACTCCTCTCTGTCACCACCAGGTTTATGGTCCCCCAGAGATGTTTTCCCAACACCCAGAAAGCTGCAGTACGTACATTTTCTCTTATCTGTGGGTCCCCCCGCCTGATATATCAATCTTGGGTCTGCATAAAAGCAGGCAAAACCCAGGGCGGTTGGCAGGAACGTAAAGGATTTCTTTCAATATCTCTCAGGCTGGGGTTTGCTGGTCTCCCCCCGCCCCACTTTTTCTTTCTTTCTTTCTTTCTTTCTTTTTAAGCAAAAACCGCAAGAGGAAACATGTCATAGTTCAAACTGCAAGGAGATGATTAGTTTGTGGGAGGAAAGGCAGTGAAGTCGTGATGGGGAATTCTCTAAACGGAACATGTTTCTCCAAAAGGTCCAGAACCACTTCTGGTTTGGCAAAGAAGTCTTCTTGGCCGTCGTCCTAAATCTGCAGGGTGACCCCCTCCCCATCTCCCCGAATTGTGTCAGAAATGGGTAAGGGCGAAATAAACAGAAAAGTTCTGTTTCTGGTGATTCATTGCTCCATCAGTCACAGAATCCGAGCCTGCTGAGAAAGGCGATGTTCCCATGACACACGTGCGTGGCTCAGGGTAACAATGCATGCCCACAATTCATTGAATTGCACACGCAGCAGCCTGGGTTGAGTTTGCGGTAGGCTGAAAGGCGGTTTGGCTCGTCTGCGGCTGGCTCTAACCTGTGAACCCAGCTCCTTTGGGCCCTGGCCTCTGAAGCCGCGTCAGAAGGGAAGAAGAGAAACAGTTTGTTCAGCCCAGAAATATTTCCTTCTTACGTTTCTAGTTTTTGCATTTCTGGCATTAGTTCCCTTTGAAGCAAATGTAGACGCAGCAATTCCTTGTTTTCCCCAGAATCAACTATGCCGCCTCCCCAAAGAAGAGGGAAAAGGTGGGCACCTGGCCAGTCCTACCATGCTGGACGTTTCCCACCCAAGCAATTCCTTTGGGGTGCCAAAATCATTGGCGATGGGGACCTAGCCGTGCCCACTTGGAAGAGGCCACCAGCGTGCAATGGAGAAGCTGGGGTGGGTGGCGGGAGGAACCCCCGAGGGACTTTTCTTGCCGAAAACAGTTCTGCAGAAAAAGGATTGCATCTGAACCGCCAGCCTCAGACCTCTCTAATGGAAAAATTTCAACTTTTTGCTTGCATGTGGCTAAAACCCCCATAAAGGCTTTTCTGTCAAGGGAAATAAATTTCTTCCCAGGGCCCCAGGGAGGCGAACAAGGCAGAGAGATGGAGATGTGGTTAATTAGTTTGGCAGGGTTCTGCTCCCAGGCGCAGACAGAAACTCCAGGCCCGGTTCAGCAGAGCAGGAGGAGTATGGGTTGTGTAGTGTAGGCGGCTATGTCATTTGCCTCCGGGCAAAAAGTGCCAGTTTCATCCAATCCGATCTGGCAGCCGAGATGGTGCGGCTGTCTTCTTTCTCTCCTGGGGCACCCTGGCTTGCTTGGCATGCAGAGTTAAAGGTTAATCCATGCCTTAAAATTCTCCTTTTTACTTTTAACCAGTTTTGAGGCTGCATAATGTTTTTGGAAAACAGACCATAATGTTAGCTGTTTAGACGAGGCCTCAAAACTTGCTTTCCGTTAACGAATCCTCACGTCCCCTGCTGGATTCGACAAAAGAAATTGTCTGCAAATCAATTTACATTTATATTTCGTGGCATTGCCCCTCGTTTTTACTCTCAGCACGATAACCCTGTGAGGTAGGTGATCCGAACAGAAACTTCAACCAGTTTCTCCCTGAATTTAACTGAACAAATGCATTTAAAAAATGCTTGTCTGTTTTTTGTGTTAATTGATCGCACCGTTGTTAAGACAGCAAGCTGTAAGTCAGCCTAGACTGAAGGCTGCAATTCTTGCCGCCTTAAGTTCACTCTGGGTAAAACGAGGTAGGACATCATTTTTAAAAACTTCAGAAGCATTAAATATATAAAATAAAAAGCAAGGTGGGAGCTGGATAAGAGACTGCCAAGGAATCTTTGTAGCGGGAAGAAGATTTAGACGAGTTTAAAGACATTTGCTGTAATAGCAACTTTGTTGGGTGAACGGGCAGAATTCTTCTGGAATCAAAAGCTAATCTGACTCTGTTGCGCATTATCTCCTTCGCTTTTTGTAGCATCTTTTCATCTACCCCAAGAACTGTAGCATCTTCTAGAGTCTTCCATCCATGACAATCATGAAAACAGGTTTGAAATCCCCTTATCAATGCTCGGGTGATGCTATGAAGAAGCTGTGAGTCACTAGTGAAGAAACAACCCAAGATCTCTCATTCTTCCATAGATGTTTTCTTTCATTGGGTGAAAGTGATTCTGGAAACCATGGTGCTCACTCCATGGTGCTTGTTACTGCTGGCTGTGCCATATGGGTGTGTTCTTCATTCCTGGAAAGACCAAGCTCGTGGCTTTCTATCCGTGCCTTCTTTAGACGTCAAATCTGGGACAGCATACAAAATCGTGCAGTTCTGTAGATGACGGGCCTTCATCCCTACCCAACAGAAGACCACAGGCAACAGAAGCTGTACCCAATCAGCATTTCCACTGAATATTCAGAAGCGGAAGGGAGGTCAGGCAGGGAAGAATTAATCAAACCAGCTACGGCAGCGAAGCCCGTAAAGGAAATAAAGCTGCGATAAAATTCACCACGCTGGAGTGGCACAGAGTTTTAATCACCGGCCATGTAAGGAAGCTGCAAACGTTGGGGGTGGAAGGAGAGGGAAATGCTGTTTATTCCCCGGCTCATGTATTTTCAGATAAAACAAAGTAATAAGCTAATTAAAAGGATCCCATGCATGTCTGAGTGCCATAAGATGAAAGAGGAGAAAAAGAAAAGCAGATAATGCTGTCTCTTTCTCCTTGTATGGGCTCTGCCTACCTGTCTGGGCAATCAGGAGGATAAACAAAGGTTCTGGATAAATTTGCCAGGCTGGTGGGTGAATTCAAGGAGAGACAGTCAGAAAATTCTTGTTTGACCTGCACTCAAGTGACTGAAGGAAGATCTTTTTAGGTGTATTAAATCTAGATAGGTAGATGGAGAAATGGATGGATGGATGGATGGATGGATGGAAAATGGATGGATAGATAGATGGAAAAATGGATGGATGGAAAATGAATGGATGGATAGATGGAAAATGGATGTATAGATAGATGGAAAGATAGATGGATGGAAAATGAATGGATGGATGGATGGATAGATAGATGGAAAAATGGATGGATGGAAAATGAATGGATGGATGGATGGAAAATGGATGGATAGATAGATGGAAAAATGGATGGATGGAAAATGAATGGATGGATGGATGGAAAAATGGATGGATGGATGGATGGATAGATAGATGGATGGAAAATGGATGGATGGATAGAAAATGGATGGATGGATGGATGGATAGAAAATGGATTGATGGATAGATGGATGGAAAAATGGATGGATGGAAAATGAATGGATGGATGGATGGAAGAATGGATGGATGGATGGATGGATAGATAAATAAATGAAAAAAATGGATGGATAGATGGATGGATGGACAGACAGAAAGACAGACAACTATGCATGCTTCTCTGACACCAAGGAGGGTTAGTGGGTGCGATCAACTTTACAAGGCTGGATAAGACATTAATCTGGAGCAACCATTTTCCCTTCCTTCCTTCTGTCCGTGCCAATGGTTGGACACCTTTGTAAGAACGCAACCAGGGGCTGTAAAGGCTTCTTGGACTTTCATAAGGAGCAGAACCCTGCGACATCCCTGGTTCAAGACCCATTCTGGGTTTAGGCATTTGCCAAGTGAGGAGGATCTCAGTTTAGGAGGGGTTAAGGAACCGAAGAGCAAAAAAGCCTCTGCAAAGCTTTGGCCACCCATTTTGCCCCTTAAGCCCTCCCCAACAAAACAAAAGTTGGGCTATTTGGGTATTTTGATAAAGGTTCAGCACTGAACACATGGAAAACTTTGGAATTTTGCATAGTCCTCCCTCTCGATTCCACTCGCTACACCTTTGCGCAACACCGTTTTTTCCTGCTGCTGAGCAAAGCTGGAACGAAACCAAAGAAACACAAAACGAAACAGGTTTTTCCTACTCCGCCAAATCTTGCAAAACAAAGTAGAACGAGGGAAGTGCTGAAAGGGGAAGCCCGAACACGGGTGAGCCCTGGTTGCTGTGGGGGCGGCCGCGCCGGAATCCCTGCGTTCGCGTGCAGCTCAGAAGGGAAATAATGGTTTGTGCTAACCAACGCTTCCCGGAGTAGGCGGCAACCAAATTTCCGTGCTGGGTACCTCCTTTGACATCTTCAGAACGGAAAAAGCAGCTGTTGTGGTCCGCTTGGGTGGCGGGGGACGGTTAAAGCAAACATTGGGGATAGCTGGGGTCAGCGGTTCTGTTCCCCAAGCATTGCTTGGCCTATTAAATAGCCTATTAAGGCCTATTAGGCATCAAAGCATCTTGGGTAGTTCTGGACTGTTTTTCCACCCTCCACCAAGCAAAATCTGGCCTGTGGAATCTTAGTTTTTAAGCCCTAACCATTTCTCTTGCCATGCACCAGAGCATCTGTCCGTGGCATGCCCCCTGCCCCTCTGGGATTCCCGCCTTTTCCCACTTAACGACCCGCACGGTCCTGGGGTTACAACGGCAACTGGACTGCGGAATTGCCGTCACTAAGCGATGCTGTTGCGTGATGTTGCGCTTTAGAACCGCCTTGCTTAGCGACGGAAATTCCAGTCCCAATTGCCGTCGTAACCCGAGGACTACCTGTATTCCACCCCAGCTTCAAGGTGTGTTCAATCTGGAATGCTTTGCTGCCCATTCTCTTCCAGGCAAGGTGAGCTGAGAAATGAGCGTGGATTGGAGGCGTATTTAGGGAGTGCACAGGGGCACGTTGTCAGTAACCCGCCTCTCTCGGATCACTTGCCTTCTCTGTTCCTTGAATCAGGAGAGGACACTGTTCTTTTTGTGGAAAAGGTCAGATTAGTATACGTTTCCAATATTCTTGAGACGGTAATTCTAACTCCACAGGAGAAGTCATCTTCCACCGCTTTCTCCAATGCTAAAGCGAATGAATTATAGATTTTTTTTCAGAAGATGCAGTATTTGCCTATTGTATACACTAAAATATGCTCCCCCCCATCTCTAATTTTGGTAGAGCAGCTACACGACACAACTTTCTTTTTCTCCTTTTTTACACCCTCCTGCAATAAGTGGAATTTCTCTGCTCGGGATCCTTATGCATGGAGGCTGAGACATACTGGATTGTGTTAAACTAAGCTTGTCTTCTCAGGGTGATGGATAAACCTCCCTTTTGTGAGCCAAGTTCAGTGATATGAATTGCTAGGAGAAATTGGGAAATTGAAAGAGCCGGTATTTCAAAAATATGGGTCCCTGTGCCAGAGACTTGTTAACCTGCTTGATAATTCAGCCCTAGAGAAACCGGCTTCCCAATTCCTGTTCAATAAATGAGTCTGCCCAGGACTGTCAGCTGTCCTCCTGTTGCAGAAACATTAACAACTTTTTCCAGCATAAAAATTACATGGCGTAGGCAAAATTCTCCTTTGCTGTGTCTGTCATTGCATTTAAACTTTTCATAGGCTTCCCAAGCCTCTAACAAAGGTTGGTGGGCCATACAAAGGATGCCTATCTTAGCTTTATCTCCAGATATTCAGAAATGCGAAGAAAGGAAGGAAGATGATTGATGCTGTGACACCTCTTGCTTATTTTTATCGACATACTTTTCCATATTGGTCCTTCTGTTTTCTGGAAGTGTGGCAGAATTCACCTAGCGGGTTTTATTTCTGAGCAATTTGACTATATTATGTTTGCCCCCTTCCAAGACACATTTATGACGGCAAGCACTTGAAATGGAACATCTTAAAGACTTCTTCTTCTAGAATGCAAGATTTGAAAATCTTATTTGAACCACTGAGCAAAATCCAGAAAGGAGGCAGGGTCTCTGGGGTCCTCCAGATGTGTTGGACTACAATTCCCAGAATGCTCAGGCAACCAGGGAAAGAGTCTGCCAACAGAAGTCCAAGACACTTGGCTAGCCCTGCTTTAAAAAGAGACTTTTGGTGCACTGAGTGGCACCAATAAAAATCAAACCTGACTTGGCTGTAATTTCTAGCAGGATTATAGCCAAGTCCATCTCGCCCGTGACATGATGCTGTCACGTTTTGCAGTTAGGAGTAAATCTATTCAGCTCTTCTGGCTGTAAATAAACATTATTATAGGAGTGATAGAGAGAGACAGTTTGAGGTTGTGGTGAAGGCATCAGGGTAGAAACCGGGAGGCCATGAGTTCTAGTCCCACCTAGGCACGAAGCCAGCTGGATGACCTTAGGCCAGTCCCTCTCTCTCAGCCCTAGGAAGGCGGCCAGGGCAAACCTCTTCTGAATCTTGCCAAGAAATCTGCAGGGACTAGTCCAGGCAGTCACAAGGAGTCAACAATGACTCGAAGGCAGCAAAAAAAAAAAAGTGACAACTGAAGAGAAAGGGGACTGACATCTGGGCTGGCAGAGACGCGCCGAGCTCCTGAGCAGGGGCTGTAATCAGGCGTGGAACAGCCACAAAAGGAGCGTGTCTGGTGCGCGTCGGAAAGGAAGGGGAGTAGGTAGGTCGTGGCCGCTTGCGCGCGTCTCCTCCGTTCACCCTTCCCCGGTCTCGGCGCCAGGCTTCTCTCGGGGGCGTCCCCGCGCGTAAAGGCCCTTCGGGCAGGGCGGCGAGGAGTCCCCGGGGCCTGTGCCATCTCCACCCCCGCTCTCCCCCCCTGCCCAGTCAACAACGCCGACTCCCGCCTGGCCTCGCCTCCTTCGCTCCCGGCAGCGGCGGCTGATTCCGGGAAGCGAAGATTCCTCCCCGCAGCGCCCCAGGGAGCCGGCGGCGGCGGCGGCGGCTCCGGCTTCTCCACGTGGGAGGGCGCCGCGGCGGTTGGGAGGTCGGCGAGGAGCCAGGCGGCCGAGGGGTGACCCGGCCGGCTTTGTCTCCTGACCGGGGACCGGGGAGGAGGGAGAGGCAGCCCGGCAGCCGGCCAGCCAGCCAGGCAGCCACCCGTGCGCGCAGGGCGAGCGGCTTCTCCTCTGGCCAGCGGGGGGTGCGCCGTCGCTGGCAAGGTTAGCCCGGCGCGATGCCCTGACCGCGGAAGCCCAGATGCGCCCGGAGGCCTTCCTCGCCTTCGCGTCGGGGTTTGCGCGGCGAGCGGGACGCGAAGGGAGCGCCAGGCGGCGGCGGCGGCGCCGGCAAGGCGGGTCGGCTGCCCCGGGCGGTACGCGCTGCCTTCTCCTCCCGGCCGCCCCCAGCCCCGCGAGGTAGGCCGCTCTGAGAGGAGGCGCGCCAGGCGCGGGGGAGAAGCCACCCTGGCTGCAACTTGCGCAACTAGAGCTTATGCATCGCGGCGGAGAACTTCGCCCAGCAAGTCCGACCCGACTAGTTTAGCTTGCGTGTTGTGTGAAGGCGACCGGCCGGTCTTCTGGCACGGTCCTGCTAACCCGTCCCCCTGCGTGCCGGCCAGCTGGCAGCCGAGGCAGGATCTGAACCCCAACGTGGCAATACCGCAAGAGCATAAGATTATAACTCACAAATTCCGTGGCTGTAACTTCTCTTAAATGCCTGGGGATGGGGGAGCACAGTGAAGCTACCTTGAACCAAGCCACGAAGTCTAATTGCCTGGGTTTGGACGACAAGGAGACCATAATAAGCGGCCTTCTGGATTCTAGGAGGTCGAGTTTCCCCAACACACTGAGTCCCAAACTCCCAATTTTATCCGAGTTTAGCTTATTGGACAAAGCTGGCCAGTGATTAGCGTATAGTTCTGTGTTGTGCGAATTTAGCCAACTGGATTAATGCGTAAACACCTGGCATCTAAGGATGGTCCCAATTTTTCTGACCTGATTCTGAAGGTAGCCTTGTGCCCCATTCTGCAAACACAGAGAAAATAGGAATATAAGGAAGCAGGGCCATTGAATAGTGTGGGCCCATCCACCACGTGCCCATCACCGAAGGGGATACTCTTGGGGTGAAGAAATGGCTGAGTATTTCCTTGAATTCAAGTGCAGATGTTCAGAAGCCAAGCTGCGTTTGAACCATCCCTTCTGCATCCCACAGAGCAGTGTAATCCTTGCATTCACACAGCACACCACAACGCCTGGCTGGCTTGTAGCATTTCAAAACAACTGACGCTTTATACTTCTACGGACCCTCCGTCTGGGTAAGAGCCAAATGCGGAAACACAGTTGGGACTCACGCAGGCCACGTTAAGTGCAGATTTTGCTTTTCAGTAGGCAAAAGGATGATTGCCTTTTGTTTACTGCTGCTTGTTCGTTTCCTTATAACATTGTTTTGATATATTGTATAAGTGTGTTTTGTTCTGCCTGCTTTCTGGCTGTTTATAGTTTCTGTAAGATGTTTGGGTTTGTGTGTTTGAAGTGGTATAAAAGCTAATCATAGCAACTCCTCCTTGGCTACTGTGGTTTGGTTTTCAAACCATCGTTTATGGTTTATTAGCTCTGTTCTAAATTTGATATTCTGCTTATTTGTTTTATAGGTTTTTTTCAGTGTGCGTGAGAGAGAGAGAGAAAGAGAGAGAAGGACCATTCCAACAGGTAAGATAATTAAAACAGACGCTTATGTCATTTTAATATGTTTTTGTGACAGTTTGGAATAGGCCAGCCCTTTACAAAGAGAAGCAGAATATTCTCTGCTTACAGGTAGTCCTTGTGTAGTGACCATAATCGGAACAGTAGCTCGGTCACTAAGTGAAGTGGTCGCTAAGTGAAACTGCACCCATGCTTACGATCTTACCTCAGCTTTCCTCTGCTTTACAGGCCTGCAAAGGTCCTAAATGCGAGGACTGGTTGCAAAGTTACTTTTTCATCACTGCGATAACTGCAAATGGTTGCTAAACGAGGACTACCTATATTTATTTATTTATTTGCATTTTTTAATGGCCTGCCCCAATCTGAAGCCTTTGGGTGGGTTACAACAGGATGAAAGCCCACCATACAAATCAGCATATGGATTCAAAATACCAAGGTGGACACTTCTAGCAGCTAACTAGGATTAAAGGCTAGGTGAAATTGGACAATGTTGGTTAGATCCAGTCATGGATGAATTCTGACAGTGGGAAAAAAATTGATTTGTTTTTTTAAGGAACAGATAAAACTGGGGGGAAAAAATGAAACCTCACCAAGTAGATTCCCGCTTTCTGTCCTAGACATGTTTAGTCAGAAGTGGGTAGAACTGGCCTCGTTTCCTTGCCAGTTGTGGTTATGAGAAGGGAACATTTTAAAACAAAGACGCTTCTTTTGGGGTAGTGAAAGAGTAAACTTTAGGAAGGTCCCTCTCCGCTGGATGTTCCTGGTGTTTGTCAGTAGGTTCTCCAGCCAAAATGACCGATGACCTTTGGATGATCAAAGGCCGCGTGAGCATTTAGACTAGCCAGACAGCATAAGGAACCTTTTATTAATTTAAAGCTGAAAGTGACTTTGAAGAGTAGCTGGAAGGCAAAAGTCAAAGCTGCAGATTTCTTTATAGGAGAACTTGGGTTCCTAACCTACCTTGGTGTTAAAACCCAGATTAACCAACTTTTACAAGTCCACCCTAATCCTTACCTTGCAGGCAGATACTTGTCAGGTTTGTGAACTAAACTTGCAGCTGTGATCCCAGAAACATATATGCATGTTTCTCTGCACATGTATGTGCCCAGGCAGTTTTCCTCTGAAGTGTCATTCAGCTCCAAATAGCTGGTTTTCCCCCCTTCTTTTTATTAAGTTTAAGCTTTACAAATTTAAACCAAGGTGAATTGTCCCTTCAGCATATGTTGGAAAGTTCAAAGAAACCCCTGGCACATTATTTTCCTTCCCTTTCTCACTCTTTTTCAATTCTTATTTGTAAGTGATAGGCATAATCTGGAGAATCTCAAAGCACCCATTTGATTTAGTTTTGCTCTTCTGCTTTCTGGTCAGCCTAGGCTAAGAGCAAATAATCCTGTTGCGGAGTGCAGAATGATTCCCCGCTTCTCAGAGGAGGCTGCCCGTTGCATCTCTGTGTGAGTCCCTGCTCTTAACCTCTGAGTTCCCCGAGCAGGAATTCACTCGGAGCACCCTGGGTGCAATTTCTGCCTTTAAAATCATATGCCAGCAGCCAGGAGTTTGAGGAAACACAGCTTTAAAACCCACCGTTGAACATTCACAGAATCAAATGAAATGCCTGTTCCTCTTAACCACGAGTTGTTTCTCGCAGTGTTGATGTGGGGTATTTCACAGATGGCCCCGAGTGGAGAAATTTGAGGATCTATTTCTGTCTGCCTTGTTTTGCCAGGCGTGAATTCTGCCTCCTGCAAAGGACCGTTGCTGTTTAGAGGCCAAAGACAGAGAAAAAGGGCAGGGTTGAATTTTACCTATAAAAATTTATCTTTTTGCATTGCTGTGTCTCTGTCTGCCGATTTCTCCACGTGAGAACTGGTTCCGGTCCCCCCTCCCCAGCCCATGGTTTGCATGCCCCGTATTCCGCACGTTTTATGATCTTGCACCTGAAGATCATAAAATTTAAGCCTGCTGGAAGGTGAATGTCTCTCTGCAAAAAGCATTTTAAAATTCTCCTCTTCCGTCATCTCGACCTTCAGGTTCACTCCCCCGGCTCGACAAGATTTGGGATGTTGGGATGTTTTCCTGCAAAATAGGAAGGGATGAAACATGAAATATTTATTTACAGCTCTTCCCTTGCACCCTGCTGCCCAGAAGAGGAGAAAAAAACAGTGCATAGCACAGGAATAGCTCCTTGGGTGGAAATACAGAGGATTGTTTATTCTCCTAACTGCTGTATCTAACCAACACCATTCAGTTCTGGTTTATCTGACTCTTCCATTGAAGCCAAAGGCATGGTGGAAAATTAATTTATAGCGAAGATAGGCCACCCTCCGTCTGCCTACGATTGTGATCCCCCCAATGTGGTAACCAAAATAGGGGGACAATATTGCTGCAGAAATCTGGCATTCCCTGAAATGCATTTCAAACGCACGGTCATGTTGGGGGGCGGATTGGATAATGGCCAGCCACAATCATGGCTTATGTTAGCCCCGACCTTTATTGCTGTTTTTGAATGGAGACAGTACATATATTAATGATCTGGAAGAATGATGGAGGAGGAATTTTAAGGGATGAAGGAATTCCCGAACAGTAGATCCATGCAACCCGCTGAAGTATTTATTTCCCGATCTCCAAACTCAGCCCCAATCCTTGCTAATCACATCTGGCCCAGAGACCCAGCAGTGCCTGTTTCTGATTTAATAAAAATACAGAAAGAGAAAGTTGGTGGAAAATTCTGGCTGCGTGGCCTTCTTAAGGGGCGCTGTATTTTTCTACTTCCTGTAGAAACCACCTGTTTTCCTTTTGCCTTTTCATAAATATTCCCTGATTTTAGAAATCTCTGTAGCGTCCTATTGATAGGAAAGCAATTGGACCCATCTTTCTGTCCTGGGTCTTCCTTATTTTTTTGGCAGTAGGGATGTTTGCGGGGAGTGGTTTTGAACGCTAGAAAAGGAAGCGTTTCGGAAGGGAAAGACGTCCACGGAAAGGACAGGCAGACCGAGATGGAAGTCTTCTTCATGTTAAGGTTGTGGAGAGCGCAGAATAAGATGGACGCGGAGGTTGGCTGGGAACCAAGTGGAAGTTTTACATTGCTGATCAAAGCCATCAGATCCTGGCTAGGCTTTATCCGTCCTTGTTCTACAATCTACAGCAATGTTTCTCAACCTTGGCGACTTTAAGATGTGTGGACTTCAACTCCCAGAATTCCCCAGCCAGCATAGCTGGCTGAGGAATTCTGGGAGTTGAAGTCCACACATCTTAAAGTTGCCACGGTTGAGAAACATGGATCTACAGAGATAGGATCTGCCTGGGACAGGGTGGTATTTGGGTCATCCCGGGAAATAGGCATTCTCACTTGAGATCTGGAAGATAGTGGATTGAGTTCCTGGCTATGGATTGCCTCTCTAATCAGGCCAAAGAAGACGTTTCCGTCTGTGTTGGTTACAGTCCAAACAACAAGGAAGCCCGTTGCTGTGTGTGATAGTTTAGCCCGTCTTGGCTGTTTTTGCAACAACAGTGCGGTAACTTGATTTCCGTGGTGCAGTTCCAGAGAAATCGCCGTGCCCTTATATAAAGCTGTAGGAGCATAAACAAAACCCCGTGGGTGGATACGGAGATTTGCATCGGGCAGGAAAGCCTACGGATGTTGGCTTTTCGGTGCTGTGCGATCGTGACGCCTATGCACACCCTTTTCAGTATAATTCTGCCTTCGAAACACCAGCTTGGCAGGGAAGATTTTGATGGCAATTAAGACCTCTGTGATGAAGGCATTGTAAACAGCGTTGAGGCTGATTAAGAGGAGGAGAGGTTTCCCTGGGGGTGGGGGGGAGATTAGCACCTACATCTTGTCCTTGTGGGTTGTCTTCCTTGGTAGGATTCGCTCAATAACTGCTCTAGGGTGTGGGAGGAAGCCCTTTGCGAGGAGTGTCGGGTGGAATATATAAACGTCTGTGCAGCTTCTGGGTCCAAAACAGGAGGAGAATTCAAGCACGGATGAGCAGAACAGAGAACAGAGACACGGAGGAGGGAAGCTCAAAATAGGTTGCTCATATGCCTATAAGGAATGGGGGTAGGAGTCTCCCCCCTTTTCTCCCCAAATTGTTGATTAGGGAGGGCAGTAAACCAGCACAGATCACTGAGTTCGGGTATGCCCTTCCCCCTCTCCCCATTACCACCATTTCAGTCTCCCAATTAAGGGCTTTGTGCAAAGGAAGAGGAGGAGTGGAAGGGCTCCCCACTCCCCGAATGAATCACTTTGCTTTTCGGGGGGAGTGGAAAGCAAACGTTTTACTCACAGATAGTTCTCATTTAGCAACTGCCTCGCTTAGCGACCATTCACAGTTACAACGGTGTTGAGGAAGTAACTTTGCGACCAATCCTCGCATTAACAACCTTCGCAGGTCTGTAAAGCAAAGGAAAGCTGAAATAAGATCATAAGCACAGCTGTGGTTTCACATAGCGGCCGCTTCGCCTAACAATCGAGTTATGGGTCCCAATTGTGGTTGCTAAATGAGGACTACCTGTATTTACTTTTCTTGAAAGGCGTCTGCGTGGTGCAGTTTGGAGAGGGAAGAACGCTTTTTTCTCCAAAGTGAGCAAAGCTTTTTGTTTTGCGATGTGCCACGTTCCCGTCGCACGTACCAGCTGGCGCTGGGTGAGAAGCAGGGCCAAACAGGATTCTTTATTCCTCCTGAGTGAACTTCCTCAGCCCAGAAAGTTGGATTTGGGGAGGCCAGGTTAGGAAGGAAGCAAACCTATAGGAGTGGGTTATTTTCACCTTCCCATCTTCTTGCTCCGATTTTATGAAACCGGTCAGCAGAGAGCACAGCGGAAGAAGAGTGCCATCACATCCTCCCCACTCCGATAAGAGGAATTGAAAGATAGCAAAAGTGTATTTGCGTTGTGTTGCCCATCAGGAAGCGCCTGAAACGAGCCTGCCATCCCTGGCTGACTGCGTTCACGGTCCGGGTAAGCCAAGCGTCCTTTTGAAACACGGTTTGTGGAAGAAACTGGGATGAGCCTTGCAAACAAGCAGTGTAAACACGGTTGGTTTGACCCGTCTTCTGGCTTTCTCCATTTCTTTGCCAATGCCTGGAGTCATTTAGAGAAATTCGTTTAGCAGCCTGGCTGGGGTTTGCAGGAGTTTAATTCCAAATCTCTTTAGCTCATAAAGCTGCCTTGCTTTGTTCGATATGCCGAATGAAAGAATTTTGAACATGGAAAACTGAGGAGCGTGGAAAACAGGGTTTCCAGTGGCACCTGTGGATTCAGGCACCCTGGAAAACGTAGCTTATGAAGACCCCTGTGGATTTAGGCACCCTGGAAAACGTAGCGTATAAAGACCCCTGTGGATTTAGGCACCCTGGAAAACGTAGTTTATGAAGACCCCTGTGGATTTAGGCACCCTGGAAAACGTAGTTTATGAAGACCCCTGTGGATTTAGGCACCCTGGAAAATGTAGTTTTTAAAGGCACCCGGGATTTAGGCACCCTGGAATGGGCTTTCTGCAATCCCCAAGATCCAAGGTGCCTCCATTAGCACATTCTAGGCACGAAGAAGAGAGCAAAAAGGGCATTCAGAAAAATATCTCGCTGCTGTTGGATAAGATTGAGGAAGAGAAGGGGCCGATGGGCCGATCTGAACAGAGTTTGCTTGCTCTTCTGAATGAGACCCTGCAAAATTTTGCAGGAAGGAGAGCCGATCTTACACGCTTGGAGATTTGGGGTGGTGGGGAAGCCAAGGAATGAAGATGGCAAGAAAATGCCTGATAGGAAGTAAGAGGAACCAGGACAGAAGCCGCAGGGAGCACCACACCATCTGGGCTTTCCAAGATAGGAAAGCGAGCAAGAGAGCAGAGTTTTCAAGGGGTTTATGCCTTCGGAGGCTGTTTGGGATCAGTCAACACCCACAAGCAATTCAGCAGCCACCTTGATAACCCTCCACCCTCTGCTTCTCTGCAACGTTGCTCCCCGTTTGCACTGGAAGTCAGAGGTGGGAAAGCGTGGGAATCTCGCCGCTGAAGAACCAGCACCCAAAAAATCCAGCAAGGGCGATGGACGGCTTCACGCTGAGCATCAGGAGGCTGGAAACCTTTGCCTGGCAAGGCGTTTGTGTCCGGCACAAGAACGTTCATTAAATTCTGCAGGAGAAGTTCTTGGCTAAGCTTGTAATCCTCCCAACTCTAGTCAAAGGTGTTGGTGAGAGAAGCTCACTCTTTTCCCCCATTGCAGCAAGAAATTCAGAACAGGTGCCCGTATGTGGCTGGATATATTTTCAGCGAGCATCGGTCAGCATGTTTGGTGGGTTCTTTCAAAAAACAAACTCTGTGCAGGGCAAAATCTCCCTCTTTTTTCCCTTTGGCATCTCCAAGGGCTGAGCTACATATTAAAGTCCCTGCTAAATTTCTAAGGGACGCCTGCAAAGGAGACCCTGCGTACGCTGCTTGTTCAGAACTGGCCATCCGTGTAAGAGGTTCAAGATTTGGGGTGGGGTTTCCCCGTTCCTTCCTTCCTTCCAAATTGCGCTCTTTGCCGAATGGAGATCTAAGGTGCTGGACAACCTCGCTTGAAAATTATTCCCATGGCATTCAGCTGTGCTAAAGGAGCTGATTTGTCTACCCAAAATTTCACAAATAGTTGCAGCACGGTGGGCATCGTGGTTTTCAAGAAATTGTATTATTTCACGGGGCGATCTGTCTAGCATCAAACACTTCTCAGAGTGGTGTATGGAAGCAGGAAAGCTGCAGAAACCCAACTGAGCGTGGTGTTGCAAAAAATATATATTTATTTTTGCATTTATTTAGGAAACCTATACAGCTGCCAGGTGATGGGTTAGAAATATGGATGACAGAACTCTGGACAGTTCGCAACAAGAAGAAGAAAAAATGTAATTAAAAACACAAAACCCCACAGCTGTAGAGCAACACTCACCACCAGCAATATCTCTGGGTTCCAGCCTCACCCCATCCTAATTGGGAAGAGCCAGTTTTTTAATTGAGGAAGAAAGAAGGGGAATTTTGGAATCATACCAGGGGTCGGACAACTAAAAGAATGTGATGAGAGACGTTTTGGAGTGTTAGTGCGCGATGCAAAAATTCTTCGTTTTCTGGGTCTACGTACTGACAACCACGTTACTGCTTGAAGGTGAAACCCTGATGCTGTTCACCCTTCAGCAAATACTGGGTTTAACCAGGGAGAGCTGTGAATTAGAGGGACGATCTGCCGTTTTAAGGAGCAAGCCGTGGTTTTGGAGTTCTAGAATTTTTGCATCCAGCAGGTGGGAACAAGGAATGAAAAACGTTGACGGAGAGACCATCCTTAAACTGAGTTTAGCTTTGTAGACCTCATTTGTATTGCGGTTTGCTTTTCTCTATTCTAGGATGTTTTTCAACTTCCCAGTCTCGCCCATAGTCCTGGGGGTGTCCTTTTATTTTCGCAGCAAGCCTGTAAAGTAGGTTAAGAGGCTGATCCCTTATTCATCATCCTAGGGAGAACTGAAGGGGAATCTCGCCAATCTTAATAGAATACCCCATTGCTGTTCCAGTAACACATCTTTATCCTATTTGATTATATTTAAACGTTTCAGAGCTTCAGTGCCCTTTTAATTTCCTCCTCTGAAAAAAGGGGGGGAAATCGTCTGAAAAAATGGGAGGGGGCCCCCTGTGCTGTTCATATTGCAAATGCGAGCCATTGCAGCAAGGGGGTGGTGGGGGGACCTGCAGTCTTCCTCCCCATTGCAAACTGGTTCAGAAGTAGATTTTCCATCAGCTTTGGGTTGGGTCAGTGGTGTTGGGAAGCAACCTAATTCAGTCCTGAGTGGTGTTTTTTGGTCGAGGGTGGGGGAATGGCAGAAATGTGGCATCTCGTTTTGTGGGGGCTGTAAAAGGCTGAGTCGAGGCTTACAACGCTGTGATGGAAGAGTGGCTGTAATCCAGATTTTTTGCTGCTTTCTCTCTGCTGGAACGGGATGACTCACCGAGACAGCCACGACAGCCGCCTCGCTAATTGAAATGTGCCGCCAGCGGCCTCGTCATCAGTCTCCAATCTGAATCCCCACGGCTGAGAAAGCTGATAGGGTCACAGCAGTGGGTCAGAGCGAAGAGAAAGCAGAGTGTTGCACGCTTGGGGCATGTTAGGAAAGGGAAAAAAAATCACCTGTTGGCGTTTGCAACAGGGGTCTGCCCAACGCAGTCTTCTGGGAGAGCTGCAGGAAAGCTGTTAACTTCCCAAAAGGTACCGAGAAAGCGGATTGCTAATAATCATAAGCAGAGCCTTTGTTCTGTTCTGAACATTTTAGGGGGGTCTAAGTCAAGAGGTCGCTTCCAGATCTGGGAGCAGGGAGTCCCTCGGGAATGGCGTGTTGGAAGAAGAAGGACGTTATTTGGTCCCTTCTGACTTGCATGGGGCAAAATGCAAGCGTCTTCCCACGCTGACCTTGTTCCTGTTTATCTCTCAGGCAGCAGACTAGCTTTTTAGCAACCAAGCATCAAAGCAGGTGGATGGGTTGAGCTGGGATTTTCCGGGGGGCGGGTTCATGTTCACCTTCCTAGATGCGCATTTTCATCTTTAAGTGGCTGGAAACGGCTGCAGTTTTCAGACAGGCTTAAACCAACGCCTTTGGATACCTGGAATAACCCCACCACCATCACCAACAACAACCTATCAGGAAGCCTGTAAATTCCCAATACTAACAGCATTAGTTTCAGGGTTGATTCCTGCGGCCAAATTTCTCTTGAATTTGCAAAGGGCATTTTTTGCATAATTCAGAAGGACTCTCTGTTTAGAGCTATTTTAAGGCAACGTTTAAGTTTCCTCCCTCTGCACATTTTTTTTTTTGCTAATTTTGGAAAAGGCTGAATAAGCAATCAGAAATTCCCCTTCTTCATTCACAGATCTGTTTTTCCCCCCTCTGTTCATTTGTTTCTTAGCACTTATGGTAGTGCTTTTTATCTGAAATTGGGGCTTGCCACCCTAAATTCTGATTTTGTCCTTGCCTCTAGACTCTACAGGGCGTTCTTTAACTATTTTAATTAATCTGAAAAGATGGAGCTGCTTCTCAGCTTTATGGCTGATATCAAAAGTGTAATTCAGGGTTTCTCAACCTTGGCAACTTTAAGATATGTGGACTTCAACTCCCAGAATTCCCCAGGCAGCATGCTGCCTGGGGAATTCTGGGAGTTGAAGTCCACATGTCTTAAAGTTGCTAAGGTTGAGAAACCCTAGTGTAATTTCTCATTAGGGAGGAATTTAGGCATTGAGTGTATCAAGGGAGGGGGAAAAAAGGTGATGCACATTTTGTTTTCAGTTAATATGGTGTAAAGTTTCTGCTCAGAGATTCAACACCGATTCTGCTGAATCTCCGAACTGCATCAACTTTCCAGATTGGATTAGATGCCTCCCCATTAACCAAGGGTTGAATCCATTTCAGCTATCAGATCAGAGTTGATTTTGTGGGCTGCTAGGATCAAACCCCAAAGGTCTCCTTTGGCGTGAAGATTGGGAAAGTCTGTTTATGTTCTTGTTGGCTGCAGTTTGGAAATCTCAAATGGACACGTGCATTTGGACGGAGGAATCAAGGAAGCCGTGCCATTCCTCTGAGATCTTTCTTCTCCTAATTGTGAGGTTTGAAGACAGCCCGCCCATTACCCACGCTTTTACCCTCTGTAAAATGTATCTGCAGATGTTCTGA
This sequence comes from Liasis olivaceus, assembly GCA_030867105.1. NCBI lineage: Eukaryota > Metazoa > Chordata > Lepidosauria > Squamata > Pythonidae > Liasis > Liasis olivaceus. The sequence goes on along the minus strand of CM061356.1, from coordinate 7,294,367 downwards.
CTAATCCAGCTGTTATTTAAGTGGATTATCTAACCTCATTCTTCTGTGTTGGTGGTTCAGCATCCAAAGAGGTCTGGCTTTGAAGTACAGCGTGCATATTAAGATAGGACGGGGAATCCTTTTTGTGTGGGGGGGGGCACAGAGTTTGCAAGTGCCTAGTGCTGCCAGATTCTGACTGCAAGATTTGGACTGGAAAGGTACAAATTCTCTCCTTCCCGCGTCGTTTCTTGGTTCTATGGCTCCAGTCAAGGCTGTATGCGATGAGCTTCGAGAACTTGGTCTGGAATATCTGTCCGGTAGGAAAAGCAAAACCTAAGATCCAATTGGGACACGCAAACTGAGCTTTAAGCCGCGCAACCCAGCAACAAAGCCAGGAGACACAACTTTCTCCGGATTGTCTTAACGTGGTACATTAGCAGCGCCCTTCCAAAAGAGCCACAGGCCGGGCTACGGCTGAAGCTAAATTTAATTTCATTCTACTTTCCATTGGGAGTCTTAGTTAGCAAGACTGCTTTCTGTAATTTCTCCCCGTTCTCATGTTCAAAATTACATTTCCAGCATGCATTCCAATACCTGCGAGGCTTCTTCGGGGGGGGTGTGCATGCAACACGCACTCTACAGCTTTTGTTGAACATCCGCAGTGCACCTAACAGAGGGGGAAAAATGGGAACAGAAGGTTTGACACGTAGACCCCCATTGTGTCATCATAAATGGTTATAATGGTTTTCTGAACACTTGGTTCCTATTTTCTCCCATCCCTGCTAACAGAGCAGAGAATACACTGCTTGTCCTTGGAATAAACGTGTACACAACAGCCTTCTGTTCCCACCAGCCTGTATTGCTTTCTATAAAACAGGAAAGAAATGTTTGGGAGACCTGTTTTGTGTCCTCCCAAGTCCTGGTAAAGCAGGTTCCTTTCTCCCTCATTTTTTGTTTTTAAGTTGGTCTACGCTGCTGCCTTTCTATCATTGCAATTTTGCAGAGGGGTTCCCTGAATTAAGGGAAAACATAAGCACAGCCAGGATGGCTGAAAATGCAAAAATGCAAACCCTGAACCAGGTTCATGAATACAGGTGTCGTGTTCACGTTGCAAATAAAGTATGTGAGGGCCTGATGTGAGACCTGCTTCCCACAACATGCTGCGATGCGGGTTTTGACGGGACTGTGGCACAAAATGCCCCATTCCATTTTAATCCGGCATTTGTAGAAACCTACCCTTTGAATATTTCCAAAGAGAAGTTAAGCGTCGTGTCAGGAAACTGCATTTCTGAGTGGGAAACGGAGCCGGGAGTCTGAGCCAACAGATACTTATTGATAATCCATAATTTGGTTTGCTTATTTGGGGATTAGTGTGAGATTAAGCAGAACAGTACATGCAGACATCCAGGTTCCACTGCGCTGGGTTTTGAAATGGATTCTTGAATGGCATGTTTCAACTTCATAAAGGTTCCCCAAGGGCCACTAGGTTCTGTCTGAAAATGTGCCAGTTTTGGGTGGAAGCAACCCAGTGCTGTGTTCGGAAATCTACCCCATCTCTCTAGGAATAAAAAAGTCAATATAAATGGGCGAAGCAGAGAGCTTGCTAGGGGTATTGGGGGACTAGCACGGAGCGACCTCTGTCATTAGAGTGTTTTGCAGCTGGTTGTGCCCACCATTGCTGCCCTTTGGTGAGTGTGCCCACAGCACGCTCTCAACATCCCAAATGTCCGCCTAGCTCTCATTCCTTTTCCCGCGATATTCTGCCTCTTAGAAGGCAGGAGACTCCAACAGCAGCAGAAGACGGCAACGGTGGCTTATCTGAAACCTTGTTTGTAGGAACAAGTAACGCGGCAAACATTGGCCCATTTCAGTCTGCCATTGGTTAGAAGATTCTGCTCAGCTGGGTTTGGGGCTGGATTTGGTAAACGCAGGCTTACCTCTGTGCAGACACCTGCCACGTCTTTGAGCGGATTCAGATGGGTTTGAAAATTTCATGGAAAGGATCTTCCTCCTGTTTGCAACCCTCCCAACCATCCTGCTTCCTCTGTCTCCCTTCTTACGTGTTTCAGATGAGGGGGATATTCTTTTTATTTTTTCGTGAAAGGCCTGGGGTCCCTGGGTGACCCCTAACCCAGGCCAAACCTCTCATCCGTTGCTCTGAGAATTATTTACATCCACGGCCCTGAACACCCCAAATCTAGGTTATGCCTTTTTATGCTGCACCTGGCAACCCTCTTTGGTCTCTGCCAGTCCATTCAGGGACGATGCAATTTTGCTTGAGGGCATCGGATGCCCGAAGCCTGCACATCTGCAAGAATTTTTCTGCAAGGGGGAGATGCTGCAAATTGCGGGCAGCTTGCAGGGGAACGGACAGCTCCCGTGTCACCCTAATGTCTCTCAGCGAAGGGTGTGCTTGTCAGCGCTGGGGATGAAGGTTGTTGGCGTCCTGAAGCTAGAAACAATACCCTTGGTTTCCAAGGCTGGGTGGGGCAAGCTTCCAGTGGGTGAGACAGTTGTATAATTAAAACCAGAATAACTGCTCCTCCGGCTTTTGCCCTGCAGCATAAAATAAGATCACAGCTTGGGGGCTAGCTTTTGGCGACTCATCCTGGCAGCATGAAAAATAGAGAGGAACACGATAAGAAACTAATAATTTATGTTCCAAGCACAGCCTCGTGCCGGCATGGAGGGGAAATTTGTGCCAATAACTCCTCTTAACTCCAAAAGGCATGCAATCCTTTATTGCACAAATTATTAATGACCAGAAAATAAATGACTTTGTAATCAGATCGCGGCGGCTAACGCTTGGGGGCTGTTCCTTTATTTGTGTAAATTCTGGAGTTGTTTGCTCCTGGAACGCAACTGGGGAAAGTTTTCCTGGCCCACCGCCCTGCCTGACAACACAGCAGATTAAACAAAAAAGCAGTCGGCATATCCTGGTTATTTCCTTGTCTATCAGAGGCATGTTTACTCAGGAAACAAGGTTGGCCCAGTTTCTGCATGCAACAGGGAGCTTGAATTTAGAAGGTAGGCATGGCTGAAGATTAAAATTCTCCTTCAAAGTCAACCTCAACAGCTTTTGACAGATTCACCTCTTTTTTACCAAGATCGTCCATCCAGGTACCATCAAGGCTTGGAAGTATCTCAAAATGTTCTGGATGCATTGAATCCTCAGCTTCTGCCCCTAGAATATGTTTAGAAGAGCTTCCGCCATATATAACATTTACTGGTGGGTTTTTGAAACAGGGTTGTTTGGGCCTGTCTCCGAGAGCCACGTTCACCTTCTATGAAATGAAATTTCACAGAAATTTGAAATCCAAATTCTCCGTATTTGGTACGAAGAAGGAAAAGGCATGACATGGTGCGTTGTGGGTGGGCAATGGTGATTCGCGCCAGGATTTGTTCAGAATACCATGCCCCAAATCCTGATTTTTGGAGACCCCTTTATGTCTCCCCAAACTAGTCACCAAAATGGCAATTTTCAGCGGCATTGTTTTTATTTTTGGGGGGGTGGGTGGTTTTGGGATTGCATTTATTTATTTATTTATTGTGATGGTTTTGTTCCATTAAACTTCCCAGGCGTATCAAAACATGGAAAGATGGCTCCCTAAATTGGGCTTTTCCTACTTCCTCCAGGTAAAGACATCTCCACCAGACATGTGGTGGCCCTTGGGGACTGAAGTATCAAAAGAGCAGAACAGATTTTCAAGGAAACAGCCCATCCTCGATTTAAGGGGATGTAAGAGTCAGTGCAAAAACTATTGCAAGTAATCGTATAATGCGTTTTCGGCACAGAACATCTGGACACCAATCTGCGCCTAGTGCTTATATGCTAGGAAGCCCCAAATTCATGGATTTTCTATACCACCGCAGCCTTTGACATTTCTGTGTCTTGGAGGTGGTAAATCTTGGAAGTGGTCTAGAAGGTGATGGTTTTGGCCAGGTTTGATGTGGGTAACAGTTCTGGTTCCTGAATGCAGTGGTATCTATTTTTTTCTTCCCCCACAATAATAAGAGAGATTAAAGACTAGTAAAAGTAGGATCAAAGACAGGGGGGGAAAAACAATGACTTTTCCCATAATGTTTACTGCTATTTATCACACGTTTCCCCCTCAGTTGGTGCTGTTCAGAAAACACTCATTAATCACATCTCTGCATTAGGGGTTCTCACGCGCAGGGACTGTGTACCAAACCTCTCGTGAAAGTGTGAGATGCAGATTTGAAAGGCTCAGAAAACCGAGAATAAGTTGTGGCAACCCGTTAGTGCATCTGCAAAGCTTTGTGATTGTGCACCCTTATCAGCAAGAGAGTTTTGAGCGTGGATCCCGATCTATGATTATTTATTTATTTATCATTAAATTTGTATTTACAAATTATATGCATGTGCAACTTTTCTAATATATTATGTACTTGATAAAACATATCCTAAAATTAAATAGGACGCGATAAAGGTTGAGATAAATACAAATGGGCATTCTAATATTTTTTCTTCACATCTCACTGGCTCGTCCTAGGATAGATACACCCCACTTTGGGGACCACAGAGCAAAATTTTCTTAGCCAGAGTTGAGAAGTTTTGAAACTTCACTTAAAATCAACAGGTTGAGTGGAATGGAAAAGTTAGAAATGTTTGGTATTTGGGTTGACAGTTTGCACTAAAACATGGCTTGTTTCAAATATGGTTTATTGAACAAGCCATTGTAGACAGGCTCGCCTATAAAGTGAAGTCATAAATGATCATTTGCAAACAGTGGCTAGGTTGACACCTCCTCATCTAGAACCTAACCAGGTTATGGCTTAGTATGCATTTTGCCCTTACATGCATGGGTTAACCATTGTCAGTTTAAAGCCTAGCCTCCAATATAGGCTGGCTTCAGACATTTTGCTAAGCCATGAATAAGCTACATTTTTAGAGTTCCCATTTCAGACTGAGCCAAAATTAAGCTCCTTCTGGCTGAGCTTCCTGTGCGCACTCAGCATGAGACTATTTTTACGGCGCAGATTGATTGCCAAGTTGTGTGAACACAGCTAGTATCTAGATCAGCTTTTCTACATGGGAAAAAGACTTTCTGATTCCCTTTGAATTCTTCCTCCTTGTCATAAATGCCATTGTGAATTCATCTTACCTATTTTTTCACCAGAGAAGCAAAGAGACTTGATTTCAGGTGTGTGCATTCACTCACACTAGCATACACAACCCATTTCTTGCCCTTTTCAAACTTGAATATCCCCGTGAAACTCAAAGTACCTTAGTGCTCTCTTGCAAAGGCACTCCTAATCTCACTGATACACATTTATCTTGAGATCTTACGTTTAATCCTGAATTAGTCCAATGCACAGAATAAAACCATCTCCAGCAACTTGGATTTTTTAATTGTCAACATCCTTGGCAATGTGGCAGAGACCAAGCCAGTTTGTCTTCATAAGAGGCTTGTTTGCTTGTTTTAATTAAAAAATAAAAATAAAAGATGAGCGTGTGTGTGTATGAGAGAGAGAGAGAGAGAGAGAGAGAAAGTCAGGTGTGAAATCTGTAGTGAGGAAGAAGGATGGAGAAAGTAATATGAATGCCAGAACTGGAAGGAATGGCAAAACTGACCTGTTTGGTTTAGGAACCAAACAATAAATACTTTTATAAAAGACTGGAAACCCTTTATGGACTTTTTGCTGGAAATGGAAAAAAGTGAAATGATGATTTCTGGATTCGACGATTGAATAAGGGGTAGAAGGGATTTTTGTAATACTTAAGAGGGCAGAGGGACAATGAGTTTGCTTATAACTGTTGAAAAGAGGGTCGGAATCACTTATTTTTTCTGATTCTTGTTTAATTATCTTTCTTTTACTGTCTCGCTTTCTGCACTTTCTTCTATATATTTTTATATTTGTATTTTATCTATGTAAAAACTGTTAATAAAATTACAGGTAGCCCCTGGGTTAAGAATGCCTGGTTTAAGGATGACCCATAGTTATGAACGGAGTCCCTTGTAGCAGAATTTGAGTTAAATACACAATGGTTCGGATTCATTACCCAATACTATGCAAACAATATTGTACAATAATACTGTTCCAATTTAACATACAAACTCGACTTAAGGACAGACCTTGGGAACCGAACTCGTTCTTAAACTGCGGACTATCTGTATATTTAAAAAAAGAGAAAGTAATACGAATGCCAAATGTAAACTAAGAAAAACTGAAGTAGGGCTGGTAACAAAGAAGAAAGGATAAGATGTTTAGGCATTCAATAAGATGCTCCATTTGGGTTCCTCCGAAGCCTCCCACATCTTCTTCCTAAAATCCTAGTGTTGTCATGAAGGCCACGGATCCTAACCCTTGCTTAGTGCAAAAATCTCTATTAAAACATCCTGACAGATGGTTATGCTTGAAAACATCCAGCTAAATCACCATCCTCGCTCATTAGCTGTGCACCGTTTCGATTTAAAGACGAAAAAGGTGTAAAACAGCTCTCACCACACCGGCGGGGTTCAGACCTGGTGGAGAAAGCTGGAGGAAAACATCTGGAGTGGTCGGAAGGGTCCTGGTGAAGATGGTTAGATGGTGAAGGCTTGTGATGGGGGATTTTGGGGGGGGGACATTTTTGATGGTGCCCTATGTTGAAATGTTCTCCCTTCCATGCATCCCTCATTCATTCACAGGCACAGAAATACGCAAACATACACACATTCACCGCTCTTTAACAATGTCAGTGCAGTTCTGGGGATTCATAGCCAGCTTTATTCACCTCCCCACTTTCCTAATATTGGGGGGGAAGATGGAAGAAAAAGGGGGAGGATTATAATTGGAAGGTGACATTGAACAAATTCACCCCAACATGAAGCCCAGTGTGCTTTGCTTGGTTCTTAGTGTAGCATGTTGTGTGAACTCAATTGTGGTTGATTGTTGTGATTCGCAGAGTATTGGGTGAGTACAGTAGTGGTGGTTTATTTGATAAACAAAGATTAAACCGATCAAGATTTGGTGGGATACAAGCCCAGGCTTGGCTTCCTGTCCTATTGTTAGACTGTTCTGGCTCAAAATAGTCCTTCAGAAGGACTCCAACTGCAGGTAGAAGGTTGAACTTCTGAGCATGTCTCCCCAAAGTTGCTTGTGTAGGAAGCAAATCGCAGCTTAGCCCAGTCTGTGAACAGAGCTTACATGTGGATGTCCTGTAGTATTCTGTGAACAAGCTGAGTCAGTGGTCTAAATACAAAGCCCATCTGGAAGTAGGAAGGAATTGTGGAAGAACGTTTGGCTGCCCACCATGAAAAGTGAGATGTACTTAACTCCAAGTGAAATCTTGTCCTGATGTTTGACCTCAAAGCTTTTACAGAACCCAGGAAGATGGGTTGACCAAAGAGACTTCTATGGATTGACTGAATCCCCGTTCTGATCCTTTCTCATCAGATTCAAAGGCTCAGACACAGAACGAAATGGAAAAACTGCTGGAATCAAAGTTTTAGAAGCGGCGAGGCCTATTCCTCAAGCTGTGTTTCAAAGGGGGGCTGGATTTCCAACCCTCAAATCAGCATGAGGACGTGCCTGGGAAATAAAAACATGTTCCTTTCTCATGTCAGAAATAATTGCACGTGAGTAGGAGACAGGTTGAGCTTGGTAGAAACCCCAGGCACTTCTCTGACAGTTGTGTAACTATAGACAGCCGTGACAGGGTGCTGACGCTCAAGATGGAGTATTTTGGTGGTGCTGTTTGACTCCTGGCCAAAATTATGAAGCGTCAGGATTCCTGTTCTCTGTCAAAGAGGATGGTAGGCTGTTTTAGATACTTGGCTTCCTGTTTCTCCAAGACAAAAACAGATGATCCTGGGTTTTTTGGCTGGAATTTACACGGCCCAACATGGCTTTTTTTAACTTGTGCCTTTTTGTCAGTCACCCAGAGTTGCTGGAGGTTGGGCAGCATATACATTTAATGCATTATTGTTGTTGTTCTTGTTGCTTGCACAGTCAGCCAGATGTTTAGACTGGATTTGGCATTTTTATCCACCTATCGAGTCCTTCCCAAGGACCTGGGATAGGCAGATGTTGTTGTTTGATGGTGTTAAAGGTATCGTGGCAGGATGGAAGCTGTTCCAAGTAAAGCTGCCTTTTGCAATTGACTGACGGTGATTTTGTCAATGTTGATGGTCTTCAAGGGGTGCTCCAGATGTTTTGGGATTGCACCCAAGCAATATAGCCTATAACTATTGGTACTATCTTTGCTTTCTTTTGTCATAGTCCTCCTCCTCCTCCTCCTCCTTCTTAAATAGATCATAGTCACCCAAGAATGAATGCCATGCCTATGATGGTCCGTGATAACCCAGATCCACGACAACTTCTCCAATGGTTGCTTGCTGTCTGGGAATTCTGGGAGTTGTAGTCCACACACCTTCAAGTCGCCAAGGTTGAGAAACACTGATCTAAGTAGCCTGTTCCAGCAGCTTGAAACTCAACAGCTATAAAATACTAGCTTTTCGGGTACATATAATATTGATGGTTTGCTCTGCGGCGGGTCCATGTAATGTTTCCAGAAGGATATATGACTGTTGATTTCCCTTGTTTTCAGCCATACATTCCAATTTTATTTGGTGCTGTGAATTTCTCCCCTCCTGTATCGCATTGATTATCTCCTCGCTGTTGTAACCTTTCTTGAAGATTGCACTTTAGCTCACTTGCTTGAGCAATCTAGAAATCCTTGCTCAATAGGCAGCTTTGGATGCAGTGTTTCCTCCTCTGGAGTTGTGGCAAAACTCCCAGATCCCAGTGAGCTAAGTCTCTCTTTCGCCAGCTGTATTGCAGCTGTGAACGCCAGCAGAGCAGGAGTTTTCTCCAGCAGGCTGGAGAAGTCTGAGGGTTTGCATCACCTGCCTTAAAGCTACAAGCCCGACCGCATTAGGATTCAAATCTGAATACGTATCGAACCGTTCTGGATGTTGAAAGAACAAAGGCAATGAAATAAGGAATCAGACAAGCAGGTTTAACCGGCGGAGCCGATCTGATCCTCGGATGACACAGCGACGGTGAAGGATTTGGAAAGGAAAGGCTCAGCTTTGCGTAGAAAAAGCAGTAAATGGAAAGCCACCATCTGCGGGTCTTCCAGCCCCTTCCAAAGCTAGCTAGCAAAAGTTAGCTAGCAAAGGTTAAAGCTGCACAGTCGTGCGCCGAATTTCAGCCCTTGGGGAGGTTATGAAAGACATTTTCGGTCTGTTTCTCCAGGGTGAGGGAAGCAAAATTCTAGTAATTTTGCAAGTCCCTTGTTTTTCCCACTGGTGGGCCCTTGTGCTGGAAAATAACCAGTTGAATTATTAGGCTGAAGAAAGCCGGTCAGGGCATTAATGAATTGTTTTAGGAGGGCTTATAAACCAGTCCAAGCCGATGCTGAGCAGCGTACCTCCCTAACATCATCCATGGGATTAAAAATATAAAATCAACATTGCAATAGGCCGGCAACAGCCACCCTTCATAGAAAAAGCATATCTAGCAACGTATAGCGTGGGAATGGCATTACACGCCACGGTGGGGGTGTTGGTTAGATGTTAGCCTATAGTAAATCATCATTTCCGATTAGAGTTCCTCCAATGTAGGGTAGGTCATCTTTTGCTTAGCAGTGGCTGATTGAATTCACCACCATGTCAGGATTCACCCATCTCGTAAACGTATTATCAATGCTTCGCCGAGGATGGAGCTAACCTTTTGTCTAATCGTAAATTATCTGGGTGGGCTGCAACCAGCAGTTGGGCGCTTCCTGGTAAATCGCCAGAACTGTGAAATCTTGAGAAAAGTGTCCTGTTTATGTAGCAATGGCAGTTGGACCTGAACCCAGCTTGATACGCTTAGCTTCTCCTGCGAACAGGACTTTCCTGCTGGATTTGTTGTATTTTAGCTCACTTCTTTGGTCTACAACTGTAGATAAACAAAGTAAGTCAAATCAGAGTTTATTGAATATACCGGCATGTCAGGATTCTCACGCTTCCTGAGCCATGCACCCGGGTTTACAAGCCAGAACGGATAGATGCAGGTAGGGAGAAACAAACAGGGTAGGGGTTGTAGGGATTCTTGTGGGCGAGTTAAGAAATGACTTTGGTGCCTGCCTGCCTGCCTGCCTGCCTGCCTCTCCTTCCTTCCTTGCTCTTTCTCTGTTCTCCCTCCCTCCCTCCCTCCCTCCCTCCCTCCCTCTTTCCTTCCTTCCTTCCTTCCTTCCTTCCTTCCTTCCTTCCTTCCCTCCCTCCCTCCCTCCCTCCCTCCCTCCCTCCCTCTTTCTATGTCCTTCTTCCCTTCCCTTCCCTTCCCTTCCCTTCCCTTCCCTTCCCTTCCCTTCCCTTCCCTGTCTCCTTCCTTCTTTCCTTTTCCTTCCTGGTCTCCCTCCCTCCCTCCCTCCCTCCCTCCCTCCCTCCCTCTTTCCTTCCTTCCTTCCTTCCTTCCTTCCTTCCTTCCTTCCTTCCTTCCTTCCTTCCTTCCTTCCTTCCTTCCTCTTTCTATGTCCTTCTTCCCTTCCCTTCCCTTCCCTTCCCTTCCCTTCCCTTCCCTTCCCTTCCCTTCCCTTCCCTGTCTCCTTCCTTCTTTCCTTTTCCTTCCTGGTCTCCCTCCTTCCCTCCCTCCCTCCGTTCCCTTCCCTCTCTCTTTCCCTCCTTTCCTTCCTGGCCCAGCCGGCTCCAGGCGCTCGGGCGCGGAGAGGCCGCCTGGAGGAGACCCAGCGGCAGAAGCATCAGCGTCAATCCGCACCGCCCCCTGGGCTCCGCTGATGCTCTTGCTGGGTTATTTATTGCCTCTCTCCTGCGCTGGCGGCGGGGATGCAATTCTGGGTCTGCTGCCAACAGCGGGGCGGGCAGGCAGGCGGGCAGGCAGCCACGGCCCCACACAAGGGGGGATCCGAGCAACAAAGCCCTTCTTCAACTCAGGCCTCTTCCTGTTCACAGAGGTTCCCGGATGGGTTTCTTCCTGTTTTCTGCAGCAAAGCTGCATCCTTGGTGCCCCCAGACTGTTCGCTCAGCTGGTTGCACTGGGTCAGGAAGAAAGCATGCGGTTGCACGCCTGTGCTGTGCTAACCTTGGTTAAACTCAGCCTTGGTTGCTTTGATTTTTGGTGGCTGAGCGTATGATGCTCACTCTGGAGAGGTGGATTGGGCCAAAAAATGGTTTAAATTCAGGAAGCAGGCTCTGTGTTTTCAGAACTCAGCTCTGTTTCCACCAGAGGACGTTTGCCAACCTCATCTTCTTTCCTTCCTGCCAGGCAGGCATTCAACAGGCAGAGAGAGAGAGGGAAACTGCCCCAGCTGCCCTTGGTTTAGTTTTATTGTGCTCCAGACATTCTTACCCCTTGCAAGGAGGATGCACACACCATTATATCGGCAAACAAATATATTTGCATGCATGCTTTAGAGCAGTGTTTTTCAACCTTGGCAACTTTAAGATGGGTGGACTTCAACTCCCAGAATTCCCCAGCCAGCCGGTATCACAAAGTGCCCTCGGTTTGTGCCTTGACATTTCCCTGCTTCCTTGGCCCATCACAGTTGGAGTGGATTAAGGATGAAGCGAGTCATGCAAGAAGGACATATTAATTAATACATTCATTTTTTTATTTGTCCAATTTATATAGCTGCCCATCTCGCATCCAGGGACTCTGGGGGGCGCACAACAAAGATAGATAGATAGATAGATAGATAGATAGATAGATAGATAGATAGATAGATAAAACAGTTACTATTGTTAAAAGCATTAAAAACAATTTATCCATTGGATCTTTGCTCTGTCTTTCTTGCAACACTGTGGGGCAGACTGGACTGATCCCAAATCCTTGGGTGAGTTTCCAGGGTGGATTTGAACTCGGTCTCCGTGGCATCTTTTCTGGAAGAGAGCCTGCCTGTAGTCTGGGCCGTGAATAAAAGGACCAACTGATGAGGAATAATCCCGTTTCAACCCAGGATTAGAACGGATTGCTAGGGGTAAAGCCACCCACTTTGGCCCTTTCTGTGCATCATGCTGGACTTGAAATAGGTGGAAAACGAAGCCTTTTGCTCTTAATTTCCCACCTACTCCTGCTTTTTCTTCAGCGTGCTGGGTGGGATGGGACTAGACGTAAATATCCTTCTCCCTTTCGGCGAGCTATATTTCTTTTCCACTCGCTGCTCTCCTCTGTCTGCAGGCCCGCTAATGTCTCTGAAACTCCCGAAGACATTTATTTTCGCATCCGCTCTCAGCTCTAATGCGTCCCAAAAGGACTTTGTTCCTTGTTAATTACATTGGGAGAATCCATTCCAGCTGCCTGGGGGTTGCATCAGGACATGGTGGGCAGGTGGGTGTGAAGTGGAAGGGGGGGGAGAAAAAAATAATCAACAGGCTGGGGGGCACAGGGAGGAATGGCGGAAGAAAAGAATTCCTTGCATGTCTGGGGTATTCCCTTATGTGGTCCAGGTGTGGTTGCGAAGAGGCGGAAGATGCATTTCCAAGATCTGCAAAGCCCAAAATGCAATCTTTCTTTGGCCCGCGTTCAGCAACCCACAGCGGGCATGGCTCTTATCACTCTGCAGATGGGAAAATTGTAAGAAAGCGTCTTTGGCTGGGTTCGTGGCAAAGGGGCGACGTTCGAGCCCACTCTGCTTGGGTTTGGCCTACCGTTGCTGACCACCGCCGGCTGCTTATTTTTTTAAGGTGATCAAATCGTTCTGTGTGAACCAGATTGTTCTGTTTGATGCTCACTTCTGGAGGCTGGAAAATGGGATATACGACAAATGAATTGTATCACGCGCAGCGGTCTTCTGGCGCAAGTTACGTGGGGTATATCTCTTAGCAATTCCCCTTCCGAGGGATTGACTGGGCGGTGCGCTTTAGAGACAGGGAGTCTTGCTGAACAAGGAAATGCTGCTCCTTGGTGCTCTTTTTAAAAATTAATGCCTGTATTCTTGGATTCATGGAAGCCTAGGGGAGTTGGAGCAAGATTAGCGGAGGGACGCTTCAGTGGAGAAATGATTCAGTTGTAAGGCAGCTCCTGAACACTTATTTATTTAATTCTGGCCTAGGTTCATCCATCTCCTGAAGCCCATGTTAAAAAAGTTCAGATAGCAGGGCATTTCAACACAACGCATCATTGCCAGTTGGAACATTGTTTATTCCAAGGCTTTATTTATTTAGAAATGCGAGCGATGCGCCCGTGTCCTCAGTTTAAGGTGGCAGTTCACGTTGCGCATCGTTCCTTACGTCTAGCGCAGCATTTTGCAGAATGAGCTCTGTTTGGGAATGACTCAGGCGCAAACTTGGTTTCTCTTCGGTGCAAAACCTGGGTCGGGGGTAAGGGAGGGCTGTAGTCCAACATGTCGTAGGCGGGCCCGCTTGGGAAAATCCCAGATGGAGAATCTGGGAATCTATTTCTGCTTCCGAAGAAACGGGGTATCCAGAGGATGATGCCCAAATTGTGGAGAACTTTCGTCCCATTGGGGGGAGGCTCAGTGGCCAACAGAAATCCCCAGATTCAGCTCTTGGCATTTGCAGTTTAAAAGAAATCCGTGATCACGAATTCTTCTGCCTGGGGATGCTGGAAAACACCCACGATCCCTGAATTGCTGGAAAGATAGTTTGCCTTCTGAAATACTGGTGCCTAGATCAGTGTTTCTCAACCTCAGCAACTTTCAGATGTGTGGGCTTCAACTCCCAGAATTCCCCAGCCAGCACTTAACCCCAGTGAACTTGAAGCAAAAGCAGAATTTGAAATCTCGTCCCCATGGGCTTTCATTATCTTGGCCAGGAAAGAATTAAAAAAAGAAAAAAAAAAGGTTAAGGACATCTGGAATGATCCATGTTGAAAAACCTGGTTTAAAAGTGGGGAATACGCTGAGCTGTGCAATGGGGAGATCTCTCTGTGTTTTGATTCGCACAGCGGGTTTCACCCAATCCGTGAAAAAACGTTTGCACAGTTTGTTACCCTTGGTTAAGATTAGCCTCGTTTGCTCCTTTTTTAGGGCAGTTGTGCGAACCAGCTTATAATTGGTTTATGTCTTTTACACCTCTGGAAGATGGGTTCATTCAGTAACAAAATGGGGCATGTTGTGTAAATGCAGCATAAGGGTGTGACATCATGCTTGCTAGAATTGTTCTTTTTGCACATTGCACCTGGAGTTTAAACCCAGAATAGTTACACACACACACACACACAAATCCTCTTTAAAGCCTAGGCTTATCCACAGGCCATTTTGTGGCCATTTTGCATCCCTGCCCTGCCCCACTACCCTTCCCCGAAATGATAGGTGTCACCCCAGCCCTCCTAAACTTCCCCACAACTCTAGTACAGGTAGTCCTCACTTAACGACTGCCCTATTTAGCAACTGTTTGAAGTTATGACGGCGCTGAAAAAGTAACTTTACAACTGATCCTCACATTTACAACTGTCGCAGCGTCCCCGCAGGCATGCGGTTGCCATTTGCGCACTTCACAGCTGGCTTCTGACAAGCAGAGTCAATGGAGAAGTGGGCAATAAAATCACAAGTCAAAGTGAACGGAAGTGAGCAGAAGTCTGTCACAGTCATGTGATGTCTTGCTTAATGACCGCGTAACTTAGCTATGGAGTTGCTGGTTCCAACTGTGTTCGTTAAGTAAGGACTACCTGCTTTGCTAGGACTATGGCGTCCTGTTTTGTTCTGCTGAAGGAGCCATACAATACAATTTATGGTGCTGATGGTCTCTCTAAAGCCCTTCAGATGTAGGTCCTGAATATTTATGAGTTCACCTTTCTCCATATATGTCTCTACTCGTCTCATAAGAACCACAGAGCTGACTTGTTTCCCATCCCATAATTGCTAAGGGCCCATGGGAAGGGTTGGGAAACAACCCACTTGTATGACGAGCTTAACCCTCGGTCTTCCAATATAGTTCTTTGAACCTCAAGGAAAGTTGGTCAAACTTACTTGACTTGTGTGATTCAGGGAAAATCGGACTGGAATTCTTGAATCCGGATTCAAGAATTCCAGTCCGATTTTCCCTGAATCACACAAGTCAAGTAAGTTTGACCATCAGCCAGTGTGGATTCAAGTCAAGTAGGTTTCTGTGGACGTAAGTTTGGCCGTCAGTCAGTGTGAATTCAACAACTGGATGTGGTGATTCGGAAAGCCCGTTTGCTTCGGCGGTTCAGTTGCATCGTCTTCGAATCCAGTCTCTTGGCTGAATGTTCACACGGCCCTTACATTCCCTGAACTCTTCAAGATGCGTGCGTGGAAAAAAAACGCTTCGGTGTCCAAGGGTGGATTTCCTCACCACCATAACTAGCTTCTCTGATGTAACCCAGAACTTTGCACAGGGAGGCAGGCTGGGCCACGGGGAGGATGTGGGATTCCAGCGCTAAATGTAAACAGACCGTCCGCACCATTCCAGCTTTGATGTCGGTTTGACCCGGGTGCAAGCTTTGGGGACAGCTGGCCCGCAGCCAACCGCCTGCCAGCAATCTGGTGGAACGCGGAAGCTGCGTCTGCAGATCAAAAGGAAGTCGACCTGGAGTTGTCTCTTTCTGTTTCGTCAAGCAGGTGGCTTGACGCCTGAAGCAAGGTGAATTTTCTTTTTGCCCTGCAATGGTGCTATTGAGTGTCACCATAGAAATGATAAATACGGTCATAACTGGAATTATCAAGGTGGCTAAGGAAGTATCTGCCATTAAGACGTGAAGAGGGTCATGCTTTGAGGAAGGAGAATAAGCTGGAGAGGTATCGTATACTTTGGAAGAGATGAAATATCACGGAGCGGTTCTTCCAAGCTTCTGGCCTTTGGGGGATATGTGTCGTATTATCGATGCTTTTCAGATGATCCACTTTGGAATTGCCCATTGCAGAGAGGTTTTTCCAAGGGCACGTGTATGAGTGAGTCTTGATCCAGTGTGATCTTTTAAACCCCTCTGGAAAAGGCACAGGCCGAATGGTGATTTTTCTGAGTTGATTCAGAGGCAACCACTTCGATTCAACTCCTTGACTTGAGGATGTGATCCAGTGGGGCCCCGCCACACAACTGCCTTCAAGTGAGAGCTTCACACAGCCCTGTTGCTCCGCTGGTCGCCAAATAAAGCCTCTTTAGAACAGTGGAAAATAATAAACAACCAGCTGAATTCTATCAAACGTCAGGGATTTGTAATCTAGCGTGGTAAAGTTGCGTGGCTTATGAGAAAAGAAAATGGATGTATGCTTATTTCAGCTTTCCAACTCCACCCCCCAGGTGGGTTGGATTACAGCTCCCATTGTCCCCAGCTCGCAGGGCCAAAGCACATCGGAGCTTAGGGAAGATGGGAGGCCAGGCCGAAATGGTGGGGTAGTCTTCAAGGGCAGCACCGTGTATAAAGAATAGCAGTAGTCTAGATTGGATGTTGGGAAAATGGGATTGGACTATTTTTGTTCAGGAGAGGCAAGCAAGGGGGTCCCAATGCCAGGGCCCTGTAGACATGATTGCAAACTCTTCCCTCAATTCAACCCCTGAGCTTGAAGGACAGCGTTTTAGCCGGACTGTCTCCTGACATCCCAAGGTCAGCTGGGGACATTTATTTAAATTGATTTTTATGCCTGCCCATCTCACTCCTGTGACTCTGGGCAGCTAACAAGAATTAAAATACAATACAAATACGCGTACTTAAAAAAATAAAATAAAAACGCCATTCCCAACCATGTAGTCCTCGTTTTGCAGCCACAATTGGGACCGGCAACTCGGTCATTAAGCGAAGCAATCGCTAAATGAAACTGCAATTGAGCTTATGAGCTTACTTGAGCTTTCCTTTGCTTCACGGACCTACAAAGGTCATAAATGAGAGGGTTGGTTGCAAAGTTACTTTTTCATCACCGTCATAACTGCGAACGGTCGCTAAGTGAGGACTACCTGTAACTCAAAGTCACTCCTGAACACACCATTCACCAAAACCTTGATTACTCTCCTGAAAACAGCTTCTTATAATCCACTGATACAAGTACTGAGTAAGTTGGATCAAACTGACTCATGATTAGATGGCGTTCTACAAGTTTAATAAATAATAATAATAATAATAATAATAATGATAATAATAATAATAATGGCTATCCCAGGTCCTTGGGAAGGACTCAATAGGTGGATAAAAATGCCAGATCCAGTCTAAACATCTGGCTGTCGACCAACCATAATAATGTCTTATCCCAGATATCAGTTCATCTCTTGCCCAGCATTCCTGTGTTGGATCCAAGGCGGAATTGGTAAGAAAAAAAATCCCAACTGAGATTTAAAAAAACCGAAAAGCTTCTATTTTTAGACCGGATGCCCCTTTGCCCCGGCTGGAGAGAGGATCTTTCCCCCACGGGCGTACTTTTGGACCGATGTGCAGACTTGCATCGGTGCAGCCAAGACGTCCGTCCTCCAGACGCTTCCTCTAGCCTTCCCGCCACATTGCTGCTTGCACGCGGGTGTGATTTGCTACAGCGGCCTGTCATCGGAGACTCACGCTTTGCTATTGATGAATTGCAAGCGTGTCTGTCTGCGAAACAGCCCTGCAGGAAGCCGGGGTGACTAGTCAGAAGGGACAAGCGGAGCAAAGGGAGGAATATGGGACTTGCCCAAGGGCAGGGTGTTTCTCTCACTCGCTTTTCTCATAGATCCACCTTCTAATTTATCGGTGATTCCTGCGCAGTTGTCGCTTTTTTTCCTGCAGAGGTTGTGCCTGTCAAACACCCCCCTTTTGCACGCTCGCCTGAAGCAAGAGCCGAGTTTGGAAAATAAACCAAACCACAGCTCAGAACGGTTGCCTTTTAGGTGTGGTCCGTTGGCTGTGGTGCTATAAAAGTGCACAGCCATGTTATCCCTGCTTTGTTTGTTTTATTGCACCCCTTTCACAAAAAATGTCTCCGGCGCCGTGGAATGGCTGGAAAATGAAGTCACCGATTGGCTGTTTTTAGCCCAAGGCACCCCACGCCCATTTTCTAATTCTGGTAGAAGCAGGGAAAAATATATAAAAATTATAAATATGGGTTTAGAAAGGCATTGCAACACATGGTTGCAAAGGCAGGGTATAAATTAAAGAAATAAAGAGCAGGCCACCTTGCTGAAATGCTGCAGAAGAACATTTTCTCCTGCTTGGTTGTGCTTTTAAAACATTTCACATGAACTCCGTTATCCTTACGACAGTTCAGAATTAGGCCTGGGTTATATTTCTCAACACTCCCTTCTCCCTCCAGCTGAGGCTGTTGGCGCTGAAGACAAAAATTTATTTCCTGTTTTAACTTGGAGTTCTTCATCGAAGAGAATGAATATCTGCAGATTCCAACCCGCGTACATTGGGAAACTGGAGTTTAAAAGCAACTAAATACTCTTCTACTTTCTTATTTTAAAGAACAATAAAGGCTGCAGCGTTTAGTGGCTGAGGGCAGGAGTTTCTCTCTCCGTGGATCCTGATTTGGATACCCCCGGTCTGGTAGACCTCTGAGGTTGTTGGAAAACCAGCAGGTTCTTTGGGAAGTTTCTAGCTGGACTTTGCAGAAAACATTCCTTGATCAAAGAATGAGAGAGAGAGAGAAAGAGATTCATCAAGCTACCTGTTTGTGTTTCATTATTAATCATTAAATACATATTCTGCCTGTGATGGAATGTCTAACAGACCCTAGAATCACAGGGAAGGGAGCCTGACTGTTGCCATCAAGTCATTGTTGACTCTTAGCAACCCCATGGATAGATTTTCTCCATGATTATCTGCCCCTAACCTGGTCTTTCCAACATTGCACCTATCACCCCGTAACTGAGTCCCTCCACCTTTCTGCTGGTGGCCCTCTTCTTCTCTTTCCTTCCACCTTCCCCAGCATCAGAACCTTCTCCAGAGAGCTGGGTCTTCGCACAATGTGTTCGAAGTAGGATAATTTGAGCCTGGTTATTGGTGCATCAAGTGAGAACTCTGGGTTGACTTGTTTGATGATCCATCAGTTTGTTTTCTTGGCTGTCCACGGTCTTCTCAGGAGTCTTATCCAACACCAACGTTCAAAAGCATCAATACTCTTCCTATCTTGCTTCTTCAGAGTCCAACTTTCACTTCCATAGAGCGTCACATGGCTTGTACAATTCTGATCTAAGTAGAGACACATCATGGCATTTGAATCTCTTTTCCAAGGCCTTCATGGGTACTCTACCAACTGCTAGACCATGGCGTATTTCTTGACTGCTTGTTCCTTTACTGTTGATGATTGATCTTAAAAGGCAGAAGATATCCACCACTTTGATATCAGATTTCTGAGTCCAAGGAAGGGAGGAAGCATGAGAAAGATAGCTTAATTATGCTAGGTATAAGTTGAGCTGAAGAAATGCTCTGACAGGGTTTCATGAGTCTGTTACAGTATTCTACTAGCAATGAAGATCTTTCCAGAAATCCAAGAGGTTTATGTTTTCTGTTTTCCCTAGCTCAGAGGCCTTGACAGGGCCTTTCCGCCAGGAGCTCAAGTGGGCATGCAAGGCACTTCCATTTCCAATTTCCCCCCACAAAAACCATTCTTCACCCAGGGCTGAAGGCAGATTTGATTCTGCACTTCCCTGGACAGGTCCAGCACGTTTGCCTGTATGTCCTGTTTCTCTTCTTCGTTCTTTTTGGATTATAATAATTTTGGAGTTGGGTTTGACTGGAAGGCGACTGGATCGAAGCTCCAAATCGAACCCACTTTCAGAATAGAACAGGGACACCTCTGTATCAGTTTAAATAACTCATTTTGCGTCAGAACCAAAACAGGTATGCCTCCCTGTTTCATGCTGTGCCCGCGCACAAAACTGTTGCTGCAAAATCCCAGTGTTTGAAGCTTCAGATTAGAACATTGGAATCAGAATGGATTGCTATTCTAAACCAATTTAAGCCATCAGATGGGATCAATTTCCTGAAATCCGATTGACACTAGGAATCGGATCCTACCCGATTTGTGCAGGCCTAATTTTCCATTGTTTTGCGGTCTTCTCGTCCTTCTGATCGTATTGGAGTTTTGTTTGATTAAAGCACCGCATTGTATGGTTGCTGTGGCAACAGTTTAGTTCAATTAATCCCTTGCCTGGGGAATAACATTAAAAGCAAGGAAGGGGTAGGGGGAGAAGATGCGAATAAACAACAAAATACAAGTCCCGAGCATCTCCTATCAGATGATCAAGGATTCCCCTCCAAATCCTTTTGAGTAAAAGTTTCTTGAATTTGTGGTTCCTCTTTGAGAAGCTGGTGGAGAAGGTTCACCATTAATCCATTGGATTAAGGTGGGCTTTTTCCAGTTCTGCTTAGGGAAAGGGCAGAAAGATCCCGCCTTGTCTGGACTCTTCTCCCACCCCCCACCCCCCGCCCCACCAAAGGCCTCCCTCCGCCGGCTGTTGCCTCCTCTGTGCTGTCAAAGTGTCTCCTGTAATGAAGCAATCTGGCTGCAGGCGAGTCTGACCTCTCATCCAGAGTGTGACGCCCAGTGCCTTGAATCCCAGGCTTCATGCATCTGTGTCTGGCGCTCTCCACCCCCTAGAACAAAAGGTTTCAGAAAAGGAAACTTAGCTGTGGATGCTGTTTCTCCAACAGCTGGATGCCTTCAGAAGCCTCCGTGGAACTTGTGGGCACAATTAGAAGCTGCAATGGGAAACTGCCAGCGTCCTGGGCTGGTACATCAATAATTTGTATTACTGTAAGGGTTTGTTTTTTCAGAGGTTGAGAAACCTTTCGCAGACCCAGAGAAGGGAAACTTGGAAAGGAATCTTTGGATTCACACAGCAGGCTAAAACCCATCAGCGGGCTGTGATTTGGGCTGGATCCGATTCCTATGGGTCTCAAGATGCAAATCCATTAGGAAAATGGTTCCAGGTGACATCTGGATCAGCTCAGTTTGGAGAGGCGGAAAGGCTGTCTCTGGACACGAAGCAAAGCCATCAATTGCAGAGCATCCCTTTCAGTCGGACAATGCCAGGGGACTTTCTGGGTCAGGATTTTGAAGAATGTTTCCTGTATTCGCTGTGCTATCCGGCATTCAGAGTCTGGTGTTTGAACAGAAGCAAGACAGACCTTTGAAAAACTGGTTCTGCAACACTTTTCTCTTAGCGACAAAGAGAGAGACGAAACTGGGAGCCCCATGTGTTTCCGCCCTCACTGCGGAGACACAATTCCCTTCCTGCGTGTTGGGTTGGACTCCTTGTCGCCAAATAACGTCCACGTACTCCAGAGGGGTGAAAAATAGCTCATTTTTGATGCAGGGATCTGCCAGAAGCCTACCTCCCTTCTTTTAACTAGCACAAAGGCACTTTGGCAAGCCAGCCTGGGATGTGTATGAACGTCAGATGTTAAATCATGCCCTCAAACTTTTTGATGGAACGCACAAGCAGGCAATTAAGATATGTATCACCAAACACCCTTGCCTCCTCCCCACCCTGTGGTTAGGAGCCTCAAGCTAAAATCAGCCCTTCCCCTTTCCAGTGGAGAGTTAGCCCCAAGGGAAAGGTGTGGGGCGTCCTTTTCTTTTCATTTACTTGTTACTGTTGATAATTTATCTGGCTCCTTTTCATCTTAGAACATCTGGACTGGATCAACTGCAGATTGGGGACATAGTGACCCGAACCAGATGTTTTAGGACAAGGACGCACCACTGGTTGCCGCAGAGCAAGCTGACCTGTCTTCTAGAAGCCTAGCTAAACATATGATCAGTGTTAGATGAAATAGAGATTCTAGACATTAAAACTTTGGTTTGGGGTCTGCAGGTAGGGTGTGAGAATGAGAAACAAGCTTGTGTTTCCTACAGGTAGTCCTCGCTTAGCAAATACCTTGTACAGCGACTGTTCGCAGTTGTGACGGTGATGAAAAAGTAACATTGTGACCAGTCCTTACATTTATGACCTTTGCAGGTCTGTAAAGCAAAGGAAAGCTGTACAAGTCGCCCACAGTTCCCCCATTGGGGGGAGATGGGGAGAAATTTAATAAATAAATAAAAATAAAGCTGAAGTCAGATGGTAAGCGCAGTCACGGTTTCACTTAGTGACCGCTTCACTTAATGACCAGTTGCTGGTCCCAGTTGTGGTCCCTAAACCTTCTTTGTCCATTTGTTTCTGTTTGACTGTTAGCTGTCAAGGTGGGACGTACCTTTTAAAAACGTAATTTGCACAACCAGCATTTACTGAACAAGTCATAATTCGGCAGTTCCATTTAGCACATTAAGCCATAGACCATGATTTGCAAAGTTCCATGTAGCGTGTCTTCCCCTTTCTTGAAACAGACTTCATGGGCGGTGATGGGGGGACGATTCAGTGGCCCATGCTGCCTGGAAGTCACATTTTGGGGGCTTTCAGCTTGACAGAGAGTGATTTTATTTTTCAGATGCCCAATGAGACCTGAGCTGCGTTGCTGGGCAATAGACTCCTGGACCAAGGCTTAGGGACCCTGCCCCCGCCCCCCCCCCCCCCGCCCAGTGGGAGCAGGTAAGAGCAAACCACATTTCCTCTGAACTTTGCTCCAGGCTAGAGAGTGACTGTGTTTATGCTGCCTGCCTGTCGCTTCCCCCCCACCTCGTCCCGAAACCGCCCCCCCTTCCATTCCCCCCCCCCACTCTCCCTCCATGTCAGATCGGTCAGGGTTGGGCACGGGGGGGGGGCAAGGAAGGCGCGTTAGGATGGAGTCTCGCGCTTTGGAGGCGAGACTGCGAGTACTCTCACGTTCACTCTGTCCCCGGGGCGGGGAAGCCTGGCCGAGCCCGCCCCCGCATCGAGGCGCGGGTTGGCGCGCGAGCAAAGGTTGGCCTGAATCCGGGGCCTCCCGTCCTTCGGGCCCCCGGCGTCGGCGTCTGTCTGAATCTGCTTAGCTTTGCCAGCCTGGTCTTGGCGGCGCACCGCCAGCCAGGCTGCCGTTTCCGCGACCGGGGGGAGAGCGACGGGGCGGCTTTGGGGATCTGGCCCCTGCGCAGGTGTCTCCGCCGGGGCCTCGGGGGGCTGGGGGGGGGGAGCCGCGGCTGGAAAGTTAGTTGCTCGGAGAGGCGGCGAGCGCCGGGGCCAGCTCGTTCCAAGTTTCGCCGGAGCGTTTGGCAGTTGTTAAGTTTTTCAGGGGGGCAGGAAAGCGGGGAAGGGGGGGCGGCGGCTCTGGGGAAAGCTAAAAGGCACGAGTGGATCAGGCGGGCGGGGGCGGCTCCTTGCGGACTCTTCGGGGCGATCTTTCTTTTCGGAAAGGGAGCCGTGAACTTGGTCCAAATGCGGTATTAAAAAAAGCGAGGGCGGCAGCGCTGCCGGCCGGCAGGTCAAGCTCAGGGCGGGGGGAGGTTCTCCGGCCGGCGGCGGCGGGAGAGATCAATAAACCTTGGGCGACCGAGAACATGTCTGCGGCGGCGGCGCCCCCTCGCTGGCCGAAATGTCAAGCCAGCCGCCGGCGGGGCAGCTCTCCCGCCGCCGCGCCGAGCTCCTCTCGGGCGTATTAAGCTCCCGTCGCTGGCTGCGGGAGCCCGGCGCCCCGTGGCTGCCGCCGCCGCCTCTGCCGCCGCCGCCGCCGCCGCCGCCACCGCCACGCCAGCCTCCTCCTCCGGCGGCGCCTGCAAGGTGTAGCTGCTGCTGCTGCCGCCGCCGCCTCCTCTGCACTGGCTGGCGGCGGCTTCTTCCGAGCGCGGAAGCCGCCGCCGCCGCCGCCACCGCCGCCTGGGAAGCAGAAGAGGCCGCCGCCGCCGCCACCATGCCGGCCATCAAAAGGGAACGCCCGGACCGCGAGGAGCTGGCACTGGCTGCCTTCCACCAGCCCATGGAGGCGCTGCCGGAGTACCTGGTCCCCTTGGCGGCCGCCGCCGCCGCCGCCGCCGCCATCCCCGTGGTGACCCCGCACCCGCCGGCGTACGAGCAGCTCTTCGCCGCCGCCGTCGCGCAGCAGCAGCAGCAGCAGCAGCGGCAGCAGCAGCAGCAGCAGCAGCAGCGCGCCTACTTGGAGTTCCACGCCGCGGCCGCCCCCCCGCCGCCCCTCCCCGAGGAGCTGGCGCTGGAGCGCTTCTCCGCCGCCTCCGCCGCCTCCGCCGCGCCGGACTTCCAGCCGCTCTTCGACCACGGCGAGCCCTGCCTGGAGGTGGAGTGCGGCGACAACCGGGCGCTGCTCTACATCCGCAAACTCTGCCAGGGCAGCAAGGGACCCTCCATCCGCTACCGGGGCGAGTGGCTGACCCCGAACGAGTTCCAGTTCGTCAGCGGCCGCGAGACCGCCAAGGACTGGAAGAGAAGCATTCGGCACAAAGGTACCGCCGGCCGGCCGGCGCCGGAGCTGGCGCGGAGCGAGGGCGCGCGGGGCAGCGCGGGGCAGCGCGGGCGGGCGGGCGGGCGGGCGGGCGCTTTGCTCCGGTGCGGAGGCGCTCTTGCTGCTCGCCCGCGGAGGGAGAGATCTGCGCGGAACGGGGCAATTATATTCGGGCGGCGACGGAGCCCTGGGAAGGGGGCTTGGCTTTTACTCTTCGAGGGGGCGCGGGGTACCCCTCGGAGGCTCTTGACACCCGGCCGCGGGGGCTCAAGGAGACCCGGTGGGGCTCGCCGGGGTCTTGGCAGCTGGCGCGCGCCGTTCCCGGGCGTCTTTGGCGGCGCGCACCCTCGCTTTGCAGGAGGCGGGGGACGGGGATGTTCGGCTGCCGCCGCCGCCGCCCCCCCCCCCCCCGGTTTTGGGCTGAGGCGCGTGCACGCGGGGACGGCTGGCCGGCTGGCTGGCTGGCTGGCTGGCGAGCGAAGCGACAGCCGGCGGGGGAAGCGAGAGTGCGTGCCGGAGTTCCCCGCGAGGTTGAAAAGTTGCGCAGAGGCGCGAGAGACTTCGGAGGTGCGTCCCCCGCTCGGGGCGGGCAAGGAGGAGCGGCGGAGGGGGCGGGGGGCGGGGGGAGCCTTCCCCTCGTTCGCCGGGGGAGGGAGACGGAGGCTGGAGCCGCTCTTCCACTTCAAACCCAGGCCGCCTGGCGCGGAGCGCAGCGCTCTCCGCTGCTGCCAATGGAGCAGCGGCGACTTCCTAAGGCCGGAACGCTCCGAGACGGCGGCGGCGGCGGCTTTGGCGCCTGGAAGCGGGTGGGTGGAGGGGCTGCTCGGAGGACTGCGGGGCCCCGGCGGGAGGCGCCGGGCTCCGGAAACGCGCGCGCGGCGGGGGGCTCCCTTTGCGCCCCGGAGTTGGGCGCCGCTCGCAAATGAGGCCGAGCAGCTGTTGTTTACCTCTAACCCGCTCGGCCAGCCCGCCTGGCGGCCTCTATAGATGGTCGGCTGCGGGGCGCGCTGCTGCGCCCCCCCCCCGCCGGCTTCCTTAAGCCCGACTGCTGCTACCCGCCTCCAGTGCTGAGCGGGGGCTGGTAGCTGGAGCCGCGCTGCAGGCGAGGGGGCCGCTTCGCCCCGCGGGAGTCGGCAGCGCGGCGGTCCTGCCCCGCCGCTTGTGGCGCAAAGCCGCTTTGGGGGGACGGCGCAGCCCGGCCGCGCCGCCTCCGCTCGGCCGATCCCGGGCGGTCCCTCGGGTCGGGGCAGAAGCCGGCAGAAACCGAAAGGGGAAACCCCGCGGAGGCAGGTGGGCGGCGGGGCTGGGATCTCTCCCCGACGCTTCTCTCTTTCTCAACCGCGGAAACAGCCGGAGGCGGTGCGTGTTGGCGTGGGCGCCCCGTCGCTGGCTGGGACTTTGGTCTTTCTCCCGCTGGGTGTGTGTGTGTGTGTGTGCGCGCGTGTGAATGAGTGTGTCCGTGCGCGCGCGGGGGGGGCTGGACTCGGAAGAGGCGGCTTTCACGTCTCATTAGCAGGACGCGCCGAGCGGGTATGGGGGGAGACCGGCGAAAGGTCGTTTTCAGGAGGTGATTGACACCTCGCCTTGTTTATTGATTGCCTGGAGGAAGAACGCGGGGGAAGGGAAGGGTGCTGCCTCCCCTCCGCCACCGCCGGTGCGCCGCTCTAATGAAGCTTCAGCCGGCTCCGCTGCAGCCTCGTCTGTGCCTCGGGGGAGAGCGCGCTCGGCCCTTCCGTCCTCCGCAGCCTTCGCGGCCGGTCGGTCGGCCGGAGGGGGGCAGCTCTTCTGAACGGCATCGAGAATGGGGGGAGGGTCGGGGAGGGCAGCCTGGCCCCTCCCCCGCCCCCCATTAGTCACCTTTTCAGTCTGGCCAGCCTTTTTTTCCCCTAAGAGGATTAGTTAAGGGCTAATGGGGGGCGGCGCTTCCTTGTCATCATTTCCATGGGGAGAAAGTTCAATTAAGGAATGAGTTGGGGGCCCGTAGGACGGTGAGGGGCTGCTTCGGGGAGGGGGGAGAGGAGTGATGTCTTTTGTGCAAAGCCTTTCCTTCTCTTCCAAACCAACCTAAGCACTTTCTCCTTCTCTCCCTTCTCCCTTCTCCCCCCCCCCCCCCATTCCCTTTTTCTGCACCCAGGGAAAAGTTTGAAGACTCTTATGTCCAAAGGAATCTTACAGGTACATCCACCAATCTGTGATTGCCCTGGGTGTCGAATTTCATCTCCAGTGGTAAGATGATGGTGAAAAACCCAAATGAACCCAGATTGTTTCTCTTGTCTTCGTGCAACATGCTTGCTGCATCTGTATTTCTTTCATTTGGGTTGAGTCAGTAATTGAAAAGCGGGTGGGAGAAGAGGATAAGCAAGCCCTGCTGTATGGGGGTCCCCAAGGCTCTCCTTTGGGGTCGGAGAGAAAGGGCTGCTGCTTAGAATTGGGGAAGACGTTTTTGTCTGTTTTTAGCAGCTCTTCAGACTTTGTAATATAAAAACCAAGCGGTCGGAGGTTATGACAGGGCAGCCACATTCGCAAGAGGGGAGGAGGCTTTCTGTTTTTCCTTTCGAATTTTGCATGTTTTTGGAAAAGGAAGCTATTCGTGTTTGCAGTGTGTTGAGTAGGGCCCAACGCGATTCAAGTCTAGTTTTTGCTGGTCAACAGAAATGTGGTTTTGGGAAGAAGGTTTGCACACGAGGCTCCTGAAGCCACAGAACGTTCCCTGACTTCTTACAATTTCCTAAGGATGTTGTATTTTGGAGTGGGAGGATGGAAGTGGATCCTGCAGGGAGGAACAGATGTATGCTAGAGATGGTGACGGTGAAAAGCGGAGGGGAAATTGGGTTTGACTGACTGCAGCTGAGGTGGCTGGCGTTGTGTGTGGATGGTAGGGCTTGCATTTCAGCATGCGGCTACTCACAGATTGGCCTGACCACTTTCTGAAGCATAGCATCACAAGTTCTGCAATTAAAATCAGATGCTGGTCTTCGTATTTTGCTGGGGGGGGATTTTGGCATTTTGGAATATCCACAGGGGAGCAGAATTGCGTACATAACTTGTAAGGCTGGTGAAAAACAGATGTCTGGCATTGCTTATTTTTAAAGCACATCTGGGAAAAGAAACAAGGAACAGATTTTAAAAAATAGGAGCTGGATTGGGGATGGATTAACTCTAAGAGAGATTCGTCACAGACTAGTGCGTGTGTCTGTGTAAAGAACTGGTAATGACATTTGAATCAATTTCATTCTGGATTAAATTCTTGGCATAGATGACTAGAAAATAAACCTCTGTTTCCTAATAGAAGAGGCTGTACGTAGCTGAAATAAAGGAAGCTTGAGGGTAGCTGAGGGTAGATTTTTATGTCAGAAGGTGAACTCTCTGCCGTTCCTGTGCTCAAAATAAATTCCTGGGCTGAAAGTACTTTTAATTCTCAGTGTTTGTCTTACGCGCCAGACTTCAAGATTCAAGTTAAAAAACCAAACTAACTGAATTCTACAAGCTTGCAATTTGTCCCCCTTCCCCCTGTGGTCAGAGCGGATGAGTTTTTTAACCAGTGGCTGGAATTTTACAACACATGAAGCTAAGACAAAGTTGAGTTTTTTGTGACTTTAAAATACGGTGTGACCCCAGCCTTGCGGGTTATAAATTTATAAGGTTATGACTTAGTCTAATGTGTGAACGCAGCCAATGGTGTAAAACACGACGAAGCAAACTGGAGTCCACATGCTGTGTGAACATAACAAGGATCTTCAATGGGCATTTTTCTGGCGGATCAGGACTGGCCAGCAGATATGGATAAGGTGAGAATTTTAGGGGCCAAAATGCACCCCAAAAAATTGGGTTTGGCTTATCCGTGGATGGCTTTAGCCACAAGTATATACGGTAATACTTTTTAAAAGTACCTATATTTCCCGTATATACTCGTGGATAAGCCTATCTGCAGGTAAGCAGACCCTCACATTTTTAACCAAAATATGAAAAATGCAGGTCAGCCTCTCCGCAGATGGACTTATCCGTGAGTATATATGGTATAGAGATCTCTAACTTTCTGTGGATGGTCGTTTCAAGATTTTTAAAACCATGGTTCGCCCATCATGCAGAGCCAAAAGTGAATTAAATTTTAGGCGATGTCTGTGTAAACCCAGCCAACATCTGTTCTCACAACTTTTGGGCAAAGCTTACAAGAGAACATAGCCATTGTCTGACTTCTCGGTGGGTGGGGGCAAAATTGCAGATCACTTACATGGATTGAGACATGTTGTCCTAGTGCCTCATTATCTGCTGTGTGTATGAACATGCCTTGAAAATGAGAATCAGAAGCAATACCTCTGAAGTTGGAAGATCAAACAGACAACCTTAAGAGCTGTGCCATCTCTAATTAAAAAGAGAAATTTACAAGGATTTGCTTGTCTTTGCTCATAATGTTTGGACTTTTGTTCCACCCCAGCTCCCTGGGGAGAGAACTGGAAAGGTGTTTTTCATGTAGATAATTATTTTAAATTATTAGTCAAGAATAGTTTAAAAACAACCACACTCTGCCTAAAGCCTGAACGTTTGGAGAGTAAACTAAGGCTAACTTTACGTGGCTTAGTGCAATATGTGAAGCCTGACTACATTTCTATACAGTTGGTGCATGAACTATGCACACCCCCCTTTTAAAGTCTGTGGCACTGAAGCACATCCAACTTTTCCAGTTTCCATGCACCTCTTTGTCCCAATAGATCCTGCAGAAAGTAAGAATAAAAAATGCCCTTTACTTTTCTTATGGGACTAACCCAAGCAGTCTATAAATATCTCCCTATTCATCATCTTAGGCCCAAAGGAAAACCAGATCTGTTAAAAGGAAGCAAATTCCCTACCACTTCCTTGCCTTGTCGCCTGGAGTTAATCTTAACTTGCCGCAGGTGACTAGATGAGTGCATACTTTCAGGCTGTAGCGTGTCTGTACATGCAGGATCTCTAGCCCATACTCAGAAGCGTGCACAGGAAGGGGTTTTCCCATAGAGCTTCGCCCTCGGCTGCAGTTTGAACACAGCTCTTCTGCCTACTGCTGGGCGTCTCTCGCATTTTGTTTTGGGTGACGTCTTTCTGCTGTTTGCTATTTAACCACTTGGGTGGTTTTACAGCAGACTTTTTCGAAAGGGAGGAAACGTTTAGCGTCTCGAGTCCTCTTCCCAAAGCACGCTCGCTCAACAGGTCTGCTTCCTGTATCTTTAAAATGCTAGCATTTTAGGCCGAAGAACGATAGGCAGGTTTTTAGTTGTGGGGTATAATCTCCAAGCCAAGGAAGTATCCATGTTTTGGTGCACCTTTTCTGCTTTGCAAATCATCCCACTGAAAGGATTGTTCTTCAGGCAGCAGGAAAAACAGGTGGACGTTAGGACGCGTTAATGTGTTTCTCTGCTGAATAGATCACCTCTGGATTGCTATAAAATCAAAGAACGGCGAGCATGAAGTTTAAATTGGGGGCTTCCAACTGTTAGTGGTCAAATGCGGTCAGAGAGCCCAGAGCAAAATACAATGGCATTTGATTGATTAAGTACAGTGAGTGTGTTTCTTCCACCTTGGGGCAGTGGTTACTCTTAAAAGTCATACAAGTAACCTTTTACAGATTATGGATTTGTGGCCTCACTTGTCTTGCTTTTTTACAGAGGGGTGCAGAGAGATCCAGGGACACCCTGGTTGTCTAATCTATTTCCTTCCTCATTTCTGGCCTGCAAAATTAAGTGTGTGTTTTCTGTCTAGTTTACAGAGCAAAGTGTCACCGGTAAAGCACTGCCTGTTCGTTGCTCTCAGAGCAGGTTCTGAAAATGCCATTGTGTGTTTCAAGCAAGCAAGATGATCTTTGGTGGGGGGAAGAGGGGCATTTCTCCCCCCCCCTTTGGCTTTCAAGGAGCATGGATGTGGCACCCCCCAACAGTTCTATGTGTGTGTGGGTTTAAAATACAACAGGTGTGTCAAGTTTATTAGAAGTTTTATAAACCTCCTTTACTTGTTGTTTCTTGGAAAAAGATCAGTGATGATTCCCTGGTGATCACGGGAGGCTATCAACAATTAAAAAGTAAGAGTGATGTGCAGTTGTCACCATCTGCTTATGGCATCTCTGTCATAGCAATGAAAAGCTTAGGGGGTAGTATTTATTTATTTATTTATCTATCTATCTATCTATCTATCCATCCATTCATTCATTCATTCAACTTGTATGCCGCCCATCTCCCCCAACGGGTGACTCTGGGCGGCTCACAATAAAAACACAACTTTCTCCGAGATGGCTAAAAACTATAAATAATTAAAAACATATTAAAAAACCCTAAAAAACCTCCTCTTGTTTATGGCCCTAAAAAACCTGTAAGATGCTGGGGGGGGGGGAGACAACCCATCATCCCACCAGCCATCTCCACAGGTGTGGGCCCCCCTCTGGCCCCCAGGCCTTCTGGCAGAGCCAGGATTTAATACCTTTCCTGAAGGCCATGAGGGAGGGGCACACCGGACCTCAGGAGGCAGGATGTTCCACAGGGCGGGCGCTACAGCAGAAAAGGCTCTCTGCCTCGACCCCACCAGTATTTGTGTGTTTTTTGCAGTGGGTTTGCAATAGAGTGGGGCAGTTTGAAAGAAAGGGGTCTTGCGTGCAGATGTGTCCTTTCTAGGGGGTGAATTCAGATCTGAGAGTCTGGGGAGCCCCAGGTGGCCCATCTCTTGCATGTTCAATATTTATTAACAACATAAATAGATTATGGGTGACTTGACCGTCTTTCTGAAAAAAATGAATCCTCTGGTTTTCTATTACATGCACACCTGAGGAAGCTTGTCAGACAAAAACATGTCAATTGCAGCAAAAACTGGATAATACCACGTGCATAGTATCAGTCATGATTTTTTACACAGGGTTCACGTGGGTGTTTATATATTATTACTAGGCTTTTATCCTATCTACCTACCTATTTATCATCTATCAATTTATTTATCTATCTACTATGAAACGTGCTTGATTTTCCTAAGTACCACGTCAGGATCATAACGATGTGGGGTAGCGTGTGTGGGAGAGAAGAGAACTAACTAGGCCAACCTGATTTAGATTCCTATATCCCTCTTTCCTCCCAAAATTCAGGATGCCTTACCCAGCAGTAACAACCCTGCCAGCTCAGTTGTGCTGAAAGGATGACCAGGGCAAAATCACCCCGTGAATTTCCAGGGTTGATGGCGCCTTAATCCTTCCCCAGTTGTAGTTCAGCCCCAAAACGTAGCTCTGACTTGGCTCTTGGCTTCCATACGTTGGAGATCTGGACACATTGCAGATTTGACTTGTTCTGTTTAGAGCTTGGAAATGCCCAATGGATGTCGTTTTTGTTTAAACAACTTCCACCCCAGTTGGCAAACAGCTTCTTTAAGATCTGCTGCAGTGACAACAGCGCCTGTGTTTGCACAGTGCCTTAACCCACGGTTTATTTGCCTGCGCATTGTTCATTTAACTGCTGTTCCAGGTTCACACAACATCCTGAACCGTGAACTAACCACAAGGGTTGGCCACGCCTCACAACCCAGCCAGCCACTCGTAGGCTGTGCAAATGCCCTGGCAAGGGTTCTTTGCTGGCCCTGTGGTTTGCAAACCGCGGTCGCTGTTATGTGGGAAGCCATCCCGTAGCACGTGGGCCCAGTGGGAAAATCCCACGCTGGAAATCACGCCTTCAGGGGGAGAAGAGTCTTGCTAAATAGGAACTGCAGACGGTGACTGTTCCCATAACCCCTGGCTTTGTAACTGCGTTGCCCAACCTGCTAGGCTGGGCCACGTTTAGTCCCTGAGCGTCGCTCACAGTCCTGGGCCAACCCCTGCTGATTTAGGGAAGGAGCTCAGCATGTGAACGAGGCCCTCCTTGCGCGCAGCGGCGCCGGGCCAGCTGGAGCGCGTGATTTCTGCTCGCCCAGCTCGGAGCGACAGCCGCAGTCTCGCCCCGGCGCCTCGCCTCCCTCCGGGACCGGGGCTCCGCTCGCCGCCGCCTCCACCCACCCGAGCTGGGAGGCGGCGAGGTCAAGGCGGGGACGGCGGGGCGCGCGCGCTCCCGGGCCGAGTTCGCCAACTGGAGAGGCGAGGCCGGCCGGCCGGTTTGGCAGGCGAAGGAAGCCCGCCAGCGCGTTTGGGCAGGGCGGCGGGCTCGCCAGGCTGCGTGCCGGAAGCCAGAGAAAGCGCGCGGGGCTGGCGGCGAGTCGGGCTCTGGCGCGCACGTGTGCGCCTTTACGCACGGAGGCGAGCGGCCGGGGGCAGGCGGCGGAAGCGGCTGGGTGGCCGGCCAAAGAAGTTGGCGAGTTAGACTTCCTCCTCTCCTCCTTACCCGGAGGAAAGTTACAATGAGTGAGTACAGAAGAAGTTGGCGAGTTGAGAAGCGGAGCCGCGGCGGGTCCCTTCCCTTTCCAAAGGCCAGCGCGCGCCAAGCCGCAATGGCCGTTCGCAGCACACGCCCCAAGCTGGCCAAACGCTTTGGCCGGCCGCGTTGGGGGTCCCGGCCCCCCATAATTGAGGGATTCAAGGGTGGCGCACGCCTGGGTATTGGGATTAAGGAATAAACCACAGATAATTGGTAAATTATCAGGAGTGTGCGTGGCTTACTCCAGAAGGGTAGGTAGGCCTAGGGGAAAACAAAATGTATAGGTAGATAAATAGATAGTTATGTCGTTTGCTTCCCAGGCAAGGGGGAAAAAAGATGCTTCTAAGCTGTTTCAGTTCCCTGTCTATTATACATATTAAAATACCCGAAATAACTACAGTAGAGCTGTTGGATAAATCAGCGTTTGTGCTGGGAATTAAGCTGCTCGTGGGCTCCCCCTATCGGCAACGTGGAGATAACCATGCTGGCCTACCTTAGCTGGTGGTTTGTTAGTAATTTGGTGAGAGAACGACTACCAGGCCACACCTGCACTTTTTCTTTTGCACTGATACAGGGTAGGTTGGGTTTGCACACCATAATGTACTCAGTTGATCTAATATGCTGAACGTTGGGTTCATCCAATGGGTTAAACCAAAGTTGGCAAAACTTAGTTTGGCGAAGTCAGCCCCTCTTATTACCTTTTTCCCTATCAGAACTTGGAGATAACCTAGGTTAGGGACAGTAAGCAATAATGTGGTTTGTTCATTTCGGTTTTGGTCTGCTTCCGGCCCAGCCAGGGTACTTTGTAAACCATGGATGTGGCTCAGAACTACACAGGAACCCAGCAATTGTGGTTTATACTGTAGTCTAAAAAGCCAGCATGTAGAATGGGGTATTGGAAAAAAAATGGAGGCATTTTTTCCTTGTTCTTTAACGTTTGGTGGGTCTTGGCTGAAAACAACTGAGATTTGGGTCATCTTGCTCCAATAAAGTCTAGGGGTGGGAAGGAAAAAAGTAGGAAGGGAAATAAATTAATACATGGGAAGGGCGGAAGGAGGCGTCGTCTTGTTAGCGATGTGTCAAGGGCAGTGTAAGGGTGAGCGCCGATAAGTAATTTTGCTGTCAAAATTATTTAGAGATGTCATTAAAACTGCTCAGGGCTGTCTCCAGCGCTCCAGGGCATGAACGACGGGTTTTAATTGGTGACAGCCGCTTTTTGGAGGACTTGTGCATGTGTGTGGGGGGGTGTGATTGTGTGGTGTGGCGGGGACACGTGGAAGGTTGGCTGTGCGCAAGGCCCTGATGGGCTCAGTCTAGAATTCCCCGGTGGGCTGGGATGTCCATCTGTCCCACCATGTGTTGTAAAAAGAGGGGGTGTGCGTGTGTCTCTTCTAGCAAAATATTTTTGGGGTTCTGTTACCTAATTCTGCAGACTGGTGTTGCTGCGTTAGGCAAATTGCATCCTCATATCTCCCAACTTGGCAAGCACCTAGCTACACAACAGATGCTGGGTTTTTTTGGACAGAAATGCTGTTTTCCCACCCATCCCTGGCTATTCCTTATTCAGTCACCCAGGGCTAATTGTTACCCATCATGTGTGAATTGGATGGCCTGTGTTTTGAGAGGACCACATTGGACTCCTCCTGGTGCTTGTATTGTCCGGGCCGACCTTAGGTTCAAAACTGAGCCATAATTAGTCTGATTTTAACGCTGGCTCTTCTCTTAAAAATAGCATCCTAACTCCTCAGGATTCCAAACGAAGACCTGCTTTAAGTGGGAACACCGTATAGGAATCTGGTTGGTGGGTTGGGTTTTCCCAAAATCAGGGCAGGACAGAAAGGGCCTCTTTTAATTGGATTGTAAGTTGGGTGGGGCCATGTTCTCAGTGGTTATGCGAAGTTTAATTTGTTCTTGATTTATTTTGCACAAGGGGGGCAGAAGAGGACACCCTTGAGCAAAATCTCTTTCCAATCGACTTGCCAGATTGGCTGGTGTTTCAGCTAGACCCTCTGTATTTTAATTCTCTGGATAGGTGTATTATTTAAAGACACGCTTAGTCCATAAATGATGGTACAATTCCGTTCAAATGAGCTGCATTTTCTATTTGGCATTTCCAAACGTTGCCCCTGACCTGCCTGTTCCCAGTCCAGTTTTGTAACTCTGAAAGTCTCCCACTCTTGCAGCTGTGTTTTACTAACAGTGTTTTACCTTTGCATGCATCTGTTGAACTTCGATTAAATTTATTCAGCTTCCTTCCTTGTGGTGGATGGAGAACACGAGGCTCAGAGTGCTGAACTTTAACGCCAGAGAACTTGCAATGGGATTTGGGGGGGCCTTTTCTCCGTTTGAGTATCTTCAAACCTGATCTTGAGGATTATGGAACAATTGTTGTTATATATATATATTTTTCAGTTGAGTATCTCTCGGCTTTTGAAGGAGACAACTGGGATCCCCCCACCCCATTTTGGCAAGTAGAAGGTGAAACCGTGCAAAGCAATTCTAGGAACTTTTTAAAAGAAGAAAACCCGGAAGGGTTTCAGGATTTTGCTCTTTCTGATACCTCTGTAGCTTCTCGATGCTGTTGTTCTGCTGACCTTGGCCAACCCTCTGGGTGGACATCTGTTGCTGCTTAAATCTTCACTGCAGTTTTACTGTTGTTTTTTTAACCTCTGCATTTGCTTTGTTTCTCTTGAAACGTGGTGCAGTATTTACGATGTTGCATTAGGGAGACCCAGTACAGGACTTCTGTCAGCCACTGTGCGAGCACATCCAGACAGACTTTTTAATAGTTTTTATAGTTTCAGTGACTGTTTTTATATGTCTTTAGGGGTTTTAATTGAGTGTTGTGTACCACCCAGAGTCACTCTTTGGAGAGATGGGCGGCTATATAAATATGATCAATGCAATAAATGAACAAACTGTATTTTATTAAAATCACACTTAGTAAAGGCAATGGGTAGATTTTCACAGTATGTTGCACCCAACTATGGTTTTTAAACCTTTCAGCCTGG